>JAREYC010000004.1:16428333-17174166 GCA_030015325.1 Cryptoblepharus egeriae
AAGAGCAGAAAATCTACAGATCCAACGATATAGGTTACCACATTTTTAATCACTAACCTCAGTGGCAAATATTTTGTATTCTCCAACCAGAAAACTGAATGGGGGCCATGGAAAGGGAGTGTGTATCCTTTCTTCATCCAACAGCAATGACACTTAAAGACCAAGCCCTTCACAGTAATCCAGTGGCATTTCTAGGGGGAGCATAGGGGGCCCTGTAACCCAGGTACCACCCTAAGGGATGAAACAGTGGGGGTGACAAAAAATTACAAAAATTGCCAAAATTACTAGAACCCTTTACAGTAACCCCATCATGTCATCAGTGGTGGGCTCCAGCAGGTTCGCAACTACTCTATAGAACCGGTTGTTAATGAGAGACAGGACATATAAAGTTTAAAAATAGCCATTTAAAAGTGGCTGCCAGATGGGCAAAGAACCGGTTGTTAATTTCTTTGAAGCCCACCACTACATGTCATATATCACTGGATGTGTATATTCCAGCTGAATCCAATGCAAAAAAAAAAAAAACAGCTTTGAAATATCTTCTTGCTATCAAAGGTCACAGCTAAAAAACTAAAAAATGCATGGAACCCTATGGAAAGTTAAACTGAGCCATATTGTGGCTTTACTCGCAAGTAGGCAAATGTATCTTTGGCAAATGTAGGCAAATGTATCATTGAATTCATCTCAGCCTGCCCTTTCCAAAGCTTGCCCTTTCTCATATTCTAGCAACTTTCACCATTGAATGACACGGGTCGGGATCAGTGGTGGGCACTTACCGGTACGGGCCTACGCGCCCGAACTGGTTCTTCCCGTTTCCCTGCTGCTAGCGTACTGCCAGTGACAGGGAAATGCAAAACATAGCGGACCGGTACGGTCTGCCATGTTTTGCGCCCACCGCCGCCTGCCTAGAAGCGGGCAGGCCGCTTCTAGGCAGGCTCTGCACAAGTGCCGACATCGGCGCTCGCGCAGACCCTGCCTAGAGGTGGCTTGCCCGCTTCTAGGCAGGCTCTGTGCGAGCGCCGACGTCGGTGCTTGCGCAGAGCCTGCCTAGAAGCGGCCTGCCAGGCCAGCTTCCAGGCAGGCTCTGCGCGAGCGCCGGTGTCAGCGCTTGCGCAGAGCCTGCTTGGAAGCCGGCCTGCCAGGCCAGCTTCCAGGCAGGCTCTGCGTGAGCGCCGGTGTCGGCGCTTGCACAGAGCCTGCTTAGAAGCCGGCCTGTCAGGCCAGCCTCGCAGGCCGGCTTCTAAGCAGGCACTGCGCAGGCGCCAACGTCGCCCCGCCCCTCGCCCTTCCCCAGTCCCGCCCCTCGCCCCTTCCACACCTCCTGACCCCGGCTGGCCCCTCCCACTTCTGGCGTACCGGATCTTGGGATGGGGCCAGCCCATCTCTGGTCGGGATGCATTACCCATTCAACATTGTGGGGAATCAACCTGGATAAGAGTTTTCTTAACACAATGTACACCAATTCTGTGCAGGCAGTAAGTCTGGGTAAGATTGGGAAGTGTGAGATCCCAGGAAATTTCTAGGCCCTCTTCATTGTCTCCTGGGTTCCCTTTTTGACCCTAGGCCCAGGTACAAATCCCCCCTTTACTCTGTTCTCATGGGCCCACTTGCAGGGAGGAACATTCAGCACTGTATCACTCAGGCTCTGTTTGCATTTTAAATCAGTGCTGCCCCAATCCCCATTTTATGTATGATTGTGGCAGACTCCCCCGCGTGACCATATAGAATGGAGGAGAGAGTGCCTTTAGGCAGGTGCTGCTTTTTAAAGCTTTCTATGATGAGCTAAACCAGTCTTAATTCCCTCTTCTATGTTAAAGGGAGAGGCCCTCCATTCGATATGGGTCACCCTGAGACTCCCATTTCAAGAGAAATGGGCCTGCTGTCATCACAACTACTTTGGGGATAGATGGACACATCTGTATGCTCTTGCAAAGAGTAAGGTGAGAGAAGAGTGAGAAGCATCAGAATCAAACATCATCTTGTTTTGCATTTTCATTTTCTCTTTCGTGCCTTAGGCTGCAATCCTAACCATGTCTACTCAAATGTAAGCCCTATTGTGTTCAATGGGTCTTACTCCCAGGAAAGTGACTTTAGGATTGCAGCCTTAGAAAGTTTCCTTTTAGGATTGGCGAGAACATCGGTCTCAGAGTGCTGCTAAGGTTCTGCATGCCAGGAAAGCTCACCATTACCTGCTAGTCTCTCCTCCCACATTGAACTGCTGAATGAGTAATGTGGAGCTCAGTACATTCACCAGAGCAGTGGGTCTGAAAGTGGGGGATAGGACCTCCTGTGGGGTCGAATAAAACTGGACATGGTTATTTTGAAATCTGGCATTGGAAAAAGCCATCTTGGATGGAGCATCCCTGAGGGTATATCTCATTGAGCACAATGGGACTTGCTTGCAAGTAAACATGGAGGAGATTGGGCTTCACTGTGATGTCACATCTGGCCATGATATCACAGACAGATTGTTATTCTCAAAAGGGGGTCCTGCACAGAAATGCTTGAGAACCACTGCTCCGAAGGGTGTCCCCACAAATATTTTTAAAAGAATAAAAATGAAAGGCTTGAATGGCTGGTAAAGTGAAACTTTTTTTCATAAAGCTAGGTGGGTCTTGATACAGGGTTGTTTTAAAAGTGGGTCCCCTGCTAAAAAGTTTGGAAAAAACCAACTGGATAATTCAAATTTTAAGTGGAAAAAGAAAAGCAGATCATTTGTGGAACCCTTCATTCCAGAGGTTAAGAAGTGGATGATTTATTATTTCTTTGGTTCCCCATTTATTGCTCCTTTTTTCTTCAGTGTGTGCATGCATTTCTTTTCCCCCATTTTCTCATATATGGCTAAGGCTCCCCACTTAATGCATGAGGCTGGCACACAATATGTTCCAGATGCAGAAATACGTGTCTGACAGTCTCCAAACAGAACTATTTTACATTTGGTCTTTAATAACCTCTTTGTCCCAGAGAGAATGTCCCTGCTGAATTTTTCTTTCTCCGCTGTGGATCTGTTGGAACCTGTGCACCTGTTGGAAGTGTTGGCATTTGAAAACCTTTTGTCAGTTGAGAGAAGTAGAATGAATTTTGCACCTAATGAGATTTTGTTCCCTTCTCAGAGCTGCTTAGATAGACTTCTTGAGCTGTTAGGCCCACTTTTCAAACCAGAAATCCAAATATTTGAAGGAATCATGAGACTTATTTGTGGCCACTCAGAATTTTTCTCCCCAGACAGGTTATTTTCTTCTTTTGCAAGAATAGCACAGATAGAATGCTTTACTGTTTCGAGTCTAGATTTAGTTCTCCTTGGAGAGAGTTAAATCCATTTGCACTACTACTCAGTGCAATAATAGTGGCCAATAGATTTTCCTGGATGGGTTCCACTGTGGATTCAACCCAGACAAAGGCTGTGAGTAGCCATCTGATTTTCCATTAAGGCAATTGCCGATGTGATTGTTTGCAGAGAGGAGATGCGCCATACATGTTTCCACTGGAAAATGATAGCTGTAGAGAGATTATGCAAAGAGCTGAACACCAAACTCATTTTTGTAGTAAACACAAAAGTTTTGCTGTCAGTCTGACAAAACACAGAAGCTATGCTAAACCATGTGAGTCTTTACTGCCATCTCGTGGCCTCCTTTACATGAATGTTATTAAAGAAACATCCTAGAGATCAAGGGCTCTTTCTTGCTCCCTTCTTCTCCCTTTGATAAAGGAAGTTACTTGGAACAATTAAATTAAAATAGAGTAGATTTGAGTTACACAAATGGTTACCAACATTTTTTTTTGACTGGTGGCTCCCTTGACCTACCAGGCCACTAGCTCCCCATTAAGGATTAGGAGTCCTATATGAGGTATAGGGTGGGAGGAAGGAGGGTTGCATGAATAGAACTGTTCCCCTTCTGGCTCTCCAGGAACCTCAAGTTCACAGTTTGGGAACTACTGAATTAGTTCACTCCCTCTGATGTTGAGGGCTGGTGTGCTATACTGATTTTAACTATTTTTTATTGCAGTATGGGGTATTTAAATATGTCTAATGTTTTTAATGTTTTATTCCTCAGTGTTGTATTGCTCAACTGTATTTGTTTTTGAAAAATTTTATTGTACACATGTTTTACAAAGAGTCCCCCTGATGGGTGAGAAAGGCAGGATATAAATGTAATTAATAATCTGTATAATTCTGTCTGTCCATCCGTGTGTCTTAAACCCCTGTAACTCAGGCCACACTTTCTCTACATAGACATACTGCATTATACCATTCTAGAATGCTTTAACATCCAGCTTTGGAATTTGTGTCCGGCCCAAATTGGAAAAGATGCCATTTGAATTCAAGAGACAATGTATTTGTCTCTTTAGTTTTGGGCCAAAAACGCTCTCTGCAGGTATTTTAAGTGCAGCTTTTAAACGAGTAATAATAATAATAATTCTAAATTTGGGCTTTTCCTCATTCCAGTCACTGGTATTAATGGCCCCAGGAATATTATACAACAACATTAGTGTGTTTGTTATATAATTTGTAAAGTTCTCGTGATACCAACAAGCAATAGATTCTTTTCCATCCCATACCCCAGGTTATTTTCAAGTCGTTCTTATGGTTCTGCTGCGTTATGTTCTTCCATTCAACACGCTTTGCTTCCTCACTGACAGTCTATCTGATTATTTCTTTGAAGTTTACCTTTGAGAAGGATTCACTCTTCAGGAAGGTATTTCTCTACTACCAGCCCAACCTAGAGATACTGTTGGGATTATACATAGGAGGGAACTTCTCCATGCAAATTGCCTTCTCTGACACTGGATACAGCCCCTTCCCTGCTCCTTTAATGAATGGTAAAAATAAAAGACCAGCTTTCCAGGATTTAATCAGACGTGAAAAGTAAGCACTCTTACATCACTAAAGGTGCAATCCTCATCCCCCATTAGGTTGGCATATGCCCCAAAACAAGTCCCATGCTTGCCTGGGAGTGTCACAAAAGTGCTGTGCCACTTCTGTGCCACTCCTGGGGAAGGGTTAGGCCACTGCACAGACATGCTCTTGCCTTCCTACATCATCACGGGAACAGGAAGACTGATGAGTTATGACAGCCTATGTTAGGATTGCACCCAAACAAAGCTGAGCATGTGCTTTCTGTTGAAATCAGTGAGACCTGAATGTGCTGAACTCTGCCTGGCTCTAATAATATCTTCAATAGCATCCTGCTGTTGTTACATGTGCAGCACCATCACTGTGCTTGGCTTCTTACGCGAAGTAAAAAGACAGTTTCCAGCCCCCATTGCCTTGCTCTCTAAATACTGACAACAGGGGGAAAGGGAACTGAACGGAGGTGGGCAAATAAGGGAAACAGATGTGATTGCTCCTATTACATGTATTTGGTTTATTTATTATACGAAATGGGTCTAAGACATGGCGATGAAGGCTTTGCGGAAAACGTGGGTTTTAGCGAGGGATTTGATGGCAGCGAGCAAGCAAGCATTTATTTGTATTTGGCCAGAGTGACCCAAATATTGTACTTAGAAGCCAAATCATTTCGGAAGGATCTAGATGTTCTTTGGATATATCCTGTCCACATATTACATCATAATAATTGTATACAGCAGTATAGCTATAAAATTGTGTTCCAATTTATTTCCTTTTAAAAAATTCTCTCATTGTCACATTGGATGTGCATGCTAAACACATTACGCTATTGAAAAAGGCAGTCGCTGCATCCTTATTTCGTAACATGAAGCATACAGCATTGAAACAGCTGCTATAATCTTCAAAACACTGTTGTGCTGTGCTGTCCAATAGATAAAATATAAAAGGAATGATGTCACAGCAAAGTATAACTTTTAAAGGTCTCTTGTCACGTGACAAGGAGGGGGAGAGCAGGAAATAATGGACATAGGATGTGTTTTAGCAGTTTACCTGCATAAGTATATTCACATACATTATGGTGGAAAACAGATTATGGTTCAGCTGAGTTCAGTATTACACCTACAGATATACTGTCATTGCCAAATGTTTTCTTGTGTTGTTCAACTGATGGATTCAATTACTGTTGTTCTGGGGTGGGAGCAGTGAATAGGCAGAGCCATAACAATTAGGATTTCTGTGCAGACTTCCCATGACTGAAGTATAGGACTGAAGTATAGGACAAGTATAGGACAAAAACACATTGCACCCCTTTTCAGCCCCTTAAGAGTTAAATTTCTCAACATCTGTTCTTGGTGGGTGTTCATGTCACAGAAGGAACACACTCCCCAAATTTCATGCTTCTAGGTCCCGGGGTTGGGGCAGAGCATCCCTCAATCAGGATTTTTCAATGTATAGGGAGAAAAATGCATTGTGCCCCTTTTCACCCCCTTTCAGTGGGAATTTCCGAAAACTGGTTCTTAATGCACCCTTCCATCACGGAAGGAACACCCTCCCAAAATTTCATGCTTCTAGGTCCAGCAGTTTTGGCAGGGCATTGATGAGTCGGTGAGTCAGTGAGACAGTCAGTGACTTTTCAATTATATGTATGTACACCCAAAATAAAAATTGTTTGATTTGAGGTCTAAGATTGTCCAGAAAGAATAGACATCTTTCTGTGTGGGTATATAGATTAAGTGCACTTGAAAATTATTTCAGATGGCCTCTCTCTCTCTCTCTCTCTCTCTCTCTCTCTCTCTCTCTCTCTCTCTCTCTCTATATATATATATATAACTGAAACAACACGCATGGGGGTTGATGCAAGGGGGGTTGATGTATAAGAGGGATGATGCACATAGGGAGTGATGCTCCTGGGGAGTGATGCACATTCAGGGATGATGCACATTGGATGGTGTTGTGCATAGGGGGGTATTGCACATGGGAGGATGATGCACATGAGGGGGTTGATGTGCATGAGGGGTTGTTGTGTATAGGGGGTTTGATGCACATGGGGGATGATGCACATGGGGGTTGTTGAACATGGTGTTGTTGTGCAGTGAGGGAATGACATACGGGGGGAACTTTTCCCCTGCAACTTGGGTACATTTTCACTCGTACTATTATAAATCCATACAAGTCAAGAAACTTCCTCCCCTATATGCATGCAGGTTGTATCTCACATTGCATGGTCCGAAGCATACATTCATAATGCAGATAAACTGTGTCTCCCTACCTGTTTCAAAGAGAGGGTGCAGTGAGCATAGATGAGGTGTGGGAACTTTATATGCTGTCCTGTGCACCTTGGAAGAGGAGTAAAATAAGATACGATAACTTTTTATTTGCAAACACTTTTACTATGTTCATACAAGTACATTTTAGACACAGGTGCATTTCAAATTATATGGGTGTAAAGGGATCAATTGCATTGCCCACCCAACATCCTATCTCACCCCCAATTTTTCTTTGGTACAGAACTTGTTTTATCCATTTTAAAAATGTACTGAAATTGTAATTTTTAAATGTTGTAAGCCTTGATTTCCTTAGGGAAGAAAGGCAAGGCATAAATGAATAAAATAAATAAACTCACCCTTTCCAGTGCAGGATCTGGTCTTTGGAAACCAACAAAACTCCTAAGTCTATGCACAAGAGCCAAATGGCACATATCTCTGGCATGTGCAACAGAGAAAGGTTTGCGCAGGGGCCTGCATGTGCATAAATGCAAGAAACGATTGCTCTGCTCAGGATCCATTCTTTTTAGTGGAAGAGACTCTAAAATCCCCCCTTTTCTGATTTTATTCCTCCCTCCTATTTCCTTCCTCGCCGATTTCTCCTTCTTCCTTATCCTGTTTCCTCCTTATTTGGCTATTTAGTTGAGTTATATTGGACGCAATCCAGAATAGCTACGGGGAGTCCTTGCTCCGGTGTAAGAACAATTTGCTCTGGATTGCAATATGAATTTCCCATAGGTTTTCACTAGGTGGTGCAGTAACTACAGGTACTCATAATGTCTCTTATGTGCTCCCGTAGTTACTCTGGATTGTAGGGTTAGTTGACCTTTTATAAATGTTATCAGTCCGTGTTAGACTGTTCTGTAACATACATATATGCCAATAATGGTTGAACTTGAACTTGACTCTAAAATCTGTCTATTGAGAATTAGAAAGGAACTACTAAGAAAATGTGCTGAAATTGGTACAGTAACTTTCACTGGAGCCCATCAATGGAAAGTGGTATGAATCACTAAGAGAAAACTTTGTGCCAACTCAATAAGTCTGATGGGAAGGTGCATTTTTGCTAAAGAGCCAAGACGATAGAAGATTGTGAGAACAGGACCGGTGTTTAATTTTCCATGCTTTGGTAGGGACAACATCATGCATTCGAAATCTTAAACTGACAAAAAAATAAAATCTGACAATGTACTTCAGGGAATTACGTCCTGGTGAATGTTATGATTGTTCAGAACAGACTGGACTGTTCCATGATAGTGGCTAGTAAGTCTCTCAATGAGCATGGAATTTCCATAGGTGCCAAGGTTGATCCCCATTTAGTACACTAGTTATGGAAACTGATTTACATCACAGCACAATCCTATTGAGATTCTTGTGCCGTGACGCAGTGGCGCCAAACAGCTTCTGCTGTATCCAGTGTGGGAATGGAAGCTGCTAGTGGTCTCCGGAAGAGAAGGAATCATTAACTGCATATTGGCCATATTGGCATCCATCAGTCTTGAAAGACTATGGTATCGTGCTTGACGCCACATGCGAAGCACGAAGGCCTCGGTAGATTTGATATGGATGATAGGCTGTTACTCAAGCAGCAAATCCCCCCTCTCCATGCCACTGAAATAGTCCAATGGAAAGGCAGAGCAGATACGATTGGTTCCAGCTGTGTCGCAGAGCTGGGCTAAGGACAGGAGCTCACCTTGTCTTGTGAGGACCCGAGTCTTGAACTGTGGCCTTCTAGTTAACAGGCACAGTGAGGACAAGGCTCCCCAAAATGTAGGACACCCAAGAAATGTAGGACATGAAAAAAATAAAAACACTTATTTATGGTTTTCATGTGCTTAAACACTGTATTGGTTATTAAATTTTAAACAATTACATATAATTCAATACATATAATTTATTAATTACAAGAAGGCTATACACTGTCCACTTACAAGGAAAGGATGACTTTGAAGTTTGTTTTCCAAGACACAACACTAAAATCCAGGGCATGTCCTGGAAAAAAAAGGACATATCGTCACCCTGTAATGCATGATCAGTAATTTTCTCAGTATAGCCTGGTGACAAAATAAAATAGCTACAATGCAGAAGTTCCAGTTGTCAGGAAGGGTTGTGAGAGCTCCTGAGACTGGAGGACCAGAGAGGATGAGAAGACATTCATGGCTGAGACAAGCGAGACAGGCACAGGAATCTGGGTGTCTTGAGCAGCAAACCTCAACATCCCTGGAAGAATAGAAAAGCAGAGTGAGGAGGGTGAGGAGGCACCATCCACAAGCATCACCCAGGCACATCCACCAGCTTCTGCCTCCTAGCATCATTCCTGGCTTCCGCTTACCAACTTCCACCACCTTCCACCCACAGATCTCCACCAGTTATTCCTTTCATCCATCCTCATCCACACGCAACGCCTGGAATCTGAAATCTGTCAGTCCCAAGATAAACCACCAATCGCCTCAACTACATTCGTGCACACACACGCCCAAGTTTCAATCTGCAGCTATCCAGTGGCTTCCATCAGTGGGCCGAAGTGGGCAGAGTTCCACAAGTTTGCACCTGCTAAGACCATATGGAAGCCCCCATAAAGGGGACAACATAGCAAGCAACCAGCTTCAGTCTGCTCACATCTTGCCCGCTTCCACCAGCTGAGCCTGTAGGCATCCACCAGCTTCAGCCATGGGGAGCTTTTGCTTCAGGCCACCCTCAACCCTCACTCAGCAAGTCCACAAGTGGACTTGCCTTCTCTCCACAGCCACCGCTCAGACGTCTCTCTCGCCACCTCCTCTCCTCTCTGTGGCCTCCACCTTCTGGCAGAGACAGCTGAGCATCCCTGTGCTCAGACTGAGGCAACCTTGGTTTCCTTATGACATGTCATAAAGAACGTGTCATAAAGGCACCTGCTTGGGGGGAGGGGAGACTCGCTGGCCTTCCCATCCCATCTCCTCACCTAGTCAGCCATGTTTGCCTGCCAGGGAAAAAGTTGCTTCAGAAGCATCAGCTTTACATGACAACATATGTGGTGCCAGCCTGGAACAATGAATGAATGGAACAAACCCAGTCTCTGACTCGCCAAATGGACATGAGGGCAGAGTTGTCCTGAACGGGCATGACACCAAGTGCAGCAACGGGTTGCTTTGACCCCTTCTGGGCTAAGGCAGGGCTCCATTCCCTTTGGGGCGCACTCATTTCTTCCAGGGCTGGTTCTCACACAAGCTCCAGCATGATCTTGGGTGGCATGAAGGTAAATGAAGCCTCGGGTTGCATGGTAAGAAAGCCAGCCACAGCTGCAGAATCTATTCTATGGGGAATCCAGACTTTGGATTTTAGCACATGTTTTAGCAGACTGTGAGCACAATCCTAACTCAAAAGTCCTACTCACAAGTCCTACTCAAAAGTAAGCCGCATTGAGTTCAATGGGTCTTACTCCCCGGAAAGTGTCTTTAGGATTGCAGTCTGTGTCAGGAAACTAAGGGAAGGACTGTAGCTACTACTGCCATTCCTGCCTCCTTCCCCATGTTCCACTCCTCCATTCTGCTCTTTCCCTATCTATCTTCTCTGGTGGGTATAGGTGTTCTCTGGTGGGTATAGGCGTTTAACTGGTGCCAGTATGCTGTTGCAGGCCTTTCTCTCATGCCACAAGCCTTCATGCTGCTATAACGTACTTTATGACATGTTTGCAACGACACGTTTGCTCCACCAGTGCTGGTTAAGACCACATCTTTTTCTGCAACCACATCCATCTCCTATTTCCCTACATATCTGTAGGCTTCAGGTTTGCAAATCTTCCAATACTATATTCCTCTGAACAGGTTGGAACTAAATTGCAACTTGATTGATTTTCCACTCATTCTGAATAGTGTCCCGAACTGTTCTTTGCCTCTGATTTTTTATCTGAACTTTAAACAGGCAAAGTGGACACTGCCAACTGCATTCTTACTCTAAGCAATTTCCATTAATTCTAATCAGAGTTCCAGGAAGAAAGTACATCCCTCCAAGAAACATGAAAGGATTTCAGGACTTGTTGAACTATAATGAAATATGTAAGAGATGTTATCAAAGAAAACTATGTACAGTACTAAGTTATGGAAGCAAAGAGAGCCAGCTGTGTCTGGGGAGGGGGAAGAGAATTTCCCCTTGGTTTAGAGTGACTAACCCCTAAATCCAGAGTAACTACAGGAGCACATAAGAGACTTTACGTGCACCTATAGTTACTGCACCACCTAGTGAAAACCTATG
Organism: Cryptoblepharus egeriae; assembly: GCA_030015325.1. Lineage (NCBI taxonomy): Eukaryota > Metazoa > Chordata > Lepidosauria > Squamata > Scincidae > Cryptoblepharus > Cryptoblepharus egeriae. The sequence goes on from JAREYC010000004.1 coordinate 16,439,677, forward strand.
GGAAATTCATATTGGAATCCAGAGTAAGTTCTTTCCCCTTAGGGCAAAATCCAGAATAACTACGGGGAGTCCTTGCTCCGGTGTAAGAACAACTTACTCTGGATACTCTGGTCCTGACCTTTAAAGCCCTAAACGGCTTGGGTCCAGGGTATCTGAGGGACAGCCTCCTTCTGTACAATCCGACCTGTCACCTAAGGTAATCTGAGGGGGCCCTACTGACTGTGCCGCCACTAAGAGATGTGAGAGGTGTGGCGGCCGGAGATAGGGCCTTCTCGGTGGTGGCATCCCGGCTTTGGAACTCCCTCCCCATAGAATTAAGGAAAGCTCCCTCATTGCAGAGCTTCAGGCGGAGCCTAAAAACCTTTCATTTCAAAGGGGCTTTTTAACAGGGCATTGGTTGGGGGGACCCTTGATTTTATATAGTTTTTACAGTATCTTTTAGCCTATATGTTTTGTTTTTACTGTATTTAATTATTTATGTTTTTAATTGTGTTTTATGTTTCTGCCGCCTTGAGTCGGGCTAGACAGCCTGAGAAAGGCGGGATACAAATTTTTAAAATAATAAATAATAAATAATTTCCCTTAGGTTTTCATAAGGTGGTGCAGTAACTACAGGTGCACGTAAAGTCTCTTACGTGCTCCTATAGTTACACTGGATTTGGGGGTAAGTACGGTAAATTTTTTCCCAATTCCCTGTAAGTTAATTTCTCAGGTTCTTAAAATCTCCCCCAAAACTGTTTTACTCCTCAAAGCTTCATGATAGCCCCATCATAGCATTCAGCACACTCCATTAGTACATCCGCATACAGTAACATGAAGAAATAAGAGAGATGTGTCTCATAAGTCACGGTCTCTTAAGAACTACAAACCCCATGATTCTTTTATTCCTTCTGGCATTTCTTGTGTTGTATGCAAGAGGAGGCTCTTGGCAACCTGAATGTTTAAAAGGACTAGCTTGAAGTTAATAGAAAGTAAATTTTTCTTCCTGTTAGCCCTGATGTAGACTTTTGAAGCATTCAAGCTACAGGCAGACAGCCTGTGCACTGCTCAAACTTGCACGCTTATAGCAATCTGTAAAAGCAAAATTTTCAAGTTTTTACATTACACATTATGTACATTACACATTACATTACACATTACACATTACACATTGCATTACATTAAGCTTTTACATTACACTAGCAAAATGTACCCATGTTGCAGGAATAAAAAACCCTCGTATGTGTCATCTGCCCTGTTTGCAATCCCCCTTACTGTGTTATCCACCCATGGGCAACACCCTCCCCGTGGGCAACGCTCCCAACCTCTTGCAACATATCCACCTCCAACCCCCACCCCAATTGTGGGCATCCCTACTGGGCAGGGGCAGGATTTGGGCCTGGATGTTGATCGGTCTTCATTGTTTATAGGCTAAAAATGAGTTGCACTCCTTTTCACTCTTTAGGGGTTACATTTTTAGAAACTAGTTTTTAGTGGGTGCTCCTGTCACATAAGGCATATGCTTCCCAAATTTCATGTTTCTAGGTCCAAGGATTGGGGCAGAGTGTCTATCAGTCAGGTTACTTCACTGTAAAGTAATGGGAGGAAAACAGGTTGCACCCCTTTTCACCACCTTCCAGTTGCAATTTCCAAAAACTGGTTCTTAGTGGTTGTCTCTATCACAAAAGGGACACTCTCCCCAAATTTCATACTTCTAGGCCTGGCAGTTTTGACTGGACACTGATAAGTCAGTGAGTGAATGACTGAGTGAGTGGCTTTTCAGTTCTATATATATAGATTATGAAGTACAAAATATTATTAAGGAAACACTGTAACATAACACAAATGTGAAACAGAATAGTGTGTTTGGCTATGCAATGTTTCTTTTGCAAAAATCAATAAAAGTTTCCCCTGTGATACCCATGGAGACAGGCTCCCCATATCTTTGTTTCTGTATCCATGGGACAGTTCCTGGAAAGCTTCCTATGTTGATACATGGGCACACCTGTATCCAATTTAAATGTGCAATATCTATGATAAATTGTACAGAGTACACAATCTTATACTTGTGGCTCAAGTTGTTCCTGTTAAACCATCTGAGGAGTCACGCTCCTTATGGCTAAGTGACAGTGGAGCAAGTTGGTTTGCGAGTCTCAAACGGTTTGTAAAAATAATCCCATCATGTTATATACCATTGGTTGTGACTGCATAATTTACAGCAGAATGCAGTGAAACAAACCACTTTAAAATATATTTATTTTCTAACACGTAGGCTATGTTTACCCTTTGAACCAGAGTGACTCCGAGTCTGGCTGGACCAATGTATAATGCAAAACCTCATTCTCTTAACCTTCTCTTAAACTTAACCTCATTCACACAAGAGTCAAACTAGCAGCATGTGACCCTATATCACCCAGATATCATGTCATGCATAATAGACACAAAATATAATAGACATTTAACTGCATACCTTTTTTTAAAATGGTGTGTGCAAAAATGTTTGGTATAATTTTTTTAAAAAAACCGGGCAGCTCCAAGCTTTATATAGCTTAGGGCCTTGCCAAGTCTGAGCCGGCACAGGGTTTCAAAAATAAAGTGCTAGGAAGCAAGGCATTAACTTGCAGTGTGGCAATATTCATGAAGGGAGCAGGGTAAGAAAGCCAGGTTTCCTATCTGGAAGAGTCCATAAAAGAGAGTTTGGCTGAGCTGTTTTGGTTGTGTTCATGGAGTCAGAAGCCAAATTGAGGATTTGGTGTCTTAATGCAGCATGTGCAGGTTAACAATACACATTGGCTAGCAATCCAGATCCTGCCACCACTTGGGAGAAACATTGAAGACATTTCCTATTGGTTAGCAAAAGAGGAAGAAATGAAGAATGGAACAGCCAATGGAACAAAAAACAGAAAACTGTAGAGCCAAACATTTTTGTAGGTACGAGGTATTTACCCCTTAGAATCCCAAGAAATGCTAAGGTAGGGTAGCTTGTTCCAGAAGACTTAGAACACAATCCTAATCATGTCTACTCAAAAGTAAGCCCCATTGTATTCAATGGGTCTTACTCCCAGGAAAGTTCTTTAGGATTGCAGCCTTACTCCTCTGTTGCATGTTAATGACCCCTGCTGAGCTCTGCCTTGTTTTACCTGCCCAGCTACACCTCTAAGAGTGCAGTAACTAGAGAGATATCCTTTTTTGTTCCTAAATTAGAACTTAGCTCTACCTAAGATTAGAGGCAATCCTCACAGCATTTTAAGATGAAATTGGGTCAAAGAAGCACGTGAAATAGCTGCACCCCACTGTATGTTACAGACATCATGACCAAATGCATAAAATGTGGAAAAAATGGAATGTGATGGTTTTGGAGTATTTTAATGTATGTTAAACAGTACATTCTATATTCAGGGACCCACTTTTAATTGTTCTGCAACCACACCTGGCTATGATATATAAACAAGGATAGGATAGTAAGGAAGACTTTTTACACAATCTGGGTCTTTGCAGGGTCAAGATGGTTCTTCTAGAATTGTGGATAAGTGAGATCTGTCTAAACTAACACTAGATCTTTTTTCTAAGCTATTCTCAGCAGCAACTAAACTAACACTAGATCTTTTTTCTAAGCTATTCTCAGCAGCAACTAAACTAACACTAGATCTTTTTTCTAAGCTATCCTCAGCAGAAATTACATTATCTTTTTTCCAACCTATACAATAACCAAAGAATGTTAAAAACACAGGAATAAAAATGAGTCCATGAACAGCCCCAAACAAGACTACCAGAAGTACAATCTTATAAAAGGTTCTGAAGATGTAATTGGATGCCATAGACAACGCTACCACTCCCAAGATGGTGGAAGCAGCTTCCTGCACGGTGGGATATCCAAGGCGGTATAGTGCATCCACTGCCTTGTCATTCATTTTGGCTTTTGGGCTAGAAACAAGGGCGTAAGAAATATGAGCAGAGAAGTCTACTGAAAATGCAGTGCAAATAATAAGGTGGATCATAGATATGGAGTCGAGATTAACACCCCAATAGGTCATGAAACCAGTCACACCAACAATAACAGATGTGATAGCAAAAGCGACCCACAAAGAGCACAGAGGATTGGGAATGAGTAGCAAGGAAACAATTAACATGACTCCGGCTGCAGTCAGAACATTTTGAACTGCATTCACAATTATGGCAAGATGCTGATCAAAGTATATAAATGCTGGATGATAAACTATCATTGGTATTATACAATTTCCAGCAATATCTCTCAGTTCTTTTACAAGTTTTCTCTGATCAACTGGATTAGTAACACTGGCAGTCTGTATGTAAAACCGTGATGTTGATATTCCTGTGCGACTAAAATTAATGTCCCATTGGGATTCTGGAGTTATGTTAAACAGAATATTTGCATTAGCAATGAAAATGTTCTTGTTATCTATATCTAGAGCCATGTTAACAGCAACAGATTTATAAATTCTCAACCATGATTCTGATAATTCCTTGACCACATATGATGAGGTTTCCAGTGATTCCAGGCAGTTCTCAAGTTCTGCACGGACATTTGGGTTCCAATATTCTATACTTTCAGTAACAACCACCATAACCTTTGGACCATACACAGAAAAATATTTTTCTTCCCAATCATAATATTGACTGACATAAGAATCATCACTAGCTAGATTTTTAAGATCCATACCTTCTTTTACCATAATACACCCATAAATACTACTACCCAGGTATAACAGAAACAGGGCCACCACCGACACCTTAGTCCAGGTATGCATAAGGAAAGGGCCATAATGCTTTCTAAAGAATCCATCAACGGGGTGTTCAAACTCTCTTCCAGTGGACTCATCAAAAGAGCCTCCTGTGCAGCACTTGTTATATGTATGGCTACGAGATTCTTGAGCCTCAGTTTCAACTTTCATGAATGTGAACCAGTGTCTGTTGCTTTCTTCTCTTCTACCATTCAGAGCAAGAAAAGCCCCAAAAAATGTGAAGTTGTAAAGGTAGCAGAAGACTAAGGCTGTGCCTGTATAAATGCAAAATGAGCGAACTGATTGGAAGGAAGTTTCAATTCCAATGTAAAAAGCTAAAACATCAGTAAGAGTGGTGAGGGTAACTGTTACAGCGGCCTCTGCGTAGGTGTCAGCCATGCGATCTTTAACACTGTCCTTCACTTTCGTCTGCTGCCAGCAGGACACCATGATGAACATGTCATCAACACCAACTCCTAAAGAACAGTAAAAAGAAAATGCATCAGTGCCACATGTGCATAAAAAGGGAAATATTCAAAAGAGAGACGTACAGATCTAAAATTGTTATACACTGAATTTTATACACCCATCTGACTCAACATGACTGGCCCCTGCAAATGAGAAGGAACATCTTCATCCCTGAAGGGAAATGTGTCACTTTAAAAAAAAAGTTTTAAAAATAGTTTTTCTTCCTGTAATAGAGAGGCAGTCATACAAGCAATCACTCCATTCTTCATCTGAGCCAGGCAAAGGAAGGGGATCCTTTGCATTTCTAATTTCTGACTACCTCTCTGCGACAGTAAGAAAAGCTGTTTTAAAACAACGGTAAAGGGATGCCCTTTTGGTTTTTTTAAACTGCTTTTATTTAACCAATTTTTTTTGTATAAGGTATCAAAGCCTCAAGTATCAAAGCCTGCAAATGTTGGGCGCAATCCAGAGTAACTACGTGGAGTAACTTTGCTCCGGTGTAAGAACAATTTGCTCTGGATTGCAATATGAATTTCCCATAGGTTTTCACTAGGTAGTGCAGTAACTACGGGTACACGTAATGTCTCTTACGTGCTCCCGTAGTTACTCTGGATTGTAGGGGTTGAAGCACACCCCTTATTCTATTAGGAGCAATGGAGGAACAAGAAACCTAGATGTGGGTCTTTATTTTTCTACTTGTTTTTTTTTTAATACCAGGGAGGTTCTGGAACAGAAACCTAGTACATAACAAGGGATACCTTTTATTTTCTAATGGATAGTCATTACTTAGGCATAGTAAAGAACCAGCAGATTTAGGTTCAGGATAGAAAAAGTTTTATTCCACATCAGAGAATGATTAAAATTAGATTCACCTCATGTGATATCACATTTTCCTGATGGTTTAAATAGTAAAATTCAGCATATTTAATAGGCTTGTAGTGATTAGTCCTGTGAAGTTTTCAGCCAGAACAGAGCCTAGTAGCGTACAAAGCTGCAGTCTGATTCCATGTTAACCTAAACCTAGTGGGGTGATGATTGTATCTAAGGATCCTTCGTTATCAGGGTTCAGATGGGTGGAAGGAAGATGGGTGGAAGGAAGGTATCTCAAATGTTTATTTAAATAACCCACCCCAAGTTCAGAAGATAAATTCTGTAACTATGTATATTTGATTTCACTCACCAAGTATAAGAAATGGTGCACCCGCAACAGTCATAACAAATGGCACCTTACAAAAGAGCAATAATCCAAAGCTGCTACAAACAGATAAGCTTGATGAGAACACTCCAAATGCTGCAACCCACACTTTTGTCCGCACACAGTCTAGCCTGTAACAGAGATGAAAAAGTTGGACATGTAATGGGCCTCAGCACTTAATACTGCAGCACAGCACTTGCAGTTTAAATGTACAGAATTCTCAACAGTCACAACAGTTAAGGCTCTGTCCTATCCAACCTTTCCAGTATAGAGCAGCACAAATCTGTTCACAGCAGCTGAATATATCAATAACAATGAAATGAAATGAAGAAATTCTACTGTTAAAAAACACCAATTTATTTACCACTTTGTATATTTTTCTTATTAAAATACAATTTTACACATCATTATACAACGGTGAATTTTTTCTTCCATTTAAGGAAAACAATTGCATGATTTAAAAAAAATCCCCTTCCTCTTCCAAAATCAAGAAATAAGAGTTACCTTGTGCATGATATAATTGCAAAGAATATTGTTAAAATATATGTGATCATAAACAAAGGAATTGTTTCGTTGGTATTTTTCTCAAATTCTTCCTGTTTGGAGATTGAAGTGATATAAGCCACCTGCCAAGGTGAGGAGATAAACAATATTAAACATTTATTCCTTAACAATATTTTTCAGATAACATACTCTCTTGAGGTTTAAAACAGTTTATAAGACAGGTTACAAATGATTTGTACACATTAACTATGTAACTATATTACCCTACAATCCAGAGTAAATACGGGAGCACATAAGAGACATTACATGTGCCTGTAGTTACTGCACGACCTAGAGAAAACCTATGGGAAATTCATATTGGAATCCAGAGTAAGTTGTTCTTACACCGGAGCAAGGACTCCCCATAGTTACTCTGGATTTCACCCTATGAAGACTATTCAGCTCCCCTTTGTCTTATAAATGATTGTAATGCTCAGATCTAAGGAACCAGAGTGGATTGATTTGGCCACTCTAGATATTCTAGCTAAAGGTTTGAGATTTTAAACCCAGTGTGACCATATGTCCTCTTTTTCCAGGTCATGTCCTCTTTTTCAGCCTTGTGTACTGGAAAAAAATCTTCAAGGGCTGCAATCCCAAGAGCACTTTCCTGGGAGTAAGCCCCATTGAACTCAGTGGAACATACTTCTGAGTAGATATGAATAGGATATTGAACTAATAGTTTTCCTAACAGCAACATGTATCTTTTTTGTAAAAAATTATATGTAGTAGTTTAAAATGTAATAATAAGTGACATTGGTAAAGATAAAGGTGTCCCCTGGAGATTGTACCACTAGCTGTGACTGTAGGGTGTGGTGCTCATCCCCATTTCTATGCCAAAGAGCCAGAGCTGTCTGAAGACATTTCCATTGTCATGTGGCCAGCATGACTATACGCCGAGGTGCACAGTAACAGTTACCTTCCCACCGAGGTAGTACCTATGTATACAATGCAAAAATACTTGCATTGACATGGTTTTGAACTGTGAAGTTGGAAGGAGCTGAGCAAGGGATGGGAAGATCACTCCATCTTGTATCACTTGGATCTCAAACCCCAGCCTGCTGGTAGACACGCATGGCATCTTAACTGAGCCATGGCAGCCTAATTAATTGTTTAAATTAACCTCATGAAAGCAATACACATGAGTGTTTGTAGCTTTTATTTTGTCATGTCCTACATTTTTCTAGGGTGTCCTACATTTTGGAGGGTCTTTGTTCTCTTTTTCATTATTGCATCTGGTCACACTTGTTCAACCAAGAACTAGAAATATGTATTACAACTAACAAACAACAAATTCAACAGTACAAACTGTACAAATTCCAGAACAAACAACAAATTCAAATTTTCTTTCTTTCATTTTAAAGAGTTATATAGCGCTTTTCTAAAACTCAAAGCAGGGTAGAACAAAAAAATGTACAGAAAATAAAATATATATAAAATAAAATATATAATATAAAATATATAATATAAAATATATAAAATAAAATAAAAAATATATAAAATAAAATGTACAGAAAATAAAATATAAAAATAAAAGCAATAAATTACACCAATTAAAACAATTAAACATAAGAAAATGTAGAGTGGCTACATCATAACAGAAACAGGAATCAAAAGATCCTAAAGATCCATTACAAAAGAACTGGAAAGATGCATATTTCAGTGTTTGGACAATGCGATCATAGACACCTTACGGAGACATGAAGTTACACAAGTCATGGTCTAGTGAAGGTCGGAAAGAACCACTGGTAAGTGCCATCGTAGCAATTAGCAGCCAAAACTGCAGTTATGCAATATATGAAGTGTATATGAGTTGCTCCCAATACCTTACCTGGATGTTCTTGAGGTTCAAGGAGGCTAGCACATTCGGGATGTGCTCAATAAAGCTTTTCAGCCACAGTTTGCTGGCTTCATACTGCAAAATGTCATCCTCCTGCATGAAATAAAGGAGCTGCAATGCTTTGGCAGCCAGAAGGGGGCGCTCCCGTTTATCTTCTCTGGGGCCCAGCTTGACACCCCCCACAAAAGGTGCCAAAAAGGCACGACCCTGGAATGTGAATGGCCAAGTAAGGTTAGGTAGCAGCGCCTCGATCCGCGCTGGGTCACCCTGCAGGGCGCTGAGGAGTGGGTTGGGGCTGTTGCAGGTGCCATGGATGCGGGCACACAGCTGGGTGAAGGTGTAATCAGTGGTGTGGATCCTTCGCACCGCTTCATCCAGTGCCAGCAACTCCGTGAAAGCCACCTTTGTGAGGAGTGTGGTATCATCTCCAGCTGCCACAGCCAGGAGGGCAGCAAAGGTACCCAGGGTGTTCATTCTCTGCGCTGAGAAGTGTTCAGCATCATTTGTTGGGAAGTGCAAGTGGACAGTGAGATGCTCACTTCTGGCTGCGCTCCCGAATGACATGAACTGGTACTCAATTCCAAATTTATGACAGCTTTTCAGGAAGATAAAGCCAGTGCTCAGGCACCCCGCAAGCACCAAGGGCAGCAGCAGAAAGGGCCAGGGGTGGGAACCCACAGAGGCCCCAAGGGCCCGCAGCGCCTTTGACAGGGGCCGCACCAGGAAATCATTGTGGCAGACATATGGTCCAGACATCCCAGTTCCTTTACTTGTGCCTTTCAACTTAAGCAGAGCAGCAGTTGCCCAACGGTCCTTCGAGCCATTCTTCTGCACCGGAATGTTAGGTCTGTAGAACTGGGGAGCAGAAGAACTTGGCAGCAGATTTCTGCAGCTTCTGGCTTCTGCTGATGGAGTTCATGTCTGAGCTGAAGGAGATGCTTGTACTGACGGCCCCAAGGCTGTGTAGAGGGTCAGCGCAAGACCTTGTGCAGGACCTTGCTTGTGATGTAAATTGCAGTCAGATGGGGCTACAGAGAGGAGATAGTGTAATGAACCACTGTATAATGAACCACATAAATTAACCACTGTGGCTGCCCCTCACTCAGAAGGGATTGTGCACTTCAGAATTATTTATGGATGTGGACAATCCTGGCCCATGCCATCCTGAGCTAAAACTGTATAATGCCTCCACCACCACTACCCTCATTAGTGGCCTTCTGATGCCTCTTGAAAGTCTTAAAATTACTTTTAGTTTTTGTCCAAAAACAGGAAGTGAGCTTAAAAGTCCCTCTGGAGACCTTCAGCTGGGACAAGAAAGGTAGGGGGACAAGGAAAGTGACACTGCAGCCTTAATGCGCATGGTGGTTGATGCACATTGGGAGATGATGCACATGGGGATGTTGTGCATACGGGAACGATGCAAATGCGGGAATGATGAGCATGGGGGATGTTACACATGGGGGGGGGTTGATACGCATCGGGGGTTGTTGTGCAATGCCCTTGTCCCTCACTGTTGCCCAAAGCGGCAATGCCCATGTCTCAGCTGAAGCAAAGAAGCTACATCCTGGCTTGCCCTCTCCTCACACCTCCACCCATTACCCATTCCTGCCTTTTTCATTCTCTCTGTGGAATCTTCCAAGGTAAGGTAGGGCTCATTGGGTCTTCCCAAGCAGATATTCAGAGGGACCATGAGTAAGAAAGTGAGGTGTGAGCACCATTAGGATAGGATCGGCTAAAACCACCCCCTTTTCCCTAACTTTTTCCCTTTTTTCTTGAGAGGTGCTAACCCCTTTTCTCCTTTTGCAGAGTTGTATCTCCTACCTCTTCAGCCTCTTGCCTTTCCCTGTCCCCCTCCCTTTTATCCTCTTCCTGAGGTACCCCCACTTCCAACGATGTCAGGGTAAAAGGACCCATTCTTGATCTCTTCAGGAGGCTTGCATCTCAAACCCTACAATATATTTAATATTTATCTGTTCATCCATCTTCTTCTATATACAGTGCTGCCTCACATAAAGAGCTGAATTCGTTCTGGAGGTATGCTCTTTAAGTGAAACGCTCTTTAAGTGAAGCAGATTTGCCCATAGGAAACAATGGAAACTCAGACAATTGGTTCCACCACCCAAAAAATATTCATATAAAAATATTAACTGTATGTAGAAATGATGACAAAACACAGGAATTGAATTCAAAACACTATAGTATAATACAGACCACAATTATTGTAATATAACACTGTAATATTCTGTATAGTAAGAAAGAAAAGAAAAACCTTTATGGCCAAGGATGATTAATTTTCACTATAAGAATCACTGGTGTCTTTTGGAGCATCCTTTAACAAGGAACCTCTCTCTGTGTGAGATCTATCTATGCAAACCAGACAGGGAGCTTGCAACAACAGAGGAGCAAGATCCTATGCTATCTACTCAGAATCAAGCCCCATTGAATCCACTGGGGCTTACTCACAGGAAACTGCATAAGATGCAAGCCTGACTCTTTCCATAGGATGCCAGCAACAGAAAAATTGGCTTTTGCTTGCATTGAAAAGGGGCCAGATCCTATGATGTCTCCTCAGAATGAAGCCCCACTGAATCCACCAACTGAAGTTGGTGGGGTAAACAGGGTGGTTGTAGTGGGTCCAGGCGGGGGGAGCCTTCCTTGGGGGAAGGGGTTTGTTTGAGGGGGGCTGCAGAGGGGGTGCAGGAGGAGTTTTCTTGCCTAATTGATGGAGGCTGCAGTGCAGAGCCTGGGCTGACCACATGTTTCCTGGCTGCAAAAGCCATCTTTGTTGCTGGACAGAAGAGGCTCTGTGCTCCCTCTGCTGGCCTCTTCATGTACTGCAGGCAGGAGGAGAAAGTCCCGCCTCAGTGCCTCAGCCCAGCCAATGCAGTCAGGAGGAGAGGGAGTCCAGCCAATGGGAACTCATTATGTGAATCATACTCGTTATGAGAGGCAGAAATCCACACAAATTTTTACTTTCTATGTAGAATGTTCGTTATTTGAAGCATTCGTTATGTGAGGTACCAAAATATATAAAAGAGAAAAGTCACTGACTCACTGACTGATTGACTCACTCACTCACTCACTCAGCAACACCCAGCCAAAACCGCTGGGCCTAGAAGTGTGAAATTTGGGGTGGGTGTTCCTTCTGTGACTGAGGGAGTCACTCAGAACTGATTTTCGGAAATTCCAATTGGAAGGGCATGAAATGGGGTGCAACACATTTTCCTCCCTATACTTTGCATTGAAGAATCAGTGACTGAGGGATGTGCTTGGGGGTTTGATGTGTATGGGGACATGTTGTGCATGGGGAAGATGAGTATGGGGGATGATGCGCATGGAGGATTGTTGCACATGGGGGGTTGATGCACATGGGGGATATTGCGGATGGGGGATATTGTGATTGGGGGTTGATGCGCATGGGAGGGTTGATGCACATGAGGGATGTTGCGCGTGGGGGATATTGTGCATGAGGGAAGTTGCGCATGGGGGACGTTGCGCATGGGGGATTTATTGTGCATGGGGGTTGGTGCGCATGGGGGTTTGATGCACCTAGGGGGTTGATGCTCATCAGGTTGACGCTCATGGGGGAATGTTGTGCATGGGTGTTTGATGTGCATGTGGATATGATGCACATGGGGGACTGATGTGCATGGGGGGATGATGTGCATGGGAGATGAATATGGGGGATGTTGCACATAGGGTGGATGCACATGGGGGATGATGCGCATGGGGGTTTGATGCGCATGGGGGTTTAATGTGTATGGGGGTTGATGCTCATCGGGATTGATGTGCATGGGGGATGTTGCACATGGGGGTTTGATGTGCATGGGGAGATGATGTAGAAACATAGAATCATAGATTTGGAAGGGACCTAGTAGGTCATCTAGTCCAACCCCCTGCCTGCAGCAGGAATTCCCCCTAGAGCATCTCCAACAGGTGCTCATCGAGCCTCTGCTTGAAGATCCCCAGTGAGGGAGAGTCCACCACATCCCTTGGCAATCTGTTCCACTGCCGAACCGCCCTCACCGTCAGGAATTTTTTCCGGATTTCCAGCCGGAATCTCCTTTCTTGCAGTTTGTACCCATTGGTTCTAGTTCTGCTTTCAGAAGCAGCTATGAACAAATGAGCCCCTTCCTCCCTATGACAGCCCTTCAGGTATCTGAAGAGGGCAATCATGTCTCCCCTCAGCCTCCTCTTCTCCAGGCTGAACATCCCAAGTTCCCCCAACCTCTCCTCGTAGGGCTTCCCTTCCATCCCACTGATCATTCTTGTCGCTCTCCTCTGGACTTGCTCCAGTTTGGCTGCATCTTTCTTAAAATGAGGTTCCCAGAACTGAACACAGTACTCAAGGTGAGGTCTGACCAATGCTGAATAAAGAGGAACTAGAACTTCTCGTGACTTGGAAGCTACAGTCCTCTTAATGCAACCTAAAATGGCATTTGCCTTCTTTGCAGACACATCACTCTGCTGACTCATGTTCAGCTTGTGATCCACGGCGACTCCAAGATCCCGCTCACATGTGCTGCCAAGCCAAGTATCCCCCATTTTATACCTATGTTTTTGGTTTTTATTGCCTAAGTGCAGAACTTTGCACTTCTCCCTGTTGAAATTCATTCTATTTGTTACAGCCCAGGATTCTAGTTTATCCAGATCCTCCTGGTGGACTGATGCGCATGGGGGATATTGCGCATGGGGATGTTGTACATGGGGATGTTGTCAGTGATGGGCACAATCTGGCCCAAGATCCGGTATGCCGGAAGTAGGTGGGGCCAGGCCGGGTCAGGGGGCGGGGCTGGGGTCAGGGGGCGGGGTGGACCAGGGGCGGGGCCGGGGCAGGGCCTGCATACTGCCACCCATCTCTGTTCTTCTGCAGGTCCACCCGCCGCCGCCGCGCCGAAAACAAAAAGCGCACGGCACATGCGCTGAAAACAAAGCGTGTGCGCAGTGCACTTTTTGTTTTCGGCGCACTGCACTTGCGCTAAAACAAGCGCACTACGCATGCGCCAACCAACGAAGGTTGGCGCATGCGTTGTTTAGGGGGCCGGCTTTCCCTGTCCTTATGTGACCTCCGGCTGCAGACAAGGAAAGCCCAGCCTCCCCGGAACTCCCACCCATGCCTCCTTATTAAAGACGTCCGCAGTGCAGACAATTTAAAGGGCTCCTTAAAGGGACAATTTAAAGGGCTAAGTCACGGCTCCTTCCTTGGACTCTGCGGCAGTCCCATCCACACTTTCCTGGGAGTAAGTCCCATTGACTGTCATGGGACTTACTTCTGAGTAGACCTGTCATGGGACTTCTGAGTACACCTGCACACTGTCATGCAATAGATGCTGCCCTTACCCTGACCACACTTTCCTGGCAGTAAGTCCCATTGACTGTCAGGGGACTTACTTCTGAGTAGACCTTGGACTGGACTCTGAAGATGCAATGCATGCCCTTACCCTGACCACACTTTCCTGGCAATAAGTCCCATTGACTGTTATGGGACTTACTTCTGAGTAGTCATGCTAGGATTGGGCTCTCAGACTATCATGATAGTTATCATATTAACTATCATGAGACTACACTTCTGAAGAGACATTTGTACAAAAGTGTGCTCCCTTGTATGGTGACCAGATGCTGGCACCCAAAAAGGAGGATTTAATGTGATTTAAAAAAAAATTTAAGTGTCGTTTTGGAGGACATTCCAGTTTCACAATTGCAAGCCAGAAGTGGCTTGTGACAGTTTATTTTCAGTATTCAATGACTCAGCAGTCTTGCTAAGGCCTGCATGGAGTACCCCCCCCCCCCACCTCCATGAGTAAAAACAACTCCCTTCCCTGCAGGGGATCTTTACCTTACATTTACCTACATCCATATATCACCCCTCATGGCTTGTAACCTGTGATTGTCCTCACCTCTAGGAATTTGTCCTCCAATCCCTTATTAAAGGCACTGGGGCTAGATGCCATCACCACATACTTTGGCAGAGAGTTCCACAGACCAACTACATGCTGGCTAAAGACATACTTTCTTTTGTCTATCCTGATTCTCCCAACATGCAACTTTAGTGGGTGTCCCCTAGTTCTGAAGGGAGGGAATTAGAGAAGGAAGAGACACACAGGTAAACTGATGGAGACTAATGCAAGGATTCATTCTGTGGAAGGGCTCTTATCGCTTTCTTAACAACATGAAAAGCACACCACAGTAGCTATTTTCAGAAAACCAACATTTTATTAAAGTGTAACAGTGCAGCTGCTGAAAATACAGCAACATAGTAAACAAGGAATCTCTCAGCATAACCTTTCCTGAAGGAAGACAAGTGACCATGAACTTGTTTGACTCCTCCTTTTTAGGCGAACCAAAAATGGCCCCCTCAGAAGTTATGCCCAAGGATCCCCAAAGCAGTCTGTTGTCCATCTGGAAAGGTACTCCTTCCTCTGCATCAATATAGGCTACTAGCTGGCCCAAGCCTTCAGAGAAAACCTTTGAAAAGTGAGATGGGAAAAAAGATATGAGTGCATTACAAGTAGCATTAATCATGGCCATTTTCAGTTATTCCCATTACACCACCTCTCTAGCTAACCTCTGCACTCACTCTATAAAGGAGGTTGTCAATATCTACTGGATCTGGTGACCAGTGCAACACTGCCAGCTAGAACAAAGTTGTACAAGAACTGAGAGGTTTGCTAAATTCCCCCCGCCAAAATCACCAAATTCTTGACACTTTGTTGTGTCTGCCTGAAAACATTTAATGAAAGCCAACTATAAAGTTCCAGCACATGACACAACACAACTAATACAGTAAGTGTATTTGGGTAAAGCCTGGGCGAATCTTTCCCTATATATAGCACACATCTAAGGGCTGTTGGGGAGGGGCAGGAATGGGTGATTCTGAAAAGCAGGAGACCAAGTATGTTGCCAGGCCTGTGGTGTGTGAGTGCAGGCGGCACAGTACTGACAAACTATTGGCACAAAAACAACAAGCAACCCCACTAAACCTGCAGGCAAGCAGGCAAGGGAAAAAACACTGGAGAGATGGAACCAAGTGTGCTGGCAATATACCTCTGACCCCTCCGTGATACAAAATCAAATTAAAATTTTTTAAAGAGGACCCTGTCCTCCTTTTTGGGTACTCACCCTGGGGAAGATCACTTCAAACATGGCTTTTCAGTCTCACTGTTGAACTTGGAGACAGGAACTTGGAACTTCTGGAAACACACATTCTTGGAACTCGGAACTTCTGGAAACACACATTCTTGGAACTTGGAACTCTGGAAGACAGGAACTTGGAGACAGGAACTTGGAACTTCTGGAAACACTCGTTCCTGTAAAGAAATAATTAAAATGGTTCAACAAATATATTCCTAACAATTTTAGCCCAACACCAGCCCCATAATGGTTACCAGTAGGAGAGGAATGGGGATAATGCTGCCTCAGAACTCCTTGCCACATTTACTCCTTATACCCCTGTTTTCAAGGAACATTTCTCCATACATACCACCTCCCTTGTCTTTTCCTCTCCTCTATATAAAAGAGGTACCAAAAGGTAGTTTAATAATTCATGCATTAAATACTCAAATAAGAGCAATAAAAGAGGTGCATAAAACTAGATTATGTTTTAAGAAATTGTTTTAAGATATTAATGTTTAAGATATTAATATTTTTATCAATATAAAAATATTAAATACCTGACAAACTGTTAGCGAAGAAACTTCCAAATAGAATCTTGATTGCTGTCTTCCTCCTCTTTCTCCTCACCTGCACTCACTGTCTTTGTTCTTGTCCGAGCATCATCGGCTGTGCAGTGTTCCTTCAGCCATCTTTTCACTGTAGGAGTAGGATCCCACTCCTCCACTGGTAGGCCGAGCAGATTGACAGTCATGAGGCTTGAGATACTGGCGACTGTTAAGCGACTCCTCTTCTCTGAACATATTATATTCATCTTTGAGAAGCCCCTCTCTGCTTCTGCTGAACTGACTGCAAGTGTATTTACAATATTTTTAGCTTTCTTGATACTTTTAGGAATGCTATATTTCTGTGAATCTTGTAAGACATTTTCCACGAAATCTCTAGTCATTCACGTCAATTTCATAATGAAAAATGTCTTTAAATGCAGCCAATTGCTCCTCTGCTTCTTTCCACGGAACTACAACGTCTTCAATGTTCCAATAAGCTGGTTCCAAATAAGTGAGGATGCTGTCGTCAAATTGTCCACAAGTTGCTCTCAAATGCCCACAATCAGTTAATCTTTTTCTTAAGTTTGAGATGATGTTTTCCAGAAGTCCTTCCCAAGGAAGCCCAACAAACCGATGATTTTCTAAAAATTTTATATTTTTGCAGCTTGCTGAACTCATTAATTCAGGAACTCTCTGTTCTTGTGTACCCTTTCCTTTTTGAAGCATTTCAAAAGCTTTGATTGAACGTAGCACAAGCTTTTCGGCCTTGATTATGTCAGTAGTTCTTGCTTGCAGAGCTTTTGAGAGCAGAGCAATTTCATTCAAAATGTCTATCATCAAGGCCAAATCCTTCAAAAAAAAAATATTTTCTAGTCGAGCAGCCATACCCAAGTACTTGGGTTTCGAAGAGAAATAGTTATGCAGTGCAGGATAGGCACACCACACAGCTTGGGCTGACCTCAAACTACATGCAGCCCATCGTGGTCCCAGAACTCTTCCAATTTTTACAATTTCAACTTCAAGCTCTCCAGATATTTTTTTAAGTTCAGCTTGGCTCTCACAGGACTTATGGAAAATACAGTATATTTTGTCAATGAATATCTTGAAGTGATTTACTTGCTTAACTTCCCTTATTGAATCATCTAAAACAAGTTGGAGGCGATGGTTTAAACAGTGCCATATGATGATATTTGGAAATTCTTCTGCTATCCTGGTGCTCACTCCAGATTTTCTCCCAAGCATAACACTTGCACCATCAGAGCAAAATCCAATTAGATGTTTTTTCAGGTAGTTCTTAGCCCTGCTTTACTTAAACTTTCCATTACTGATGAAAATATTGTCTCTGCATCTTGTTTTTCCAGTTCCACTAGCTCAACAAAAATTGTTGATGAACCCTCAACTTTTACATAAATTATAAGAACTGGTGTGCAAGCAACTGTTGAAGCTTCATCAATAATTAAACAAATTTTCAGATTCTGTTCAGTAATTTTACTAAACATTTTTCGTCTAATGTCCTCTGCAATAAAATCTATGATTCTCCCAGCAGTTCTACGTGAATGTAATCCTCTTCCCATATCCAATCCATTTTTTTTAAATTTTAACCATAAATTCTATGTCTGAAAATGGTCTGTTTGTTTTTGCCAGGCCATAAACTGAATTAAATACTCTGCAAGTAGTCAGTAAATATTTTGAAGTCATTGCATCTACTGCCTTTTTTAAAGAATCCTGCTCACGTTGTTTGAAGTTCTCTGTACAAATGTTATGAGCCCTCGATAGAAAATGTTCTCTGATTTTTTTCCTGAGAGAAGATTGTTGTGTCTGTTTCTCCTTTCCTGCTGGCTCTATTTGAAAATTTTTCCACTCTCTGGAAACATGAACAGTTTTCTCTTTTGCTAGGTCGTATTTAGCACAATACTCACAACCTAGCTTTTTCTGTGAAATTCCCAGTCCATCATATTTTTCTTTAAAATTCTGATACTGTTGTACTGTCCAACAGTCAGGAAGATTCTGTTTAATACTGGATTCTTCACTTTCAATATCAATAGTTGACATACTTGTGCTTGTCCCTGGTTGTTGTGGTGTTGTGCATACTTCTTCTATTCCAGAAATTGGGATAACTATGCTTGAGTCTTTCTCTGACTCTACTATATCTATTACAAGGTCAGTTGGCAACATTTCTTCAGCAGCACTAGAGACACTTGCACTTGGTTTTGCTTGTGACTGTGTTCCAGCAGCTGCAGTACTAGTACTCTGTGTTGTACTATCTGTTCTTGATTTTTTTTTGGAAATAATCTTTCAAGCTTTGTTGCCTTTTCATCCTTTTAAAAAACAACACCAGAGAGAACTTTTTAAAGAATATCCCAATTTTTTCCTCAGTCTACGCTTGGTCTTGTTTACATAAAAACATGCATGACCAAGCCCTCTCTTTTCTATAATTTGCAATTATTTCTTTAAATGTGGGAAAATAAAACCTGTACACAAGTCACAAGTGTTGTTATATAGTGGTGTACATCAGATACAGTATAATAGTGGATCAGATATATTAGATACACAATGATTAACAATGGCAGTGATTAACTAAGGAGACCTACCTGCAACTTTTTGGTGATCAGATTCCAGTAAATTAGATCAGTCTCCTTGGCTTGGGTCTTTCCAAAATATGTACACAGCTAAGCGACAAAGGAAATTATGATGGGTGGAAAATGAGTTCAACAAGTATAGCTCAAATCTAATATAAATATAAACAATGGTTCCTTGCTTTTACTACTCATTTGGCTGCCTAAATCACAAGATGCAAGAATCTTCTCAGAAGTAAACCACGCACCTGAATGGCAGTGTGCCCTGGCAGTCTCCTCAGAAGTAAGCCACGCACCTGAATAGCAGTGTGCCCTGGTGGTCTACTCAGAAGTAAGCCACATTCTCAGACAGGTCTGGTCCAACTGGAGCCCTGTCCGGCATTCTGGGGGGGGGGGGAGGTGACTGGGGCACTGACTGGGCTTGCTACAAAGGAGACCTCCAGGGCAAAGCTCTGGAAAGCTGTATTATGTGAGATCTACTTCTGAGGAGACCTCCAGGGCACATGTGTGTGTTTTAAAGACTTAAAAAACTAATGTAGGACAAAATGTAGGATGTACATTTAAAAATATGTTCCAGTGGGTTGGAGGGTGATTGGGGGGCACTGGGGGCTTTTAAAGACTTAAAAAACCAATGTAGGACAAAATGTAGGACATCCTACATTTTGTCCTACATTTAAAAATATGTTGCAGTGGGGTTGGAGGGTGATTGGGGGCATTTGGGGGCAGCGGGGGCTCTTTGGAGCCAGTTCTGGGGTGATTCCGGGGGCACTGCAGGCTTCCTATAATTAAAAAAAAATTCCCAAAAAAATTCCCAAAAAAATCACTGCAGCTAATTACCAGCTGGGGAAAGTGTAGGAGTCCCTGCCTAGGCGGAGACCTCAGGTGAACTCCAGGAAGTGAAAGTACTTTCCCCGGCCAGTAATTAGCTGCGCGCGCATGCGCAGTGATTTTTTGGAAATTTTTTTTTTTGAAAATTTATTTTAATTGTAGGAAGCCTGCAGTGTCCCCGAATCACCCCAGAACTGGCTCCAAAGTGCCCCCGCTGCCCCCAATCACTCTCCAACCCCACCACAACATATTTTTAAATGTAGGACAAAATGTAGGACGTCCTACATTTTGTCCTACATTGGTTTTTTAAGTCTTTAAAAGCCCCCAGTGCCCCCCAATCACCCTCCAACCCCACTGCAACATATTTGTAAATGTAGGTTTTTTAAGTCTTTAAAAGCCCCCAGTGCCCCCCAATCACCCGCCAACCCCACTGGAACATATTTTTAAATGTACGTCCTACATTTTGTCCTTCATTTAAAAATATGTTCCAGTGGGGTTGGAGGGTGATTGGGGGACACAGGGGGCTTTTAAAGACTTAAAAAACCAATGTAGGACAAAATGTAGGACGTCCTACATTTTGTCCTACATTTAAAATATGTTGCAGTGGGGTTGGAGGATGATTGGGGGCATTTGGGGGAAGCGGGGGCTCTTTGGAGCCAGTTCTGGGGTGATTCCGGGGGCACTGCAGGCTTCCTATAATTAAAAAAAAAATTCAAAAAAAAAATCCCAAAAAAATCACTGCGTATGCGTGCGCAGCTAATTACCAGCCGAGGAAAGCCTGGGAGTCCCTGCGTAGGCGGGGACCTCAGGTGAACTCCAGGAAGTGAAAGTAATTAGCTGCGCGCGCATGCGCAGTGATTTTTTTTTATTTTTTTTGAATTTGTTTTTTAATTACAGGAAGCCTGCAGTGCCCCCGAATCACCCCAGAACTGGCTCCAAAGAGCCCCCGCTGCCCCAAATGCCCCCAATCACCCTCCAACCCCACTGCAACATATTTTTAAACGTCCTACATTTTGTCCTACATTGGTTTTTTAAGTCTTTAAAACACACACTTGTGCCTTGGAGGTCTCCTCAGAAGTAACACACGCTCTCTCACTGCTTGCTTGCCCAAGTGCTTGCCCATCACTCACACTGGTTGCCCAAATTGCCACGAGGCGGTGTACTCGGGAGTAACACACACAGAGATCACTCACACTGGTTGCCCAAATCGCCAAGAAGGGGTTCTACTCGGGAGTAACACACACAGAGATCTCTCACACTGGTTGCCCAAATCGCCACGAGGCGGTTTCCTTGGGAGTAACACACACAGAGATCACTCACACTGGTTGCCCAAATGGCCACATGGTGGTCTACTCGGGAGTAAGGACTTACTCAAGGGTTGGTGCTGGGAAGGAAAGGCACTAAGGCAGATCAGGTCAGGTCAGGCATGGAAAGCAAGAAACTGGCTGTTTGAATAGCGTGCTGCACGCTTTCCTGTTGGATGGGGCTGCAGTGCACGCGCTTGCACGCTCTCTGGTTTGGAGGCGGAGAGCACAGGAAGCAGGGAGGAGGGACTGAATGGAGGCGGGGAGGAGGAACTGAATAGGAGGCTGGGAGGAGGGACTTCCTCACCCGCCTCCCTCCAGACGGCAGCTGCGCGCGCAGTGTGCGCGCGCAGATTAAAAATGGCGGCCGCGGTGGCCGGTAGTGGCTGGGGACCAGTACGGTCTGTTCAGCCGATGCACGGCCCTACCGGCTCACTGCCGGTTGCTGAAGGACAAGACCCGGTACGCGCGTGTAGGGCCGTACCGGGAAGTGCCCACCTCTGGATGTTGTACATGGAGGATGATGCGCATGGGGGTTTGATGCGCATGGTGGTTGATGCTCATCGGGGTTGATGCACATGGGAGGATGTTGCACATGGGGGTTTGATGTGAATGGGGAGATGATGTGCATGGGGGACTGATGCATATGGTGGACTGATGCGCATGGGGGTGTTGCGCATGGGCGGATGATGCACATGGGGAAATGTTGCGCATGGGGAGATGATGCGCATGGGGATGAACATGTGGGGTGTTGCGCATGGGGTGGATGCGTATGGGGGTTGATATGCGTGGGGGATTGATGCGCAGTGGGGGGATGGAATATGGGGGAATTTTACTCCTGCAACACGATACTCTTTTTGCTAGTCTATATATATAAAAGAGAAAAGTCACTCACTGACTTACTCACTGACTCATCAACACCCTGCCAAAACACGTGGGCCTAGAAGCATGAAATTTGGGGTGGGTGTTCCTTCCGTGACCAAGAGGTGCACTAAGAACCGGTTTCAGAAATTCCAACCAGAAGGGAGTGAAAAGGGGGCAATGTGTTTTCCTCCCTATGCTTTGCATTGAAGAATTGGTGACTGCGGGATGTTCTGCCCCAACCCCCAGACCTAGACCTGTGAAATTCAGGGAGAGTGTTCCTTCTCTCACATGAACACCCACCATGAACCGATGTGGAGAAATGTAACCCTTAAGGGGCTGAAAAGGAGTGCAATGTGTTTTTGTCCTATACTTAATATGGAAGACTGATCAACATCCAGCCAATTTGGTGCTCGGTGCCCGGTGCAGCGGGGGGATGTTGTTCAGAGAGAGGGGTTGCACTGGGGAGGATGCTGTACATGGGGGGGTTGTGCATGGGGGTTGTTGCTCATGGGGATTGATGCACATTGCAGGGTTGATGCTCATGGAGGAGATGATGCGCATGGGAGGTTGATGCGCATGGGGATGTTGTGCTTGGGGAGATGTTGCACATGAGGGTTGATGCGCATGGGGGTTGTTGCGCATGGGGGGTTGTTACGCATGAGGTGATGTTGCGCATGAGGGTTTGATGTGCATGGGGGATAAAAATGGAGAATGATGTGCATGGAGGGCTGATGCGCATGGAGGTTGTTGTGCATGGGGAGATATTGCGCATGGGGGATGATGCACAAGGGGAGATGATGCCCATGGGGAGTTGATTAACATGGGGGGTTGATGCATATGGGGCATGTTGCGCATGGGGAGATGATGCGCATATGGGACTTATGTGCATGGGGATGTTGGGCATGAGGTGATGTTGGGCATAGGGGTTGATGCACATGGTGGCATGATGCGCATGGGGGACTGATGCGCATGGGGGACTGATGCACAGTGGGGTGTTGATGCGCCGTGGGGGGATAGCATACGGGGCAATTTTATTCCCACAACGCGGGTACGCTTTTTGCTAATATATATAGTGGTACCTCTCACAACAAGCGCCTCACATAACAAGCATTTCACATAACAAGTATAAATTTCCAAGAAGTCTTGCTTCACATAACAAGTTCTGCTTCACTTAACAAGCAAGCATGCTATGGGCACGCATGCTATGCAGCCCTGACACTCCGCATGGAGGCTCTTTAAAAGGGGTGCTGGCCAGCACTGCTGCCTCTAACTGCCCCCAACTTGGGGGCAGTTGCCTGGGAGTGCCATAGGTAGCTGCCCCTAACTGCTCCCAAGTGCCCCCACCAGCTACCTTGAAGCTCCAGCAGCAGCCTTGGTAAGCCTCCCTTTGATAAGCCTCCAAGTGTCTTTGATTGCAGCTTCCTAACCATGTCTACCCAGAAGTAAGCCCCATTGTGTTACTTGGGGCTTACTCCCAGGAAAGTGTCTTTAGAACTGCGCCCTAAGTAGACTTCATAGGATCATGCACATTGAATGCATGTTTTGAATTCAATTCCAGTGGTTTGTCATTATTTTTACATCCAGTTAATATTTTATATGAATATTTTTTGGGATCTGGAACCAATTGTCTGAGTTTCCATTATTTCCTATGGGAAAATCCGCTTCACTTAAAGAACGCTTCACTTAAAGAGCATGCCTCTGGAACAAATTAAGCTCTTTATGTGAGGCACCACTGTATATAAAAATGAAAATTCACTCACTCACTCTCTCATCAACACCCGACCAAATCAGGCCTAGAAGTGTGAAATATGGGGTGAGTGATCCTTCTATAACGGAGAGAATCTCTAAGAACTGGTGTTTGGAAATTCCACCGGAAGGGTGTGAAGTGGGGTGCAACGCGTTTTCCTCCCTATACTTTGTGACTTATGAAGAATTGGTGACTGATGGATGCTCTGCCCCAACTCCCAGTCCTAGAAGCATGAAATTTGGGAGGGTGTTCCTTCTGTCACATGAACACCCACCATGAACCAATGTGGAGAAATTTACCTCTTAAGGGCCTGAAAAGGGATGCAATGTGTTTTTGTCCTATACTTAACATGGAAGACTGAACACTTAACATCCAACTAATTTGATGCTCAGTGCCTGGTGCACTGGGGGGATGAAGGGTTGCACAGGGGAGGACGATGTGCATGGGAGGTGTTGCGCATGGGGGTGTGTGGCACATGGGAAGTTGATGGACATGGGGGTTGATGCTCATGGGGGATGTTGTGCATGGGGGGTGATGCACATGGGGAGTTGATGCACATAGGGGGGATGCACATAAGGGAATGGCGGTTAGGGGAATTTTACTCCTGCAACATGGGTACGTTTTTGCTAGTCTATAATAAGTCCCCGACTTATGAACATTCAAATTATGAACTTTCAGAGAGGTGAACAGACCTTCAGCTAACAAACATTCATAGATACAAACAAATCGCAGAAGCAGCTCACACATCTGCCAAAACATCCAATGTGGAAGTAGCTTGTTACGGACACAGAAATGTGCCTGGACCCTTTGTCAGTGTTGGTGGATCCTGTGCAGCAAGTGTTCTGCACCCTCTGCCAGTTTTTCAAGCAAAATGAACTTACAAACCTGCTCCCAGAACGGAAGTTGTTCATGAATAATGAACCCATTTGACAGTAAAAAAAGCCATCCTTCTTTCCAGCATCTTAACTGCCCTTTAGCCACCTCTTTCCTCAATGCCTTTCTTCAACCGATCTATTGCCACCTTTCTCATTGGGTCTCCTCATTCGCCTCCTAAGCCTCTTCATAGCCTGGTCTTCCTCACAGTTGAGATACCATTAAATGAGAGAGAGAGAGAGAGAGAGAGAGAGAGAGAGAGAGAGATGCTTTATAGCATTGTATATAACCATACCAATTGAAAAATAAGCTTAAAAGAAATAATTTTTTTTACTTGAAAAAGAAGTTTAAAAGACCCTCTATTGACACCACTGCTCAGGAGTAACTACACTCTTCAGGATTAATGACACTGTGTAGTATTAAGTGTGATAGTGGGTGTTCCCCTCTATTTAGCAGCAATGTCTGTTCAAGTGGCTTCTGCTGGTGTTCTTTTTGCATTTTAGATTGTGAGCCCATTTAGGACAGGAACCAATTAGCTATTAATTACTATTAATTTTTTCATCTTCTTTGTGAACCGTTGTGTGAACTTTTCAGTTGAAAAGCGGTATATAAACACTGTAGATAGATAACAATACCTTGGGCTGTTTGGATTGCAAGCTCCAGCAGCTACTGAACTTGCTTGAAAAGTAGGTGGAGATGTTTTACAGATTGCTACTAGAGGACACTATCTGTGGAAGAGCCGCAAGTCAGATTCTCCCACTTCTCTGGTTGAAAATATATTCCCCAGGAGATATACTGGTTTTCAGTCTAAATCTACTGTGTTCAGTAGGACTCACTCTCAGATAAACATGCATAGGATTGGGCTTTCAGGCACAGACTTCTAATGGAAAAAGAGGTAGTACAGGTTCAACCACATGGATTTGAAACAACATAAATGGTCACTGCAAATCAGTTTTTAAAAAACTATCATACTTTCCTACAATTATAGAGAGGCAGCCTTGCAAACAATCATTCCATTCTTCAGCGGAGCCAGGCAAAGGCAAGGGATCCTCTGCATTTCTAATTGCAGACTGGTTCTCCACAACAGTAAATAAAGCTGTTTTTAAATATTTGTAAAGGGACATTCTTCTTATATTTTAATTGATTTTGGCTGCAATCCTAAAGACACTTTCCTGGAAGTAAGACCTATTGAACACAATAAGGCTTACTTTTGGGTGGACATGGTTAGGATTGTGCTCTCTGTCTCTCATGTAAACTGGTGTGATTGGCTTCTTACCCTAGAAAACTTGGACCCAGCAGTGCCACTTTGCCTCCATTTGAGCCCATATGCTCTTTAAGGATATTTGTTGCAGTACGGTATTTGAATACAGTGATCTTGACAAACCAGTAGCAAATACTTTTCAAAGATGTGGTTTCATTTTCAGAAGGTCATTCATTACCCCTTTAAGTTTAAATGGTCAAGGCTTATATGTAGGGCGGTGGGTGGCACAAGTGGTTAAGACACCGTGCCTGTTAACCAGATGGCTCAGGGTTCGAGACCCGGGTCCCGACAAGACAGGATGAGCTCCTGTTCTTAGCCCAGCTCTACAATGCAGCTGGAACCAATAATATCGGCTCTGCCATTCCATTGGACTATTTCAGTGGTGTGGAGAGAGGGGATTTGCTGCTTGGTTAACAGCCTATCCTCCATATTAATTTACCCAGGCCTTCGCGCTGTGGAGAGGACACTCCAGCTTCGCATACAGCGTCGAGCACAATACCATAGTCTTTGGAGACTGATGGATGCCAGTGCTTTTTATATGAGGCAGTAAATAGTAAAGTCATTTGATTGTTCATTTGCAACCTGCAGTGTGTGGAATGTATGAAGATAAGCTAGGAAGGTTTCTTAAGGTGCACTACCTCATAACTAGGGCCATAGATATCATTTCAGATCTATAATTGCCAGATGTGAGAAATATAAGCAGGTCTGATAGGCATACTGCTAAACTGAAAGTTGACCCCTGTGTGTTTCAGATAAGAAGAGCACTTGCTTGAGCACCCTAAAATGTAATTAAATGCAAGGCAAAACTGGCATCACTTTATCCCACCTCATGCTTGATGGTCAGTATTTTTGGCTTCGACCAGGGGTCTCCAGACTTTCAACTTCAGGGCTCTTGCAACTTTTAACAATTGTGTAAAGGAGGGAATTTCAGGAAGTGCTGCTTCTCATCTCACATATCAAAAGCTGCACCTGCTATTGAAATTCCCTCTTCTATGCAATTGTTAAAGTTTCAGGTGCTCTAAAATTAAAAGTTTGGATACCCCTGGTAGACAGCTCAGAACCAAGAGCAAAGCTGTTTGTAGGTAGGAAAAAACATATTTCTTCTGCACACTTGGATGCAGAATCAGGACAGTATCTGATAGACACAATGATATACAAGTGCAGCTCCCTGTTGCCAAAGCTCTTACTGTAAAATCCCCCAATGCCAGTGTGTTTTTGCCCTGTGTTTTTATCATATCCAATGTAAGTTGATGACTATCTGAAGATAGACTGGCACGGTTGCCACCTCTGGAAACTTCGCTCTCCTCCTCTTCATTGTTACGAGTATCCCCACCTTTATATCTAGACAAAAAGCACTGGGTTTTCTCTTTATTTTATTTGCCGAGGCAGATTTTTTTCCACACTTATTTTTATTTCCAAAGTTCTTATTTACTAAAAATTTAGAATAGGGGATTTTAGGACACTAGAATAATCCCCATATGCAAATTTCTAGTAAAGAACTTTGAAAAAAAGAAGTTTGGAAAAAAATCTGCCTTCAGTTGGGACTGCAGTAACTCAGTGGTTAAAAGCGCTGTGCCTGTTAATCTGAAGACTGGCAGGTCAGCGGTTCAAGACCTGGGTGCTGGATGATGGATTGAGCTCCCATCACTTGTCCCAGCTCATGCCAGCCTAGCTATTCAAAAGCATACAAACGCAAGTAGATAAACAGGTACAACTTCGCTGTAAAGGCAACATCCTGGTGACAGGCCACTGCAACAGGCCGGTCTGGTTTCCCCATGCCATGTCAACCATGGTTTGGATGACTCCAATCCAGAACATTAGGGTAGTTGAGCATGGTACTTATGGTACATGATACACCATCACTCATTGCCAACATATGCCTTTGGCTGCAATCCTAACCTCCAGTTAGGCTGGCCTTAGCCGTGGCATAAGTCCTGTGCGGGCCTATGCAGGGTTACCATATTGGCAGAAATTCCCAGATTTGTCCTCTTTTTGGGCTTGGTGTCGTCGTCCAAAAGAGGACCACTGTCCTCCATTTTGGTCCATCCATCCCGACTGGAAAGGGAGTGAGAAGAGCACAGCTTAGCAAGAGTATTGGAGGAGCGGTGCAAACCCCTCTGCCCTGCCTGCCTGCCTGCCCTCCAAGCCTTCCTGTCTGTGCAGCCGAATCTAAGGCCCCAGGTCAGCACAGGACTGGCATATCATCACCCACTCTGGACCCTCTGATGCATCTCCTTCCACCCAGCTGCATCCTCTCCTGGGTAATCAGCTCCTCTGCCCCACTGCAAGTGGCTCCTTCCTGGACAGAGGGGGAGAGTTTGGAGCTTCCAGGGGGGTGCCGCAGCCTCCATTGCCCCACACTCCTCCAGGTCCTTGGAAGAGGAGGAGGAAGAGGAGGAGCTCTCCTATCATAAAGTCCCTGTGGCCAAAGCTTACTGTAAAGTCCCCCATCACCAATATCTTTTATCATATCCAATGTAAGATTGGCATACAGTCTATCTGAAGATAGACTGGCAGTGTTGTTCATAAACGGTTGCCACTTCCTGTCAAAACTAAACCAAACTCTGTTAATTTTACACCAAACTTTTTGAAAAATGTAGTTTTGCACCATACGTCTCTTTAAGAGCAACAGTGTAGCAGAACTCAGCAGACAGTTCCAAACTGTCCCTAACTGCTTAACTTCTTTTAGAAGCAGACACTCTGCTTTCCCTTGCGCACCTTGGCAGTCAGACTCTAAAAATCCTCCTTCCTCTTTCTGCTTTCTTGCCTGCAAAGTGCATGACCTGACTGACGGCAAGCCCAGCCCAGCAGACCAAGCCAGCCCAGGCAGCCCACTGTTAACACCTTTAGAGTCACGGACACCCTTGAAGAGGGTCCCTTGGAGTGGGAATGATGTGCAACCGCCGGACAGACTGCTTGGAG
The DNA here is from genome assembly GCA_030015325.1 of Cryptoblepharus egeriae. NCBI lineage: Eukaryota > Metazoa > Chordata > Lepidosauria > Squamata > Scincidae > Cryptoblepharus > Cryptoblepharus egeriae. The sequence goes on from JAREYC010000004.1 coordinate 16,468,474, forward strand.
CGGCCCCTATCACGCGCACTGCGGGCCCTTGGAGCCACCGTGGGGGCCCACCCATGGCCCTTCCTGCTGCTGCCCATGGCCATCTCGGGGGCACTGGGCTCCGGCTTCATGATGCTTCACAGCCGCGAAGCCAACGACATCGAGGGGCAGTTCACGCCCATTGGGAGTCCTGCCAAGGGTGAGCGGAGGTTCGTCCAGGCACACTTCCCAACCCGCGATGACCAGCGCTTCTCTGCCACGCGGATGACCACCGAGGGTGCCTTCGCCGCTCTCCTGGCCATGGCCAAATCAGGGAGCTCCATCCTCACCGAGGCAGCCTTGGCTGAGCTGCTGGCACTGGACAGGGCAGTGCGGGAGATCAATACTACCAGGCACTCCTTCCACCAGCTTTGTGCCTGCAGCCGTGGTGCCTGCAGCAGCCCCAGCCCGCTTCTTGATGTCCTGCAGGGCCACCCGGAGCGCATCCAAGTGCTGCTGCCCTTCCTCACTGGGCCTCTCGCATTCCAGTGGCGCATGTTCCTATCTCCCTTCCCAGGGGGTGTCGAGCTGGGTCCTGGGGGAATCAAGCATGCACGCCCCATCCAGTCAGCTAAGGCACTGTGGCTCCTCTACTACCTGCAGGAGGACGAGGCGTCACAGCGCCAGGACAGCAACCTCTGGCTGGGAACCCTCCTGGAGCAAACCCCTGACGTGCTGGCCTACTTGAATCTCAGCCACATCCAGGTAAGGGGAGACTGTCTGCCTTAAGGCAGGGTGACCAAAGAAAGAGGACAAGTTCCCCTTAAAACGTAAGACATGCAAGAAAAAGGTAGGATGCCTTCCTCACCTGTTTTATCGCTGGACGGGTGAGGACAGGGTGACCACATCTCATAACCACAAAAATGTTTAGGACAATCTTAGGACAATATCCTCCCAAAATGTTTTGCTTTCATGCACTTAATTTAAAACTTCATTACTACTTATCATTAAAATTAAAACTATTTTATACTATTTCATACATATGTATTCCAAGAAGGCTACATTCTGCCTGCTCACAAGAAAAAGGAACATAATAAATTTGTATCCAGGGTACATGGCTATAATTCAGGACTCGTGCTGGAACAAAGGACACGTATGTTCACCCTGGCTTTGTGCATTGCAATGTCTTGTAGCTACAGAGGGAAGAACAGTCAGTCTTGGAGGGGAGCCTCACCCCTTTGGCATCACTCCAGGCCTGGGGATTAAAATGGGGCCCGAATCCTACCCCCAGAACAGCTCCCAAAAAATGAGGCTTTCTCCTCATTTTTGCAAGATGCAAGACTGAGGGCAAAATCCAGAGCAGTTACTTCTCCTCACATCTCAACCTGTGACTAGAGGGAGATCAGATCCCTCCACAGGGGTGCTTGAATGGAAGAGTTTACGAAGGTTCCCCTGGAGAGTGGGAATCATATGGTTCGGTGAACCATAGGTTGGCCAACAGCCAGCTAGAGGCTTGCCGCAGGCCGTATCTGGTCCCTGGATCAGGGTTTGGAGAACACTGCTATACTTACTAGTGGCTATTACATTAGAATAAAAGTCAACCCTTCATTAGACCATGACCTGTGAAACTTTATATGTATTTTGCCCAAAAATCCCACTGGCATGATGCCTCAGATCCCATTATATGAACTCTGAAATTGTGTCTTTCAAGTCATTTAAAAAAATAAGGCCACAATCCTAACCAAATTAGGCTGGCCTAACTCAGCCGGCAGATCTTCCTATGGTGGGGTGGGGAAGTTGGTGCATATCTGTGCACTGGCCTAACCAGAAGGGAGGGGGCAGAAGTACCTTAAGGCAAAGAAATGCCTTGCAGCACTTTTGTGACACCCCTGAGCCAGCACAGGATTTGTGCCAGGGCTAATGCCGGCCTAAAGGAGGTTAGAATTGAAGCCTTGGGCCTCAATGAAATCCAGGAGGATAGAAATGAAGCCTTACTCCACTTTCTTTGGAGTAAGACCCATTGAATACATGGGTTAGACATGGTTAGGACTGTGCTCTCCTGTTCATTGCTGGTATTTTTAGTTCTAATAAACATTTCTAGTTCTTGTTTCAAATCAATCATTTTTCTGTTTAGGTCTGGATCACACTGATCTATTATATCAATCCACTCTTTTCTCCTTAGATCTGGAGATATCATTTATATGGGATCTGGATACAATCATCTATATTAAGAGAAAAAGGGAGACAAATGTTCTGCTACTAGAAAGATCCAGAGAAATTGTCAGGGGGATTTTGCATAAAACTGAGTTTTGTAATATGCATAGAAAGGAAGTAGGAATTTTGGAGGTTATAATTTTTTATTTAGAAAAAAGCATTGGAAAAAGTAGTGAAGAATCTTATGGCTTATGTATCGTTTGTAACCTGTGCTTTAGAGCATGTTAATTGGAAAAAAAAACATGATAAGAAGTAAATGTTTTTTCTCTCCTCGTTTTGCCAGGTCGCTTATTTCACATCACTCTCCAGACAGAACAAGTTTCAAAAAAATCCAACTCAAGCAGTTCCTTTGTTCTCCATCACGTATTTTTTAACAGTTTTCTTTTCAATAATGTCGTGCTCAAGGTAAGTTTTGTTTCTTAATTTTAGAAGGGGAGAATTTTATTTTTCTATCACATGATTGTTTTCCTTTAAGGTATAAAATCTGAAAAATACTCCAACATTCACAGTTGCTTTGCTGTTGAGTAAAATCAACTGTATGTATAGAAATATTTCAGCAGTATCAGGAAAATATTAAAACTGACTCTGGCTACAATCCTAAACACACCTTCTTGGGAGTAAGACCCACTGAACACAATAGGGCTTATTTCTGAGTAGACATGGTTAGGATTGTGCTCAAAATAGCAAGGATGGTTATGTTATGGTATTGGACCTTCAACCTGGAAGATGCAGGTTGAAATTCCTTCTCAGCCATGAAGCTTCCTGAATGACCAGTCACTATCTCTCAGCCTCCTTTGAAGGGTTGTTGGAAAAACAAAAGGAGGAAAGTCCCTATTCTGAGCAAATTGGAGGAATGGCAGTATAAAAAATGAGAAAAATAAATAGCTGACATTTGGACTGAATCATAGAATCATAGAGTTGGAAGGGACCTAGTAGGTAATCTACTCCAACCTCCTGCCTGCAGCAGGAAATCCTCCCAGAGCATCTCCAACAAGTGCTCATCGAGCCTCTGCTTGAAGATCTCCAGTAAGGGAGAGTCCACCACCTCCCTTCGCAATCTGTTCCACTGCCAAACCGCCCTCACTGTCAGGATTTTTTTCCGGATATCCTACCGGATATCCAACCAAATAAAGGATAAACATAGTATTTGTCTATCCCTGGGTGTGATTTTCACATCATGGGCTGTATACTGCTCTACACAGTACACATTTTTCATTCAAAGGGCCTTAGGGGTGTAACAAGGAGCAGGGAAATCTCTCAGCGTTCAAGGAAAGGAATCACTTTCAAAATAGACCATTGCCCAATGATCACCTGGATTTTGGGTCTAGGTCTTTTTGGTCTAGGTCAGGGGTGTCTAAACCAGACCAGGGGTCAGATATGCAGGCCTCCCTTATAACCCTATGAATCTGTCTCTAATACTCTTTTATGTAAATTTATTCACATTGAAATGTAAATGCGTTCTTTGGCCCCTGACACAGTGTCAGAGAAATGATGTGGTCATCCTGCCAAAATGTTTGGACACCCCTGGGCTAGATATATAAAGAGCTTGGGGGCTAAATCCTAAACCTGGACAGAGAAAAGCATGCAGTGCTGAAGGCTCCAAACAGCCCAGGTTATACTGCTAGTTATGATTGACTGTAGGCAGTGGTGGGCCTGGCCTAGCCCAAGAACCGGTTCTCCGGAAGTGGGCGGGACGGGGGCGGGGCTATGCTCAGGGGGCAGGGCCAGGATCAGGGGGCAGGGGCGGCGAGGTTTTTAATTTAAAAATTAAAAAAAATTACTTACTTCGGAGTAGACCTGCATAGGATGGGGCTCTGAGGCTGCAGTCCTCTCCACACTGGCCTGGGAGTAAGCTCCATTGACTGTCATGGGACTTACTTCTGAGTAGATCTGCATAGGATGGGGCTCTGAGGCTGCAGTTCCATCCACATATAAAGACTGTAAGTATAGAATGTGAGTTAGTTAGTTAGTTAGTTAGTTAGTTAGTTAGATTAGATAGATAGATAGATAGATAGATAGATAGATAGATAGATAGATAGATAGATAGATAGATAGATAGATAGATAGATAGGGGGAGGGGAGAGAGAGAGGGAGAAGTAGAGAAAGAGAAAGGGGGAGGGAGAGAGGAAGGAAGAAGTAAAGAGAGAGAAGGAAAGAGAGGAGGGAGGAGGAAAGAGTTGAGGGGGTACCTGGGGACTCCCCCAGGAAGTCCCCCAGGAATGGAGCAGGGAGGGGGGAATAGCAGAGGGGGCAGGCAGGGGAGAAGCTGCTTGGACTCTCACACAGGGGGTTTTCTCCTGGCCCAGGAAAATGTCTTTAGGATTTCAGCCTTTGGCTTGGGGTCTCCCAGGAAAGTGCAGCCAAAGGCTGCAAACCTAAAGACACTTTCCTAGGGCAGGAGAAGCCCAGGCAGCCCCCCATGCTTTCCCTCCCTCCCTGCTCCGTTTCTCCCTGCTCCCTCTGGGAGACTCCTTCAGCCCCAGGAGAGGCACCAGGGCAGGGAGGGAGCTGGTGGGGGGGAGGGCTGCCTGGGCTTATCCTGGCCCAGGAAAGTGTGTTTAGGATTGCGGCCTTCAGCATTTACCTGGGAGTAAGCCCTGTGTGAGCAGTGCCTCTGCTCCTCCCTCTCTTTCCCCTCCAGGCTGAGAATGACCCTGAGCCCAAGGGAGATCCTGGAGGGAGCAGGTCAGGGCGGGCAACTGTTCTTCTGCTGGGTGGGCAGGCGAGTGAACAGGCAGGCAGCCCCTCGCCATGGTGGGTGCCCGCCCAGTGGTGTACTGAGCGGATGGCTCTTCCCCCTCCCTGCTGCTCTCGCCTCACAGCCACTCAGCAACAGTGAGGCAGGGAGGGGACCGGTCCTCCCTGTTCTCCCTCCTCCCACCACAACCGGCTCCCTAGTAGCCGCCAAATTCCAAGAACAGGCTCGGGAGAGTAGGTGCGAGTAGGCATCTGCCCACCTGTGACTGTAGGGTGCGGTGCCCATCTCCGTTTCACAGCCTTTACAGCTACTGTTGTCCTTGTAGCACTTGTCCGTTGTCCTTGTCCTTGTAACACCTTGTTACCGTTGTAACACTTCCATGGTCATGGGCCGGCATGACAGCTGAAAGTGCATGGAACACTCTTTTACCTTTCCACCAAGATGGTACCTATTTATCTACTTGCATTTACATGCTTTTGAACTGCTGGTTTGGGCTAAAAATGGGATGACCCCCTCTTGTAGGACCCGGGTCTCAAACCCTGTCCTGCCAGTTCTTAACCACTTGCACCACCACAGCGCTTATAACAGCCCAGTAGTAGTGAGTATAAAGCTTTTTTTCTGGACTTCCTTGTCTGTCTGGCCATAACTTTTGATTGGAAGGAGATATCTCCAAACTGATTTTGCATTGGATTCTGCTCTTCAATACGAATCCAAAGTGTTTGGTCCCACCACTTTTCAGTTCACCTGAGTATAAGCAGAGGGGGCTTTTGGGGCCCATTTTTGATGCCCAAAAAACTAGGCTTTTACTCGAGTATATATGGTAATTATGTTTTATGTCAGCCGCCTTGAGTCGGGCTAATTTGCCCGAGAAAGGCGGGATATAAATTTTTAAAATAAATAAATAACCTTCCATTTCCTAAAATAATATTTTTAATTGTTTTGACTGAGAACATGCAAGGGAGGGAGATACTTGGCCCATGTAACCTGAAACTGTTTTTCATCTGCATTACAGGGATGATTGTGTACGGACAAAAGTGCGGGTTGCATCATTTGGGGTATTCTCAGCAGGCTTAGCTGTGCTCGGCAGGTTTGGACTCTTGATGTTTTGTGGGGTGCCGTTTGTTATCACCGTTGCAAATGCACCATTTCTTATACTTGGTAAGTGTGATCAGGTACAGTGGCGCCTCATGTAACAAATTCCATCCGTTCCAGAGGCATGTTTGTTACGTGAAACATTCTTTACATGAAGCGGATTTTCCCATAGGAAATAATGGAAACTCAGATGATTGGTTCAACAACCCCAAAAATATTCATATAAAAATATTAACTGTATGTAAAAATGATGACAAAACACTGGAATTGAATTCAACACATGTATTCAATGTGCATGATCCTATGACGTCTACTTAGGCTGCAATCCGAAAGGCACAATCCTAAAGACACTTAGGAGAGTGCAATCCTTAAGACACTTTCCTGGGAGTAAGACCTATTGAACACAATGGGGCTTACTTCTGAGTAGGCATGGTTAGGAATCAGCAATCCTAGACACTTCCCTGGGAGTAAGACCTATTGAACCCAATGGGGCTTACGTCTGAGTAGACATGGTTAGGAATCTGCAATTTTAGACACTTTCCTGGGGGTAAGCCCCATTGGGGGGACTGGGGGTCTTCTGAGGGGGTGGGAGGGTGTTTGGAGACAGTTGGGGGGATTCAGGCAGCTGGGAGTAGTGGCTGCCACTTTAAAAGCCTGGCTCCCTGCAGAGCCTGCTGGAGCTCCACAGCCTGGGGTTGGAATGCAGGCTTTTAAAGTGGCAGCCACCATTCCTGGCTGCCTATATCTCCCCTACCCCACCAGTGGTGGGCCCGGCCTGGCCCAAGAACCGGTCCCCCAGAAGGGGCCAGGGAGTATTTAGCTGGGCTGAATACTGGGAGTGTCTTAGTCCAGTCCTATACAGGTCTACTCAGAATGAAGCCCTATTATAGCCAATGGGGCTTACTCCCAGGAAAGTGTGGATAGGGTTACAGCCTCAGAGCCCAGTCCTGTGCAGGTCTACTCAAAAGTAAGCCCTATTATAGACAATGGGGCTTACTCTCAGGAAAGTGTGGCTAGGGTTGCAGCAGCCTCAGAACCCAGTCCTTTGCAGGGTCAGGCCAGGGACTGGACTCTGAAGATGCAACCCTAACCACACTTTCCTGGGAGTAAGCCCCATTGACTGTCATGAGACTTACTTCTGAGTAGTCAGGATTGGGCTCTCAGGCTGCAGTCCCAGCCACACTTTCCTGGGAGTAAGCCCCATTGACTGTCATGGGACTTACCTCTGAGTAGTCATGCATAGGATTGGGCTCTCAGGCTGCACCCTGTCCACACTTTCCTGGCAGTAAGACCCACTGACTGTAATGGGACCTACTTCTGAGTAGACCTGCCTAGCCTTGCTCCCAGAGGATACACCCTGTCCACACCTTCCTGGGAGTAAGACCCATTGAGCACAATAGGGCTTACTTTTGAGTAGATGTGGTTAGAATTGTAATCACCAGGCTAAGAAAAGAGGATCTATCTAGTAAGGAGGGAGGAATCCTAAAGACACTTTCCTGGGAGTAAGACCCAGGGAAGAGTTAAAAAGAAAAAGGGGCCGGCTGCTGCTCCATCAGCCAGAGGAAAGATGCTTGGGCCAGCTGCTGGAGCCTTTAACTGCAGCATACCGGTCCGCCCCCCCCCCCCGGTTATGCCCCCTCCCCCACTGCTGGTACCGGATCGCCATCGACAGGGGATTTGGAACTTCCGGTCCCCGGGGACTGGAGGGGACCGGCCTGGGCCCACCTGTGCCCCCCACTATCCCCAAACACCCTCCCACACCCCCAGAAGACCCCCCAGTACCTCCAAGCACCTCCCCCCCCCCCCCCCCCGAGGAACGGACCTGCCTTACCTGACCTGTTCATTCAGGTAATAAGTGCAGGCTGGCAGCTCTTTAAACTTTTAAACTGTAAAGAGCTGCCAGCTGGCCTTCCTCACCAATGGCAAGTGCATTTTTTATTCTGGCATGATTTTCACCCTTTTCCTGGCCCTCAGGAAGGCAGGGAAACCCTACGATCTTACACAGCCTCCATTAGGCTAACTGTGACAGGGCCTGTCTCCTCCTGCAGTTTGGAGATGGGTAGGAACTTGCCTTTGAAACAGGTGTTCAAGACTGCCAAATCCAGACCTGTTACCTGCATTTGCATATTTTAATATGGAATATTGTCAGAAATGCATATATGCCTGCTTGAAGAGTATGTGTATTTTTTTTGCTTATTATGCATGTTAGAGTACCTCTGGGCAAGTAGAAATAAGGCTTCCCTTCAATTAAACAGTCACACTGAAGTTTCTGATGTTATTGTCCATGAGTACAAAAGCTTTAACCTGAGTGTTATTGTGAGTGAGGGTTTGCATTTGTGTCCCTCCTTCCTCCCATCGCTCTTGTTCCTCATTCCCCTCCTGATCCAACTCTTTGCCTATGTTTGGCACTAGGATCAGCATTGCACTACTTTGCACATGTGCTGGGGAGCTCTGAGGCTCTCCAATATCTCTTCAAAGAACAAACTGGATGCCAAGACTAAACAATTTAAGAATCACTGGTCTTTAAGATTACATCTAGAAGGCAAATGCAACCACAGATAATCCAGGGTCTGTTGTGCAACTGCAGGTGGAAGCCATAATTTGACTTTACAGCTGCTAGGTTTATTCAAATGGTTTGTGATAGGCTGCAATCCTAACACCCAGTTAGGCTGGCAGAAGCCCCGACGCAGGTGCTGTGCTGACCCAGGAGTGGCAAAAGTGCTGCAAGCAGTGGTGGGCTCCAGCAGGTTTGCACCTACTCTATAGAACCGGTTGTTAACAAGAGAAAGGACATAGAAAGTTTAAAAATAGCCATTTAAAAGTGGCTGCCAGATGGGCAGAGAACCGGTAGTTAATTTTTTTGAAGCCCATCACTGGCTGCAAGGTGTTTCTTTGCCACTCCTGAGGGAGGGTTAGGCCAGTGCACAGACATGAACTTGTCTCCATGCTTCACTGCGGGAAGATGAAGTATATAGGAAGTGAGTGGAAAACGTGCTTGTCTGTGCTGGCACTCATCAGAGAAGATCCGTGCCACATTCAAAAAACATATGGGTGAGAAAGCAAAGTCACACCTGTTAGCTGTGGCCACTGTTCTGCCCATGGACATGCATGTTCAGCATTTGTCTGCAAAAGACGGAGTTGAATGCATCTACTAATGTCTCAGATCAGTGTTACAGCTACAGGGGGCAGTATGTTACATATGGAAAGTGCTGCAGTGCACTGTGTACAGGACCCCTCCACATGCCCTTGGAGCCATTCCAGGCAGTGAAATGCAACAAGCAGGAAAGGTTGGACCAAATGGTGTCTCCCACATACGACATTTAATGCCATGGAATGTCTTCAATGGCAATGTTTGCTTGTTTCTTCAAATAGGATAAATCTCAGCTGAGATGGTGGCTTTAATTCCTATCTTTCTTTGGATAATCTTGAAGAAAAGGCCATAAAGGTTCACTAAATTCACAATAAATTTGCTTTCTCTATTATGAACCTAAACCTGCCCATACATTTCTGTACCTAAGATAGGAATTATCAATAAGTCTGTTGTATCTTTCCCTATTCTTGCAATATGTGGCACTGATGCCTTCTCTATTTGCCATTCCTCAGGAGTTGGTATTGATGACATGTTCATCTTGGTGTCGTGCTGGCAGCAGACTAAAGTAAAGGACAGTGTTAAAGATCGCATGGCTGACACCTATGAAGAGGCGGCCGTGTCAGTTACCATCACCAGTCTTACTGATGTTTTAGCTTTTTACATTGGAATTGCAAGTTCCTTCCAATCAATTCGCTCATTTTGCATTTATACAGGCACAGCCTTAGTCTTCTGCTACCTTTACAACTTGACATTCTTTGGGGCTGTTCTTGCTCTGAATGGTAGAAGAGAAGGAAGCAACAGACACTGGTTCACGTTCATGAAAGTTGAAACTGAGGCTCAAGAATCTCGTAGCCATACATATAACAAGTGCTGCACAGGAGGCTCTTTTGATGAGTCCACTGGAAGAGAGACTGAACACCCCATGAATAGATTATTTAGAAAGCATTATGGCCCTTTCCTTATGCAAACCTGGAGTAAGGCGGTGGTGGTTGTCCTATATCTGCTGTACGTAGGAAGTAGTCTTTATGGGTGTACTCAGGTTAAGCAAGGAATAGATCTTCGAAATCTAGCTAATGATAATTTCTATGTGGTTCAGTATTATGATTGGCAGAAAAAGTATTTTGAGGTGTATGGTCCAAGAGTTATGGTGGTTGTTACACAAAGTATAGATTATTGGGAGCCATCTGTTCGTCTGTTTCTTCAGAAGTGCCTGCAATCACTAGAAACCTCATCATATGTGGACAAGGAATTATCAGAGTCATGGCTGACAATCTATGAAGGGGTTGCCGATCGCTTGTCTATAAATTTAGATGACCACACTTTTTTCATAGGCAATTTATCAATTCTGTTTAATATAACTCCAGAATCAAGGTGGGATCTTGACTTTAATGGAATAGACATATCAGCTTCACGATTTTTCATCCAGACAGCCAATGTTACTACTGCAGTTGATGAGACCAAACTCTTAAACCAGCTGAGAAGTCTTGCTAAAGATTGTCAGATCCCACTGCTGGTTTATCATCCAGCTTTTATATATTTTGATCAATACATTGTGATTGTCCACAACACAGTTCAAAACGTTCTGATTGCAGCCGCAGCCATGTTAATTGTTTCCTTGCTACTCATTCCCAATCCTCTGTGTGCTTTGTGGGTCACTTTTGCTATTGCATCTGTTATTGTCGGTGTGGCTGGTTTCATGACCTTCTGGAATGTTAATCTCGACTCCATATCAATGATCAACCTTGTCATTTGCATTGGGTTTTCGGTAGACTTTTCTGCTCATATTTCTTACGCCTTTGTGTCTAGCGAAGAACCTGAATTGAATGCCAAAGCAGTGGATGCTCTATACCGCCGTGGTTACCCTATTGTGCAGGGAGCTGTTTCCACCATCTTGGGAGTCATAGTGCTTTCTGTGGCTTCCAATTACATCTTCAGAACCTTTTTTAAAATAGTGTTTCTGGTCATCTTTTTTGGAGCTATCCATGGACTCATTTTTATTCCCGTGTTTTTAACATTCTTTGGTTTTTGTGGTCAACTCGCAAGTATACAGCACCAAAACAGTGTACAGGGTTATGAAAACTCAGCTGTTGATAAGACGGTTATGAGACTGTCTCAAGTAAACATGACACCACAGTTACCTGCACGTCAAGAAAATTCTTCTGGGCCCTTGGTAGATCCAAACTAAAGTGAAATCTTCAGTCCTACCATACAAACCACAGTCATGCTACCTTCAAAAACTTTAAATAACATTAAAGTTGTATGCTGTTTTATTATCCAAATTATATATTTGGTCATGATGTAACGTACAATGGGGAAAGTACAATGGAGGAGGTTTTTTCATGTAGAAAGTCCCAGGTTCAATCCCACTTTCAGTCTGGTCCAATGAAAATTTCTGTCTAAAACTCTGGAGAGCCAGTGCCAATCAGTGACAACACTAACCAAGATGGATCAGGACTGATTCCTTTGTAACTTTGCTAAACATCGGGCACCAGTATACTAACTAGTACAGGAACAGACAGAACAGCATGCCTTCCCCAGAGTAGAGCTACAGGAACCCCAAAGCGTCTATTTGGTTTTGTGCTGCCTCTGGATCGAGCACAGAAATGGGTAGATAAGGATAACCAGAAGTTGCTCAGTCACACCAGGAAAGCAAGTTGGAATCTGACTTATTGTGGGGTTCAAGCCCTGCCGCCCGCCCTCGGGGACACCCTCCACCCACCCTGGAATGCCTTTTCCCCACCTTTCCTCTGCCCTTTTTGCTGAGATCAGACAGTTCAACCTGTTCCCTAGTGCCTGTGTTGGCACAGGGAGGCTAACACACATCTAGCATAACTCTCTGAACAGTGGCACTAAAGTTATTTATAGCACTTTTATGCAAGAGACTTGCATCAGCTCCAGTGTGCCTTTGGATTGCACCCTGAGTTATTCCATGAAATAAACAAAAATGTATTCAAAGGGATTAATATTCTTAGCTTTCTATGCAACTTAAAAAAAACTTGGCATCCATCAGTCTTGAAAGACTATGGTATCGTTCTTGACGCTGTATGCGAAGCACGAAGGCCTGGGTAGATTGCTATGGAGGATAGGCTGGTACCCAAGCAGCTAATCCCCCCTCTCCATGCCACTGAAATAGTTCAATGGAACTATGCAACTTACAACAGATAAAAAAGATGTAACATTTCCAACACAGTTAAGATAAAATCTGAGGAAATGCAGGGTAAAATCAGGACTGTCAAGCCACCTGAAAGACTTGATAAGGTTTGCTTTTAACAACCAAACCATGATTATTTCTGGAACAAATAAGGAAAAATACATCCAACTCTATCTAATTTTGATCACCTCTCCCAATGCTAAGTAGGCTACCCATCTTAAATCCTAACAAATGGCTCATATGCTTTATTTTTAATAATACTATCATGTTCTGTATATCATTCAATTTAATGCAGAACGCAGCAAAACAAATTAATACAAAATACCTGCATCCTATCAAAAGTTGCATCCTATCAAAATAAACAGAAAAAGAAAACACAACCTCCTTCTTATACTAATAAAAAGCTAATTCTGTCTGTCAGGTCCCTCTCTAGCTTCGCCCATGAATGCTCTACATAGACATATTATACCTCTTTGGAATTGGGATGATCCCAGGATTAACCCACACACACAACCCCACCCCAGACCCACAAAACACAACTACACACACACACCTTAAACCCCTCTAGCTCTGCCCTCACCTGCTCTACATAGACATATCTTTTGGAACTGGGATGATTCTGGGATCTCACTGTGGGTAACTATAGCAAGTCTGCCAAAAAATTACTTTTTGTGCATACAAAATGCACTTTTGTACTTTACAAATGTTTGCAATTTATTGCATGCACACACACATATACACAATACTAAATTACTTGAACTGAGGGTTAACTGCTGTAAAACTGAGCAATTAAGATGAGATTATATATTCAATTTAATTGAACAGTATTTTGATATACTCAGTATGTATATATGCATACATACTGGAAAACATATTGTATACATACATATACATACAGTGGACAGAAAAAAGTCTACACACCCCTGTTAAAATGTCAGGATCCCACAATGGAAACAAATGAGACAAAGAAAAATCACGCCAGAACTTTTTCCACCTTTAAAGTGACCTTTAAACTGTACAACTCAGTTGAATAACAAACAAACCCCACATGGGGGGGGGGGGGAGAAAACAGCAAACAACTGCAAAATGTGGATGCATAAGTGTGCAGACCCACTTACAACTGGGGGTGCAGCTGTGTTCAGAATTATACACTCATATGCAAACCTATGTGCAAATAGGGAGACAGTACACACCTGCCATCAATTGAAATGCCTCAGACTATCCGAATGAAGTTCTAGTAGGTCTTTCCTGACATTGTCTTAGTTGCATCCTACAGCAGCAGACATGGGCCATAGGCTGTAATCCTAAAGACACTTTCATGGGAGTAAGACCCATTGAACATAATGGGGCTTACTTTTTGGCAGACATGGTAAAAGGGTTGTGCTCATAGGCAGCTTCCAAAGCAGCAGAGGGATCTCACTGTGCAAAGGTATCAGTCAGGAGAAGGGTACAAAAGAATTTCCAAGGCATTACATACACCATTGAGCAAAGTGAGGCCAGTCATCATCAAGTGGAGAAAATATGGCACAACAGTAACTTTACCAAGAACTGGACGTCCCTCCACAATGACTGAAGAGACAAGATGAAAACTGGTCAGGGAGGATGCCAAGAGGCCTACAGCAACATTAAAGGAGCTGCAGGAATATCTGGCAAGTATTGGTTGTGTGGAACATGTTACAACACTTTCCTGTATCTTTCATATGTCTGGGCTATGGGGTAGAGTGGCAAGAAGGAAGCCTCTGCTTATGAAGAGAAACATCTGAGCCCAGTTAAATTTTGCAAAAACACATCTGAAGACTCCCAAAAGCATGTGGAGAAATGTTTTATGGTCTGATGAAACCAAGGTTGAACTTTTTGGCCATAATTCCAAAAGATATGTTTGGCGCAAAAAAAACAAACAAACCAAACTGCACATCACCACAAGAACACCATACCCACAGTGAAGCATGGTGGTGGTAGCATCATGCTTTGGTGCTGTTTTTCTTCAGCTGGAACTGGAGCCTTAGTCAAGGTAGAGGGAATTATGAACAGTTCCAAATACCAGTCAGTATTAGCACAAAATCTTCTGGCGTCTGCTAGAAAGCTGAACATGAAGGGGAACTTCATCCTTCAGCATGACAAAACATACATCCAAATCCACAAAGGAATGGTTTCACCAGAAGAAGATTAAAGTTTTGGAATGGCCCAATCAGAGCCCAGACCTGAATCCAATCTGCCAGGTTTTCATATGCTATGGAATTAGATTTTTGGGAATAAGTTATTAACAGTTACATTCCAGAGCCTTAACAAGGTGCACTTGGACTTGGGTGAAACTACCCTGCATGTGAAACTCAATAGGCAGCTAACATCCTAACTCGCTGCAGCTGATTCTGGGTGTAACAGAGATGCAGAGGGGTATATAAGAAGGGGCATTTTTGTAGCCTCAGTGTGGGTAGAGAAGGAGTATTAGTTATTGATGGATTGAAATGGAAACTGCTGACTATATTGGACTGACTTCACTTTGCCTGAAACTCTGTATGTATGATCCTGGACCAGACTTTGACTATGAGTATTGCCTGATCCTTTGAATACAGTTGCTAGATCTCAAGTACAGTGATGCCTCACGTAAAGAATGCCTCATGTAAAGTAAGTTTCAGGTAACAAAAAAAAAATTTCTCTAGGATTCTGCTTCACGTAAAGAAAGTGCTTCACGTAAAGAAAACATTCGTTGGTAGTTAGGGCAGACGCGCTGGCCAGCAACCTGTTTAAAAAGTGTCAGGGCTGCCTAGCGCACCTGCCCATAGTGAAAGCAACACTTCCATGCTGTTCCTCCTGTGGCCAGACATCTGCTGGGCAGAGGGAGAGAACAGCAGTGGAGAAGAGGGAAGCAGCTCAGGGCCAGCCAGAAGGGAGCAGAGAGAGAGCGAGAGAGGCTCAGGATGAAGAGAAGGAGAAAGTGGGGAGACACTTGGAAAGTGTCTTGGATTACAGAAGAAAGTGTCTTTGATTGCAGCCTCCTACCCATGTCTACCCAGAAGTAAGCCCCATTGTGTTAAATGGGTCCTACTCCCAGGAAAGTGTCTTTAGGATTGCAGCCTAAGTAGACTTCATAGGATCATGCCCATTGAATGCATGTTTTGAATTCAATTACAGTGTTTTGTCATCATTTTTACATCCAGTTAATATTTTTATATAAATATTTTTGGGGTTGTGGAACCAATCATCTGCGTTTCCATTATTTCCTATGGGAAAATCCGCTTCACGTAAAGAAAGTTTCACATAAAGGAACTGTCTCCGGAACGAATTAATTCTGTTACGTGAGGTACCACTGTATAAGAATAATGACTATACTAGAATAATTTATTTTATATAACTTATTATTTACAAGAAGTCACCAGCTGCCTGCTCAGAAGAAAGGGGAGGACAATTAAGATTTTTTTCCCGGGACACAAGACTAAGAGAGGACATTGACTGGACAAGAGACACTCTTTCAAGTGGGTGTTCCACTTTATTTTGCAGGGGGAGAGTAACTGGCCCTACAAACCCCCAGCAATGTCTGTTTTAGTGGCTTCTGCTGGTGTTCTTTTGCATTTCAGATTGTGAGACCTTTTGAGAAAGGGAACCATTAGCTATTAATTAGCTATTAATTTTTTCATTTTCTTGTAAACTGCTTTGTGAACTTTTCAGTTGAAAAGGGCAGTGGTGGGCACTTCCCAGTTCGGGCCTACTCACCCAACCCGATCTTCCTGTCTTCCTGCCGCTGGTGAACCGCCAGCGAACCACCAGCGACAGGAAAATGCAAAAACATAGCAGACCGGTTTGGTCCGCCATGTTTTTGTGCCCACCATGCAAGCGTCAACATTGACGCTTGCGCAGGTGCCTGCACTGAAGCGGGCTTAACCGCTTGAGGGCAGGCACCTCGCAAGCGTCAATGTTGACGCTTGCGCAGTGCCTGTGCTGAAGTGGGCTTGCCCGCTTGAGGGCAGGCACCTAGCAAGCGTCAACATTGGCGCAAGTGCAGTGCCTATACTGAAGCTGGCCTGCCAGCTTCAGTACTGGCACTGAGCAGGCGCAAACATTGGCCTGACCCTCGCCCCGCCCCTCACCCCGCCCCCTGACCCTCCCCGCCCCCTGACCCTGGCCCGCCCCCCAACTTCTGGTGAACCGGATCTTGGGGTTCGCTGGGCCCACTCCTGGAAAAGTGGTATATAAATATTGTAGGTAGGTAGGTAGACATCCTGGAAAAAAAGAGGACACTGGAGATCCTCTACTATGACAATTTGTCTGGAACCTCCCCCCCCCCCCTCCCCTGGAAGTGATCAGCCTAGAATTTGTTTCATGACCAGAAGTGCCATTAAAGAGGAAGCAACCTAACTGTGATGCCAGAGTTCCTCCATGTCTACTTGGAACGAAATCCCATTGGGTTCAATGGGATTTACTCACAGGAAAGTATGGATAGCAGCAGAGGTGGGCCCAGCATGGCCCAAGAACCGATTCCCCAGAAGTGGGGTGGGCCAGGAAGGGTCAGGGGCATGTCCAGGGTTAGGGGGCGGGGCCAGGGAGAATTTAAAGGGGGGATTTTTAAAAAAAGTTTAAAAAATTTAATTTTTTTAAAAAATCTAAGTTTTTGTTAGTGGGACTTACTGTCATGGGACTTACTTCAGAGTAGGCAAGCATAGGATAGGGTTCTCAAGTTGCAGTTCTAGCCACACTTGCTTGGGAGTAAGCCCCATTGACTGTCATGGGACTTACTTCAGAGTAGGCATGCTTAGGATAGGGTTTTCAGGTTGCAGTTCTAGCCACACTTGCCTGGATGTAAGCCCCATTGACTGTCATGGGACTTACTTCAGAGTAGGCATGCTTAGGATAGGGTTCTCAGGCTGCAGTTCTAGCCACACTTGCCTGGGAGTAAGCCCCATTGACTGTCATGGGACTTACCTCTGAGTAGTCATGCATAGGATTGGGCTCTCAGGCTGCACCCTGTCCACACTTTCCTGGGAGTAAGACCCATCGAGCACAATAGGGCTTACTTTTGAGTAGACTTGGTTAAGATTGTAATCACCAGGCTGAGAAAAGAAGATCTATCCTGGAAAGAAGGTTGGAAATGCTGGAGACAGTTTCCTGGGAGTAAGACCCATTGAGCACAATAGGGCTTACTTTTGAGTAGACATGGTTAGGATTGTAGTCACCAGGCTGAGAAAAGAAGATCTATCCTGGAAAGAAGGGAGGAAATGCTAGAGACAGTTTCCTGGGAGTAAGACCCATTGAGCACAATAGGGCTTACTTTTGAGTAGACATGGTTAGTATTGTAGTCACCAGGCTAAGGAAAGAGGATCTATTGTGGAAAGGAGGCAGGCAAGAGTTAAAAAGAAAAAGGGGCCGGGGAGGCTGTGTTCTCCTCCAGCCAGCTGCTGCTCCATGCTGGAGAAAAGACGCTCTGTGCTGGAGCCTTTAACTGCTGGTGTACCAGTCCCCTTTTATGGCCCCCTGCTGCTGCTACTGGCTGTCCAGCGGCTGGGGATTTGGAAGATCCCATTCCCGGGTACCGGAGTGAATAGGCCTCTGCCCACCTGTGGATAGCAGCCTGAGTGCCCCACTCCATGATGGCGGTGCCCAGTGCTAAGGAGAGACATGAGTTGTGCAGACGTAAATTGGTAAATTGGTTAGGCTTGTGCCCCCAGTACAGTGGTGCCTCACATAAAGAGCTTAATTTGTTCTGGAGGCATGCTCTTTAAGTGAAATGTTCTTTAAGTGAAGCGGATTTTCCCGTAGGAAAAAATGGAAACTCAGACAATTGGTTCCACAACCCCCAAAATATTCATATAAAAATATTAACTGGATGTAAAAATGATGACAAAACACTGGAATTGAATTCAAAACATGCATTCAGTGTGCAAGATGCTATGAAGTTTATTTAGGCTGCAATCCTAAAGACACTTTCCTGGGAGTAAGCCCCATTTAACACAATGAGACTTACTTCTGGGAAGACATGGTTAGGAGGCTGCAATCAAAGACACTTTCCTGGGAGTAAGCCCCATTTAGCACAATGGGGTTTACTGACACTTTCCTGGGAGGCTTACCTGGGCTGCTGCTGAAGGTTCAAGGTGGCTGGTGGGGGCAACTTGGAGGCAGTTAGGGGAAGCTGCCTCTGGCATCCCCAGGCAACTGCCCCCAAGTTGGGGACAATTAGAGGCAGCAGCGCTGGCCAACAGCCCGTTTAAAAGCTTGTGTGTGGAGCATCAGGGCTGCATTGCATGTGTGCCCATAGAGCACATGCTTGTTAAGTGAAGCGGAACTTGTTATGTGAAGCAAGATTTCTTGTAAATTTATACTTGTTATGTGAAACACTTGTTATGTGAGGCGCTTGTTATGAGTTCACTCTTTGAAGGCCTGGGCCCATCAAGGGCCTATCTGGTGGTGGAAACTTCCATCCCCTCCCAGGGCTGAAAGGTGGAAGCTCCCAAGAGGGAGGGGCTCATGGTATGTTTTAAAAGGGAAAAAAGGTGGGAAGAAGTATTAGTTGGGTAATGGCAGGAGGAGAGAGTGAAGGGACTGTGTTGGTGCTTGTGCAATATCAAGGCCTTACCTGTGAGGAGGACTCCTGATACTTACCTGCTAAATGAACTTGTTAAAAGGGAAGTGTACTTAACTGTTGTTGTGAGAATCTGTTGGACTTTGCTCCCCGTTGGGAGGGTTGTAACTAGTTACTTACCTGTTGAACATCTGGAAGCTTATGCAAGAAAAGTGCCTCCATTATGGATGGAAGTAAGGATATACTGGTTAATATGCCACACCCATCTCCTTGGAATTATTTCAGTGAAGGGGCCGAGTCCCTACTGGGTGGGACCCCTGGGGGCAAGGCTTCATCTATCCACATCACACAGGCAGAGCCCCATCACAAGGGGTACTACTGTATATTCTTTTTTCACCAGCATAGGGAATGGCATACCAATTGGTATACACTTCCAGCCCACCTTCTGCAATATTATTTGAAGGATCATGCACTCTTGGCAACCCCAGTGGAGATTTTCTTTTTTTGAGAGAGAGAGAGAGAGAGAACCACCTTTATTCTGGCAGCCGGTGAGAGCCACTGGTGGAGATCCTCTTCCCATTAATAGCCTGGCCCCTGTCTTTCCCATTTTATCCTTCAAGAACACATCAGTGGCACTTCTTTCACCAAGGCAGCCTGCTACAAATGGGCCTTTGTTCACTCCCCACCCCAATATAGAAATGGGCATGTTTGCCCCCCAGAGTCTCCACGCAAGGTCTTGGATTGCATTAATGTGGAAGCACCTGCAGCCAGCATCTGCATTAAGGTGGAAGCACCAGGAGACAGGTGTTGCTGCTGAAGAAAGCGAGGTTTGTGGCAGTGATGTCAAGGGAGCAGGCCTCCAACAGTCTTGGAAGATTATGGTATCGTGCTCAGCACTGCATGCGCTGCATGCGAAGCATAAAAGCCTGGGTTAGATTTTTATGGAGGATTGGCTGTTACCCAAGCAGCAAATCCCCCCTCTCCACGCCACTCAATTAGTCCAATGGAAAGGCAGAGCCAATACGATTGGATCCAGCTGCGTCGCAGAGCTGGGCTAAGGACAGCAGCTCACCCTGCCTTGTGGGGCCGACCCGGGTCTCGAACCCTGGCCGGCTGGTTAACAGGCACAATGTCATACCACTTGCGCCACCCACAGCCCTACTGTCAAGGGAGCAGGAGGCAAATAAACAGCAGGATGCTGCCATTGCCATCCTCTGGAAGAAGGGAGGTGTCTTTCCTCCCTAAGGTAGCCCAGGTGGGTGAGGGACTGACTATAAACATTCCCCCTCACTCAGCATAAGCATCAGCCCCATAGAAAAATGCATCTGGTGCAGGGGTGGGCAGATGCCAGTTCGGGCCTACTCGCCCAAACCGGATCTTCCCATTTCCCTGACACTGGCGAACCGCCAGCGTCAGGGAAAGCGAAAAGAGGGCAGACCGGTTCGCGCCGGCCACCATCTCCCCCCCCCCCCGCATCTCCTCCAACCGGAGGAGACGTACTGAGCACGTGCCGGCCTCGGCGCATGCGCAGTACGTCTCCTCCAGCTGGAGGAGACACACTGCGCATGCGCCAACCCCTTAGGGTCAGCGCATGAGTTCCGCGTCTCCTCTGGCTGGAGGAGATGCACTGCGCATGCGCCGGGGTTTGGCGCACGCGCAGTGCATTCGGGGTGGGATCCTCCTCTAGCCCCACCCCTTGACCCCGCCCCCGCTCCCCAACTTCTGGCGAACCGGATCTTGGGGGAGGCTCTGCCCACCACTGATCTGGTGCCATTCTTCATCTGTATATATCCCAGTACAAATTGCTAAGGATAAGATCCTGGAAAAATATGTCTTCACAAGCTATTAACTATTATTAATTAACTAGAGAAAGTGTACCTGTGTTGCAGGAGTAAAATTCCCTGTAAGCCATCCCTCCACTGTGCATCAACCACCCATGCACAACCACCCATGTACATCCACTCCCAAGCGTATCTTCCACTCTATGCACGTCATATGCATGGTCCCACACACCACAGCAATGCCTGTTCAAGTGGCTTCTGCTGGTGTTGTATTTTGCATTTTAGATTGTGAGCCCTTTTGGGACAGGGACCCATTAGCTTTTAATTAGCTATTATTATTTTTCCATTTTTTGGAAACCGCTTTGTGAACTTCTTAGTTGAAAAGCAGTATATAAATACTGTAGATAGATAGATCCCACCTATGCACATCTTCCCCCCTATGCACATCATACCCCATATGCACATCATTCCCCCTATGCGAATCAACCCCCCATGTGCATTATCCCCCATGTGCATCATTCCCCCATGCACATCAACTCCCTATGCTCATCAACCCCGCAAGCGCAACATTCCCCCATGCGCATCAGTTGCCCATGTGCATCATCTCCCCATGCACATCAATCCCGCTTGCGCAACATCCCCCTTGCGCAACATCCCCCCATGTGTAACATCCCCCTTGCGCATCATTCCCCCATGCGCATCATTCCCCCATACGCAACATCCCCATGTGCAACATCCCCCATGCACACAAACCCCTCATACACAACATCCCCCATGATCATCAACCCCATTGCACATCAACCAATGTGCACCACTTCCATGTGCATCATCTCCTCATGCCTATCTCCCCATGCGCAACACCCTCATACACATCATCCTCTCCAGTGCAAACTCTTCCTCCAACAGCATCCCCCCAGTGCACTAGACACCGAGCACCAAATTGGCTGGATGTTGGTCTGTCTTAAACATAGGATAAAAACATGTTGCACCCCTTTTCAGCCCCTTAAGGATTAAATTTTTCCACATCAGTTCTTGGTGGGTGTTCATGTGACAGAAGGAACTCCTTCCCCAAATTTCATGCTTCTGGTCCAGGGGTTGGGGCAGAGCATCCCTCAGTCACCAATTCTTTAATGCAAAGTATAGGGAGGAAAATGTTTTGCACCCCTTTTCACCCCCTTCTGGTTGGAATTTCCGAAAACTGGTTCTTAGTGCACCCCTCAGTCACGGAAGGAAAACCCACCCCAAATTTCACACTTCTAGGCCCAGCGGTTTTGGCAGGGTGTTGATGAGTCAGTCAGTGAGTCAGTGACTTTTTTCTATTCTATATCTTCTATATATATAAAATAGCAAAAAGCGTACCCGTGTTGTGGGAGTAACATTTCCCCGTACGACATTCCTCCACAGAGCATCAACACCCCATGCGCAACTTCCCCCCACGCACAACCTCCCTCCCATGCGCAGCATCCTCACCAGTGCAACCTCTTCCTCCGAACAACATCCCCCAGTGCACCGGGCACCGAGCACCAAATTGGCTGGATGTTGGTCAGTCTTCCATGTTAAGTATAGGACAAAAACACGTTGCCCCTTTTCAGTCCCTGAAGGGTTAAATTTCTCCACATGGGTTCTTGGTGGGTGTTCAGGTGACAGAAGGATCCCTCCCAGAATTCCATGCTTCTACGCCCAGCAGTTGGGGTGGAATGTTGATGAGTCATCAATTATCCAATGCAAAGTATAGGGAGGAAAACACGTTGCGCCCCTGTTCACCCCCTTCCGGTTGGAATTTCCGAAAACTGGTTATTAGTGTACCCCTCCGTCACGAAAGGAACACCCACCCCAAATTTCACGCTTCTAGGCCCAGTGGTTTTGTTAAGACGGTGATGAATCAGTGAGTGAGTGACTTTTCTCTTTTATATATATAGAAGAAGAGAAAAGTCAATGACTGACTCACTCACTCATCACCGCCCTGCCAAAATATCAGGTCTTGTCCAGTTTCCAATGTAAGATAAACTTCCTATTACAGACCTGTATATGTCTGAATCAAACAGTGGGCTTGGAGAAACATCACTGTGGTATTCCAGTCCCATAGGGGTTTTAGCTGGATTACATTGCTCCATGTTATACCTTTGTAGAAGTTGCATTATTTTCTGAGTTTGATAGCTTGTATCCCCTTTCTGTTTCACTTATGTCAACTCCCAAATACCTTTTGATTCTACCAAGACCAAAATTTGCAGAATCTTTTGGCAAAGGCAGGCATCTCCAACAAGCGTTCTGCCCTGTACCAGCCTCAGCACAACTCATTTGTTGAGAGAAGGGGCCAGACTCTGCAAGCAATGGCAAGAACAATGCTGAATGACAGTGGTCTCCCTGATAAATTTTGGGGGGCGTCATTTATGTGTGCTAACCATTTACTGAATGTCATTGCACACTCTTCCATGATGGAATTGCTGTTTATGCGCTGGCATGGTAAACAAACAGATTTAAGTTATCTGCATACTTTTGGCTGTCCTGCTTGGGTTCGTATTCCAGCCCAAAAATAGAATGAAAAGGGGACATAGAGCCAGGAAACTTTATTTCTTGGGCTAGGAAGCAAATCATAAATCCTACCGAATTGGTACTCCTGGTTCAGCTCAGATTTGGAATAGTGCGAGAGGTAAACTCCTAAAGCAAAGTGGATGGGAGAGGCTATGTGCCTCATTATTCCTTAGACTTTGGCATTTCTGGGTATGAGAAAGCTGAGTTACAATCTCCTATTTCATTGCCCAGCAACAAATTAGCTACAAGAACCAAAACTGAGAGCTCTGCTTCAACCCCTCACCCTCGGGTCTTGGTGGAGGAGGAGGAGGAGGAAATAAAAGAGGAGCTTAGCCCAATAGATTCTGTACAACAGGAGCCTGTACCACTGAGACGTTCCACCAAGGAACGAAGGGCTCCAGATCGTTATAGTCCTGGTGCAATTTGTCAAGTATCAGTAGAGCCAAGATCCTATAGTAATCTGCAATCTATGACACCAGAGAACAAAAGTGCATGGGAAACAGCTGTTAACAATGAGCTTGATTCTTTAAAGAATCTACAAGTCTATGAGGATGCTGCGCTACCACCTGGTGAGCATGCTATTGGCTGCAGATGGGTGTTTAAACTGAAAAGGGAGTAGATGGCACAACTAAATGCAAGGCCAGATTTGTTGCACAAGGCTTTGCACAAACTGATTATACACATCTGATTGCTATGATGAAACATTTGCGCCTGGTTTGCAAGCTGAATCGCTAAGGGTTGCAAAACATAAATATGTTGTGTAGAAACTGCTTACTTGAATGCGCCTTTAAGACATGTAATCTATATGCAAAAACCCCCAGATGTAACTGCAAATACTGGAAAAGATTGCTGGCTAATGAAAAAATCTCTGTATGGTTTAAAACAGTCTGGTCAAGAGTGGAACAACTGTGTTACTGATGCTTTGGTACAGCAAGTTTTCAAGGCTAGCCTAGCAGAGCCATATCTTTTTACTAAAAGTTCTGAACAAAACAAACAGATTATTAGTTTTTCGCTCTGCAAATTTAATCCAATTGGCAATCTGCTGAAAGGTTTCATCTTTTGATTTTAGCAGATAACAGAAACCATATCTGGAATAATGGTCCTCTATTTCCAGGACATATTTAGTTCCTCCCATACTGGGCTTGAGTGGACCAATTAGGTCGGTGAACACAATTTGGAGCACCTAAGTAGTTTTAAATTCACTGCCATGTTTGACTGGAGCAGCTTTTGTTTTTTCTTCTTTGCAAGCCTCACAGTCAAGATATGTATTGCAAGGTTTCAGTTTAATTCCCCTGAACGATTCTACAGTCCTTTTGAGGGCTTTGAAGTTTGCATGACCAAGGAGCCGGTGCAGCAAATGAATATAGTTGTCATGGAGCACCTTGTTGTCATATACAGACTGAGCAGTCACATGGTTCAGTACAAAAAGCCCATTTTGCAGTACAGCAACAGCAGAAATACCATCCCTTCCTTGGATAAGGCACTGGTCCTCTTCGAAAGATACTTTGAACCCTTCCTTTACTAGAGCACCTGCATTTTAGTATAGGCACACAAATCATGTTTAGGGATCTGGCTAGACAAGGGAGATACACAGTTCCTTCCCCAGTCACATTTACACATAGCCCATCTGCCAAAGACACTTGTTGAGTACTTACAGGCTCAAACGAGGTAAAGATCTCCTTGTGTTTTGCAGTGGAGTGAGAGGCACCACTGTCTACGACCCAGACATTGGAGCACAGGCCATCTGTGCCTGTCAGAGCCAGATGAGCCACAGTATGGGTTTCAGCAGCACCAACCCTCTTTCCTTTCTTTGCTTTGCAGTGGCGTGCAAGATGCCCAGCGGCACCACATTTGAAACATTTCTTGACAGTGTAGGCTTTGGCCATCTGCCCTGTGCAGTCCTTTGTCGACTGTTCTCTTTCACATTGAATGGTGGAGGTCTGGCGAGAATCACGAAGCAGTGCAGTCTTTGCGTCATCTGGCCTTGTCTAGCAGTCTACTTGTGATGCCTGCCATTGTTATCTCAGTGTGTAGCAATACCTCCATGTTGGCGATGAAGTTGTCATAGCTTTCGTCCAGCGATGAAAGCACAAAGTATGCCTGCTGGAGCCCAGTAAATGTCAGCTCCTGCAGCTCATAGAGGGTGTGTTTCATAAATTCCAGATGAGTAAGCATGTCCCCTCCAGTAGTGAGACGTACTCTAAACAGCTTGTGTGTCAGGTGTATTTGAGCACCTGCACTATCACAGACATAGATAATCTATAGAATGTCCCAGCACTCTTTTGCATACTCAGGTCCTCTGATGTGGACCAATTGGTGGTCTTCCAATGTCAAGCCAATGAAACACAATGCCCTCTCATTGTCACGGTGGTACTTGGAAATTTCATCAGCATCGTCTTCCTCATCTAAGTCCTCCAGACGAGGTGGGTTGGACACAACTTGCCAGAGCATCTCCTTTCTCAGGAGCAAACACACCTTTTGCGCCCAAGTGGTGTAGTTCTTCCCATTCAGATGGGTAATGGGGAATCCACCCAAGAATAGCACACCTGACTCCATTGTATGACAGGACACTGGAATCAAACTTCTGGAGAAGCCTTCAAATAGCAAACACAGCAGCCAACAGCGTTCAGCCATAGCGCATCACCAGCACTGGGCCCATAACAAGTGTAAGGGTGTGAGACCCTGCTGATGTGTACATTGTTAGCAGAGTATGTTGTGCAGAGAAAACGGGCATCAGCAACAGAGTAAACAGCAGACAGCTGGTTCGAATAACAGATAGTATATTGTCTCACAGAAGGCAGAAGATAAATCCAGTAACGCAGTCCAAGGTCAAAGCACAGCAAAATCAGTCAGTACATACAACAGGTCCGAGAGTAATCCGATAGCAGCAAGTCAGTAAAATCAAGTCCAAGATCAGTCCGCAGTTTGTAACAGTTCCGTCCACCAGAGTATCCAACAGCTTATTCTCCTCTCAACCCACAAATTGTAATAGTCCAATACTTCCCTTAAATGTAGTGGAACACCAATCAGAGATCAAATTGCAATCAGATGACCAATATAGGAAATGACTCAGCACTTTCAGTTTTGCTGATTCATGCTGCAAGGGGATTTCCAGATTGCATCAGCATTTCACAGTATTGCATCATCCTAGAACCAACTTGCCTGGACTAATATGTTTTTCCAAACTTAAATCCCAACACATCTTCTGAACTCCATTTTCATCAGTTCACCATTCTGGTGGCCTTGCATTCCACTCCCCCAACTTTCAATAGAAGCAAAGGCATGTTTGCTTACTCATCATGAGTTAACACACAAGTGCCTCAGTTTTGCTTTTCCATTATTCAGGATCGGAGTCATCTAATACATGATTGGATCTGACATCAAGGAAACAGGCCTGCCTGTCGCAGGGGCCTATCACTGCAAGTAGTACCATGCAATCTCTAATCTTCTTTTTTAGGCAATATATTTGGGCATTCCTGGCATATCTTGATTATTTCTGCCTGTTTTCTTGATTTAAACTGTCTGGGTGGCTACTTGGAATGGAAGATAGTGGACTATGGGGGGTTTATGCAAATGGGACTGTGGACCTGCTAATTTGCACTGCCTGCTTGGAGACTTAAGAATCATTAACCATAGTATGTTTATTGTTCCCAAAACAGGAAGCATCACACTGTGGGGAAATGTGCCATCATTTAAACCAGACTCTAACTTTATCCCCTCCAATGCACTAACCTGTAAAGAAGCATCAGCTCCTGATGCATTATTATGTAAATTGGTACAGTACAAAAAAGGCATCACTAGTGACAAAAAAATCAGGTGACACTTCTGTTGGGCTGATGTGCGCTATGGTTGTTAAGGCTGGAAGATCAGAGTTGAAACCTTACATGGACTGGAAAGCTGCAGGACAGAAAAAGTCTGAACCAAGATCAATACGTAGCCACACAGTACAGAGTTTCACAAACAGGAAGCAATATGGTTAGTGTGCTTCCTCAGTGCATGCAAGTTAGTGTTTGTACTGTTTAACACTGTCCTGATCTGCAGGAACGGATTCATTTAAAATCTGTTTAAAAGTTTTAATTCATTTACAACTTTTTTCACTCAAAACTGTCTTGAGATATTAGGATTGGCAGGTTCATCTCCATAAAGGGATTCTGATAGACTAGACAGGTCAGCCAACTGGCCAAAGGCACCATAATCATCTGGAGGTCTGCCTCGTCAGATTGCCCTCTGAACCCTCAGTGGCAAGGTGTCCATATAAAATGGAGGAGACAATGCGTCTACCTGTAAGCATTGCGTAAAAGAGAGAATTTAGGCAGGTTTGGCTCAACATAGAAGGGTTTAAAAAGCAACATCTGCCTGAATCCCTTCTTCTATGCAATGCTTAAAGGTAGAGGCACTCTGTCCTTCATTCAGTTGGTCAACCTGCTCAGTGGTATTGCCAAAAGTGCTATAAAGGGGCTTGGTGCAGGGCAACCTTTTGCTTCTGGGCCCCCAGCAACCTGGTGCCTGCACAATTTCCACATTGTATAAATATGGAAATGTCACTTTCCAGTTTCTGCATATCACATGGCTCTAAAAGGCACACTACAGGAGTCAGTTCAAACATCAGCAGCCACCCTATTTGACACCAGGTCCATTTTTCCTACTTCCCCCATTCTCCGGAACTTATGACTCAAATCCCATGCTTAGGCCATTGTAAAAAGTCAGGGTATTCTTAATTTGCATATTATGAAGGATATCTTTGTTCCTAATTTGCATCTGTTCAAGGATATCTGTTATTGGCCATAAAAACATAATTGGTGGATCTGTAAAAAGGTGCAGCATCCAAATCTGCTATCCAGAAGTACAAAGATCAAAGACCTGCCAAGGACTGAACCTGGGATGTCTTCCATGCAAACAGAGCAGTGAATTGTGAGGTTGAAAAGGAGCTTGCAGCAGGAACCAATGGAAAGTAGTAGGCCTCCCACTGATTGAACCTGCTATTGCAAAATATGCACTTCTCTTGAGTTATAGCCCTCTCCCCAAAACAACAACAACAACAAAAACTGTGATCAGAAATGATAAAACATCTTCAACACCAAGACACTGCTGCTCCTCCCAATGGATTTTTTGGGGGGGAGGAAATCTGTAAAAAGTGTCACTTCTCAAGCTTCAGAGAATTCACTCTTCTGCCCCATGGCTTCAAAGTTGCTCTTGAATGAGGAGAATCCAGGGTGACCATAA
Organism: Cryptoblepharus egeriae; assembly: GCA_030015325.1. NCBI lineage: Eukaryota > Metazoa > Chordata > Lepidosauria > Squamata > Scincidae > Cryptoblepharus > Cryptoblepharus egeriae. The sequence goes on from JAREYC010000004.1 coordinate 16,496,725, forward strand.
AGAATGGAGAACAGAGTGCCTGTACCTTTAACCATTGCCCTGAAGAGGGAATTTAGGAAGGTGCAGCTCAACATAGGGTTTAAAATGCAGCACCTGCCTAAATTCCCTCTTCTGTGCAATGGTTAAAGGTACAGGCACCCTCATTGAGCTTTAATCTCCCCACCATGTCCTCACCTTGCTTTCAGGGTAAACCAAAGTCAGTCCCCTTAACAATGAAGGCAACGTATCTGGCACAGCCTTGGAGCAGGTCAGTGGTGTCTCTAGGGTGGTGTGGTCCACACCGAGTGATGCATCAAGCGGGGTGACACAGACTGGGGGACCTAAAAATTGCATCTTCGTGATAGTGAGACAAACCCCTTCATGTCATATACAGTTGGATCTGTTTGAAGAGCACAATCCAATTTAAAAGTCTGTTTTGAAATAGCACCTTCCTATCAAATGTTATGGCAAAAACCCTAAAAAACTAAATTATGCATTGAACTCTATGGAAAGCGAAAGTGACCCATATTGTGACTTTACTCGTGAGAAGGATAACTTGCCATAGTTCATTGGAAAGGGCAGGCTGAGAGGAATCTGAGGACACCAGAACTATGCTGATCAAATGAACACATATCCACAAATTATCCACAAGGAGGTCCCTGATGACTGCTTTGAGATTCATTGAAAATAGATGTGATCTGCACAGCTGTGTTTAGCAACTGCACTTGGCTGGAGTGAAAGGTCTGTCCAGGAGAGTAGAGTGGTACCTTGTATAACAAATGCCCCACGTACAGGAATTTCCGGATAACGAAATCTCTGGGTACCTCTGTCTCTGTCTCCGGTAGCGAAATGGCTGCGGGTAACGAAAGCTGGCACATGCGCGCACACATACACAGACACACGCACAAGAGTGAGGAAGCTTCTCCTCCCTCACCTCACCTGAACGCGTGAAGGAGGAGAAGCCTCTCGCTCCTCTGTTTCCTCCTACAGCCTCTCCGCCCAGAGCCTCAGTAAGTCAGGCTGCTGGGCTCACTGGTGGTGTTGGTGGAGAAGGAGGAGGAGGGGGGAGCCAGACCAGGCAGAAGCTCAACTTTTCTATTCCTCCTCCACCACAAAGCCGGCAAAGCGGTTCCCTTTGCTGCCTGGGACAACATATCGACACTGCTACTGCTTACTCAGAAGTAAATCCCACTGTGATCAATGGGTCCTATTCCTAGGAAAGTGTCTTTAGGATTGCAGCCTAAGTAGACTTTATGCATCATGCAGATCACCCTCTTCTATGCAGGGGATCCCCAGTCCAGAGGGCATAAATTGGGATTTGACTCTGAGAGCACAATTCTAAGCATGTCTACTCAGAAGTAAGCCCCATTGTGTTAAAATAAGCATTGTGTTAAGTAAGACCGTGAGTCCAGAGTTCCTCCAGGCTCCCCCTGATGGAAACTCCTTCACTGGAGTTCCCCCCTTCACTGGAGCTTGTTTAATGACAATACTATGACAATGCTATGTCACATTTCCATGGCATCCTCAAAAGTAGACAAAAGCAAGTGTCATTAGACAGGTTCCTTGTTCCAGCTACTAAAAAAAGACACCAGTGACTCTTTAGTTGAAAACTAGTCATCCTTTTATTTTCTCTTTTATTGTACATACAGTAAATAACAGTGTTTTTTTACAGTTAATTGTAATAAATGTTTTGAATTCAAATTCAAATTCAAAGTGTTTTGAATTCAATTCCAGTGTTTTGTCATCATTTTTACATAGTTAATATTTTTATATAAATTTTTTTTGGGGTGTGGAACCAATCGTTTGAGTTTCCATTATTTCTTATGGGAAAATCCGCTTCACATAAAGAATGTTTCACGTAAAGAAGCTGCCTCCGGAAAGAATTAATTTTGTTACGTGAGGCGCCACTGTACAAGACTTCCAAAATGGTCCCTATCAGGGACATTACTAGGGCATTAGAAATGGGGCACCCTTGAAGAGGGTGGCATCCCTTGTGACCCAAATAGCTGAAATCATGGTTTGTAGAAATAATCCCATCATGTTATACACCTTTGAATGTGTAGTTTACCGCAGAATGCAGTGAAAAAAACCACTTTGAAATATGTGTATTCTACTAAAATGTATAGCTAAAAAAACCAGCAGAGGCAGGGCAATGGCACATAACCACATAACCAATGGCACATAACCAAATTATTGCCCCACCCAATGTATTGGGGTGACGCACTGGCCTTCTGCACTGGATGACACGAACCCTAGTGATGCCCCTGGGGCAAGCTGACGAGTTCCTCCAGCTCAGACAGGAGCTCCAGCAGCACAAACTGTTTCTCCACAATGACTGCCACCAGGCTTGACTGTGGTGACTGTTGGAGTCACAGAAAGACAGACAGCTCGTTTTACTGAGCCTGCTGCTGGTATACTTGATGTCAACAACAGTGAAAGCCACACTGATGTAGTAGAGGAGTCCACAACCCCCCTAGCCATCCAGTGGTTTGTGGGGGCCTACAATAGGGGGATGTACAGCAACCCCATTTTTCAGAGTGTAAATAAAACATTGAGGAGTCCTCTCACCCATACCTCCATTTGGATCCAAATTGAACCCATTCTTGGTGTGAGATGCAGTAACATGAGAAATGATGCAAGAACATCATTGCATCATCTTGCCCTAGGAGCCAGTTGGATGACAAATATCACTGTTGTGGGGACAATAGGATGGAGAAACCATGTATATCCCAAGCTCCTTGGAGGAAAGATGGTATAAAATATGAAAAATAAATTAACCAAACCCTAGCTTGGAACATATCTTAAAAAGGGACTGAAATTCTGAGCATGCTCAGTCATAGGCCAAACACATTCATGCTTGATTCCCACATTTTAATATGCCAATACATCATACTTAAGGTGACCATATTTCCTCTTTTTCTAGGATCTGTCTTCATTTTTTTATCCTCATTTTGCAGAAAAGAACTTAAAATATTCTCCTTTTCCTGGTAAGGTGGCCCCTGCAGGCAGTGTGTAGCCCTCCTGTAATTAATAAATTATATGTAACTAGTGAAGAGGGCTGTGGTGGCTCAGTAGCCCCTGTGACAGGTTGGTCAGGTATCCCCATGTATCTTCCATCCAATCCACAACGAGCAGACACCAACTCAACAATATAAACACTGAAGAAGTTTGTAACTAGCAAAATGTACTCCTATTCTGGGAGTAAAATACCCACCGTTAGCCACTCCTCCATTGCACAACACCCCCCACGTGCATCACCACCACACACGTGACATCCCCCATGCTCAACATGCCCCATGCATGCCAACCCCCATCTGCATCACACACCCACTGTGCACCACTCTCTTCTGTGCATCACCCACTCACAGTGCATCACTCCCATGTGGATCACTCTTTGTACGCATTGCCCTCCCGTATGCATCACCCCCACTGCACATCACCCCCCACTGCACACCATTCCCTCAATGCAACATCCTGATTATGCATACCCCATGTGCACCACTCTCCATGCGCACCAAACTCGTGTGCTTCATCCCCATGTGCATCACCCCATATGCATCACTCCTCACTGTGAATCACTCCCACTGTGCATCAACCCCCATGCGCACCACCAGCCCACACATGACATCCCCCCATGCTCAACACCTCCCCCATGCACACCTACCCCCATACACATCTACCCCCACGGTGAACCACCCCTACTGTGCACAAACCCTACCACGCATGAATCCCCTCACAGTGCATCACATCACCCCAATGCAACAGCCCTCATGCACACCCTCATGTGTACCTACTATGTGCACCACCCTCCGTGTGCACTATCCCCCATACGCAACACTCCCCTGTGCATTACCTCCCTGTGCATTACCTCCCCTGTGCATTACCATCATCCCCCTCCCCCATGCACTCTCCCTCCCAGTGCATCTGGCATTGGGCACCAAATTTGCTGGATGTTCGTCTTCAATGGGGTAAAAACATATTCCACCCCATTTCACCCTCTTAAGGGTTAGAATCATAGAATAATAGAGTTGGAAGGGACCTAGTAGAAAGGGGGTCTTCTCCAGGCTGAACATCCCAAGTTCCCCCAACCTCTCCTCGTAGGGCTTCCCTTCCATCCCACTGATCATTCTTGTTGCTCTCCTCTGGACTTGCTCCAGTTTGGCTGCATCTTTCTTAAAGTGAGGTGCCCAGAACTGAACACAGTACTCAAGGTGAGGTCTGACCAATGCTGAATAAAGAGGAACTAGAACTTCCCGCAACTTGGAAGCTACAGACCTCTTAATGCAACCTTAAATGGCATTTGCCTTCTTTGCAGACACATCACACTGCTGACTCATGTTCAGCTTGTGATCCACGGCGACTCCAAGATCCCACTCACATGTTGTGCTGCCAAGCCAAGTATCCCCCATTTTATACCTGTATTTTTGGTTTTTATTGCCCAAGTGCAGAACTTTGCACTTCTCCCTGTTGAAATTCATTCTGTTACAGCCCAGGATTCCAGTTTATCCAGATCCTCCTGGAGGTTTCTCCTCTTCTTTTGTGTTTGCTACTCCTCCCAGCTTGGTGTCATCTGCAAATTTGATCAGGCTCCCTGTATCCCTTCCTCTAAGTCATTAATGAAAATGTTAAAGAGGACTGGGCCCAAGACAGAGCCTTGGGGTACCCCACTTGAAACCGATCTCCAGGTTGATGCAGACCCATTTACTAAAACCCTTTGAGTGCGGCCACCGAGCCAGTTGCAGATCCACCTAACAATTGCCTCATCTAGCCCATATTTTTCCAACTTCCCAATTAAAATGTCATGTGGGACTTTGTCAAATGCTTTGCTGAAGTCAAGATAAATGACATCCACAGCATTGCCACTGCCCAGTAAGCTCGTAACCCAATCAAAAAAGGAGATCAGATTTGTCTGGCAAGATTTATTCTTGGTAAATCCATGCTGGGTTGTTTTGATCACCAAGTACTTGTCTAGATGTGCACAAATTGTGTGTTTTATGATTTGCTCTAATATCTTGCCCGGGATTGAAGTCAAACTGACTGGTCTATAATTTCCCGGGTCTTCTTTTTTCCCCTTCTTAAAGAGTAAATTTGTCCACATCGGTTCTTGGTGGGTGTTGATGTCAAAGAAGGAATACACTCTCCAAATTTCATGCTTCTTGGTCTGGGGGTTAGGGCAGAACATCCATCAGTCAGGGATTCTTCAACGTATAGGGAGGAAAATGCATTGTGCCACTTTTCACCCCATTCTGGTTGGAATTTTCTCAAACCAGTTCTTAGTGTGTGCCTCCATTATGGAAGATGTACCCTCCAAATCCAAGGTTTTACAGTATATATAATCCGACCAAGTGTTGTATATATAAAATCAGAACAATTGAAAAAATAAGTTTAACAGAAATTAGTTTTTTACTTGAAAAAAGGTTTAAACATCTTGTGTTGGTGGCCATAAAGACACCCTGCTGCAGTCTGGCATCCAAGGTTGGGCTCATCCTCTTTTGACATCACTGCTCAAGAGTGACTATACTCTAGGGGTTAATGACACTGTGGGGTATTAAGGGTAATAATACTTTGGCTGTTTGGGTTGCAAGCTCTCTGGGCATTTCTGGTCATCGGATCACCCTGAGCGTGACAGAAGTGCCATAAGGAACTTTTGCGCCACTCCTGCGGAGTTAGGCCATTGCACAGATGTGAGTCGGCTTCCTATTTCACCGAGGGAATGGCAAGATGGATGAGTTGCACTGGCCTAAACTGGCTAGGATTGAGCACACACTCTCTATGGAGTGCTGCCTTACTTCCTGAATAGCCAAATTGCTCCTGGGATTGGTCTTAGGGCTGAAGGCAAAGAATGGGAAGGGTCAAATACTGAAATGCTGCTGGAGGAGAATTTGTGACTAGATTACAAGGAAATGTGCAGGCCTATTCGGGGGCAGAAATATTGATAAAGAAAGCATCATTCATTTTCATCACTGCATCAGTTGAGAGACAATCAGCAGAGCTGTTTTGTTTGGTGGAGGACCTTTTCCACCTTGGTCTTTAGGAAAGAGGGTGGCAGAACGCCCTGTTCAGGAAGCAGAGCACTGCTTGTAGTAACCGGGTTTAAGTCAGGAAACTGGGTCAAGCACTGTAAGAAGGAGCAGTAGTATTGAGACGGTGATAGTGCCATAATAAACGATAGTGCCACAATAAATGATATTGCCACAATAAATGTAACTGGACTTTTCCCCTGCTCTGTAATGTTTCCATGGAATTCATGAAATATCTATGAATTATGATAGAGTGATTGGTTTTTCCAGACTGCTGTGCATAATTTTACACGCTTGCATTTCCATCTGGGCTCGTTTATAGTTTCCTGATTCATAAGAAAAAATGGTATAATTACTTTCATCACATGATGTAGGCTCTTGTATATATGTAGCAAATTCCAGTTCAGCCCAAGCAGTAAGTGAGTCCATCTTCAGGAATTAAGAATTCCCTCACTGTGAAAAGATAACAGGTACAGTATTATCAAATCAGAGTACTTACTGTGGAGATGGAGCTAGCTTAAAGAACAGTTGCCTATTATTAGTTGCCTAGCCAGATTTTTTTTCTCAAATACTGTTGGTTGTTCTCCTTTCCTACAAATTTAGACTAGGGAATATTTATGTAAAAAGAAAATTTTATGACCAAGGATGACTATTTTTCACTAAAAAAGTCACTGGTGTCTTTTTGAATATTTTTAGCAAGGAAGCTTGTTAAATGTGATGTGAGGGATTCCTCCTCATTCTCCTCCTCCTCTGCAGATGAGATCTCCTCCATAAACTCTTGCTTTTGCTCATGATGCAGATCCATCAATTCGTTCATTTACAACAAATTTTTGTTATAAAACTATTTGCACCGTTTGTTATAAAACAAGGCACGCTTTGTCTTACAAGGCAGAATTCTTTAGAAATTTTAGTTTGTCTTACAAAGCATTTGTCTTACAAGTATAGGGAGGAAAACATATTGCACCCTTTATACCTCCTTCCTATTGGAATTTCTGAAAACCAGTTCTTAGTGGGTACCTCTGTCATGGAAGGAACATCCTCCCCAAATTTAACGCTTCTAGGCCTGGTGGTTTTGGCTGGGCGTTGATGAGTCAGTGAGTCAGTCAGTGAGTAAATCAGTGAGAGAGCGAGTCAGTCAGTGACTTTTCAGTTTTTTATATATATAAATAAAAAACATTTGTTCCGTTACTTCAAGGCTGGACCACAGCTTCCCCTGTGTGGGAAAATTGGACAGGACTGGGCCCTTTGGGCATTCTGTCTCTGCAAAAGGCAGATTACAAAAGATGCAGTTATGAAAACGGCATACGTCAAATATTTGCTGCTCGTCTCGTTTAAAATCCTTGCAGAAAAGGATCCAGTCCTTTTATAGCCACAGCTTCCATCAATGTATTTGAAAGGGACAAATAATGAAAAACATATAGATGCATGTGTTGGGTTGCTCTTGTCTCACTGGAAGACTTTGCATGTTCCTTTAAATACCTTGAGCCAGCAGATGTGTGTACTACCAACTGCACTTTTACCCACAGCTATGGAAAGCTACTACAGTCTTATTGTCCTCCAGATGGATGAGGGGACTGGATGGAGAAACAAGAGACCATCTGCTAAAAAGAACTTGAATATTGGCATAGAAAGGATGTAGGGAAGGCTAAAATAATTATTCATCTTTTTTTCTTACATTCAGTTGATATACTGGTAAAATGCTGAAGCTCTAAAGAAGGAAAATAAAATGTTTCAATGGTAGGAGCATTGGAGGAGAAATGCATAATTCGCAACAGGTGATGTACAGTATTAACCAAACTATATCTGCCACACTTCTACAATTATTGAATCACTGACAGGCTGTGAGGTTATGGGTGTGTTTGTGCATGACATGCTGTCTCTGAAACAGAATATTCTGGTTTTATGTTCTGATCTTGCTGCAGTAAACATGTTAGCTGTAGGAGCACTGCTTAATAGATCCTGCACAACTGAATAACAAAAAATGTGTGCACCATGTATGTATGGAGACAGTGCACTTGGAAGGGGAGCAGGCAGGAACATGTATTCCATGGATCCATGAGTGGATCTCTTGTTTCCTCTTTGGTTCTTTCCAAATTTCTGCTAAGGAGAGAATAGACGCTTCCAGAGGTATAACTAGGATTTAGCTTAAGGGGCACCTACCGTAGGCACTGTACTTGTTGGGGGGCAATTCACAAGACAGTCACTTTTGTGTTCTCCTCAGAGGGGGGAAAAGCTTGTGGCTGCACACTGTTTCTTCCCAGCCTCCATAGGAGATTAAATGGGGGGAGATGCATGAAACTACCCACACCTTCTTTTCTGGGGAGAACCAGGAAATGACAACACAATTTCATACGACATGATCATATGACATTGTGATTTAAGTGCCTAGAAGCATTAACGAGGGGCATCTAGCTATACCTCTGGACCATTCCAGCACATGCCGAGAGAGTAAAAGCAGAACTGCTTCTACTGAGTCATTACCCCTGTACTCTTCATACCTCCAAACTCATGTAGAGCACACCAGGTTGTTCTTGTAGGGGTCTGTGAGAAGCCGTGTCTTGCCTCCTTCTTGCTTAGGGCACCTGCCGGCCAACACTCACTTTGACTGCATTCATACTCTGCATTTCTATGCTAGAGTAGGGTCACCCCATCAGTTCTTCATGTCACTCAGGATCAGTTGTGGGGCTGGCAAGCTTAGTTCAGTTCAAGAGGTTCAGTTTTCTTCCTATGAATCAAAAGATAAGGGGGGATTGCCATGGAATTCTAAAAACACTTGGTATAAATGATGCTAGCTTTCCCATTGTTTTATTATGATGATGAATTGGCCCACAAAGAGCATTTGATGGGGACATTTGAAAGAAAACACAGCTATATCACACAGGTACCAGTATCTTTTGCCCAGAAGAAAGCACTGGGAGAAGACAATCACCTCCCCGCCAAACTCTGAGCACCCTGCATGTGCAGCATGCTTAGAGCCTGGGGTAGAGGAGAAGGGGATCACCCACCCTTCAAGCAGTGAGTGCCTCATGTGGGCTTGGAGCTCAGTGCTTAGGCTCGGGGGAAGAGTACTGGCACCTTTTTTGTTGGGAAAAAAGCATTGACTATATTTATACAAGATTTTTTGAATAATGCTTAGGGGAAAAACTATTTTGTAATTATTTTGCAGTTGCAGAATATGCATGAGAAAATGAAGTCTGAAGATGAGATAGCAATAGTAGGGCTAGGCTGCCATTTTCCTGGAGGTAAGCTTTCATAATTGCTATATGAAATTGTAAACCCGAGCCGGAGATATGAAGGAGCTGAAACAGCAATGCTAACCAACTTTCCAGCAGTGGCATAGCTGTGCCAGCTGGACATGTGTTGCATCCTGCAATTGGGGTCAGCCATGGAGGCCTCCTCAATGAAAAGCAATTTCCCTTTCCTATAGAGCTCAATGCATTTTTTAATTTTTTGTTTTTTGGCCATAACTTTTGATAAGAAGGAGATACGATGGGGTACTGCACGCCATTGCAAAGTTCCAAAATGAAGCCAAAATGGAGGGCAATGAAGCCTTTTTGGACGACACCTGGACAAGAGGCTAAAAAAGAGGACAAATCCAGAAATTTCCGGTCATATCGTCCCCCTGGGCAGCACACAGAGGGGGGAAGCTGAGTTTGGGATAAGTTATGGGAGGATAAAACCTATGGATTCCCCCAGCTTACTGCACAGTGGGAGTAATGCTCTTGGGGGTACTGAGACTGGGGAGGTTATGAGAGGAGATCTTCCTACAGCCTCTCCTAAGCTCAGCATCCACCGCTCTGCGCATCTAGCTGGGGGAATCTTCTAAAGCGCAAATCTAATGTGCACTGCAATGTTCTGGCACAATTATGAAGCAGTTGAATGAGAAACAAGCAGGTCTTTTTGTCTGGATGCAAACTGACTAAATTTTGCTGTTCTATAAAATGAGGCACATGCACATACTGATACAGTTGTTCCGTATGTTGACCACTTCTATATCTTGACAACTCTTTCAGTTCCATGAGTGGTCAACTTTCAGAAGTTTTACTGCCTTAAGCAACACAAGATGCAATCCTAACCTAGGCCAGAACAACACATTGGTCTTCCCATTCACACTGTGATTTAGGGCGCAATCCAGAGTAACTACAGGTAGTCCTTGCTCTGGTGTAAGAACAATTTGCTCTGGATTGCAATATGAATTTCCCATAGGTTTTCATTAGGTGGTGCAGTAACTACAGGTGCACGTAATGTCTCTTACGTGCTCCCGTAGTTACTCTGGATTGGAGGGTATGAGATCGTTGGAGAACGGATGAACATGTACACACATCAAGGATCTTGTCAGAAGCACTCTATAAACTGTGGTCCATTTTGTTACGTCAGCTACACACTATTGTTCACCTAGGAATGGGTGTTATTTATGCTTTGCACAAGTTCAAATTTAAAATGCACCAAACCAAAAGACATGAATGATTCATGAATACTATCCAATGTCACAGAAAAAGGCTACGTGATTTTTAAGCATCATCTTAACATCTGAATATTGATTGCATAGAAGTGTTTTGTGTGCTCCCTTAGCATCTGGTGGGCTGCTGTGCAGGGGCATCGCTAGGGTAGTGCAGGTGGTGCACTTTGCACCAGAGGACGTGCCGGGGGTGACACGCATTAGGGGCCCCAAAATTGCAACTTCGTAATGGGGTTTCAAAACCTCATCATGTCATATACAGTGGTGCCTCACTGAAAGAGCTTAATTTGTTCCGGAGACATGCTCTTTAAGTGAAGTGGATTTTCCCATAGGAAACAATGGAAACTCAGGCGATTGGTTCCACAACCCAAAAAATATTCATATAAAAATATTAACTATGTAAAAATGATGACAAAGCACTGGAATTGAATTCAAAACACTGTAATATAACACAATTAACCATAATAAAACACTGTTATTAATTGTATGCACAATAAAACAATTCCAATAAAAAAGAAAGGGGGGAAATGCTGAAAAAACCAGGTTGGCTCCACAAGCAACTTGGGGATCAGCTGAAGTTAAAGAAAGAGAAGTATAGGGAGTGGAAGACTGGAAAGATCACCAGAGAGGAGTACAGGCAGGTAGCCCGGTCCTGTAGGGAGGGGGTCAGGGATGCTAAAGCTCAGTATGAGCTGAGGCTGGCCAGGGGAGTCAAAGATAACAAAAAGAGCTTCTTTAGATATGCCCAGAGGAACAGGAGGAGAGACGAGGGGGTGGGGCTGCTCTTGGACAAGGATGGACAACAGGTGTCTGGAACCCAGCAGAAGGCGGAGCTGCTCAACTCCTACTTTGCATCCGTCTATTCACAGAAGGAGGGCTGTGCAAATGGGGGTGCGGGATCATTGACTGATTCGGGAATGTATTTACATCCCCTAAGAGGTAATGAAAACATGGATGGTGCAGAACAGCAGATTAAGATTGACAGAGAACTGGTTCAGAACCACTTAACTGGCCTAAATGAATTCAAGTCATTTGGACCAGATGAGCTGCATCCTCAAGTTCTTAAGGAACTGGCAGATGTCCTTGCAGAGCCTCTGTCGATCATCTTTGAGAAATCCTTGAGGAGTGGAGAAGTGCCACTGGACTGGAAGAGGGCAAATGTAGTCCCAATTTTTAAGAAGGGGAAAAAAGAAGACCCGGGAAATTATAGACCAGTCAGTTTGACTTCAATCCCGGGCAAGATATTAGAGCAAATCATAAAACACATGATTTGTGCACATCTAGACAAGTACTCTGTGATCAAAACAACCCAGCATGGATTTACCAAGAATAAATCATGCCAGACAAATCTGATCTCCTTTTTTGATTGGGTTACGAGCTTACTGGGCAGTGGCAATGCTGTGGATGTCATTTATCTTGACGTCAGCAAAGCATTTGACAAGGTCCCACATGACATTTTAATTGGGAAGTTGGAAAAATATGGGCTAGACGGGGCAATTGTTAGGTAGATCTGCAACTGGCTCGGTGGCCGCACTCAAAGGGTTTTAGTAAATGGGTCTGCATCAACCTGGAGATCGGTTTCAAGTGGGGTACCCCAAGGCTCTGTCTTGGGCCTAGTCCTCTTTAACATTTTCATTAATGACTTAGAGGAAGGGATACGGGGAGCTTGATCAAATTTGCAGATGACACCAAGCTGGGAGGAGTAGCAAACACAACAGAAGACAGGAGAAACCTCCAGGAGGATCTGGATAAACTAGAATCCTGGGCTGTAACAAATAGAATGAATTTCAACAGGGAGAAGTGCAAAGTTCTGCACTTGGGCAATAAAAACCAAAAATACAGGTATAAAATGGGGGATACTTGGCTTGGCAGCACAACATGTGAGCGGGATCTTGGAGTCGCCGTGGATCACAAGCTGAACATGAGTCAGCAGTGTGATGTGTCTGCAAAGAAGGCAAATGCCATTTTAGGTTGCATTAAGAGGTCTGTAGCTTCCAAGTTGCGGGAAGTTCTAGTTCCTCTTTATTCAGCATTGGTCAGACCTCACCTTGAGTACTGTGTTCAGTTCTGGGCACCTCACTTTAAGAAAGATGCAGCCAAACTGGAGCAAGTCCAGAGGAGAGCGACAAGAATGATCAGTGGGATGGAAGGGAAGCCCTACGAGGAAAGGTTGGGGGAACTTGGGATGTTCAGCCTGGAGAAGAGGAGGCTGAGGGGAGACATGATTGCCCTCTTCAGATACCTGAAGGGCTGTCATATGGAGGAAGGGGCCAATTTGTTCATAGCTGCTTCTGAAAGCAGAACTAGAACCAGTGGGTACAAACTGCAAGAAAGGAAATTCCGGCTGGAAATCCGGAAAAAATTCCTGACGGTGAGGGCGGTTCGACAGTGGAACAGATTGCCAAGGGAGGTGGTGGACTCTCCCTCACTGGGGATCTTCAAGCAGAGGCTCGATGAGCACCTGTTGGAGATGCTCTAGGGGGAATTCCTGCTGCAGGCAGGGGGTTGGACTAGATGACCTACTAGGTCCCTTCCAACTCTATGATTCTATGATTCTATGATTCTAAAACAAAATAGAAAGATGACTAATTTTCAACTAAAGAGTCACTGGTGTCTTTTTTCAGCAGCTTTAACAAGGAACCTGTCTAATGTCACTTGCTTTTGCCTCCTTTTGAGGCTGCAATCCTGGGAGTAAGCCCCATTGGACACAATGGGGTTCACTTTTGAGTAGACATGCTCAGGAGGCTGCACTTCAGGAGGCTGCACTCAAAGACACTTTCCTAGGAGTAAGCCCCACTGAACATAATGCAGCTTACTTCTGAGTAAGCATGGTTAGGACACACACAGACAGACACACACACATACAGAGACAGACAGAGACACACACAGAGACAGACATACACACAGACACACAGAGACAGAGAGACACACAGAGAGAGACATACAGGCGGGGGCACGACTGCCTCTGCTTCCCCACCACTTCCCTGGTCCCCCACAGGGAGCTGGCAGAGAGGCAGGGAAGGGTTTCAGAGGAGTCCTCGCTGCCTCCTCCTTCTCCGATGGTGCCTGGTGCCTTCTCCGATGGTGCCCTGGACCAGGGAGCTGGCGGAGAAGCAGGGAAGCGGGGGAAGGAGGCGCTGCGGGTGAGTGATTCACTTGCCCGCAGTGCCTCCTCTGTGGCCTTCTTGCTTCCCTGCCAGTTCCCTGGCTCTGCACGGGGCCAGGGAAGCAGCGGGGAAGCAGGGCTCCTAATGAGCGCTTGCCGGCTGCCTTCTAAAGTTTAAAAGGCAGCCAGCAAGCACTTTTTATGCGAGTCTGCCTCGTTAAGTGAGGCAGACGCCCCGCATAACAGAGTGCTCGTTAGGTGGGCATAAAGCGAGGTACCACTCTACTAGCAAGTAAACAAGCATGCCTTGGCTGGTGTGGAAGGTTAGTCCAGGGGAGTACAAGGCTTCCAAAATGATCTAGATCACAGACATTACTAGGATGTTAGAAAGGTGACACCATTAATGACCAAAATGGCTAAAGTCATGGTTTGTAGAAATAATCCCATCATGTTATAAACCGTTGGATGCGTAATTTGCAGCAGAATGCAGTGAAACAAACCCCTTTGAAATATCTTTATTCTGTTAAAATGTGTGGCTAAAAAAACCAGTGGAGGCATGGCAATGGCTCATAACCACACCTACCAGCCAGGTGTTGTCCCGCCTACTGCATGGGGGTAACGCACTGGCCTCCTGTACCAAGTGACGTGAACCCTACTGACACCCCTGCTGCTGTGAGATGGAGGAAGCTGAAATAGATGGGCCTTTGGCCTGATCCAGCAGAGGCTCTTCTTATGTTCTTATGAGGAACAGCCTACGCAAATCCCAGTGAGGCTGGAGGAGGTTTGCAAACTAGGGTCCTCTGGCCCCCCATAGATTTTGGTGGTGGGACTTGCCAGTGGCATATCTGGGGGCTGCCGGGGGTAGCAGTTGCACCGGACAGCATACTTTCAGTGGACAGCAAGCTGAGCAGATTGCAATGAAACAAACAGCATTGCAATATGTGTATACCATCAGAAGTTACGGCCAATTAAATGAAATGGCCAGTTAAATGAAAATGCCAACTGCCTGTGGAACAAAAGTCCACTTTCTTTCACTGAAATGGCCCATGAGACCGATTGGTCTGAGAACGAATAAGATGTAATTATGATATAACAAGGAACTAATAAGGTGTTAATATGAGTCAGTTCCCATTTCCACATATCTTATATTTAATGTGTGGGGGGATTACCATCCCACTTTGTCCCAGTAGAGAGTCTCTAACAGATAAAGGACACACTTTTATTTACTTAATTAAAATTGCTTTTGTTGTTGGGGAGGAGGCAACAAAATCTCCTTGGACCACAGATAGCAGAAAGATGCCTTAGTAATCCCACTAGCTGGAGGAGGCAGCAAAGCAAATTGAGGAGCAGGAGGGGTTTGGGAGAAGGGAGGCCGGTTTTCCCCCAATTTTCCCTGGGCATAACATCGCTTCTGGGGCAACATTTTTAACTTTGCACCATGCTATATGATCATTAGCTAGTACACCACTGCTCCTTACACACTCCTCCCACATAGAGAAACATATGGAGTTGGTTTTGGGAAGGGGCCTGCTGCCTTGGGTAAGAAGCTGACAGTTTGCATACATCAAGATAGAAGAGACTCAGACTTCAGTATACTTTCCATGGGCCCCTTGCAGCTTATTGTTGGATGGGTGCAAGTTCTAGATATCTAAGTACTGGAAATGAAGACACCTCTACCTCGTGCTGAAATAGAAGGTGGCTAATATACTGTATTTTAAATCTTGCTGTAGGAGAAGGAATCGACAGTTTCTGGCATGTGTTGGTGGAAGGCAGAAACTGTACAGTGGAAATACCCCCAGAAAGATTTAACACAAAGGAGTGGTATGATCCAGACCCCAGCACATCAGGAAAAACATTCACTACACGTGCTGCACTTCTTGATGAGTAAGTCTAATGATAATGCTTTAATTAGGCCAGACTGTGTTTATCATGAAGACACAGTCAAAAGGTTAATTACCAAGAAAATGGCTAAAAAAGAAATCATACTGCTTTGAAAATGGTTGTGTTTTCTAACAAAATTATATCAAAAATTAGGTAATTAGAAGTTTTCTTTTTTCCTTCTGTTGTTATTGAGTGGCTCATTTCTGCTTTCTGCAATGGTGCTTGCATCTCCACCCCACATGATTTGCACAATAGTTTCTTTTTCCTCTGCTGTACTTGCTGTGATTTTCTGTACTTATTTCTTTCCAGAAATGGGGAGGGGTAGAAACAGGGGCAGGAACAGCAGAGCTCTGCTTCTGGCCTGACAAAAAAAATTCAACTCTGTGCCATTCGTTCAAAGAATTTATACCCCACTCTCTCCCAGCAAGGGCGATTAAGGTGGCTACAAAGTTTAAAATTTAACAGTAATAAAATATTAAAAACAATTAACATGACTGTCAGGGGTCCCCTTCCTCAACACCCCCTGATTTACCTGGAGGTGGAGTGTAGGAGCAACTACAGGATGCCATGGCCCCAGAACACTCTGGGGGGGCCTTGAAGGAAACACCACACCTCTGGCCCCTCCAGCAGGCTGGCAAGGTGCAGGGGCAACCCACCTGTCACAAGAGGCAGGGGCGTGCCTGCCACACAGTGCCGACAGCACAGGGGAGGCCAAAGAGCACTCCGGTGCCGCCCAGGAGACAAAGTCAGCAGAAAGAATGGAGAAGTTGCAGGGGAAGTGCTTGGGCTTTCAGGCTACCCATGTGGGCCCTGGAATGCCTGCAGGTCACTCACCTGCCCAGGTCCCCATCAACTGGGAAGGACCCACAGCACCCTGGAGTCCTCCTCAGCAGCAGAGGTGGTTGACCTCCCCTAGGCATAGGGAGGAGACAGGTGTAAGCAACTGGGCAGCCAGATTGCGACGGCAAGGAGGAATCAAGGGGGTGGAGCCAACCCCTTTTGTAAAATGCCCAGGGCAGAGAGAAGAAATGTTGCCACGTTATGGTATTTAGACTTGGAGTTCTGGGATGAGGGGAGGCCGGAGAGACAAGGCTTTGTGCTGTTAACACACCTTGTCTGTGAAACATAAGCCCTTGAATTCCAGAGGAGACGTATCACTGAGATACTGGGACCTTTCCTGCAAGCAACCGGACCTGACCCATTCCAGATGGATAGGTTCAAAGGCCCCTGACAATGGTAAACACAAATCAAACTACCACAGTGCAATCCTAACATGCACTGGAACAGGCAAGCTGGAATACCTGTGCTGTCTCCAGCACAGGTTATGGGGTTGCTGCCGTGCTATCGCAAGCTGACCAAGAAATGAGGTTAGGCTCTGGTATAAGTGCCAGATCCAAATCCTACCTCCTATTCCCTACAGTCTTGCCCTCCCCCATCTTGGATTGCCCCTCCTCCCAGATTGCCCTTCCTTCCCAGGCCCTGTACTAGCCTGTAAGGGCCAGCGCAGGTCTCCCCTTCTGCTGGTCTGTGGAAGTGCTCCTCACAATGGCACAAACATGCCTTATGGCATGTTTGTGGCATCCTTAGGTTGGCACAAGGGACAGCTAGGATTGCTCTCCCAAACGGATAAAAATTAGAGGTCATAATTATACACAAATTTGTTATACACAAATTTTTTATACATGGATTTGATTCAACACAAATGGCCAATGCAAGCTACAAACTGAAAAACTGCATTTCTGCTTTTGCAGAGGCAGTCATGCAAGCATTCATGACATATTTCAATCCCAGAATCAAACCCCTGCAGATACTGAGGCACTACTTTATTCCAGCAGATGCACCAGAGGAGCAAGAAACCTGGAAGTGGGTCTATAAATCTATTTTTATATTGTTTTCTTTATACACTGATTTTTTTTTATCCGCCAGAGATTCCAGAACGGAACCCTAGTGGATAAGGAGGGACACCTGTAGATTTAATTAAAGGGCCAATCTATCATGTCAGCTATTGAATGCTATTCGCAGTAAAAGGTAAAAGAGAATGCTATTCCCTTAACTAAGAGAGAGCTGGTCTTAATTCTAACTGAAGGGAAATTCCACAGTTGGCATGCCACCACTGAAAGGCCCTGTTCCTGTACATTTTGACCTTGCCATGTCAAAGGTGTTCTGCTCTTAGACTGGTTTTGATATCTGATGACATTGCCCAGGCTCAGATTCTTCCCACAGTGGGAAGAAGGAGTTGAAGACACAAGTTGCCTGGCGTCTTCTATGTGTTTTTGAGAAGACAGATTCACTTTTCTGACATTGTCTTTGGTTACCAAATAACGTTCATAAAATTCTACTCTATTACTGTTTTTAATCAGATATTGTGGATTTATGGATTCAAGTGCTTTAACGTAAAAATGTGGAGGTTCAGCTTTTATTGAAAGGGACCCTGTGGATGAAAGAGCTCCTTCATTGCTCCATCACTGCCTGGTGGCGCACACAGGTGCCCACTGCCCAATGCACTGTTGTGCCTGCCAGGTGGTGCCTGGTAAAGATGCCCAGTGCTCACTGGCCACTGGTGCTTGGTGGTGTCCGCTGCACGCTGGTCCCTGCTGCCCACTGCATGGTTTTGTCTGCTCCCGGGTGGTACCCTTTAGGGATGCCTGGCACCCACAGCTGCCCACTGCTGACTTCTGCCTGGTGGTGCCCACTGGTGCGTGATGCCCACAGCTTCACAGTGTTGCTAACTGGTGCCAACTGCGTAATCATGCCTGGTAGGGATATCTTGTCCCCCCTTGTTCCCAATACTATCCACCACTGCCCCTGGTACATCCTGGTGCCTGTTGGTGCCCAGTATCTACTCGTGTCCGCTGGATCCCAGCTGTGCCCAGAACCCACAGATATTCTGGAAATTTTACTTCCACAGCAGCGGGTTGCTTATCTGCTAGTCAAAGATAAGTGTGTACTGTTAGGAAGATAAATATATACTGTGTATGTGAACTGATTAGGAAGTTCACTATATGCGGTGTTGTTGTATGCCTTCATTAAGCAATTAGTACTCTGGGCATCTCACTTTAAGAAAGATGTAGCCAAACTGGAGCAAGTCCAGAGGAGAGCAACAATATGATCAGTGGGATGGAAGGAAAGGCTTACAAGGAAAGGTTGGGGGATCTTGGGATGTTCCGCCTGGAGAAAAGGAGGCTGAAGGGAGACATTACTGCCCTCTTCAGATACCTGAAGGGCTGTCATATGGAGAAAGGGGCCAATTTGTTCATAGCTGCTTCTGAAAGCAGAACTAGAACCAATGAGTACAAACTGCAAGAAAGGAGATTCCGGCTGGATATCTGGAAAAAATTCCTGATGATTCGGGCAGTTCGGCAGTGGAACAGATTGCCAAGGGAGCTGTGGACTCTCCCTCACTGTGGGTCTTCAAGCAGAGGCTTGACAAGCACCTGTCAAGGATGATGTAGGAGGACTTCCTGCTGCAGGACTTCCTACTAGGTCCCTTTCAACTCTAGGATTCTATATTCTACTCCTTTTGTGGGCATTTTACCACCTGTCTTTTTCAGATTCAACGCATTTGACAACAGGCTGTTTGGTATTCATGATATGGAAGTTTCACGTATGGATCCTCAGCAAAAGCTACTCCTGGAGTGCACCTACAGAGCACTAGAGGATGCAGGAATACCCACAGAGGACATCAGTGGCACCAAAACAGGGGTGTTTATTGGTGGGTTGCAGTCTGTTACTATATCATGAATCCAATTAGTGCATCATCACAATGGTTGACAAATGTTAGGATAAAAATGTTGTTATTCAGAAAACATTCAGAAAATGTTGGTAGGTCAGAATCAGTGAATGCTTGGGCAGGTGGGTCAGGTTTCAAACATGGATTATGTCAAAGATTCAGATGAACTGCATCAGTGTTTTGCCTTCTTAAAAGATCTGGTTGGTTGGTTAGCTGCAACTTGGGCCAGAACAGTTTAAATAATAGCTAGATTAAGTGGATGCCACTGGAGATGTGGGTTTTGGACTGGGTTGCATCGGCCATGCTCCCAAACTTCAGCAGACTCTTTTGGACTCCCATCTACAGAAGTATCGGGAGGGTAGGTTTCATCTGGTGCAACACTTACTTTCAGCAGTCAGTGTTCCAGAAGTTCAGAGATGATATAATGACAGAATCACATCTTCTCTTACCTTCCAAGCAACTGCATTGCTTGAAATGTAAAAGTCAGTCTTGGAGCTCTGTCTATTCGTTGATTGTCAGTTTACAATGGGTACAGTTTTTTCATGTTCTTGTCAATGACAGCATTATCTCCAAGACTGCAAGATGGCTGGGCCCAGAGTGGGCCAAAGATAGTGTTGCCGTAATTCTCTTACGTAAAATTGGGACCCACAGACAGAGATTTTCCTCTGTCCCATTTGCGAGTATGTGAACACAATCCCTAAAAATTGGGATTGTCCATGTTTTTTGGGACATATGGCAACCCTAGCCAAAGATTATAAAGGCTGGTGTGGTATCACCCTTTTCTGAAGGTGTCACCCAGTTTGGCCCACACAGGACAAACACCCCTCTGTGATATTTGATTGACAGTCACATTTAGATTGCATTGTACAGATGCAGGCATTCCCTCAGGGACCCCGGACCTGAGCTGTAGAGAGCTTTAAAGGTCAGAACCAGCTGCTTCATGTAGATATTGGCATCCAAGTCATGCTGGATCTGATCAAATTTGCCTGCAAAATGTTGGACGAAAGAATTGCAGTGAGCTTCTGTGTGGTCCCCCGCATCAGTGGGAGAGGCCAGGTGAAGTATGCCCTGAACCACATGGAAGAGCTTGGCCGGACAATTCTCCACAGACCCAATGGTGGCAGAGAAGTGAGCCCTTTTAGCTGCCACCATTGCTGCAGAGTAAGCTCGCCAATGAGCCCTAGCCTGCGTATGATCAGAGACAGCATGACTCTTCCGCCGTTGTTGCTCTAAACGTCAACCCTGCTGTTTCAAAGCCCCCAACTCCCCAGAAAACCAGGGAGCTGTGTTAAATCTACAGCTGGACCGAGGCCACTCAGGAGCAATCTTTTCCAGGGCCCTGCTCATCTCCGTGTTCCATAGATCAACCAGGGAGCCAGGTAAGTTGTCAGCTTTCAGGCAACAGGAAATTCCCCCAGAGCCCTCAGGAAACCTTCCGGATCCATCAATCTCTGGGGGGGAGGACCATGGTATGCGGTCCTCTGCCGGTGCAGGGCTACAGACTGCAATAAGCCTAAATCCCACCAGGTAATGATCTTGGAGATGTTCTTCACATCCAGATCATCATCAACCTGCCCAGCAGTCCAACATGTGTCCCACGTCATGTGTAGGGGCAGTTATTCTATAAGACAGACCCATGATTGCCATGGTGGCCATGACGTCCTGAGCTACAGATGTTTGGGGTGCCTCAGCATGAACACTGAAGTCCCCGCACTAAAAGGCAAAGGCAGTCTAATGCCACACTCCCAATCAGCTCAGGCAGAGACTGTTGGGCAGCATAGTGGACAGTACACCAGCAGAATCCCTATTCTGTCTCACCCCTCCAGCACAAAACGGAGGCTCTTTGAACCACTGGACAGGGGACCTGATGAGAGAGATAGTATCACAATAGACTATTGCAACCCCACCTCCCCCCCTGTAGTCTTGGCTGCTGTAGCACCCGGAAACCTGGCAGACAGATCTGTGATAGATCCACACCTCCAGCCTCATCCAGCCAGGTCTCCGTAATGCAAGCCAGGTCAGCGGACTCACCCAGAATCAGAACCTGAATGAAGTAGGTCTTATGGTTCACCGACGTGGCATTCAGAAGCAGCAGATTCAGGGGACTGTTGCCAAAACTGTCAAGGATCAGCAGGTTGGGGGGGGGGGCAGAAAGAGGGCTGGGCTGCCTATGACTGACCCTCCTTCTCCAGAAATGGCCTTCATCCCCCTCCTGCCATATTGTCCACAACCCATCACCTTATTAATGGCGCCTATACCCCCTCCCACACTCCCCTCCTCTAGCTCCCTCCAGGTGTTAGACACATAGTTTGGCAGGGCCTGCAGCAACAACAGGGAGTCAAGGGCCCAAATGCTCAACTTCTTCTCACTCCCTCCTCCAGCAGCTCAAAGGTGGCGAGGAGCAGGGGAGCAGAGCAAGTCCAGGGCCCAAATGCTCACCCACCAGGGCTGGTGTTTCTTGCCTCTTGCCACAATATACACTTTACCTCATGAATCCTACCTTTTGTAATTCTAGGTCTGATGAATCGTGACTATGAGATTGTTTCCAGTCAAGCAGTGCCACAAATAAATCATTATACTGGCACTGGAGTTGCAGTGAGCATAAATGCTAACCGGATTTCATACATTTTTAATCTGACTGGACCATCCCTTGCCATTGACACTGCCTGCTCATCCTTCTTTTATGCATTGCATTGTGCCTTAAATGCAATCAAACAAGGTATCTGAGTTCTTAAGCAACTACATTGGTTACAGTTTTGTATTTATGGGCAATGTTTTCTTGGAATTTCATTGGTCACAGGAACTGTGTCAAAATCACTACTTTTCAATTACTTTTATCTTTGTTCATACAATAAAACACAAACTCAGTTGATGTAATGAAAAGTAATGCCAATGGGGAAACAAAGCATAAAAACCAAGCCAGCCACCCACATTGCCATTTCTTAAAAAGGCTGCTAGTTCCCTAACAACCATGTGGACATGGGCCCAGCCAGACATCTTAGGCAATGAATTATACAGCTCCAATGCCTATCTATCCTGGTCATCCCACTGATGGGCAGAGCACTTGTAGTGAAGCCTTGTCTGGTAAGCTGAGCATTCAGGAAAGAACACATAGAAAATACTGATCATTATTATATTTCACACCCAATCGTATACAAGGCTGGCCCAGAGCATGCAACAGTGCTAAATAAGCCAATGCTGCATGCTATGGAACAGCGGCAGACCATGTGGCAACAAAGAGATAAGTAAATATATTTTATACTTACCTATTTTGCCACTACCTTGGCTCCAATTGGCTTAATCAGATCTATACCAGGTCTTTTGTTATTGTAAATCCATGGGTTTCCAGCTTTCCAGCACTGGCATAGCTGTCTGTGCCAGTGAGGCACATACTGCATCCTGAAGTTAGGGAGCAGTCGTGAAGGTCTCCTCAATGTTTGTTCCCTTACCTCAGAGTTTCATTGCCCTTACTGTGGAGCTTGAAAATTGGTTAGCAATGTGCCCTGACTGAATTCAAGTCCAAGTCCAAGGGAGTGCTTTGAACCTTGGCTTGGTCCTCCCATGACCCATCCCCTGCATCACCTTATCTAGTGTGCTTGGTGGTGGGCATGCTGCGTTGCAGGCTGTTTCCAACTGCAGCTCTGCCACATAAAACAACACTGCATCCTTCACCCCAGAATTTTGGCTTTTAGAACAGGACAACTGTGCTTTGTCAAGGATCCAGTGGATTCACCAGTAATACTTCCAAATATTTAGGGTTTCAAAGAATCAATTGCTTTGAATTAAACCCAGATACTGAACATGTAGAATTCAGAATAACCAGAATTTGAAAAATAATTTCATTTTCTTACAGGTGACTGTGAAGCAGCACTTTGTGGAGGAGTGAGCTGCATCATGGACCCCCGCACCTTTGTATCACTGTGCAAAGCCAAAATGATCTCCCCTGATGGGCTGAGCAAACCCTTTTCCAATGCAGCAGATGGCTACGGAAGAGGAGAAGGCTGTGGTGTTGTTTTACTGAAACCACTAAAGAAGGTGGTGTAGTATTTATAGAGCCAGCATCAAAATTCTGAAATGAAAGATAAAAATTACTATAAATTGATCTAGTTCTGCATTGTCTTACGCAGGACAGTAGTTATAGGATGGGGCAATAGTTTAAGCAAACTTTATTTCTTTGCATCAACATGAGGCATCCAAAATGTGTGAAAGCTGTTAGAGCTGAACATAAATGATGTGAATACAGAATGGTAGTCCTGTAGAGCAAGGGTTCATAACCTCTGGCTCGTGGACCACTGGCAGCTGGGGATCCTTGGCAGCTGCCCCATTGGTCTGCGAGGGGAGACCCTCTGCCTCCCCTCCTCTCAGTAGAGGACTTGGCTGGAGGAGGTTTCTGTCCAGCCCGGCTAAGTGCCTCTGCAGGTGGGTTCTGTCAGATATGTAGAGTTTCCCCACCAGACCCCAGGCTCATGAGGATCCTGAACAGATTGAAGAGGGGAGGGGGAAGGAGAAAGAGACCCCCTTTCTGCTAGGGGGGTGATAAGAGGAGGGAGAGAGAGAGAGAGAGAATGAATTATGAGAAACCCCAATGATCCTAGCCAAGATTGGGGGGAGCTGAAGAGGCGGGGGTAGAAGACAGACTCATGGAATCCCCAATGATCCTAGCCCATAGTGCCCATCTGTCCTCTTTTTCCAGGACACGTCCTCCTTTTTTAGTCCTGGAAAAATCTTCATTGTTCTCCTGTTCCTTGTAAGCAGTCAGCATGTAGCTTCTTCTAATTGATAAAGTATATGTAAGAAATTATGGCTGCAATTCCTAAGTACACTTTCCTAGGAGTAAGCCCAATTCAACTCAGTGGGGCTTACGTAAGAGTAGACATGCATAGGATTATAGCCTAAATGTAACAATTTACTATTAATTTACTAATAATTTACTAATAATTTACTAATACTTATTTACTAATAAGTAACACAGGGTGCAATCCTAAAGATGTCTAAGTCCCATTTTGTTCTGTGGGACTTGCTCTTAGGAAAGTGTGTATAGGATTACAGCCACAGTGTTTAAATTAACCACATGAAAGCAATATATAGGTGTTTTTAGCTTTAATTTTGCCATGTCCCACATTTTTCCTGGGTGTCTTATATTTGGGGGGAAGTGCTGTGCTCATTTTAGGTTGTGACTTATGGGCACCCTGTCCTCTGCCAAGATGCTTCCTATCACTCACTCCCAACCTTGCCTACTTCACAGGGTTGTTGAGATTGGAGAGATTTGGCTGGCTGGTATAGTGGTTAGGGAATGGATGGGGACCTGGAGGATCCAGGTTCAAGTTTCCAGTGGCCAAGAGCTTCCTGTCACACCTTCTCAGCCTCACCACCTCACAGGATTGTTGTTCAGCTGGAGGGATAGGTCTGAATATGTGTTGGTTAGGAAGTTGAACTGAGATTTGGAGTATCCAGATTCAAAGCCCCTCTCAGCAAAGAGGCATCCTATCAGTCTTGTCATAGTCTACCTCACAGGGTTGTTGTAAGATGGGAAGGTAAGAGCAGGGTGATGTAGTTGTTATAGGGTGGACTCAGAAGATCCAAAGCCCCCACTTGGCCATGAGATTTTGTGCCAGGGCTCCCCTACCACAGAATTTGAATCCTATGCCTGTCTACTCAATGGTAAGTCCCATGGAGATTACTCCCAGGAAAGTGTGAATAGGAGTGCAGCCTCAGAATCCAATCCAATGCCTGTCTTCTCAGAAATTAGTAATATTACAGTCAATGAGGCTTGCTCTCTAGTAAGAGTGAATAGGATGGCTTTGTGCATTTTCAGTGCATCCTGCATCAAAAAAGGTTGATAATCCCTGCTCTCTGAGTAGACATGCATTGGGACATTGGGCTCTCACCTGCAATGCTATCTGTAGTAACCTAGCAATAGCACCATTTACTAATTTATAATAATTGGATTTTACAGCTGGAGTCGGTTGTGCTATGGTTGGGGAAGCCCTCATGCTAAGTTGCCAGAGGGAAAACACCCCCTTCCCACCTTGCTGGTCCTTGGAAAAATTTTTCCTACAGAACCAGTCCCTTGGGCCAAAGAGGTTGAGGACCACTGCTGTAGAGGGAGCAGCTTCTACAGGTTGCATTCCTAGAGCAGGGAGGGAGGGGGATTTCACAGGAGGTTGCAGTTTGAGAGACAGATAATAGGTGTCTCACAATTTATAGACTCTAGTCTTGTGTGTCAAAAACATAGGGACTGACACAGGAATTGGATTTCAGGGGTTTTACCTAAAAATAAAATGCTCACAGCGCAATCCTAATTTGTGCTGGAATAGGCAAGCTGGAATATCTACACTGAATCCAGCACAACTTAAGGGGTTGTGATCGCAGTACCATGAGGAAGAGGAGACTCGATCATTTTGCTGTGGTAGGACTAGAGTATTCCTAATAGGAATCCTCAGGCCGCCAATGGAAGCGGCCTATGTCTGAACAGACAGGAGCAGTCAGAGGCTTCTCCTGGCTGCTCAGAAAGTGAAGTTAGGATCATCAGCCGACATAACTGTCAGATCTGATCTCCACCTAACCCCTGCCCTCATGCCCATTCCCACCACCCTGGAACGCCCCCTCCTTCCACCTCCCCACCCTTTCCCAGCCTCCTCCACAGATGCGCTGCCTAGAAAGACCAGTGCTACTCGCCCTTATGCTGGTCTATGTGCACAACCAGCACACATCTGTGCGCTGGCCAATGATCCTGTTCTGTGGCACAGACATGCCTTATGGCATTTTTGCCACACCCTTAGGTCGGCGCAAGTGATTTGCGCTAAGCTAATAGACAGCTAGGATTGTTCTCTCAGGGACATATTTTGGAATATCAGTAGCTGTAACTGTAACTATGAGAGTCATGGGTGAACATGAACAATAAAATGAACAAATAAATTGGGCCTTATCAGGGTGCTGGTAGTAGATCCCAGCTTTTAAAGTCATTTCTCAATGCTGTAAAAGAATTAGATACCACCAGGATAGTTTTCCAATAAAAGTCAGGAAAGAAACAAACAAAAGAGTGTAAAAAGAGAAACCTAAAGAAGCTTTCGGGGTAAGCAGTCATACAATATAAGCCTTTCCCTCCTCTGTAGGAACTAAAGCAGCAAACAGAAATAATAAAGCAGCAAACAGAAAAAATATTCAGGCAAAATGCATTTCATTTACTGGTGCTATCTATTTGTACATCCTGTATTTATTCTTGTGATTTGATGATAAGGGAATTATTCATATCCTTTGAAAGAAAATAACAGACTTCTGACAACGTATAATACAGCTTTGGTGGAAGTTTTTTTGCAATTTCCATTCTGCTCAAAATCATGATCAACCCCATATTGTTCTTCATTCCAAATAGGCAGAGGAAGACTTCAACAAAATATGGGGTGTCATCAGTGTCAGTGCAGTTAACCATGATGGAAGATCTGCCACTCCAATCACTAAACCATCTCAAAAGCAACAGGAAAACCTGTTGCTCAGCATTTATCCAAGATGCATTGATCCATCATCTCTACAGTATATTGAAGCACATGGCACAGGAACTCCTATAGGAGATCCCATTGAAGCAGAAACCATAGGCAATGTCATTGGCAGAAAGAGGTCATCTCAAGTGCCTCCACTCAAGATGGGCTCCATTAAAGGGAACATTGGGCACACCGAGTCCGCTGCTGGGGCAGCTGGGTTAATCAAAGTGCTCCTGATGATGCACCATGGGAAGATCGTTCCATCCTTGCACTTCTCAGACAGTGACAGCAGCATAAATACAGAAGAATTAAACCTCTCAATTCCCACAACAGTTGAAAGATGGGATGAGTCTGGTGACTTGGGCAGAATAGCTGGGATCAACTGTTTTGGATTTGGAGGAACAAATGCACATGTGGTTGTCAGGCAGGTTAAACAAACGCAGGCTCTTCTACCAGTCAAAAGATCTGTTGAGCTGTTCATCATTTCTGCGGCTTCAGGATCCTCTCTCAAAAGGACAATGGAAGATACTGCTGGGCACATCAATACCGGTGGCTCAGTGTCCCTCCCAAATTTGGCCTATACCTCTGCATGCAGAAGAAGCCACAGAAGCTACAAGTACAGAAAGGCCTTTGTGGTGTCCTCCCTCCAGCACCTGGAACAACAACTCACAACTGCAGCTGAAAAGGAAATTGTTCCATCTAAGAGGCCTCCACAACTAGTTTTCCTCTTCTCTGGTAATGGGCTGAATTTGAAAGGGGTGTTTGCGGCCCTGTTAAAGGCTGAGCCCATTTTTAGAGACAAATGTCAGGAAATTGAAAGACTCTTTCAGAAATACTCCTCCATAGGCCTTCTGAAATTAGCAGATGAAGAAGAGGATTTGGCCAGGCCTGAGATAGCCCAACCCTTACTTTTCACACTACAGGTGGCCTTGGTCACCCTTCTGCAGTACTGGGGAATTACGCCAAGCGCTGCTGTTGGCCATTCAGTTGGCGAGGTGGCTGCTGCCCATTGTGCTGGCTATATTTCTCTGGAAGATGCCATCAAAGTCATCTATCACATGAGCAGACTACAGGCCAAGGTCACTGGTGGCAGGATGGTGGTTGTGGGTAACATCCCAGTGGAGGAGGTTTCAGGGGCCCTTGGAGCATACTCAGGCAAGGTCTGTGTTGCAGCCTTTAACAGTCCTCAGTCTTGTACATTGTCAGGAGATGCAGATTCCATCAATGCCCTTCAGAAAGAGTTAGGTGAACACTTCAGAGAAAGAAATATATTTCTTCATGCTTTAAATGTGCCAGCTGCATATCATAGTCAGATGATGGATCCAATACTGCAAGAGATAGAAGAAAGCTTATTGGAGTTGGAGAAACAGAAGCCTGAGCTGGAGGTGTTTTCAACAGTGACAGGGAAAGTTGTGTCAGATGAATTTCACATGGGCAGCTACTGGAAAAGGCAAGTTCGGGATCCTGTTGTTTTTGCACAGGCCTTAATGACTTCAGTAAAGGATAAGGAAAATGTTGTGTTTATAGAAGTTGGTCCCCAAGGAGCATTAAAGAGATACATACTTGAAACATTAGGCAAACAAAGTGAAGTTTTTCCTTCCATGCACACAAAAAAAGAATATGAGACCCTTCTCACTCTTGTGAAAGGTCTTTTTGAATTGGGGTTCAGTCCAGATTGGAAGCACCTCTTTGATGGATATCAGAGTGCACCATCAACCTACCCCAAATATCAGTTTGAACGAAAGAGCATAATGGCCTACTTGGACGATCACACCCAGCACATTAAAAAAGCTGCAAACTTTCATCATCCCTTAGCACAGAATTCTAGCAATGACAACACAGGATTCAGGTGTTCCATCTCTCAGACCCGTACCCCATATTTGTATGAACACAAGCACAACGGAGTTGCTCTTGTTCCTGGTGCCTTATTTGTTGAACTTGCTGTGGCAGCTGTGATGAGTACTTCAAGACCCAAAACGCCCTTAAGCATGTACCAGATGAGCATGACGTTTACATCACCGTGTGTTTTGAGTGAAAGTTCTCATGAATTGAAGGTCGAAGTGGAATCACAAGAAGCAGTTCAAGGTATCAAAATATTATCTCCATCAGGGGCAGTTTTTGCATCAGGACGAGTCACAAGGAATCCAGAAATGTCTTTGGAGGAAAGGAGCATTTCCATTAAAGATGTTATGCAACGATGTACATCACTGATAAGGAGAGATGAGATTTATGAAACACTGTCTTTGGCTGGATTCCAGTATGGTTCAACATTTAAGCAGCTTGGAGATGCTTTTTATTGTGAAGAACTGAAGGAAGCGATAAACATCATGAAGGTAAACAAACAGACCACAGAAGAAATGCATGAGTATTTCATCCATCCAGTACTCTTAGACTGTTTTCTCCAAATGACAGTGGTTATGATCGCAAAAACTTTCAAGCACCGTATAGGCTTTCCTTCTGGAATAAGCAGCCTTGTAATTGTGAGACCGCTGCAAGAAGAAATGGTAATATATTTAAAAACGAACAAATCTACTGAGAACTACTTGGAGTTCTGTGGATGCTTCACAGATAAACACGGTTCTGTTTTGGTTGAGATAAAACGTGCTGGGATCACCTTTGTGAAGGAGACATCCATGCTTGAAACAAATTTACTGTTTGAAAACAAATGGGAGGAGATATCCCATCCTGAGATAACCCAAAAGACAGAAGCCCCAAAATTTGCCGTGTTTGCTAACAAAAATGGGGTATCTCGGCAGCTAAGAAGGTATTTGCATAAAGATTCTACTTATTTTATGTATGATGAGTGGGAAAAATTAATGGAAGTCAAAAGCCCAGAATCAGCAGCACAAGACAGAATTAAGTTGCAAGTTCAAGCCTTCAGTGATGTTTTGTTTCTGTGGGGAATTCAAAGGCTGAAAGAGAACGATCCAGACGGTGTGGTGGCACATTTATCCAAGTGCTGTGAAGCTTTTCGGCAACTGATCATAGCCTTGAGAGACAAGACGAGTCATTGTTCCATCACAATAATCACGTACAGGACAACAGACAAGAGTGTCGACCATATCAACCCTGGATTTGCATTGTATGGCATGGCACGAACCTGCATGATTGAGGCTTCTGAAATCACATTTCAGATGATTGATCTCAGCTCCACAAGCACAATGGACATCTCGGCATTAGCAGATGTTTTAGTTAAATATGAGGCAGAGAAATATCCTGAAGTGTGGATCGATCAGGGGAGAATTTATACCTCTGAAATCAGACACACCCCAATTAATAGCACATCCCATAATTGTTATCCGCGGCCTCTTCAAAATACAGAGCAGTTCTCTCTTTATGCCTCAGAGCCTAATGAAGTGAGAGATGTATTTGCTGAACGGACTGACAGTGGTCCTGCTCCTCTGGAGAACCACAGCGTGGAAGTACAAATTGAAAAAATAAGTATCCATTCTGATGACTTTTTTCCTGTTAGTGTTTCCAGCCTGAACTTTGGAAACACAGTATACTGGAAGTCACAAACAATTGGTAAGCACCAGCTTATAGCCCTGGACTACAGTGGGACAGTTGTGGCAACAGGTTGCCAAGTGGAAAAGCTCAGGGTGGGAGATCATATTGTTTCCTGTTATCCGGTTGTAGCATCTGCAAGATTCAAGCTCCCTGAGAGTGTGTGTTTTAACATGCAGAAATTTCCATGCTTTAAAACTGTACCTTGTGTGTCCTTCTTCAGGATCGCATGGGAAATTTTGCGTCAAATGTTACCAAAGCTGAAACGGAATGGATATTTAGGCATTGTTTCTACTGAACCAGAGTCGGTTTTGTGCCAAGTACTTACACTGTCAGCCCAGAAAGCAGGCTGGAAAACCCTACATACAAGACTTGACAGCAGTCTGGAGCAACGTCTGGCCCACTGCAATGCTCTTATTTTCCTCCCTCCCTTTGAAAGACTACCTAAAGATGCCTTGGCTCACTTTTCGCAACTCCACGATGTAGTAGTAACATGTGGCAACCACAAAACTGAAAGGCTGGCATCTCTCATGGGTAGTGTGCCTGAAAACGTACAAATTCATGTTCTCAGTCTTGCCAGCATTTTTCAGAAAGCATCTCTGAAACGTTCCCATAAGGCTTTCTCTCACTGGATTAAATCAATGCAACTCAAGGAGTTGAACTTATCTTGTTCAGTGTTTCAGGAGACCGACAATTGTGAGAACACAGACACCGCAATTTCATCCCATTTTACTTCCAAATTTGTACCTGTCATTCTGCTGAAGAGTGATAAGCACAACAGCTGCATTTCTGACATCCCCGTGTATGAAGCCAAGGGCAAACTGTTTAAGCAGAATGCTGTTTACATCGTCACAGGGGGACTCACCGGTCTTGGCTTTGAAACGGTGAAATTTATTGCTCAAAATGGAGGAGGCCACGTCGTGATACTTTCACGAAGAAAGCCAAGTGCTGAGCATCAACAGCAAATCCGTAATGTGCAAAATCAATGTGACTGGACAAGAATTATCAGTCTGCAGTGCAATATAATTATTGGGTCTGAAGTCACCAGAGCTATCAATTCAATCTACAACCTCTTTCCAAACTGTCCAATCAAGGGAGTATTCCACAGTGCTGGGATTGTACATGACGGGATGATTGAAGCCCTGACAATATCTAACTTTGAGGAAGTTTTAAGTCCCAAGGTTGCAGGAACCATCAATCTTCACCATGCTACTCAAGGACACGATCTTGACTATTTTGTATGTTACTCATCCATTACTTCCTTTTTTGGAAATTCAATGCAAGCCAACTATGCTTCTGCCAATTCTTTCCTGGACCTTTTCTGCCATTACAGGAGAAACCATGGACTTGCAGGACAATCTATTAACTGGAGTGCCTTGAATCTTGGAATATTGCAAAATCAAAATCAGCTTCAAGCTCTTTTAAAAGCCAAGGGCCTAGAGATCCTGCAAGTGGATGATTTCCACGAATATCTCAAAAGGAGCTTGATCCTGAACAATCCTCAGCAAGCAATTGTAAGACTAAACATGAAGACTTTCAGTACACAAAATCCAGTATTGAGATACCGCATGCATAAAATCTTTACAGAAGTATTAAGCAGTAATTTCCACGTTTCTGAGCAAACCATGTTTTCAGAATCGGCTCCAGTAAAATCTGAAGATTATATCATATCATTGATGAGCCAGATCACTGGTACAGAGAGAAGTGATATAACGGTGAATACTTCCATTTCCTCCCTTGGCATAGATTCTATGTTAGCTATGACTTTATGGAACTGCATTGTGCAGGAAAGAGAAGTAAACATACCACTTGTGAAACTACTGGATCCTCACGCCACTGTGCTAAGTTTAGCATTGCTTTTAGATGGAGGACGCAAGTCTGTTGAAGAGAGATTTGATAGAGAATACAATGAGAAAGAAAATATTGAAGGAGAAGCCTGGAATGCTTATTTGTAACTTGACTATTGACAATACATGTTTCTTTTAAGAATGTTATATTCCAATAATTCATTACTTTAAAGTGAAAGTTTTAAAATTCATGGTTTTAAGAAAAATCATGGTACGTTAATTAGCATACATTCAACAGACAGAAATGAAGGCTTAGATATAATTCATGTTTTTATAATTACATTGAATTTAATTCACTGAAACCTGAAGAAAACTGTTGTTTAATGTTTGTTTTTTGAAACATTTTACTTACTTTTACTTCGTTCTGAGAATACATTACAGTTGTTCTACTTTTCAAACCAAATATCTAGCTTATTATTGATAGACCCATCAGCTAACTCAGGCCCAATCCTATGTTTACCTAGGTTATGGGAAGAACAAGCCTTGTTGGGGGTAGGACCATTGGAGCCCTGCCATGCTGGATTCTGAACTCTATATTGTGCCAGAAGCCTCAACACAGAAGTTCTCACATCTGTGCTGGCAAGACAGACGTGGAGACCCATTGCTTTCCTTTCCTTTTGGAAACTCCTGGCAGTTTCCCAGTACCCACAGGATACAGCTGTAGCTGCTTTAGTACTGCTGCTCCAATGAAATATGGGAAGCATAGGATTGGGCTATAAAGCATTTTCACGTATTGCAGGTGCCTATACCATGTGTATTGTGATGTACCTTCA
The DNA here is from genome assembly GCA_030015325.1 of Cryptoblepharus egeriae. Classification (NCBI taxonomy): domain Eukaryota; kingdom Metazoa; phylum Chordata; class Lepidosauria; order Squamata; family Scincidae; genus Cryptoblepharus; species Cryptoblepharus egeriae. The sequence goes on from JAREYC010000004.1 coordinate 16,529,505, forward strand.
ATCAGATGCTTTACTTGTCCTGATTGCACTCACCCAAGCAGTAGAACACTGAATGCAATGTCTCTTTTGCAGAGATAAATTGGTAATCAAGTAGTGGAAATTACATCACAAAAAAGAAAGCTCATCCTCTTTGGTGCAAGTGTGTCACCAGTGTGGAGACTGACATGCATGATATCTTCCATGGAGGCTGGACAGAATACTTTCCATATCGTTTTCTTAATTTGAAGACATTTTTACTTACTTTCTAATTAAAAATAAATACTTCTTTACTTGTATAGCTTAAGGCTTTTTTGTGCAACTCATGAGTAGTTGAAGACAACTTGCATATATTTATGCTTGTTGAATTACATATCGTAGCAGGAGTAAAATTTCAGGGTCTCAGGGTCTGCCAAAGGGGGTTAGGGGGCAGTGGCAGGCAATAGTGGGCACCAGGTTACCAGCTACTGGTACTGGGTACCGGGATCCTTACTGGGGATCATTGGGCAACAGGGACCACCCACCGGTCATCACTGTGCAGTGGACAGCAGGCACCAGCAGGCAGCAGGCACCAGTGGGTTCCAATAGGCACCAGTGAGCAGTGGGCACCACTGGGCATCCCCAGCAGCGGGCATCCCTGGTGGCCAAAGGGCACCCCTCCTGGGCACCATCAGGCACCAAAGGAGAATAGGCACCACTGGGCAATAGCAGGCACCAGCAGACAGCAGGCACCATTGGGCACCAGAGGGAAGCAGGTACCAGTGGGCAGCACCAGGCACTGGGCACCACCAAGGGCCACCAGACACCACACATGCCTACTTGGCACTTTGAACCAGGCCTCTGGACCAACGGGCAACTCCAACTCCTTCTGGGGTAATTTGTGGGGGCTGTGTACATTGGATCATGACAATTCTGGTGTCATTGGAATCTTCTCACGGTGCCCTTTCCGATTTCCGATTTCCGACTATGGCACATTTACCTATTCACTAGTAAAGCCGCTATATGGTTCACTTTCACTTTTCAGAGAGTTCAATGCATATTTTTATTTTTTAGTTCTTTGACCATAACTTTTGATAGGAAGGTACTATTTCCAAACAGATTTTTTCATTGGATTCTGCTCTTCAATATGAATCCAACAGTATATGACACAATTGGGTTTTCAGCACCATTGCAAAGTTGCATTTTTTGGGTCCCCCAATGTGCATCACCCCCCAGGCGCAACATCTGGTGCAGATCGCATCTCCCTCACCATCCTAGTGAATACCCTGGACAGGGCACAGATGCACCCACTCCACACACCTCCTGTTCCATGCCTCAGACTCCTCAGTCCACCTTCCCTTTTATATCTGCCTGTTGTTTTGCCCTACTCCTTGGCTCCTTGGAGAGTGGCATAAGTACAGGTGCCTCTCCTTCCTTGTACCCTGTTCAGGCCTAGTTCTCTTTTTTCTCCTCCACCTTCTTCACTCTCCTCTTCTTCTTCTGCCTCCCTTTCCCTTCCAGCCTCCCTCATTTCCTCCATCACCCCTCTGGTCCTTTGGCACTGTATAAAATATGGTATACATCCCCCTTGTCCTCGTCCTCATCAGATATGGATAAGTACAGTAAGTCCATCTCCAATTCCTCCACCGGTGTCATCCTCTCTGCCTTATAGGCTGATCAAGGCTCTGCCCCAACCCCTGGACCTAGAAGCATGAAATTTGGGGAAGGTATTCCTTCTGTGATGTGAGCATACAAAAAGAAATTTAACCCCTCAGGAGGTGAAAAGGGGTGCAATGCATTTTTCAGCCTAAACATTGATCAACACCCAGTCCCAAATCCTGTACCTGCCTGATAGGGGTGCCCACAGTTCTGGGGGGTGATGGTGCATAGTTCTGGGGAGATTGTGCACGGGGGAATGGTGCACGTGCGGGGATAGTATACAGGGAGGGGATGGTTCTCGAGGGGATGGTGCTCGAGGGGATGGTGCCTGATGGGGAGATGATGCTTGGGGAGGAGGAAGGTGCACAGGGGGGCTTGCAAGGAGGGATGGTACACAGTGGGATGGTGCACTGGGTGGTATTTTATTCCTGCAGTGGCGGGTAAATTTCATGAGAGAGAGTGTATACAGTGATGTCTTCAGAGTGGTGTGGTTGGTGTGGGCCACACCAGGTGATACACCACTGCAGGGTGACACACCGGAGGAGTTTGACTCTCCTCCAGGTCGTCTGTGCCTCAGCACACCCGTTTGGGCCTGCTCCAAGACGGAGCAGCAGCCAGGAGCTGCTGCTCCACCTTAGAGCAGGCTTGAATGGCCAGGTGAGTTGCACTGTGCATGTGCCTTTGCCATGCCTCTGCCGGCTGCTGCTCCGCCTCTGGTGCAAGGCCAAATAGCTGCACGGAGGAAAATGGACATGCGCAGAAGGGGGTCCAGCAGGTAAATTGTTCCGGGGCCTGTCATGCCCCTCACTCTCTCCTGTCAAGGACACCTCTATTTCAGATTCACTGACTCGGTCGTCCGCCATCTTTATCACCCCAACTCTTGACTGGAAGGATAGACGACTACAGGTGAGTATCACAACAGATCTTTTATGTGTCTTTGCTCAGGTACACAGGTAGCTCGGACTTGGTTACAAGATAGGTGGGGAGGGAAAGAGGGCACACCATACATTAACACTATCCAAATAATCGGCCAAGACCTTATTAATCCACAGGGAGGTTACTTCACCCCCTGTTAGCAAAGTCCGTTTCAGCACATAATCACCAGACTTCTCACTCTTTCTTTCCTCCTTTACAGGTACTCCACAGGGCGGCCGGATCCCTCAGGTAAGTCCAACTCATACAACCGGAACCGTAACAGGTAAGTTCCAACATTCAAAACATCAATCCATTAACACCTCTCTTCTTCTTTGGCAGGTAGGTTGGCAGTCCTTCTCGCTAGCTGGACAGCGACCAGCACCGGATTGTCCTCCTCTCCTACTCCTCTCCAGCAGCCAACTGCCCCCCTCCTTTCTCCTTCCTGTTCCTTTATGTACACCTCCCGCCTCCCCGCCCCCTGGGGCCCCTGCTCACCCATCTCAGGGCTCCCAGTGAGCGGGAAGTGCCAGGATTGGGCCGGTCGGTGATGGGACATCCAGGGTAAACCCCTGTACGCCCTGCACAATATAATCTCAACAGGTCCCAATAAGAATCAGACCATTGTACCCTCTCATCTTTAGTTGACTCCAGCACTCGATCCCAGGGAGGCCTGGGCCTTACTTCCTGGGCCCACATGCTGTCTCCTCCTCCTTCTGCTCCACCACAGGGCCCGAGAGCTACGGAGGGACCCATGACTGAAGGACCATTTGAGTGTTTGTTACCAACAAATTAATATGGTATACCTGAAGCCAATATGGAGGAAATGAATGACACAGATGATTCCCTAGAAGAGGCTTATTTTAGAAAAACTGTGTTTTATGTTTTGATTGATAACGTTGTTGCCAGATTATCTGTATGTTTTAATGCTGTTAAGAGGCTGGCTGAAAATTTTGATATTTTTTATTTTTTTGGTGGAAATATCCCACAATGTGTGGAAGTGAGCTAGAAAAACGCAAAAAAGGTTAGCTCATCAATATCCTTCAGACCTTGATGATGAAGATCTGGCAGAAGAAATGCAACATTTACCAGTTGTACACAAGGCCAATTTTGGAAAACCAGAACTGAAACCTTTAGAATTGCTAAATTTGTTAACAAAATACAAATTGAGTGAATTATTTCCAAATGTTTGTATTAGCTTGAGAATATTGTTGACAGTTCCAGTTACAGTAGCATCTGCTGAAAGATCTTTCAGTAAGCGTAAACTTATAAAAAATTATTTGCGGTCTACTATGTCACAAACTCGACTTGTTGACCTAGCAAGACTAAGCATTGAGTCTAGCATTACCAGACAAGTTGATTTTGATAGCATCATTAGAAATTTTGCACTTAAGAAAGCCAAAAAGCACTTATTAAATAGTTAAATTTTTTCTAATTTTTTCCTTGATAAGATTTTAGTATTTTATATTGTCATATTACTTGAATACCGATATGTTTTAACATAACGTTTAATATGATCAATAAATGAGCACTTGTTGAAGTTTGCTGCACATTAATTAGCCGCAATCTTTTTATTTCAAAATAATTTTGCAAGTCTTAGGGGCCCAAATGGGTTTTGTACCACCTTAAAAAAATTATCTTGGAGGCCCTGCCTGTACATGCGTAGTCCTGGCCTCTATCCAGCCATTCAAGTCTGCTCTGAGGTGGAGCAGCAGCTCTGGCCACTGCTCCACCTTGGAGCAGGCCTGAATGGCCAGGCAGAGGTGTGGCTAGGCAGAGGCATTCCTCCACTCTAAGGAGGAACATGCTGCTCCTCCTTAGAGTGGAGGAAGTCTCCTCTGAAGCTGGTTAGGGATGGGTGTTGATCAGTCTGTCTTCAAAATTAAGTATAGGACAAAAACACATTGCACTCCTTTTCATTCCCTTCTCCTTTGAATTTCCCAAAGTCTGTTCATAGGAAGTGCCTACATCATGGAAAGAAAACACTCAAAATTTCATGCTTCTAGGTTCAGCAGTTTTGGCTTAGCATTGATTGATTGATTGATTGATTGATTGATTGATTGATTGAGTCAGTTAGTCAGTCAGTGACTTCATTTTTATATATAGAGACTAGCAAAATGTACCCGCATGGTGGGAGTAAAATTTCAAGAATATTTGTGGGCCTGGGTACAGCTGAGCACTGCTGGGCACCACATGGGAGGCAGTGGGCACTGGTAAGCAATGGATCCCACAAGGCACTGACAGGCACTGGGCATCAGAGGGTAATAGGGAGCAGAGGTGGCCAGCAGTGAGCACCAGACATTCATACTGGGTATTGTTGCACAGTGGTCCCTTCATCTCCCCCCACTCCGGTGCACCACCACCCCGTACATCCCTCATGCGCCACTCAGTGCACCCCCCCCCCCCCGTGCAACACCCCATGTATAAGAAAAAACACTTTGCACCCCTTTTCACCTCCTTAAGATAAATTTCTCAACATCTGTTCTCAACACCCCGAATTTCATGCTTCTAGGTCCAGGGGTTGGGGTAGAGTGTCTCTCAGTCAGGCATACTTCAATGTAAAGTACAGGGAGGAAAATGTGTTGCATCCCTTTTCACCCCCATTCTGGTTGGAATTTGCCAAAACTGGATCCCAAAACCAAAAATTTCACGCTTCTAGGCCCAGCGGTTTTGGCTGGCTGTTGATGAGTGAATGAGTCAGTAAATGAGTGAGTCAGTCAGTGATTTTTCAGTTTTATATATAGAGATATAGATTTATTAATTCCAAGGAAGGTATAGGTTGCCTGCTCACTAGAAAAAGAGGACAATGAAGATTTTTTTCCAGGATACAAGGATAAAAAGAGGACATGCCCGGAGGCTAGATGTGGCCCTCAGACAGCCTCAGTTCAGCCCCTAAAACGCCCCTAACAATCCAGCCCCTAACAAGACCCCTCTATCCGGCCCTTGGGTAATCCACTTGTAATCCACTCATACATTCTTATATGTAAATTTATGTAAATGTATTCAAATTTAAATAAAAATTAGTTTTCCGGCCCCCAACGCAATGTCAGAGAGAAGATGTGGCCCTCCTCCCAAAAACTTTGGAGGTCCCTGCCCTAAAAGCATGAGGAAGGAAATTGGGCTTGAATGGAGAGGGAGGAGAAGTTTGGACGATCACCCAGCTTTGCAAAAAAAATTAAAATTCACTTTACCTACTGAGCATGTTTTTATCATTTTCATTTGGGGGGGGGGGGACTACCTTGTGGAGAAATTTAAACTCCAGGTGCCTGGGATCAAGGCCATTCTGGAAGCCTTGCATCCCCTGTACTGACTTTCCACACCAGCCAAAGAATGTCTGCTTACTCGTAAGTAAATGTGACTGTGCAGTTTCACTTTCAATGGGGTTCAATTCCTGGGGAAGCTTGGAGGAGGGAACTTCTTCCTGAAGTGATTTTGGGGGTTGCATTCATTGGATCAGGACCTCTCTGGTGTCCTTGGATTACTCTCAGCCTGCCCTTTCCAGTAGGCTATGGCATATTTGCCTACTTTTGAGTAAAGCCGCACTAAGCTTACTTTCACTTTTCCCTATGCATATTTTTGCTTTTCAGTTTTATGGCCATAATGTTTATAGGAAGATGCTATTTCAAACTGTATTTTTTTGCATTTGATTCTGCTCTTCAATACGAATCCAACAACTTATGACACAATGGGGTACTGTGCACCATCAGTTGCTTTTTGAGGTGCCATAGCACCCCACTGCACATCACTGCCCTGGACACAACACCCGGTGTGGGCCGCACCCCCTAGCGACACCTCAATCTCTATTATAACATTAAGTACAGCAGACAAAATTAGGATTTTGAGATACTTCCCAAATTCACTTGGAAAACCATGTTTCCAAGGAAATATATTGGTTTTCAGTCCAGTACTATTGTGTTCAATAGGAGTAGGACTCACTCTCAGATAAGTATGCATAGGATTGTGCTTTCAGGAACAGACTTCTAATGGAAAAAGAGGTGTTAAATGTCCAACCATGTTATATACATATATGATTCAACATAAATGGCCACTGCAAACCAATTTTTAAAAACTGCTTTTCTACTGTGGCAGGCAGTTATGTGAAAAATTATTCCATTCTTCAGTTGAGCCAGGAAAAGGCAGGAGTTCCTCTGCATTTCTAAATGCTGACTGCTTCTCTACAACAGTAAATAAAGCTGTTTTTAAACAATTGTAAATGGACACACTTTTTAAAATTGATTTTATTTAACACTTTTTTGGTAATAAGAACCCCTGCAGATACTGAGGCAGAACCTTATTGCATTTGGAGTAATGGAGGAGCAAGAGACCTGGAAATGACTATACTTTAACTCTATTTTTCCACTGTTTATCCACTTTTTTATCCATGGGAGGTTCTGGAATGGAACCCTAGTGGATAATGAAGGACACCTGTACTGTGCTGGAAAGGCTTTCCAACTTACATGTTTCCAGCAGTTGCTTGTTCCTAAAGCATATCAAACAAAGAGTTTCAGATCTGGAGAAGCAGGAAGGTGCTGTTACAGGCATGCAGGCGGTATAGAGCCATTCCAACCATGAAAATGAGCTGCAACTAGAGGAAGGGTGCCCTGCAATCTATATATGCTTCCCCCCCCCCACACCCTCCACCCTTCCCCCCACCCTCCAACTATCCAGCTGCTTCTTACAGTCCTCCAAAACAAAAATAAGCTGAGAGCAAGTAAGAAGTGGTTCCCAAATTGTGAGTAGTGTGACCTATTTTTGGTGCTCTATTTTGCTAAGATAACTGCCACACTGTAAGCCTAATGTTACCCAACGGCAGTGCAATGCACCGCAAGGAAAGGGAACAAGCACTCCCTTACCTTAAGGACCAATACTGAAAAGTGCGGTGCATAATTTATCAATTACAAGACGTCTACCTGCTGCCTGCTCACAGGGAAAAGACAATGAAGTTTTCTTTTCCAGGACGCACAGCTAAAAAAGAGGGCATGTCCTGGAAAAACCCTGCACCAGAAACCCACTCAAGTTCACCTCCTTCTCCTCGCACGTCCAGCAATAATGCAGGCGAGCAAGGCGGGCCACTCACTCTCCGTTCCTGCATTCACCGGACTACAAGCAAACAGCCAGCAGGGCGAGGGTGGTGTGTCCCTCCGCACCTTCCTCTCTTTGTTCTTATCTGAAGAATGCATGACCGTCAAAGCATGGCAAGCCCAGCCCAGCAGCCCAGCCCAGTCTGTCTATAGCGCCGTCGAGGCGGTCTGCTGCTGCAAGTGAGTCCCTCGGAGTGGGAACGATGTGCCACTGCCGGACAGACTGCTTGGAGCGGCCCCTGTCGCGGGCACTGCGAGCCCTGGGAGCCGTCGTGGGGGAGTACCCATGGCCCTTCCTGCTGCTGCCCTTGGCCATTTCGGGGGCGCTGGGCTCCGGCTTCATGATGCTCCGCAGCCGTGAAGCTAACGACATCGAGGACCAATTCACGCCCGTCGGGGGTCCTGCCAAGATCGAGCGGAGCTTTGTCCTGGCGCACTTCCCGACCCGCGACGACCAGCGCTTCTCTGCCCAGCGGATGACCTCCGAGGGTGCCTTCGCTGCTCTCCTGGCCGTGGCCAAACTAGGGGGCTCCATCCTCACCAAGCCAGCCTTGGCTGAGCTGCTGGCGCTGGACAGGGCAGTGCGGGAGCTCAACACCACCGGGCGCTCCTACCACCAGCTCTGCGCCCGCAGCCAGGAAGCCTGCAGCAGCCCCAACCCGCTCCTCGACGCCCTGCAGGGCGACCCGGGGCGCATCCAGACAATGCTGCCAAACCTCACCTGGCCACTCGCCTTCCAGGGACGCGTTTTCCTGCCGCCCTTCCTGGGGGGCGTCCAGCTGGGCCCAGGGGGAGCCCAGTACGCACGCCCCGTCCAGACAGCCAAGGCACTGCGGCTCCTCTACTACCTGCAGGAGGACCAGGATTCCCCGCACCAAGCAAGCCAGCTCTGGCTGGAAAGCTTCCTGGAGCGCATCCCCGACGTGCTGGCCTCTTTGAACCTCACCCATATCCAGGTAAGAGGCAGAGTGACCAGGTGTCAGATCCGCAAAAGAGGACAAGGAAAATGTACGACATTTCGAAATAAAAGCTAAAAACACTCAAAAGACTATACTACTTAGCTATTATGTGTAATTTATTTCAAGTAACTTATGGATTACAGGAAAGCTACATGTCTGCTCACAAAGGAGAACAATTACTTTTTCCCCAGGAAACAAGGCTAAAGTCCTGGAAAAAGAGGACATACAGGCATTCCCCACTTCTTGGACAGATTAGGGCCCGGAAAACCTACCGAAAACCGTTGAAAAGAGGAACCCAGTTTTTTTCAGCTTGCACATGCAAAATTGCCAACAAAAAAGATAGAAATATCACTTGCAAAAGCCTAAATAACATATATTACACATTACACATATATTAACATATACAGTATATTATTATATGTGTAAAGTGTAATATGTTTCTTAATATACGATCCTCCAGTGCAGTGTGAAAATGCCTCTTTCTCCTGGTGGGTACTGATCACTGCAATGGCATCTATTGAATTCAGCGGTTTCTGACCTTGGACTGGGATGAAACTAGAGGCAATCAGGAGGGGTTTTGCTCCCCCAACCAGCAGTTCCTCCCCTTAGTTGCGTTACAGGTCTTTGTTTCCGTATTGTCAGTGATCTATACATCCACTCTCTTCTCCTTAGATCTGAAGTTACTACAGTCATTTATATGAAGATACAAAGGGAGCCAAATGTTCTTCTCTGTGTCTCAGCTGGCAGAGCAATCCAGAGAAAGAAAAGGGGATTTTGCAGATAAATAGAGCTGAGTTTTATAATTTGTGTAGAAGGGAAGTAGACATTTTGGAAGTTCTAATTTTCTAATTATAAAAGAGCACTGGGAAAAGCAGTAAAGAAGCCTATGGCATTATGTATGAATTTTTATGGCATTATTATGAATCATTTGTAACCTGTCTTTTAAATTCAACAGAGAATGTTAACCGAAAAACGTATTAAGAAGTAAATGTTTTTCTCTCCCCACTCTGGCAGGTGGCTTATTTCACTTCACTCTCTAGACAGAAAGAGTTTGAAAAAAATACGAAGGAAGTGGTTCCTTTGTTTTCCATCACGTATTTTTTAACAATATTCTTCTCAATCATGTCTTGCTCAAGGTAACTTTTGTTTCTTAATTTTAGAAAGGGGGAATTTTATTAGGTAAGATGATAAAAGGTAAAATTTTTTTTAAAAGCCTCCGTAATTCACATTCGCTTTGCTGTTGAACAAAATCATCTGTACATAAAGTAATATTTCAGCTGTATGAGGAAAATATTAGAATAGCAAGGATGGTGAGTTTATGGTATTAGACTATCAGCACAATCCAGAGTAACTGTGGGAGCTCTTAAGTTGATGTAAGAAAAATACCTGCATGGCCAAGAGTATGCAGTGCTGCTGATGGAGCACATGATGTGCGTATTTAGGGCACTAAAAAGCCCAGGAGAGGTGAATAAAAAGCTTTTTTACATTCCTCCCTATGGACTTCCTTGTCTGTAATGGGTGACCTGAGCCCAGCATGCACCCCATCTGCCCCTTCCCGCTCCCCACCCCAGTCTACCTATGTTCCTTCCCAGAACCATTCCTGCTGCTGGTTTTTCAGTGGCAACAGAGAATGTTTATGTTGGCCAGTCACCGCTGTGTAGCCTTGGTGCATTTTTGCAGGGGGACACATCCTATTGAACAGCAAAGCTGCTATGGTGCCATCAGCCAGGACTTATGGTGGCTGATAATGAGATCCACCATAAATAATCCCAGCATAGAATCGAGCCTTTACTTGCTCATTGTAATCCCAAAGAATGGAGTCACTGTCAATAGTCAAGAATATCTGATCTAACTTTGTTTGAAACTAATTGGGTTTTTGTGACAAATTCTAAAGCAAGCAAGGATGTGCTGTGTCTATTCAGAAGGACTGAATGATGGGCAAGGGTATGATTTCAGGAGCATAGCCTTTTTCATTCACAGAAATCTATTGCTGTTGTCATGCTGTTGGCATAGATATGGGGTACATCATCGCAGTGGTTCTCACTAAGTGTTCCAACATGGAAAAGGTTGTGGCAAGATTGTCTTACCACAAGCTTGCGGGATATACAGTATGATAAAGGGTAAATGATGTGTTGAACCTTGAACTTAACCTTGCATAGGAGAGTGGTTCTGTCCAAGAAGTCAGTCTTCAAGGCTAACAAGAATTGCAGAACCAGGAAAGCACACCGTATCCCCAGAAGTTAGAGCAGGAACACATGGAGTCAGAAACTTGTCATGATCTGAATTGTAAGCAACCCTGCCTCATTCTGTGATGTGACTTCCAGAAGCTCTTTATTCAGACTTCATTATAATTAGGATCACCCAGAGCCACACTGCTAAGGCATTCTTCTCTTGTGTCACTTCTGCCAAAGCATCACTTCACAGGGTCAACAGGCCTGCATGCTATTCAGGAACATAGCTTGCACTTCACTCCATGGTTGCAGTGCCAAAGCCACTTGAGAGGTTTGTTCACATGTAACCTTCTGTTTCCTAAATAATTTTTTTATTTGTGACTGAGAGGGAGCAGGGTTACAGTTTTGTTCATGGAGGGAGAGACTTGACCCATGTAACCTGAAACTATTTTTCATCTGTATTACAGGCTAGATTGTGTACGGACAAAAGTGTGGGTTGCATCATTTGGGGTGTTCTCATCAGGCTTATCTGTGCTCAGCAGTTTTGGACTCTTGCTGTTTTGTGGGGTGCCGTTTGTTATCACAGTTTCAAATGCACCATTTCTTATACTTGGTAAGTGTGATCAGATGTATACTTACTGTTATATATCTCTGTCCTCTGACCTTTGGGCAGATATGACCTAATAAACCCTTAAGATGCCTTCCTTCTGCACATCTTATCACTGATATCCAGAAATCTGCTCCTCATTTCACCTATGATCTTACACTACCTCTCTTAGGCTAAGTGTGACAGGGTCTGTCTCTTGTGTCAGGACACTTGCCTTTTGAAACAGGTGTTCAAGAATGCCAAATCTCAACCTGTTGAGAGTTTATGCAAATTGCTAACAGCAAATAGTCTAGAGAGAACACTATTTTTCATGTGTGCTTCTAGGAGCTCTGGGGACTCCCTGGTATCTTCAGGGCTTCCACGAACACACAGTTAGTGCCTCTCACCTGTCCCCTGCCTGGTTTGCATGTGTGTCCCTCCTTCCTCCCTGTCCTTGGCTCTCGTTCCTCATTCCCCTCCTGTTCCAACTTTTTGCCCTTATTTTGCACTAGGATCAGCATTGTGCTACTCTGCAATGTGCTGGGGAGCTCTGAGGCTCTCTTTTCTCTGAGAAAAGAGAGTTAGCTCTGAGGCTAACTTTTCTATGAACATAATGGGCACCAAGACCATGAAATCTAAGAATGACTGGTCTAGAAGATTACACCTAGAAGGCAAATGGAACCACTGACAATCCAGGGTCTGTTGTGCAATTGCAGGTGGAAGCCATAATTTGATTTTACAGTTGCTAGATTTATCCAATTGTTTTGTTAATCTAGCAGTTCTTCCCCCCTTTCAACAGCTTGAAAATCTGAGTTTTCAAAGCACTTTTTATGTGATATGGAAGATGGTATTCAGAAGAACATGTCTTACAGCTTTCTTGGAATAAGCTTCACTGGCCTCTAGATCAGTGGTTCTTAACCTGGGTTTGATTGAACCTCAGGGGTTTGATGAGTCAGTCTCAGGGAATTGGCGGAGGTTTGTATCCATCCCATTCACCAGGGTTGCCAGGTGCATTAATATACTTTTGTTATGACGTATACTTTTGTATACTTTTGTATATTTTTGTTATTTTTCCAGCTATGAAGGGTTCAGTGAATGCACTATGAAACTTGCAGGGTTCAGTACCTCCAACAAGGTTAAAAACCACTGCTCTAGATCATGGGTCTCTAAACATTTCAACCAGTAGGCCACATCAAATACCTGGCACAATTTCAAGGGCCAGAAAATAAATTTAAATATAAAATTTAAATAAATGCATTAGAAATAAAACATAGATGAATGAATAAATTGGATAATGAATGGGTTAAAATTTCCAGGATTGCTCCAAGCATGAAGACACATCACAAAAATAAAGAACATAGTCAAGTGGACCCCAATTCCCCAAGATCCCAAGCACTTTCTAAGGTCTTTGGAAGACACAAGAGGTTACTTCTGGTTTTGGGGGGAAACTAGGAAGTGAATTTTTTGGCCCTCAGAACACCCTCCAGACCTAACCAGAGCACAGCTTCAATTGTGATCAGTCTAGCTTGCAGGAGTCCAAAAGCTGGCTGTGGGCCAAATAGAGGTTTCCCAACAGCCACATCTAGACCTCTGAGCCTGGATTTGAAGAATCTGCTTTAGATCCTAGTCACAGAGTGCTAGGTTTTGTGTCAAACATTGTCTTTCCTCAGTATACAGACTCTTCAAACTACATATTGATTTCTTTACATAATTCAGGGCTAATGTGAAAATGTCATCAAAGGCGTAGTCCAAAACAAATTGATGGTTCTTTTTTAAACGCCTTGCTAAAACAAAAACAAAAAAATAGATATTATTTTGGCTGTCAAAAATTGGGAGATGTGTAGTTAAATCATTTCCTATTTATTTCCAGTGTAAATTGCCTCCCAACAAGTTGTTGTTAGCTGTGGAGAAGGGTAATGTTGAGGCACAATACTGATAACTGAATGTTTTTGCATGTTACTAACAGTAGCCGTAGGAGAGCACAGCTCATGTGGAACTTCAGAACAGAGAAAAAAGGTTAAACCCATCCCCTTTGTCTTGGACTATCAAGATTTGGTTGAGGGACACTTGGTTTTAGCCTCTTCAAAAGATGTAGAAAAATAGTTGGAAATGTGCTTGTCTGTGCTGGCATTCTTCGAGACAGATCCCTGCCACATTCAAAAAAATGCATGGATGAGAAAGCAGAATCACCCCCATTAGCTATGGCCACTGCTCTGTTTATGGCCATGCATGTTCAACATTTGTCTGCAAAAGGCAGAGTTGACTGCACAACTAGAGTCTCAGAAAAGTCTTATAGCTACAGGAAGCAATATGTTAAGTATTGCAAGTGCTGCGGTGCACCCTCCACTTGCCGATGGAGCCATTCCAGGTAGTAAAATGCAGCAAGCAGGAATGGCTGGACCAAATGGTGTCTCCCATGCATTGCATTTCACTGTCTGGAATGGCTTCAGTGGCAGGTGGGAGAGGCCACTTACACTGCATCTTAAATCACCTTCCTCAAATTTTGAGCAGTAGGGTTTTGATTTCTAAAGTGGATTTAACACCCTTGGTCTGTTAAATACATTGAATGTACAGTGTGTTTGTTTCTTCAAAGAGATAAATGTGAGCTGAAGAGGTGGCTTTAATTTCTATTGTTCTGTGGAGAACATTGAAGAAAAGGCCATAAAAGTTCACTAAACATGATAAAACTTGCTTTTTCTAGCCTGAACCTAATGTCAGTTCTTTTCCATGCCCAAGATAGGGATTATCCATTACAAAACATGTCTCTCTATTGTGTCTTTCCCTATTCTTGCAGTATATTCTATGATTCTATGATTCTATGATATGGAACTGATGCCTTCTCTTTTCGCCATTCCTCAGGAGTTGGTGTTGATGACATGTTCATCATGGTGTCCTGCTGGCAGCAGACTAAAGTAAAGGACAGTGTTAAAGATCGCATGGCTGACACCTACGCAGAGGCAGCCGTGTCAGTTACCATCACCAGTCTTACTGATGTTTTAGCTTTTTACATTGGAATGGCAACTTCCTTCCAATCAGTTCGCTCATTTTGCATTTATACAGGCACCGCCTTTGTCTTCTGCTACCTTTACAACTTGACATTCTTTGGGGCTGTTCTTGCTCTGAATGGTAGAAGAGAAGAAAGCAACAGACACTGGTTCACGTTCATGAAAGTTGAAACTGAGGCTCAAGAATCTCGTAGCCATACATATAACAAGTGCTGCACAGGAGGCTCTTTTGATGTATCCACTGGTAGAGAGACTGAACACCCCATGAATGGATTCTTTAGAAAGCATTATGGCCCTTTTCTTATGCATACCTGGAGTAAGGCGGTGGTGGTTGTCCTGTATCTGCTGTACCTAGGAAGTAGTATTTATGGGTGTGCTCAGGTTAAACAAGGTATAGATCTTCAAAATTTAGCTAGTGATCATTCTTATGTGGTTCAGTATTATGATTGGGAAGAAAAATATTTTGAGGTGTATGGTCCAAGAGTTATGGTGGTTGTTACACAAAGAATAGACTATTGGAAGCCATCTGTTCGTGCGGATCTTGAGAAATGCCTGCAATCACTAGAAACCTCATCATATGTGGACGAGGAATTATCAGAGTCATGGCTGAGAACCTATGAAGGGATTGCCGATCGCTTGTCTATAAATTTAGATGACCACACTTTTTTCATAGGCAATTTATCAATTCTGTTTAAAATAACTCCAGAATCAAGGTGGGATATTGACTTGAATGGAACAGACATATCAGCTTCACGATTTTTCATCCAGACAGCCAATGTTACTACTGCAGTTGATGAGGCCAGACTCTTAAACCAGCTGAGAAGTCTTGCTAAAGATTGTCAGATCCCACTGATGGTTTATCATCCAGCTTTTATATTCTTTGACCAATACATTGTGATAGTTCAGAACACAATTCAAAATGTTGCCATTGCTACTGGAGCCATGTTAATTATTTCCTTGCTACTCATTCCCAGTCCTCTGTGCTCTTTGTGGATCACTTTTGCTATTGCATCTGTTATTGTTGGTGTGACTGGTTTCATGACCTATTGGGATGTTAATCTCGACTCCATATCTATGATCAACCTTGTTATTTGCATTGGGTTTTCGGTAGACTTTTCTGCTCATATTTCTTACGCCTTTGTGTCTAATGAAGAACCTGAAGTGAATGCCAAAGCAGTGGATGCTCTACACCGCCTTGGTTATCCTGTTGTGCAGGGAGCTCTTTCCACCATCTTGGGAGTCATAGTGCTATCTGTGGCAGCCAGTTACATCTTCAGAACCTTTTTTAAAATAATGTTTCTGGTCATCTTGTTTGGAGCTGTTCATGGACTTGTTTTTATTCCTGTGTTTTTAACATTCTTTGGTTTTTGTGGTCAATCAGCAAGTAGTCAGCACCAAAACAGTGTGCAGGGTTATGAAAACTCAGCCATTGTTGATGAGAAGGTTATGAGTCTGTCTACTGCAAACATGGTGAAACCACTTCATGTATCTGCACCTCAATATTTTTCTGGGCCCTGTCTTGATCCAGACTGCCCATAAAGTCTTCAGTCCTACCATAAAAACCTTAGCCATTTTACCTTGAAGAACACATTAAAGTTGTGCCAATAGGTATAGATAGATTGCCTCTCTATAGTATATAAAATTTATATACATTATAAATACGTTGATTTATACCTAGAAAGTGTGAAATTTGGGGAGGGTATTCCTTTTGTGATATAGGCACTCTCTAAAATCCATTTTTGGATGTTTTTGGACATTCATATCAGAAAGGATGAAAAGGGGTGCAACATGTTTTTGTCCTATACTTTTCACTGAAGAATCCCTCAGTCATCAATGCCCAGCCCAAACTCATGGACCTAGAAGAATGATATTTGGAGAGCATATTCCTTCTACAATATAAACCCCCACTGAGTACCAATTTTTTGAAATTTAACCCTTGAGGGGTGTGGCAACTGGTGCAACATGGTTTTGTCCCTATACTTAACACTGAAGACTGACTGATGAACACCCAGCCCCAACACGTGGACCTAGAAGCATGAAATTTGGGAAGCATCATCCTTCTGTGATGTAAGGACCCACTAAGATCCAATCCAGTGACTGGTAGTGCCTGCTGTTGCCCACTAGTGCCCTGTGCCTGGTGCCCAGCAGGTATGCCCAGTGCTCCATAATAGAGGAGTCTTCTGGTCCCTGGTGGTTCCTGCCAGGTTTTCATATGCCCTGGAATTAGATTTTTGGGAATAAGTTATTAAAGATCACATTCCAGAGCCTTAACACCTGAACTTGAGTGAAACTACCCCGCATGTAAAACTGCACTAGGCAAACTAAGCTCTTAACTCATTGCAGCTGATTCTGGGTATTCTAGAGCCTCAGTGTGGGTTAGGGAAGGAGTATTGGAGAAATTATGGATGGATTGATACAGATACTGCTGACTATATTGGAGTGACTTGACCTTACCTGAAACTCTGTATGTATGATCCTGGACTGGACTTTGACTATGAGTATTGCCTAATCCTTTGAATACAGTTGCTAGATCTCAAGTACTTTGTTGTCTGTCTTCATTACTTATTACATTGCTCAGTGCTTGATCAGTACAATACGGTCTGCTGTGCCATAGCTCTGGCAAATGGTTACGGGCCCAGTCCCAGTATACCTGTACTGATATCAGGCCTGAACGGATGTGAAAATATTGAGTGCAACATTGTTGAGTGTGCACTGTACAGAGAGGGACATACCCTACAATCCAGAGTAACTACGGGAGCACATAAGAGACATTACGTGTACCCGTAGTTACTGCACTACCTAGTGAAAACCTATGGAAAATTCATATTGCAATCCAGAGCAAATTGTTCTTACACCGGTGCAAAGACTCCACGTAGTTACTCTGGATTGCGCCCATAGTCATTGATAGGATCATGGCATCAAGTCTAACCGTAATTTGTAACAGGATTCGTAATTCCACATTTTGGTGCTGATAACTATACATTTTGGGTGCAGAAGGTAGTGATGCTCCAGAGACGCAATGAAGTATGGGCTTGTGTCAATGGAAAATCTGCTAAGGTGCAGACCAGTAAAATATTAGAATTACAGCCCAATCCAGAGCAACTAATCTGTCCACATAAGAGCCCTTAGGTTGCCCTATCTAACACTAGGTTGGAGCAACTGCAAGATGCTCCAGCCCAGTTACTCTGAAGGAGGCTTAGGGCAGAGCAAGGCAACATAGGGTGCCCTAAGAGAGGTGGACCTGCTCTGCCCTAACTGGGGCAGCCTAAGCAGCTCAGGAGAGGCAAGTTGAGGGCATCTTTAGCATTGTCTAGGGCAGAGCACTTACTCTGTATCCAAAGCCTGTTTCCAAGGCAGAAATGCCCTCTTCCAGCCCTCAGAGTTATACCACCTCAGGAGCAGGTATAGTAATGAGTAGACCCATAGGGGTCCATGATAAGGCCCGAGTAAGAATGGCAGTGCTGACCAAAAATCTGAGTTCTTGGCCAGCCTAGCTGCAACCCCTTCCTCTCAACCTCAGGATATGGAACAAACTACGGCTGCCCACAAACCTCAGGATACAGCAGGCCACTCCAAGAAGCCCCTTGTATTCACTGTAGAATGTACTGGCATCTCATCAGGGACTCCTTATAAGGCAGACACCCAGTGGCGACACCAGACTGGTGCGGCTGGTGTGGGCTGCATTGGGGATGCGCTCCGTATGGGGTGATGTGCCAGAGGAGTTTGACTGTCCTTTGGCAGGCCCCAGGCGTCAGCACCCCTATTCAGGCCTGCTCCAAGGCGGAGAATCAGCCAGAAGCTGCCACTTGTCTGAGGAACTGGCCTGAACTGAGGTGCACTGCGCAGAAACACACTGAGCATGGCGAACAGCTTCAGAGGAGACTTCCTTAGAGCAGAGAAAGTCCGCGCCTCTGCACAGCCATTCGGCCTCACTCAGGAGGCAGAGCGGCAGCCGAATGGCTTCAGAAAGAGTACTGCACAGGCACCAACTCTGACGCCTGCACAGTCTCCCCCGAAGCCAAAAGGCTTCAGAAAAGTACTGCGCAGGTGTCAGAGATGGTGCCTGCGCAGTACTCTTTCTGAAGCCAGTTGGCTTCAGAAACAACTGCGCAGGCGCCAACTTTGGTGACTGTGCAGTCCAGGTGGGGGGGGCGCACATCCCAGGGATGACGCACAGACTTCCGCACCAGGTGATGTGCAGAGTCATGTCACCACTGTAGGCACCACAGCTGTTCCTTGTTCAGTGTGATCTGAGGGGTGTCTCCTCAGGAACAAGTCTTCCCCTTGTGTCAATTACTTAGCATGCTCTGGAGCAGTTAGGGCAGCCCAGGCTTCCTGACTCTCTGGATTCAGCATAACTTTCTGCTCTGGATACAGAATAGTTAGGAGAATGCAGTTAGGTCAGAGCAGGCTGAATTTGCTCTGGATTGCAGCCTTAGTCTCCTTGGATCTTGTCGGACCTATGAAATGTGAGTCCTTTGGGGGAGCTAAGTATGTATTGCCTATACAAGACCAATATTCAAAATTTGGATTTTGTTATCTATTGATAGATAAGACTCAAACTGCAACAGAGTTTGAATCATGGCTTAAGTTTGTTGAGCGTAAGACAGGGAAGAGAGTCAAAACTATTCAATCAGATAATGCAATGTAATTCAAAGGAGCTCCATTCCAAAATATAGTTAAGAGATATGGAATTAAACATCGTTTTTCTGCTCCCTACTGTCCTATTCAAAATGCTTACATAGAAAGAAAGCAGCAAAGTCTACAAAATATGATTGAAACATTAATGCTGGACAGTAAGCTATCTCCGAGGTACTGGGGAGAATGTGCACTATATTCTTGTTACACTCTTAATTCTATATTTCATTCAAAACTTGTTTGTTCTCCATATCGAAAATGGACAGAGAGAAAACCAACTCTTAATTTTTTACATGCATTTGGAGCCCCTGCTTATGTTCTAACTCCCTTGAAAATGAGAAGGGAGAGGTAAAAGCTAAGAAACTGTATTTTCTTGGATATCAATCCAATAGAAAAGCCATGAGATTTGGAAATGAAAATGGGAAAGTAATAATAAGTGCAAGTGCTAAAATTGATGATGCTTTTGGACTTGAAACACAGCCAGAACAGCTGGTACTCCCTGAACTAATTCAGCCCTTGAGAAGGGAGAAAGAGAAACTGCTTGAGCAGGCAGACTCCCAAGAAAGAAAACAAATCAGAGTTAACCCCTGAAGTTCAGAAATCCAGAGAACAGGAGGAGGAAATAAACCCTAGTGGGACTGAGACACCTAGAGTAATACCTAGAAGAACTGCTAGGCAAATCAAATCCCCAGAAAGGTATTCTCCATCTGTAAACTGTGTAACAAATGCTGAACCTGAGACATATGATGAAATTATGCAACTTCCTTTAGCTGAGAGGCAAAAGTGGCTTCAAGCCATAAACAAGGAATTGCAATCTCTGAAGGAAATGGGTGTATATGAAACAGTTAAATACCCAGAGAAAAAAAGGTACTTGATTATAGATGGATATTCAAAAGGAAAGTAGACTCCACAGGTGAAATAAGATTTAGAGCACATCTTGTTGCCAAAGGATATTTACAAACATCTAATGATTTTGACCAGATTTTTTCGCCTGCCTTGAAATCTGAAAGTTTGAGATTTGTTCTAACATATGCAGCTAAAAACAATTACAAGCTAAGACATATTGATTTTGAATGTGCTTACTTGAACTCAAATTTGAATCACCTGATTTATATGGAGATACCCCCAAGTGTGGGAGGTGGTGATAAAACATGTTGAAAACTAAGTAAGAGTCTTATGTCAGAGTGCTTTTCAGTGGAATACTGATTTAACTCAATCATTAATCAGACAAGGATTTAAACAAAGTGATAAATGTTTATTTATCAGGAAAAATCAGATTTTTCTTTGCTTTGTTGATGATGTGTTATTGGCCACGCCCACTGGAGGGGAATGAGATGAAATACTTAAAGTGCTGAGAAAGAAATACAAGATCAGAGATCTGGGTGAAGTGAAAAACTATCTAGGAGTAGAAGTGTAAAAGGTTGAAAATGGGTACAAAATATCCCAAAAACAGAAAATATTGAAGTTGTTGGAGCAGTACAATATGGAGCAGTACAAAACTGCAAAGGCTCCTATGATTTTAAGATTTGAGAAAGATACTAATGAAAGCAGTCCTTGTGATGCTGATCTATACAGATCATTAATATGAAGCTTATTGTACGTCAATGGACCAGATCTGATATATGCGTGCCTGTGAATTACTTGTCCAAATTCAATCAGAATCCCACTCAAAAACATTGGCAATCCACAAAATGGATTATGAGATACTTAAAGGAGACACAGGACAAAGCATTGTATTCAACTCCTACAAAAGATCTCATATTAAATGCATATGCTGATGCAAATTTTGGATCTGATCCCATCACAAGAAAATCAACCACAGGAATTGTAATATATCTAGGTTACACTCTGATACACTGGAGACCAATTAGACAACATTTTATTGCCTTAGAGCACAATCCTAACCATGTCTACTCAAAGGGAAGCCCTATCGTGTTCAATGGGTCTTACTCCCAGGAAAGTGTCTTCAGGATTGCCGCCTTACAGCCCAATCCAGAGCAACTAATCTGTCCACATAAGAGCCCTTAGGTTGCCCTATCTAACACTAGGTTGGAGCAACTGCAAGATGCTCCAGCCCAGTTACTCTGAAGGAGGCTTAGGGCAGAGCAAGGCAAGATAGGGTGCCCTAAGAGAGGTGGACCTGCTCTGCCCTAAATGGGGCAGCCTAAGCAGCTCAGGAGAAGCAAGTTGAGGGCATGTTTAGCATTGCCTAGGGCAGAGCAGTTACTCTGAATCCAGAGCCTGTTTCCAAGGCAGAAATGCCCTCTTCCAGCCCTCAGAGTTATACCACCTCAGGAGCAGGTATAGTAATGAGTAGACCCATAGGGGTCCATGATAAGGCCCGAGTAAGAATGGCAGTGCTGACCAAAAATCTGAGTTCTTGGCCAGCCTAGCTGCAACCCCTTCCTCTCAACCTCAGGATATGGAACAAACTACGGCTGCCCACAAACCTCAGGATACAGCAGGCCACTCCAAGAAGCCCCTTGTATTCACTGTAGAATGTACTGGCATCTCATCAGGGACTCCTTATAAGGCAGGCACCCAGTGGCGTCACCAGACTGGTGTGGCTGGTGTGGGCTGCATTGGGGATGCGCTCCGTATGGGGTGATGTGCCGGAGGAGTTTGACTGTCCTTTGGCAGGCCCCGGGCGTCAGCACCCCCATTCAGGCCTGCTCCAAGGCGGAGAATCAGCCAGAAGCTGCCACTTGTCTGAGGAGCTGGCTTGAACGGCCATCTGAGGTGCACTGCGCAGAAACACACTGAGCATGCCGAACAGCTTCAGAGGAGACTTCCTTAGAGCAGAGAAAGTCCGCGCCTCTGCACAGCCATCTGGCCTCACTCAGAAGGCGGAGCGGCAGCCGAATGGCTTCAGAAAGAGTACTGCACAGGCACCAACTCTGACGCCTGCACAGTCTCCCCCGAAGCCAAAAGGCTTCAGAAAAGTACTGCGCAGGTGTCAGAGATGGTGCCTGCACAGTACTCTTTCTGAAGCCAGTTGGCTTCAGAAACAACTGCACAGGCACCAACTTTGGTGACTGTGCAGTCCGGGGGGGGGGGGGGGGCACGCATCCCAGGGATGACGCACAGACTTCCGCACCAGGTGATGTGCAGAGTCATGTCACCACTGTAGGCACCACAGCTGTTCCTTGTTCAGTGTGATCTGAGGGGTGTCTCCTCAGGAGCAAGTCTTCCCCTTGTGTCAATTACTTAGCATGCTCTGGAGCAGTTAGGGCAGCCCAGGCTTCCTGACTCTCTGGATTCAGCATAACTTTCTGCTCTGGATACAGAATTGTTAGGAGAGTGCAGTTAGGTCAGAGCAGGCTGAATTTGCTCTGGATTGCAGCCTTAATCTTCATCAGAATCAGAGATGTGTGCTCTTTCTATGCCAATTACAGAATTAATATGGTTTAAAACAATTGGCAAAAGATCTGAATGTAAACTGTGATTATGTAATTAATGTATATGAAGATAATCAAGCTGCCATTGCTATGGCTAATTCTCCTAATGCTAAATCTAGATCTAAGCACACAGCCATCAGGTACAAGAATGTAAAACAAGCAGTAAGAGAAAATATGATACAATTACTGTATTGTGAATCAAATCTAAATGCTGCTGATGTTTTGACTAAAGTGCTGGGACCTTCTAAACATGAGCAGTCCTGCTACTGTTAGGTATCAGATAAATATGTTCAATGTACAATTATAAAATGAATGGACTGTATTATGAAATATGTATGCAACTGTAATAACTTATTATAAGAACAAGAAAAAAATTAATTGGAGGAGATTGCCTGGTTTTCATTGTTCCTGGAATTAGATTTTTGGGAATAAGTTATTAAAGGTCACATTCCAGAGCCTTAACAATGTGCATCTGGACTTGGGTGAAATTACCCTGCATGTGAAACTGCACATCGGCAAACTTAGCTCTTAACTCACTGTTCTTAACTCACTGCAGCTGATTCTGGGTGTAACACAGAATCAGAGAGTATATTAGAAGGGGCATTCTGGAGCCTCAGTGTGGGTTAGAGAAGGAGCATTGGATGGACTGATACGGATACAAATATTCTTGAAATTTTTCTCTCACAATGATGAGTAAATTCTGTTAGACACTATAATGTCTATAGTGTGTGTGTATTCCACTAGTATATGTGTAATGTATAATATAATGTAACATAATGTATATTTAAAAACTAAAAAGTAGTTTTGAGTTTTATTACACAAACTAGCGAAAAGCGTACCCGCGTTGCGGGTGTAACATTTTCCCCTATGCCATCCCCTCATGGTGCAGAAACACCCCATGTGCCACTTCCCCCACGCGCATCATCCCCCCATGCGCATCATCCCTCCATGCGCATTATCCCCACATGTGCAACGTCCCTTCATGCATAACTTTCCCCATGCGCATCATCCGCCGATGTGCAACTTTCCCCCATGCGCAACTTTTCCCCATGCGCAACTTTCCCCCATGCGCAACTTTCCCCCATGCGCAACTCCCCCATGCGCAACTTTCCCCATACACATCATCCCCCATACACATCATTCCCCCATGCGTAACTTCCCTCCCATGCGCAACTTTCCCCCATGTGCAACTTTCCCTCATGTGCGTCATCCCCCATGCGCAACTTTCCCCCATGCACAACATCCCCCCATACGCATCATTCCCCCATGTGCAACTTTCCCCCATGCGCAACTTTCCCCCATGCGCAACTCCCCCATGCGCAACTTTCCCCATACACATCATCCCCCATACACATCATTCCCCCATGCGTAACTTCCCTCCCATGCGCAACTTTCCCCCATGTGCAACTTTCCCTCATGTGCGTCATCCCCCATGCGCAACTTTCCCCCATGCACAACATCCCCCCATACGCATCATTCCCCCATGTGCAACTTCCCCCCATGCGCAACTTCCCCCATGCGCATCATCCTCTCATGCACAACTTCCCCCCATGCACAACTTCCCCCCATGCGCATCATCCTCCCATGCGCAACTTTCCTCCCATGCGCAACTTTCCTCCCATGCGCAACTTTCCTCCCATGCGCAACTTCCCCCATGCACAACTTCCTCCCATGCGCAGCATCCTCGCCAGTGCAACCTCTTCCTCTGAAAAACATCCCCCAGTTCACCAGGCACTGAGCACCATATTGGCTGGATGTTATTCAGTCTCCCATGTTAAGTATAGGACAAAAACACGTTGCCCCCTTTTCAGCCCCTCAAGGGTTAAATTTCTCCACCTGGGTTCTTGGTGGGTGTTCAGGTGACAGAAGGATCCCTCCCAGAATTCCATGCTTCAGGCCCAGCAGTTGGGGCCGAATGTTGATGAGTAGCAATTTTCAATGCAAAGTATAGGGAGGAAAACGCATTGCACCCCTTTTCACCCCCTTCCAGTTGGAATTTCTGAAAACCGGTTCTTAGTACACCCCTCTGTCACGGAAGGAACACCCACCCCAAATTTCACACTTCTAGGCCCAGCGGTCTTGGCAGGGCGGTGATGAGTCAGTCAGTCAGTCAGTGAGTCAGTGAGTCAGTGAATGACTTTTCTCTTTTATATATATATAGATTATGTATTTCATCATGGTGTATTGTACAATGGAGAAGCTTCTTCTGTGTAGAACAGAGGTGAGGGAACGGGGTAAATTACCCCAATTTGGGTAATGATGGAATTCCTGGGGATAATGGACCACCTGGGTATGCATATGAATGACACAGCCAGGTATGCATGACCAGCACAGAGCAGGGCAGGCATTGCAGTTACTGTTCCTGCCACTCTGCAGCCGTGATGGATTACTCTTAGCAACCTAATCAGCTCCAGCTTCCAAAGATCAAAACAAACAAAAGGTGTGAATCCCTGAAGGGTCATAAGAAGTTCAGGCTATTGTGGGGAGGGGGGTTGGAGGGGGGGTTGGAAGGGAGAAAGATCAACAGTGTCTCAGCTGCAGGCTGGGGTTTCTCAGAGCTCAAGCTTCTGCTTGCTTACTCAGAAGTAAGTATTATTTTCCTTGGGGCTTACTCTTAGGAAAGTGTGCATTGCATTCCACCCAAAGTTATGGACCTAAATGCTAGAAACAACTTGATCTGCCTGATAATAACTGCTGCTGTGTTTCAACTCCTGCTGCAAAGAGAGACCTGAGCCTGAGAGCAGAGTTGCTTCTTGCAGTCATGATCCAAACTGCTTTTAAGTCAGCAGAGAGAGAGAGAGAGAAAACTACTGCTAAATCAGCAGTCAGGACAGGAGTGAGACCTGCAGCCATCTGTCATGTGTAGCTGCACAAAATTTCCATCTTATTCAGCTGTCCAGAGCAAAGAAGCAGGTGAGCAGGGGGGACCAAGCAGGATTTGGAGCCATGCAGACAGAAATTAAAAGAAAAAGCATCCTCCTTTTGGTGCTGTTTGGTCTGCCTGTGTTCTAAACAATCCCCTTCCATCCAGCTCCCTCTGGTAAGACCATTTCATTGCTCCTGTATCAGGGTGATCATATGTCATAATCATAAAAGAGAATCCCAAAATGTGGGACACTCAAGAAAAATGTAGGACATGACAAAATTAACGCTAAAAATGCTGACCTATGTTGCTTTCATGTGAAAAATTAAAACACTATGAGCACAGTCCTAACCAGGACTACTCAAAAGTAAGCCCTATTGTTTTAAATGGGTCTTATTCTGAGGAAAGTGTCTTTAGGATTGTAGCCTATATTTACTTATTACATTTACAACTATTACATATAATTTATTAATTACAAGAAGACTACATGCCACCACACTTTCCTGGAAGGAACCCCCCGCCCCTGACCACAATGGGCATTAATTCTGAGGAGAAATGCCTAGGATTGGGATCTGTGGCTGCATCTTCTCCACACTTTCCTGGAAAGAAACCCCACTGACTGTAATGGTCTGCTGCTCAATAGAAAGGCACAGGATTGGGATCTGAGGTTGCAATCCTATTCACATTTTCCTGGGAAGCCCAATAACTACAATGGGTCTTACTTCTGAGTAAACTTGAATAGATTGGGCTCTCTTCCCCACTCCATTTGAATCCTGCACTTGTTTCAATCCTTTGTAGGATCTTGTCCTCTTTTTTTATTATGGTCAGCCTGACGCCCACATTTCTGCAATATGCAGTGACCATATGTCATAACCACAAAACGAGGACAAGCCCCCCCCCAAATATAAGACATCCAAGAAAAATGGAGGACATTTTTAAAAGCTAAAAACATATTGTTTTCATGTGGTTAACTTAAACACCATATTACATATTAATACTATATGTTTAAAACTATTACATATTACATATAATTTATGAATTCTAAGAAAGCTACATGCTGCCTGCTCACAATGAAAAAGAGGACAATGAAGATTTTTTTCCAGGACACAAGGCTAAAACAGAGAAAATATCCTGGGAAAACAGACCATATGGTCATCCTGTCCAATCCAACACTATTTTATCACCTACTTCAAACTTTTCTGTTAGCTCCCCAGAAGCCACATATTTGAATTAAAAAAAATTAAGAATATATTTTTCCTTCCTTTCAAATCCAGGGGGTAACGTCCACATACCTAAATATATTTTGGGGTAAGAGGTTAAAAAGTTCCCCAACCCCTGGTGTAGAAGATCCAAAGTTCAATCCCACCTTCAATCTGGTCAAATAATATCTGTCTGAAACACTGGAGAACCAATGCCAATTGGTGATGACACTACCCAAGGTGGATCAGTGGTCTGACTCAGACCAGGACTCATTCCTTTGTAATTTGTTATACATTGGGCAATCCTAACATGTACAGGAACAGGACAAGACAGTGCAACAGGACAGTGCAGGATGTCCATATGACCGGATTTTTCTGGATTTGTCCTCTTTTTTAGCCTTCTGTCTGGGTATCCTCCAAAAGGGCTTCATTGTGCTCCATTTTTACTTCATTTTGGTACAGCCAGAGGTTGCTGTGTGCCACCCATGAAAGCAAGTTGGAATCTGGCATATTGCAGGGTCCAAGCCCTGCTGCCCACCCCCGAGAGCACCTTCTGCCCACCCTGGAATGCCTTTTCCCCTCCTTTCCTCTGCCCTTTCCAAACCCTGCAATTGCTGAGATCAGACAGCTCAACCTGCTCCCTAGTGCCTATGTTGGCACAGGGAGCCCCACACACATCCAGTATAACTCTCTAAACAGTGGCACAAAAGTTATTTATAGCACTTTTATGACACTTTTGGGCCAGTGCAAGGGATTTGCATTAGCCCAAGTGTGCCTGTCGATCACACCCTAGGTTGTTGCATGAAACAAACAAAAACGTATTCAAATGGATTGATATAATTTAGCATTCTTAGCTTCCTATGCAACTCACAAAGAACAAAACGATGATATCACATACAATCCAGACTTAGGGCAGTGAGAATAGGCCAGCTGGGCTGCCCCAAGTAGGCTGGATCAAGAGCAGAAAGTTTGAATGAGAACTGGGCCCAAGACAGAGCCCTGGGTCACCCCACTTGAAACCGCCCTCCAGGTTTACGCAGAACCATTTACTTAAACCCTTTGAGTGTGGCTGTCGATTTATTTGATTTCCCCATGGGCCAAACTGAGGAACTTGGATGACCTCTCTCCAAGTTCTTAAATCATTGTTGAAATCTGTTACAAATTCACAAATGATAAATGAAATCTGGTTGCAAACTAATAAATGGTAAAAATCAAGTTTACATGCCTAACTGCTGTGCATTTGTCTAGATTTAATTTTGGGAGTCTCTGCTCCAAAGAACTGCTTCCTAAGGACAAAACTGGGATTCCTCAGTCTAAGAATTTTTCTTAAGTCAGGTATGTTTATGCTCATCACATTGAATTCTCTTGGTTGGAGAACAAAATATCTGATCATAATCATAAAATGTTCTTATGGCAGTGATTTCTTCTGAATGTCCTTATTAGTTTGCATTTAATGTGGCAGTTATTCATGCTAACAGAATAGGGCCAGATCATCTGGTGACCATATGACCAGAAATTTCTGGATTTGTCCTTTTTTTAAGCCTCCTGTCCAGATGTCATCCAAAAGGGCTTCATTGTCCTCCATTTTGGCTTCATTTTGGAAGTGCACGATGGAGCACAGTACCCCATTATGTCATACGTCATTGGATTCGTATTGAAGAGCAGAATCCAATGCAAAAATCGATTTTGAAATATCTCCTTCCTATCAAAGGTTATGGCCAAAAAACATAGTCTGCCAGAAAGGCCAACCTGAGAGGAATCCAAGAACACCATAATGGTCCTGATGCAATGAATGGAACCTCCAAAATCACCCAATAGAGTGGCCCCTGATAATTGCATTGATCTCTATGGGAACTGAAAGGGAACTTTATTGAGCCTTTACTTGCAAACTGGTAAAGTTGCTTTAGATATTTTGCGCAGACTGAGAGAAATCTGGTCCTGATCCAATAAAAGAAGCCCCTACCAGGCACCTCACAAGGAAACCCTTCCTCCAAGCTCCACTGCATTAAACCCTTTTGAAAGTGAGGGTTTTACTCATGAGTAAAAAAGAATGCCTTGCTTGTGTGGAAAGTCAATCCAGAGAGTTCAAGGCTTCCAGAACGGTCATAATCCTGTGCACTTGGAGCTCAGCAAATGCTCCACAAGCCAGCATTTGAGTGTTTTCAGCATATGAGTGTTTTCAGATTTTATTTTGTCATGCCCTACATTTTGCTTGGATGTTCTACATTGGGAGGGGGGCTAATCTTCTTTTTTGTTATGGCATATATGGTCACCCTGTTCCTATCAAACATTATGGCCAAAAAACTAAAACTAAAAATATGCATTGAACTCAGTGGGAAAGTAAAAGTACCCAATATTGCAACTTTACTCATGAATAGGCAAATGTGCCATTGTCCGCCAGAAAGCTGAGGCTGAGAGGAATCTAAGACCTTGTCTTCCTTTTAAGGTTTGGGCATCTGTCACCCTGAATCTAGCATCTTTTTTACTAGAGAATCATATGGAGGGCTCTGAAGTCATGCAACACTTCATGTTCATTTTGCTCCCCCTTTCAAGGAAGTATTCATCAGAAATTTATAAAAGGGCATCAGTTAGCTGGGTCTAATATTTATTCAGCTTTTGCTGCAATTATTGTAACTGTGGTTGCTGAGCCATAAAGTGGTTGTTGGGCAATCAGGACATTACCGAGTGATTATCCAATCGCATCTGTGGGTTTTGTTTATTCATGTAATCAACTTTCTTGCCAGGTGTGCAATGTGTTTAAAAGGAATACATCTGCTTGTGTGACACTGTCCAACTAGTTGCTTTTGCATCCCCGTCCTGCCCTTCCAATCATACCTGCTGATAGGGCTACAGCCAGGGTGGCTACTGCCCTCCCCTGCTGAGCACTACTTCATCTTACCTTGGATTCTGACAGGGAAATTAGCTTTTCAGAGTGTAACATCTATCTTTAAAAGAATAGTAGCTTGATAAGGCTATAAGTCCATTAAGCTCAAGTTCACTGGTTTGAAAAATACCAATGTGAGAAGTGTGGTTGACCATCAAAGAACAAAGTGCCTCGGGACCTGTGACATAGCTCGGGTGGTGCAGGGGAGCAATTGCTCCGGACTACAAGCTGAGGTTGACACTAGTTACTAAAATTGTGAAGAACAGGGTATGTATGAATGTTAATACAATCATGCTATATATGATTGGAAAAATAATTTAATGCAGAATGCAATGAAACAAACTGCATTTGAATATCTGTATTCTATTAAATGTTGTGGCCAATTAACTAGTAAATGAAAATATAAAAAACAGAAGTCTATGGAACAAAAAGGATTTTCTTAACCCAAACATTCCCATGAAACTGACTGCTTTGAGAACCGAAGAGACGTAATTCTGATATTGGTATGGAGCTAATAAGGTGTTCATATGAATCAACTCTCATTTCCATATCATAATATAGTTACCCCTGCTAACTGTGTAAAGAGTCACTTCTAAGTGGTGCTGTTCTTATGTTTAGCAACAAAAAAAAACAAAAAACAGTTCTTACTGTGGGCTCCTGTTCTGGGAGGAGGGAGGAAGGGTGCTCAAAACTGATTGGGTTGTGCCCCTCCCCCATGCAGGCAGGCCGGATGTGAAATCTTCTCCTTCCAGGGGAGGGAACCCAGGATCCCAGTTTCATAACCGAGCTGAGAGTAAGGTACCCTCCAACGTAGTCCTCAGAAACCAATGTTGAAGACTGAAGACTAAGCAGATAACAGTTAACAGACTGGCAACCCTTGCAGGGGTCACCAGAACAGCAGAAGAATAAGCCACGAGGCAACATGAGAGAGGTAGAGAGACCACTGCCATCTTCCCCCTACCAGCACTCTGAGACCACCAAACAGAGGTGATCCCCACCCCAGGGCCACAGCCCAATCCGATGGGGCAGATTGAGCACCCTTTCTCCCTCTTCCCAGAACAGGAGCCCACTCCTGTTTTTCTCTGTAGGAGGGAGGAAGAGTGCTCAAAACTGATTGGGATGTTCCAGAGCAGTACTCATGCAAAAGGGGTGGGAGGATTGCAAGGCCCTACGTGGCCACCACCTTTGCAAGATCCTCTGACCAAAGGCAGCCCCAGCTGAGGCAGCTAGATCCATCTTATAATTTCTAGTGAAGGTGGAAGGACTAGACCAGGTAGCTACCCTACAAATGTCCTCGAGAGAAGAAATCCCTTGAATGCCGCAAAGGCGGCTTCACTTTGGACAGAATGAGCTGTAATGCTCAGAAGAGGGCTCTCCCCAACTTATATAATATATATAATTTTATTTTTTAAAAAGGCATGCTTTTCCAGTGATGGAACCTGGAACAAGAAGAAGAGACAATCAGTCTTTTCTATATGGTATTTTAGTACTCACAGTACTATCTTATGCCAACTGGACTCCGGCTCACAGGGGGGCTATGGGCAAAATGAGGGAAACACCAAGTCTGGGCTCCATGAAACCGGGTGAAAGTCTGGGCTCCATGAAACTGGGTGAAACTTCAGAATGAAAGATGGATCAAGTGTCAATACCACCTTGTCATTGTGGAATATACAGGGATTTAGATTAGACAACAGGAATCCCATTTCCGAAAGTCTCCCATTTGGAGACTTTCCAAAGTGGGGATGGAGGCAGAGGAGAAGGGAGAGAAAAGAAAGAGAAAAAGAGAGAGAGAAAGAATGGAGCAGAGCGCTCCAGAAACACGTCCAACTCTGCTTGAGGTCAGACAAAACTGGGATCCTGGGTGCCCTCCCCTAGAGGGAAAAGATTTCACGTCCGGCCTGCCTGCGTGGGGGAGGGGCACAACCCAATCAGCTTTGAGCACCCTTCCTCCCTCCTGCAGAGAATAACCATTCCTCTTTGCCCCAGCTCAGTTTTATTAACCAATAAAGGACACAATTTTTTTTTTACTTGATTAAATTAAATTTGATTTTCTTGTTACAGGGCAGTGGGGCAACTCTTCGACTCCAGATAACAAATAGTTGCTCTAGTTATGCCACCAAAAGAGCAAATGAGTGGTGAACTGCTAAGGAGGAAGAAGAGGCAGGTTTTTCTTCAATTTCTTTCCATAAATACCCAGGAATTGATGACATCAATTCCAGTTGTGACATCACTTCAGTGGCAACATCTTTGCATTGTACTACACGATCGTTAGCTCAGGACAAAGGAGAGAGAAAAAGAAGAGCTCTAAGAAACAGAAGTACAAGAATAATTGGACAATCCTCAATATTCAGGAATCTATTCTTCCTCTTAGGCTGTAAAGAATGTTTATAACTTCATATATCAAAGCTGCCAGGGTCAGCCATCCAGCATAAGGAACAAGGATCTAACACATGCCCCAGCTCATGACTAAATCTGTAGTTCCCAAACTTTTTCGTGCCAGAACCTGCTCCTCAAAATTACACACTGTTAGTATCCACCCCGCTTTACACTGTAGGGAAAATTGTGATGCTCTGCCCCAAACCCTGTACCTAGAAGCCTGAAATTTGGGGAGTGTATTCCTTCTGTGACATCAACACCCACCAAGAACCAATTTGAGAAATTTAACCCTTAAGGGGCTGAAAATGGATGTAACAAGTGTTTGTTTCTCAACCTCTGGGTCGGGGCCACTGGAGGTCCTTGGCGACTGCCCCACTGGTCCATGAGAGGAGCCTTTGCCCCTCCTCCCAGCAGGGGAACAAAGGCTGTCCTCAGCATCTGCCTGAGCAGTTTACAAGAGGACTTGGCCTGCCTCAGGAGGTCTCAGTCTCTGTCCAGCCCCCTAAGTGCCTTTCACCTCCTCTCAACAGGAGGGCTCTGTCAAGAGGAAACTTCCATGAATGAGTAGAGTTTCTCCACCAGACCCCAGATGCAGGAGGATTGCTTGGCCGGCCAGCCAGCAAGGAGCCAGCTTTCAAGAGAGGTGGGGAATGTGATGCATTATCTCATCCCAGCTAGAGGGATGTGAAGAGTAGAAGGGGAAGGAGAATGAGGGAATGATGAGACACCCTGATCCAAGCAAATGGGGTTGAAGAGATGAGGGAGAGAGGGAGAGAGAGAGAGAGAGAAACCACAGTGATCCTAGCCAAGATTGGGGGGGAACTGAAGAGGAGGAGGTAGGAGATATACAGACTGAGAGACTGAAAGAAACCCCAATGATGCTAGCCTTTGATGACCATCTATCCTTTTTTCCTGGAAATGTCCTCTTTTTTAGCTCTGTGTCCTGGAAAAGAAATCTTCATTTTTCTCCTATTTCTTATGAGCAGGCACCATTCTTGTAATTGGTAAATATATGTAAGAAATTATGGCTGCAATCCTAAGAACACTTTCCTAGGAGTAAGCCCCATTGAACTCAGCAGGGCTTACTTAAGAGTAGACATGCATAGGATTACAGCCTAAATACAACAATGTTAAATTTACTAATAAGTAACATAGTGCTTAAATCTATATATTTAAAAGAGAAAAGTCACTGACTGACTCACTCATTGACTCACTCACTCACTCATCAACGCCCTGCCAAAAAGGCTGGGCCTAGAAACGTGAAATTTGGGGGGTGTTCCTTCTGTGACCAAGGGGTGCACTAAGAACCGGTTTTCAGAAAGTCCAACTGGAAGGGGGTGAAATGGGGTGCAACGTGTTTTCCTCCCTATACTTTGCATTGAAGAAGTGACTGAGGGATGCTCTGCCCCAACCCCTGGACTTAGAAGCATGAAATTCTGGGAGGGTGTTCCTTCTGTCACATGAACACCCAACAAGAACCAGCGTGGAGAAATTTAACCTTTAAGGGGCTGAAAAGGGGTGCAGCGTGTTTTTGTCCTATACTTAACATGGGAGACTGAATAACATCCAGCCAATTTAGTGCTTGGTGCCTGGTGCACTGGGGGGGAAGTTGTTCAGAAGAAGAGGTTGCGCTGGGGAGGAAGATGCGCATGGGGGAAGTTGCGCATGGGGGTTAATGCACATGATGCACATGGGGAACTGATGCGCATGGGGGAAGTTGCGCTTGCCGGGTTAATGCGCATGGGGAGAAGTTGTGCATGGGGGACTGATGTGCATGAGGTTGTTGCGCATGGGGGTTGTTGTGCATGGGGGAAGTCGCACATGGGGAAGTTGCAGGTGGGGACTGATGTGCATGGAGGACAGATGCGCATGGGGGATGTTGCGCACGGGGGACACATTCATTAGCCTCACAGGACTGTAGTTCAGCAGGAGGGTTAGGGCTGGATATGTGGTGTTTACGGAGTTGGACAGAGATTTGGAGTATCCAGATTCAGAGCCCCTCTCAGCAATGAGGCTTCCTGTCACTCATGCCCTAGTCTACCTCACAGGGTTTTTGTGAGGTGGGATGGTTAGTTTATGGCCTGGATTCAGAAGATCCAAATTCAAAGCCCACTCCCCCAGCCATGAGACTTTGGGCTGCGGGGCTCCCCACCACAGGATGTGAAAATTCTGCCTGTCTACTCAGTAGTAAGTCCCATTGTAGTCAGTGGAGCTCCCAGAAAAGTGTGGATAAGATTGCAACCTCAGAGTCCAATCCAATTCCTGTCTACCCAGAAATTAGTCACATTATAGTCATTGAGGCATACTCTCCAGTAAGAGAGAATATGATGGCTTTGTGCATTTTCAATGCATCCGGCATCAAAAAAATGTTTAAAATCCCTGCTCTCTGAGTAGACATGCATTAAGACATTGGGCTGTCACCTGCAATGCTATCCAAACTAACCTTGCAATAGCTCCATTTTGTTAATTTACTAGCAGAAAGTGTATCCGCATTGTGGGAGTAAAATTCCCACATATGCCATCCCCTCACAGCGCATCAGTCCCCCATGTGCATCAGTCCCCCATGCACAACTTCCCCCATGCGCATCAGTCCCCCATGTGCAACTTCCTCCATGTGCATCAGTCCATGTGCAACTTCCCCCATGTGCATCAACCCCCATGTGCATCAACCCCCATGCGCATCAACCCCTCATGCACATTGACCCCCATGCGCATCAACCCCCATGCACATCAACCCCCATGCGCAACATACCCCATCTGCATCAGTACCCCATGCACATCAGTCCCCCATGCGCAACTTCTCCCCATTCGCATCTGTTTCCCACACACATCAGTCCCCCACGCGCAACTTCCCCCATGCACATCAGTCCCCCATGCTCATCAGTCCTCCATGTGCAACTTCCCCATGCGCAACATCCCACCATGTGCATCAGTCCCCCATGCGCATCATCCCCCATGTGCAATTTCCCCCATGCGCAACTTCCCCCATGTGCAACTTTCCCATGCGCATCAACACCCCATGCACAACTTCCCCCAAGCGCATCAACACCCCATGCACATTAGTCCCCGATGTGCAACTTCCCCCAGGCACATCTTCCCCCCATGTGCAACTTCATCGCATGAGCATCAATCCCCCATGGGCATCATCTCCCCATGTGCAACATTCCTCATGCGCAACATCTCCCCATGCGCAACATCTCCTATGCACAGCATCCTCCCCAGTGCATCCCCTCCCTCCTAACAACATCCCCGCAGTGCACCGAGTACCCAACTGACTGGATGTTGGTCATTCTTCCATGTTAAGTATAGGACAAAAACACGTTGCACCCCTTTTCAGCTCCTTAAATGTTCAATTTCTCCACCTCAGTACTTGGTGGGTGTTCATGTGACAGAAGGAACTCCCTCCCCAAACTTCATGCTTCTAGGCCTAGGGGTTGGGGCGGAATGTTGATGAATCATCAATTCTCCAATGCAAAGTATAGGAAGGAAAACTCGTTGCGCCCCTTTTCACCCCCTTCCGGTTGGAATTTCCGAAAACCGGTTCTTAGTGTCTCCCTCCATCATGAAAGGAACATCCACCCCAAATTTCACGTTTCTAGGCCCAACGGTTTTGGCAGGGGGGTGACGAGGCAGTCAGTCAATGACTTTTCTCTTTTATACGTATAGATTATAATGGGATTTACAGCTGGAGGCAGCTGTGCTGTGGTTGGGGAAGCCCTCCCTTCTGGTTGCCAAAGGAAGAACTCCTTCCCCCACCCCTCCCCGCTAGTCCTTGAAAAAAATTTCCCACAGAACCAGTCCCAAGAAGGTTGAGGGCCACTGCTATACTTAACACTGAAGATTAACATTCAGCAATTTGGTGCCTGGTGCTTGATGCACTGGGAAGGAGGTGCAATGGGGGAATGGTACACATG
Organism: Cryptoblepharus egeriae; assembly: GCA_030015325.1. Classification (NCBI taxonomy): domain Eukaryota; kingdom Metazoa; phylum Chordata; class Lepidosauria; order Squamata; family Scincidae; genus Cryptoblepharus; species Cryptoblepharus egeriae. The sequence goes on from JAREYC010000004.1 coordinate 16,565,105, forward strand.
GGAGGATGTTGCATGTGGGGGGTATTGCACCCCCATGTTGCATATAGGTATTGATGCGCATGGGTGGTTGTTGTGCATAGTGGGGTGTTGCACATGGGAGGTTGATGCACATGGGGATGTTTTGAATGGGAGAGTTGATGCGCATGTAACGGTTGATGCACATGGGGGGTTGCACATGGGGATGATGCATATGGAAGATTGATGCGCATGGGGATGTTGCACGTGGGAGATTGATGTGCCTGTGAGATTTATCCGCATGGGGGTGTTGTGCATGGGGGGGTCTAGCACATGGGGAGTTGTTGCACAATAGAGAAATGGTGTACGGGGGAATTTTATTCCTGCGTGTACGTTTTCACTAGTTAAAGATAAAATTGTAAAACATACATGAGCAGGCCTTACTTAGGGAGAATCAGCATAGTTCTGTAAAGGTAAGTCTTGCCTCACTAACATTTAAGAATTATTTGAAAAGGTTAACAGGCATGTGGATGCAGGAGAACCTGTGGACATTATATATCTGGACTTTCAGAAGGCATTTGATACAGTCCCTCACCAAAGACTTCTGAGAAAAATCCACAGTCAGGGAATTAGAGGGCAGGTCCACTCATGAATCAGGAAGTGGTTGAGAAACAGGACACAGAGGGGTGTATATAGGAAATTCTCACAATGGAGATAGGTGAACAGTAGGGTGTCCCTAGGACCTGTCCCAGGACCAGCTTTTCAACCTGTTCATAAATGACGTAGAGACAGGGTTAACCAGTTAGGTAGCCACATTTGCAGATGACACCATTCTGAGTGGTGAGAAACAGAAGAGACTGTAAAGAGCTCCAGAAGGATCTCTCCTAACTGGAAGAACGGGGCAACAAAATTGCAGATGCATTTTAAAGTGAGTAAATGTAAAGTTATGCACGTTGGGGCAAAGAATCCTAACTTTACATATAGATTAATGTGCTATCTGTGACAGAGCAGGTCTAGGGGTGCTAGTGGATAGCTCAGTGAAGAAGGCAAATTCCATGCTTGGGTTCATTAGAAAAGGGACTGAGAATAAAACAGCAAAAATTATGATGCCATTGTACAAATCGATGGTGAGGCCACATTTGGAGTACTGTATCCAGTTTTGGTCGCCACATCTCAAAAAGGATATAGAGGAAATGGAGAAGGTTCAGAGGAGAGCGACGAAAATGATTGATGGGCTGGGACACCTTCCATATGAGGAAAGTCTACAGCATTTGGGTCTCTTCAGTCTAGAAAGAGGCACTTGAGAGGAGATATTATTGAGATGTTCAAAATTATGCAAGGGATGGATAGATGTCCCTTTCACATAACACCAGAACTAGGGGATATACACTAAAATTGAATGTCGGGTGGGATAGGACATCTAGTCCCTTTAAGAAGGGATTGGACAAATTTCTAGGGGAAAGGACCATCACAGGTTTCAAAGAAATGAGGAATGTGTGTAGATGTGGACAACCTCAAATTGCCAGATGCAGGGGAGGACACCTGGACGCAGGTGTCATATGTGCTCCCTGAGGCATCTGGTGGACTGCTGTGAGATACAAGAAGCTGGACTAGATGGGCCTTTGGCCTGATCCAGAGTAGGTCTTATGTTCATATAACCAGCTTCTGGAGCATCTGCTGACCTCCATTTTCATCAGTTCACAACCATTCAGGTGGCCTTGCATTCCACTTCCCCAACTTTCAACAGAAGCAAAGGCATGTTTGCCTACTCATGAGTTAACACACAAGTGTCTCTGTTTTGCTTTCCCACTACTCAGGATTGGGGTCATCTAATCCATGTTTGGATGTAACATCAAGGAAACAAGCCAGCCTGTCTCCGGGGCCTATCACTGCAAGCATTATCATGCAGTCTCAAATCTTCTTTTTTAGGCTCTACTTGGGCATTCATTTCTTTATTATTTCTGCTTGTTTTCTTGATTTAAACTGTTTGGGTGGCTACTTGAATTAGAAGATAGCTAAAGTGACTGTGGATGTGGAAATGGGACTATGGACCTGCTAATTTGCATTTTCTGCTTGGAAACTTTAGTACCATAGTAATCAAATCAAATCATACCTTTATTGGCATAAAAACAAATAGACAATAAGACAATAAACATACAATTGGATAAAAGCAGATAAAGGTAGGTTGTTGCCTCTGAACCTCCAAACAGGCAATGTTTTCTGTGAATTCCTGTGAGTGGGGAGGTTTTATATTTCAAATCAAATCATGTTTGTTACCATATAAATAATAGACATTTGGATTAAAAACATAAAAATCAGCTAAAAAGTGATAAAAATAAGTTGTAGCCTTGTTACTTCCAAAGGTGCAATGGAAATACAACCTTGGCATAGCATTAAGGAGAGGAGATAGAAATCACCAAGAATTTGCAATGCTGGAAGATGAGATTTATGAACAAGACTACTGATGTAGTGAGTTAGTGCCTTCTCTAAGAATATGCATTGTGGCAAGCAAAAGATTGGTCTATAAAAGAAGTGTGTATATCATGATACAGCATGCATTGGAGTAACATGAGTTCCAGTGATTCTATTGCACTGGAACCGCAAATGCAACTCCTCACTGCAAATGTATGATATTGAATCTTCCCAACAGGTTATTGGAAGATATTACATTGCATCGAGCCTGTGTAAAAAGTTTTCTGTCCTGTGAGTTCATAAAAAATAAAAAGTCAGGGCACCTGGCATATATAATCAGCAAATTAAAATGGAGAGGGGAGCAGGACAGGCACTAAAAAAGAGATTGTTTTTCTATATCAAGTAGCCTTGTTTCAAGAGTGTTATTAACCTGATTTAAGGGAAGCAGGCCTAACAGTTCCAAGGACAGACCTATAGAACTGATTTTCTTACAAAATAAGATAAAGCTGGGAGATTGGAATTGGTCTGAAAGCAAGGCTACAGTGAGAGTGTTGAAATTAGAGAGATAATAGATCCTTGTCCAGAATTTAAGGAGTAGCTTAATTAGAAGATGATGTGCTTACATTTTCCCCAGTACAGATAAAAGACTGATTGATCTGTAGTTTGATGGGAGCTTTGTGTTACCTTTTTAAAAAACTGGAAGAATTAAGGCTTGGGTCCATGACTTTGGCATAATACCTGTTTGGTCAACAAAAGTAGATAATTCAGCGAGGATGGGAGCCCACCAATTTGGGTTGGCTTTGAAGAGCTCTGAGGGAAGTCCATCAGGACCAGAAGCCTTCCCAGTTTTTAATTGGCCAATAAGGGTGTTAGGATGTGAGACCCTGCAGGATTTGCAGGGCTAAGCAGAGTAGTTGTGCAGAGGATGAGAGGGCAGCAGCACAAAGTAAACACACAGCTGTGTATAGTTTAAGATAACTATATTGTTCAAACGACAGGCAGAAGATAAGTCAAGTAACACAGTCCAAGGTCAAAGCAGTAGATCAGTCATATACATACATCCAGTTGCAGGGTTATTCCAAGCTCAGTAAATCCAGTTAAACAGTCCACAAGTCAGTCCACAGATACAGTCCAGTCTTTCAGAGTATCAAACAGTAAAATACTCCTCCTCAGTAACCCACACATTGCAATAACCTCATACACACTTAAATATAGTGAAACACCAATCAGTTAGAGATATTGCAGTCATGTGACCAGTGACTCAGCACTTCCAGTTATGCTGAATCATGCTGTAAGAGCAGTTACAGATTGCATCAGCTAGATTGCATCAGCCTTCTGCAGTATTGCATCAGCCTTGAATCAACTTGCCTGAACAAACATGTTTCATTATTAGATTCAAATCCTAACAAAGGGAATTAATTTCTTCAACTGACACAATGGACCATTCAGGAGTATCCACAGAGGGAAAGCAGTCAGTAGGCATTGTGCAGCTGTCATATGCAATATGCAGCTGTCATAAAAAGTAGCTTTAAAATGTTGAACCCAAGAGTGAGTGGAGATTATATTTACCTTTGGTGACAGATTTTTTAAAAAGCTGTTAACTGCCTCCCAGAATAATTTATTGGTTCTGTTCTTGATTGCTTAAGATAAATGTGTCCACCATTTCAGGATGCAATTTTAATAGCTCTCCTTAATAGCGTCAGTGAGCTTTTTTCCAATTCGGAATATTTAGGTGGTAATGTTAAGGACCCTGATATTTTGGTATGCTCTATAGATCAGTTGGATCTCAGTTTTGAGAGACTAAGAGCACAATCCTAACCATGTCTACTCCAAAGTAAGCCTCATTATGTTTGTGAGCCGGACTGGGATGCTTACTCCAGGTACAACATGGAGCCCATGGGGGTCCATATGGGGGAGAGCCTGAAGATTTGGGAATGCCCCAACTAATCCCCCCCCCTTGGATATACAAACTTTTCCGGACTCTGTGGAGGTGTGGAGAATGGAGGACATGGTGGAGTTGTGGAGGACTGGGGGAAGAGGGGGGCCGCCTCGCAGAGGCATTACTGTTGGACCCTCGACCCGATGGTATGCACATGGGGGAGTGCCATCACTGGTGGGAATCTGGCGGGAAGAGATGGGAGGCGGGGTGAGAGATATAAGAGAGCTGGAGGGCAAGGAGCGGGATCCACTTTGGCGGGAGGATTTGCCCTGGAAGGAGCCGGGAATGTACAGGGCTTGGAGGGACAATTCTGGGCCGGTGGAAGCAGCAAGGAACCCTATCCCTGGAAGGAGCGGCGGCAAGTGGCAGAGGATGGCCGTCAGAGGAGAGTCCAGTGACAGATCCGAAGATGGGTGTTATCCCCCTCGGACGAGGGAAAGGAAGACATCAATAAATAATGGTTTGGATCTATTGTACTATTTAATTCTGGGCTTTTTGATTGCAGCCAGCTGCTGGCGGAGGAACAGCTTAAGCTCCACAGTAAAAGTGCATTATAAGGGGAGATGGTCACTAGCTGCAGGTTCACCTATCTGAAATCGACTAATAAAAGAAAGAAATAGAAATTGAACCAAAATATAATCAATTTTCTTGAACCTTGAGGGGAAAGAAATGCATATTCCCCTGGGTCAACAAGGTCTGTCAGACCATTCAGCCAGATAAGACCATTCATTATACAGTGGTGCCTCACATAAAGAGCCTAATTTGTTCTGGAGGCATGCTTGTTAAGTGAAACGCTCTTTAAGTGAAGCAGATTTTCCCATAGGAAACAATGGAAACTCAGGTGATTGGTTCCACAACCCTGCCCTGGTCAGGAGCCCCACGTCAACTCTGCCCCAGGATGGCAGACCCAGGTGGGCTCCTGTCCCCTGTTCCAGGCTTCCTTCCCCACAGATAACACTGGAAGCTCCCTCACCTCCCCCTGCCCCCTGTTCTGCCAGCTGCTTGGGGGCCCCTTGCCCCTCCCATGTCTGAGCCAGCAAGGGAGGCTCTTTCCTGGGCCTTCTACCCCCTGGATGGGGTCTTCCCTCTCCTTCTGGCCCTCCTGAGTGTGGACCCTGAGTCTGTTGTGCTGTCCCTTTAATGCTGGGGTTCCCTCTGGACTGCTGCTACTGTGTTGCCAAAGACCACAGGATACCCACGTTTATCTGTTGGTGTTGTTTTTATTGACAATACACATACATGTATCCCTCTGTGCAGTCTTGCCCCTGCTGCTGCCTGGGCTTTTCCTGGGCCACCTTGCCTGCTTGGGGGTGCAGGGGGCATCTTGTTTCCCATTCCCACCCCTGACAGCCTTGCCCTGTCCATCATGCTGGGCAGGCACACTGATAGCTTGCAGCTACTCCCCCCAGCTTGCCAGCTGGTTACCCATGTAATCAGGAGGGTGGGGCAGTGTAGACAGATGCTGGTGGTTCTGAGTGATGTGAGATCAGGTCAACTCGTGTGTAACTATAGGCCTTCTGAGCATGCCTGGTGGAGCAACTTGTGTTGATCACTGCTCCAGTGCAGTTATGGGCAGCCCGAGGTTTCTGCTTCTCTGCCTGACACACAACTCTATGTTGAGGATACAGAATAGTTAGGGCAGAGCAGTTTACGCAGACCAAGCTAAAGTTGCTCTGGATTTTGCCCATAATATTCTCCATCTCTGTCTCTGTTTCCAGCAAGAATGTGCTATTTTGTCTAACACAGACGTTGGAAAATATTGTGATGAAATTGTTATTACTTATTATTTCTGTCAGTCCCCCATGCGTATCATCCCCCATGCGCAACTTCCCCCATGTGCAACTTCCCCATGCGCAACTTCCCCATGCGCAACTTTCCCCCATGCGCAACAACCTTATGCACATCAGTCCCCCATGCACAACATCTCCCCATGCGCAACTTTTCCCATGCGCAACATCCCCGTGTGCAACACCCCCCATGCGCAACTTCCCCCATGCACATCTTTCCATGAGCAGCATCCTCCCCAGCGCAACCTCTTCTTCTGAACAACTTCCCCCAATGCACTAGGCACCAAGCACCAAATTGGCTGGATGTTATTCAGTCTCCCATGTTAAGTATAGGACAAAAACATGTTGCACCCCTTTTCAGCCCCTTAAGTGTTCAATTTCTCCACATGGGTTCTTGGTGGGTGTTCATGTGACAGAAGGAACTCCTTCCCAGAATTCCATGCTTCTAGGCCCAGCAGTTGGGGTGGAATGTTGATGAGTCATCAATTCTTCAATGCAAAGTATAGGGAGGAAAACGTGTTGCGCACTTTTTCACCTCCTTCCGGTTGGAATTTCACGCTTCAAGGCCCAGTGGTTTTGGCAGGGCAGTGAGTGAGTGAGTGAGTGAGTGAGTCAGTGACTTTTCTCTTATATATATATATATATATATATATATAGATTGGTATAGTACAAAACAGGGATCACTAATGACAAAGAAATCAGGTGACACTTCCATTGGGCTAATCTGCGCTATGATTTCTAAGACTGCAAGATCAAATTTCTTACATGGACTGGAAAGCTGCAGGACAGAAAACGGGAAGATTTGGTCTTACCTTTGTAAGCCTCCTTCTCAGTGGTATATCCATGGAGTCAGTCCTTAAATTTGGGTTGCTCCTCCGTTCCAGAAGGTAGGGTCAGCTGGAGGAATTCCTGGCAGACAGGAGTGCCCAAAGGTTCCCAGAATGTTGATAAGTCTGGACAAATTCTACAGGAACTAGATGATCTCCTTCTTCATCCAGTTTTTCTCAACAAACTCAAAGGTATATCCAAAACTCTAACTTGAGAAGATCCAAGCACCCAGAAGGAGGAGGAAAAGAGAGTGTAAGAGACAAGAAAAGAGAGAGGTGATAAAGCAGAACCAGAGATCATAGGGGTACACCTAAGCCGCGAGGTGCCCTGAGGCAGTGAGGAAGAGGTCCTACAGAGGACTTACCTCACCTAACACCCCTAACACAAGTGCCATACATCTCCCTATTCCAATCCTCTTCAGGATAAACTCCCTTACTATCTTCCTTTTGGGATGGTATTTCAAAGCCCACCAGCAGTGACAGTGGGCCTGACCCCACCATGGATATACCACCGAGAAGGGGCTTACACAGGTTAGACCAAATCTCTCCATTCTCCAGTGGTACATCCACAGTGGGGTCAGTCCTTAACCTTGGGAAGTGCCCAAGCAGTTCTGTTCCCTTAAGGCAGGAGCTGCTATGAGGATGCAAAACAACACTCTGGGAGACTCACCTAGTGAGGCAGCATCCTCCAAGGTATACTGGTCAGTTTTATAGTATTTTATAAATGTGTTAGGCATCACCCAGGTGGCAGCCCTGCAAATAGCCTCCAGGGAAGGGTTAATGCAGTAAACTGCCAATGTGGCGATGCATCTGGTGGGATGAGCTCTGATCCCAATAGGAGCCTCCTTAACCACACCTCTACAAGCCAGAACTATCGCTTCCCTGACCCATCAGGAAATGGCAGAAATGGCTTGTTATTCTCTCTAAGGGAAACAGAGAAAGGACCACCGTCCTTCTGAAAGTAGATGTGCACTGGAGATAATAGCTAACAGCTCACTTCACATCAAGGGAGTGCTATTCCCTTTCCTTGAAAATGAAGGCAAAACTATCTCCTGTGACTTGTGGAACACTGAGTTTACCTTGGGCAGGAATGTGGGATCCGTGCTCAGCATGATCCTATGTCTTGAGATATGCAGAGCTCCCTGGACATGGACAGAGCCGCAATTTCTGACAGCATCCTAGCTGAAGTACTTGCTACAAGAACAGCCACGTTAAGTGATAGAAGCTTCAAGGAGCAGGATGCCTAAGGCTCAAAAGCGGCCTTGCCCAGGAGTGGAGCACCAGAGGCAGGTCCAAGAGGGGAACTCTGACTGAAGGAGGAGGCTTCAGAACAGCCGCCCCAGGGAGAAATATATGGACACTGAGGCAGGAAGACAGGGCAGTACTCCCCAGGTAAGTGCATAGATTCCATTGGTGTAATGACACCTGGATGCCAAAAAGGTAGAAGAACCCACTTCAAATCACTTCTTAAAAAAACAACTAACTCTTGCCTTTTCAAAAGCCAGGCAGTTACATGGAATAGGCTCCAACTGAGATGAAGCAAGGGTCTCTGTTTCAGGAGACCTGCTCTGCACAGAAGCCTGAGATGGGAACCCTTGGCCAAATGAGTATCATAGGGTACCCAGTACGAACCTCTCTGAATGGGAAGATTGAACACTTTTGGGTGTAGAATCCATTCTCATAGAAATTTCTTCAACTGAGCCAATCAGCTTCGAGGTTAGACATCTGGAAGATGTCTGGCCTTGATCAACCGAAGGTGAGATTCTGCCCACTGAGACAGCAAGACTGCCTCCTAGCACATATGAAGGTCACCTGGACAGAAAAGTTGGCGGATGTCAGTGAGGAGACAAGCAAATTCCTTCAAGGAATTCCAGAGCCTGAATCATAGTAAGAACATTGCTCACAAATGTGCAGTGAGTAGGATCATCTAAGCAGGAGTCCATAATGATCCCCCTATAGGCATTGAAAAGTGACAGTTGCCACCATGATCTTGGTGAAGACCCTGGAGAATGACACCAAACCAAATTTCATTGCTACCAAAATAAAGTAAAAACTGAGATAGCACATGCGGGTCCTCCTAATAACAGTATGGAGTCAAGCTTCAAAAAAAAAAAAAGATTACAGAACAGAGAGAAAATTGCTTTCTCTATAGGAGCCAGAACTGATTTGAAAGTCTTCTTATAAGCTGAATGGCAGACTGTGAAGAAGTTTAATCACTTGAAATCCAAAAATTTACTATTTTAAGCACTGGGACCATTCCATTGCCTTTATACAATGAAAAAAGGTTGAAGATGGTCCCCATTATACCTGTAACATGAGTAAATAGAGAGTAATCCTGCACATTGGAGAACTCAGAGTGACTGGAGAGCAAACTTGAGGCGACTACCTACACCAGCAGTAGGTATTTAACAACTGGTTCTATGCCCATCGGGCAGCCACTTTTAAATGGCTATTTTTAAACTTTATATGTCCTATCTCTCATTAACAACCGGTTCTATAGAGTAGGTGCGAACCTGCTGGAGCCCACCACTGTATCTGATTATCAAGGTATCAGTTAGTCCTGCTTTCGTCCTGTCCATAGGACTAGCTAAAAGATGGAAGTTGGAGTACTTTGGCATGAGATGATGCAGTCTAAATTTACTCAATTAAATAGACTTGAATTGAATTTACTTACTCTAAATGTACTCAATTTGCCCAATTTTAGATGGTCCTCAGAGTCCAAAATATATCTTTGGTCCAAAATGACTAATGCCTGGGTTAATCTTTCCTACAGAGAAAGGAGATCGTTTTCCCTCCAATTCTGATGGGCTTCATATTCCTTTCAATTCTTAAGGGATTCATTTTCCCTCCAATTCTGAGAAAATTTATTTTCCCTCCCATTTTGAGGGGCTTCGTATTCCCTTCCATTCTTAAGGGATTCAGTTCTCCTCCAGTTCTGAGATGTATGTATGTATGTACAGTGGTGGGCTGCAAACCGGTTAACAACGGGTTCACAGCCCACCACTGATACTGCACATGCGCCAAGGTTGGCATCTGCGCAGTGCATCTTCTGATGCCGGCCAGCTTCAGAAGACGCACTGTGCAAGCGCCAAGGTTGGCACCTGCGCAGTCTCAGACTCCTCCTTGGAGAGGAGGAGGTCTGCGCCTCTGCTGCTCTGCCTCTTGCTTTGCGGAGCAAGGCCCCGCAGAGGGACGCACTGCGCATGTCCGAGATTTCATACATGCGCAGTGCGTCTGCGCAGCCATTGGGCCTTGCTCCAGAGGTGGAGCAGCTGGCCCCACCTCTGCAGCAAGGCCCAATGGGTGCACAGAGACACAATGTGCATGTCCAAAGTCCGCATCGGAGCTAGCCGGAATTGGTGGGCGCCGGGAATTAGGCCTGACATTAGCTACCAGTTCGCTAGCATCAGGCCCAATTTAACAATGTCGCACCTATAGAACAGGTGCGAGCCGGACTGGGCCCACCACTGTGTATGTTTGTTTGTTTGTTTGTATGTATGTGTGTATTTATCTATTTAACCACCTATCTATTTATTTATTTACTAGCAAAAAGTGTACCCGCGTTGCGGGAGTAAAATTCTCCCATATGCCATCCCCCCATATGTATCAACCCCCTGCTCAACTTCCCCCATGCACATCAACACCCATGCACAACTTTCCCATGCGCAAATTCCCCCATGTGCAACTTCCGCCATGTGCATCAACCCCCCAAGCACATCAACCCTACAAGCGCAACTTCCCACATGCGCAAATTCCCCCATGCGCATCAACCCTCCATGGGCACCATCCCCCATGCGCAACTTCCCCCATGCATATCAACCCCCATGCACATCAACCCCATGCGCATCAACCGTCCCATTCGCATCAACCCCCATTTGCAACTTCCCCCATCCACAACTACCCCCATGCGCATCAACCCCCATGCACAATTTCCCCCATGTGCAACTTCCAAATGAGCATCAACCCCCATGCGAAACTTCTCCTATGCGCAAATTCCCCCATGTGCATCACCCCCCCGTGCTCATCAACCCCCATGCGCATCAACCCCCCATGTGCATCAACCCCCCATGAGCAACTTCCCCATGTGCAGCTTCCCCCCATGCACCTCAACCCCCATGCACATCAACCCCCCATGCGCATCAACCCCCATCTGCAACTTCCCCCATGCGCACCAACCCCATGCGCAACTTCCCCCATATGCATCAACACCCCATGTTCATCAACCCCCCATGCGCATCAACCCCCCATGCGCATCAACCCCCATGCACAATTTCCCCCATGTGCAACTTCCCCCATGAGCATCAACTCCCCATGCGCAACTTCCCCTATGCGCAAATTCCCCCATGCGCAACTTCCCCCCACACACATCAACCCCCATGCGCTACTTCCCCATGTGCATCAACCCCCATGCGCAACTTCCCCATGCACATCAACCCCATGCGCAACTTCCCCCCACACACATCAACCCCCATGCGCATAAACCCCTCATGTGCATCAACCCCAGTGATGGGCCCGGCCTGGCCCAAGATCCGGTTCACTGGAAGTAGGCGGGGCCAGGCCGGGTCAGGGGGTGGGGCTGGGGTCAGGGGGCGGGGCGGACCAGGGGCGGGGCTTGGGCGGGTCAGGGCAGGGCCTAGGCGGGCACAACACCACCTACCTGTTCTGCGGCAGGTCCACCCCTCCTCCACGTGTATCACACATATAAATACACACATATTTACAGGTGAACTCCAGGAAGTGAAAGTACTGAGGAGTTCACCTGAGGTCCCGCCTACGCGGGGACTCCTACACTTTCCCCGGCCAGTAATTAGCTGCGCGCGCATGCACAGTGTTTTTTTGGGAATTTTTTTTTTGAATTTTTTTTTATATTTTAGGAAGCCTGCAGTGCCCCCGAATCACCCTAGAACTGGCTCCAAAGAGCCCCCGCTGTCCCCAAATACCCCCAATCACCCTCCAACCCCACTGGAGCATGTTTTTAAATGTAGGACAAAATGTAGGACGTCCTACATTTTGTCCTACATTGGTTTTTTAAAGTCTTTAAAACACACACATGTGCCCTGGAGGTCTCCTCAGAAGTAACACACACTCTCTCATTGCTTGCTTGCCCAACTGGCCACGAGGTGGTCTACTCGGGGGTAACACACACAGAGGTCACTCACACTGGTTGCCCAACTGGCCACGAGGCGGTCTACTCGGGAGTAACACACACAGGGATCACTCACACTGGTTGCCCAACTGGCCACGAGGCGGTCTACTCGGGAGTAACACACACAGGGGTCACTCACACTGGTTGCCCAACTGGCCACGAGGCGGTCTACTCGGGAGTAACACACACAGAGGTCACTCACACTGGTTGCCCAACTGGCCACGAGGCGATCTACTCAGGAGTAACACACACAGAGGTCACTCACACTGGTTGCCCAACTAGCCACGAGGCGGCCTACTCAGGAGTAAGGACTTACTCAAGGGTTGGTGCTGGGAAGGCAAGGCACTAAGGCAGGTCAGGTCAGGTCAGGTCAGGTCAGGTCAGGTCAGGCAGGGACAGCAAGAAGCCACAAGAAAGGTCAGGCAAAGCAAGCCTGGCCGGCTGTTTGAATAGCGCGCTGCACGCTGTCCGGTTGGATGTGGCTGCAGTGCATGCGCTCGCACCCTCTCTGGTTGGAGGTGGAGAGCACAGGAGGCGGGGAGGAGGGACTGAATAGGAGGGAGGCGGGGAGGGACTGAATAGGAGGGAGGCGGGGAGGGACTGAATAGGAGGCGGGGAGGAGGGACTGAATAGGAGGCGGGGAGGAGGGACTTCCTCACCCGCCTCCCTCCAGGCTGCAGCTGCGTGCGCAGATTAAAAATGGCGGCCGCGGTGGTCGGTAGCGGCTGGGGACCGGTACGGTCGGTTCTGCCCATGCACGGGCCTACTGGATCGCCCCCGGTTGCCCAACGACAAGATCCGGTACGCGGTAGTAGGGCCGTACCGGTAACTGCCCACCTCTGATCAACCCCATCCGCAACTTCCCCCATGCGCATCAACCCCCCATGCTGATCAACCCCCGTGCGCATCAACCTCCCATGTGCATCAACCTCCCATGTGCATCAACCCCCCATGCGCAACTTCCCCATGAGCAACTTCCCCATGTGCCACTTCCGCCATCTGCAACTTCGCCATGCGCAACTTCCCCTATGCGCAAATACCCCCATGCACAATTTCTCCCCATGCACATCAACCCCCATGTGCAACTTCCCCCATGTTCATCAACCCCCCATGAGCAATTTCCACCATGTTCATCAACTTCCCCATGTGCAACTTCCCCATGTACCTCAACCCCCATGCGCATCAACCCCCATCCGCAACTTCCCCATGCGCAACTTCCCCCATGCACAACTTCCCCCATATGCATCAACACCCCATGTTCATCAACCCCCCGTGCGCATCAACCCCTCATGTGCATCAAGCCCCATGTGCATCAAGCCCCATGTGCAACTTCTCCCCATGTGCAACTTCCCCCATGCGCATCAAGCCCCCCTGCGCATCAACCCTCCATGGGCAACATCCCCCGTGCGCAACTTCCCCATGCATATCAACCCTCATGCACATCAATCGCAATGCGCATGAACTCCATGTGCATCAACCCCCCCATGCGCATCAACCCCCCCATGCACATCAACCCCCATGCGCAACTTCCCCATGAGAATCAACCCTCATACACAACTTCCCACATGCGCATCAACCCCCATATGCATCAACCTTGAAGCACAACTTCCCCATGCGCATCAACCCCCCAATGCGCATCTTTCCCAATGTGCATCAACTCCCATGCGCAACTTCCCCCATGAGCAACTTCCCCATGAGCAACTTCCCCCCCATGCACATCAACCCCCATGCACATCAACCCCCATCCGCAACTTCCCCCGTGCGCAACTTCCCCCGTGCGCAACCTCCCCCCGTGCGCATCAACCCCCATGTGCAACTTCCCCCATGTGCATCAACCCCCATGCGCAACTTCCCCATGCGCAACGTCCCCATGAGCATCAACCCCCCCTATGCATCAACCCTCATACACAACTTCCCCAAGCGCATCAACCCCCCATGCCCAACTTCCTCCATGTGCATCAACCCCCATGTGCAACTTCTCCCCATGCGCAACTTCTCCCCATGCACATCAACCCCCATGCGCATCAACCCCTTGTGAGCATCAACCCCCCGTGTGCATCAACCCCCCGTGCGCATCAACCCCTCGTGCGCATCAACCCCCCGTGCGCATCAACCCCCCGTGCGCATCAACCCCCCGTGCGCATCAACGCCCCGTGCGCATCAACGCCCCGTGCGCAACTTCCCCATGTGCATCAACCCCCATGCGCAACTTCCCCCCATGTGCAACTTCCCCCCATGTGCATCAACCCCCATGTGCAACTTCTCCTATGCGCATCAACCCCCATGGGCAACTTCCCCCCATGCGCAACTTCCCCATGAGCATCAACCCCCATGTGCATCAACCCTCATACACAACTTCTCCCGTGCGCATCAACCCCCCATACTCAACTTCCCCCCATGCGCAACTTCCCATGTGCATCAACCCCCATGCGCAACTTCCCCATGTGCAACTTTTCTCATGCACATCAACCCCCATGCGCAACTTCCCCCATGCGCACAAACCCCCATGCGCAGCATACTCCACAGTGCAACCTCTTCCTCCTAACAACATCCCGCCCAGTGCACCAGGCACCAAGCACCAAATTGGCTGGATGTTATTCAGTCTCCCATATTAAGTACAGAACAAAAACACGTTGACCCCTTTTCAGCCCCTGAATGGTTAAATTTCTCCACATGGGTTCTTGGTGGGTGTTCAGGTGACAGAAGGATCCCTCCCAGAATTCCATGTTTCTAGGCCCAGCAGTTTGGGCAGAATGTTGATGAGTCATCAATTCTCCAACGCAAAGTATAGGCAGGAAAATGCATTGTGCCCCTTTTCACCACCCTCTGGTTGGAATTTCCGAAAACCGGTTCTTAGTGCACCCCTCCGTCACGGAAGGAACACCCTCCCCAAATTTCATGCTTCTAGGGTCGGCGGTTTTGGCAGGGCGGTCATGAGTGAGTGAGTCAGTCAGTCAGTCAATCAGTCAGTCAGTCAGTCACTTATATATATATATATATATATATATATATATATATATATATATATATATATATATATATATATTTCTTCCAGTTCTGAACGGTTTCTCATCCCTTCAATTCTTTGGGCTACATAAGAACATACAAAGAGCCTCTATAACCACAAGGGCAGAAACCTGATAGGAAGTAGCCGAGTAGGTAGGCCGCTGTAGGTAGGTAGGCCGCAACAGTGCTCTTCACCCCACTCAGAAGAATCAAAAGGCTGTACCTGGGTAGGGCATGCAGGGTTCTTGAAACCAAGGCAGAGTAGGGTGAGCAGCTTGGTTTGGAATCACTCCGCAGCAGCACTCCCTCAGTGAGCCTAGGGCTGAGTCAGGCTCCAGTCTGGAGGTCTCTCCCTCTGGTGGAAGTGAAGGCTGGGAGGCTTCCAGGGATCTGCTCCGGGGAAGCTCAACATGCACTAAACAAGGCACCCTCAAGATGGCTGCTAGCCAAGGGTGGGAAGCCCAAACCACTAAGGAAGCACATGCTGCCTTGCTATGTGATTGGGCGCCAGTCTGCAATTGCTTTTGCTTCTAGGAGCAGCCAGCGGGTCAATGGCCCTCCAGGGCTCTTACCAGGCAGCCCCTTGGTCAGGGGGACCGCAAGCAGCCTCTCCCCTAGTCCCACTTGGTGGGTGGGGCAAAGGATGAAGCCCGGGCACACACACCACGGTAGCAGTAATCACAAGACACCCCCCATTGCTAAGAGGGGTCAGAGCTCCCCCAGGCTCCCAGAGGTAGGGAGAAACTAATCCCAGGTAAAAGACCCCAAAAACACCCCTGAAAGGTGCAGGTCAACTTTGCTAACCCAACTTCCAGCCAATTTCGCCGAAAGGCGAGACCAGATTGGGAACCCATGGGTGCCCCTCCCTGCCAGGAAATCTTCCAGCTGACCCTCCCTTCCAGAAGGGAGGAGCAACCCAAGGTTATGGACTGACCCCACAATGGATGTACCAATGGAGAAAGTCAGAACCAAGATCAGTACATAACCACACTGTACAGAGTTTCACAAACAGGAAGCAATATGGTTAGCATGCACTCTCAGCAGCATTTCAGTGCATGCAAGTTAGTGTTCATACTGATTAACACTGGCTTGATCTGCAGGAATGCATTCATTTAAAATCTGTTTAAAAGTTTTAATTCATTTAAAAACTTCTTTCACTCAAAACAGTCTCAAGATATTAGGATTGGCAGGTTCATCTCCATAAAGGGATTCTGTTAAAGATTGGACAGGTCAGCCAACTGGCCAAAGGCCCACAGTCATCTGGAGGTCTGCCTTGCCAGATTGCCCTCTGAACCCTCAATGGCAAGATGTCCAGTGCCTTCTCCTCCTCCTAAGCTTCCCTCAGTGTCAATCTCCTCCTCTTCCCGCATCCTTGGCTACAGAACACTACACAGACAATAGGCTTGCTGTACTGTAAATTCTTTACTCCAACTATCAACAGGCAACAATAATCATTATGGTGTAACACAATTCAATAGCAACACAGTTTTCACCCAACCAGTCATGTATCCCCTCCTTCTCTCTCTACCACTTTCCCCACCCTTCCTTCCTTTTCTCCCTATGAGCCCCAACCTCTTCCAGGGTGAGGTCATGCCAGCCAATTGCAGTAGTCCTCAGTGCTGAAGTCACCCCCTCTGGCTGATTGTACCCAATGGAGTACCTCCCTGAGTCTGTCCATCTGGGGTCACACCACAACAATGGGATGGCCTTGAGCATCCCTGGGCACCTCAGGTCTTCCTTCCCCAGACAATCCAGGGCCAACCCCATCAGGCTACCTTCACTTTTTGCCCAAGTCCTGAGGCCAAGCTCCAGAATTCCCTGCCTCCTTTGGGGAGCTATCCAGCCAAAGGGTAAAGAAGCTAGCAGGGATCTCCTCTTCAAACCATGTACAATGGAGGAGAGAGTGCTTCTACCTTCAAGCATTGCATGAAATAGGGAATTTAGGCAAGTTTTGCTCAACAAGGAAGGGGTTTAAAAGCTGCACCTGCCTGAATTGCCTCTTCAGTGCAATGCTTAAAGGCAGAGGCACTCCGTCCTCCATTCTATATGGTCACCCTGCTCAGTGGTATTACCTAAAGTGCTATAAAGGGTATGGTGCAGGGCAACCCTTTGCTTCTGGGCCCCCAGCAACCAGGTGCCTGCACAATTTCCACATTGTATAAATATGGAAATGTCACTTGCTAGTTTCTGCATATCACATGGCTCTAAAAGGCACAGCTACAGGAGCCAGTTCAAAAGTCAGCAGCCACCCTATTTGACACCAGGTCCATTTTTCCTACTTCCCCCATTCTCCAGAACTTATGACTCAAAACCCATGCTTAGGCCATTGTAAAAAGTGAGGATGTTCTTAATTTGCATATGAGGAAGGATATCTTTGTTCCTAATTTGCATCTGTTCAAGGATATCTCTTATTGGCCATAAAAACGTAATTGATGGAGCTGTAAAAAAGTGCAGCGTCCAAATCTGGCTATCCAGAAGTACTAACATCAGAAGCATATCTGCCAAGGACTGAACCTGGGATGTTTACCACGCAAACAGAGCAGTGAATCATGAGATTGCAAGAGCACAGCTGCTGACAAACCTTGAGGGCAACTCATGGAACTGCCTTGGCTTTCATGTTGCAAGGGCAAGACCTGAACCAATCAGAGCACAATCCTAACCATGTCTACTCAGAATTAAGCCCCATTGTGTTCAGTGGGTCTTAGTGGTGGGATTCAAATAAATTAACAACAGGTTCTATGCCCTAATAACCTAAATTAACAACAGGTTCTACAGTGGTGCCTCACATAAGACGTTTAATTCAGTCCGGAGGCATGCTTGTTATGTGAAACGCTCTTTATGTGAAGTGGATTTTCCCATAGGAAATAATGGAAACTCAGACGATTGATTCCACAAGCCCCAAAATATTCATATGAAAATATTAACTGGATGTAAAGATGATGACAAAACATTGAAATTGAATTGAAAATATGCATTCAATGCGCATGATCCTATTAAGTCTACTTAGGCTGCAATCCTAAAGACACTTTCCTGGGAGTAAGCCCCATTGAACACAATGGGGCTTACTTCTGAGTAGACATGATTAGGAAGCTGCAATCCAAGACACCTTCAAAGTGTCTCCCCACTTTCTCTTCATCCTGAGCCTCTCTCACCCCTGCTCCCTTCTGGCTAGCCCTGAGCTGCTTCCCTCTTCTCCACTGCTTTTCTCTCCCTCTGCCCAGTGGACACCCAGCCACAGGAAAAATAGCCAAAAAGTGTTGCTTTTGCTATGGACAGGCACGCTAGGCAGCCCTGATGCTTTTTAAAAGGGCCTCCTGAAAACTAAAGTAACTCCTGCCATGAACTGACTAGCTAACCTTGAAAATGCTACTAAGGCTTAAGTAAATGTTTCAGGGTCACACTTTTTGTGCACCATCACCCAAATCTTAACACAACTGTCACTTCTATATATATAAAACTGAAAAGTCACTGACTGACTGATTCATTCACTCACTGACTAATCAACGCCCAGCCAAAACTGCTGGGCCTAGAAGTGTGAAATTTTGGGAGGGTGTTCCCATGGTGGAGGCACCCAATAAGAACCATTTTTGGAAATTCCAACCAAAAAAAGGATGAAAAGGGGTGCAATGCATTTTCCTCCCATTACTTTTAGTTGAAGAATCCCAGACTGGGGGACACTCTGCCACACCCCCAGACCTAGAAGCATGAAATTTCAGGAGGGTGTTTCTTATGTGACATCAACACCCACCAGGAACCAATGCTGAAAAATTTAACCCTTAAGTGAGTGAAAAGAGGTTCAACGTACTTTTGTCCTATACTTAACATGGAAGACTGACTGATCACTATCTAGCCAATTTGATGCCTGGGGCCTGATGCACTGGGAGGGAGGGTGCACTGAGGGGGATGGTGCGCATGGGGATGGGTGCGCATGGGGATGGGTGCACATGGGGCGGATGATGTGCATGTGGCTGAATGCACATGTGGAGGTTGATACGCATGGGAGTTAATATGCAAGGGGTAAATTGCACAGGGAGATGCTGTGCATGTAGGTTTATGTGAAGGGGCGATGATGCACATGAAAGGACTGATTTGCATGGGGGAATGATGCACCTTGAGGGATGATGTGCCTAGAGGGTTGATGCAAAATGGGGAGATAGTATACAGGGGTATTTTGCTCCTGTAATGTGAGTACGTTTCGCTAGTTGAGAATCAGTGGTGGGCTTCAAAGACATTAACAACCAGTTCTATGCCCATCTGGCAGCCACTTTTAAATGGCTATTTTTAAACTTTATATGTCCTGTCTCTCATTAACAACCAGTTCTATAGAGTAGGTGCGAACCTGCTGGAGCCCACCACTGTTGAGAATGATAAAAAAAATCCAAATTGCTATGTGGAAAAAATGGGCTATATTTATATAATTTACAACTGAAACTAGCAAAAAGCATGCCTGTGTTGCGGGAGTAAAATTCCCCTGTACACCATCCCCCCACGGCGCATCAAGCCTCCATGTGTATCAGTCCCCCATGCGCAACATCCTCCCAACCACAACAACCCCCCATGCGCAACATCCCCATGCGCTTAAGTCCCCCCATGCGCATGTCCCCTAAGCACATCATCTCCCTATGCGCATCAACAACCCATGTGCAACATGCCCCATGCGCATCAACCCCCATGCGCATCAACCCCCATGTGCAACAACCCCTCCATACGCATCAACCCCCCTGCGCATAAGTCCCCTAAGCGTATCATCTCCCTATGCACATCAACAACCCATGTGCAACATGCCCCATGCACATCATCCTCCCATGCGCATCATCCCTCATGCGCATAATCTCCCCATGTGCATCATCTCCCCATGTGCATAAGTCCCCTAAGCGCATCATCAACTCTATGCACATCAATAACCCATGCGCAACAGCCCCTCATGCGCATCAACTCCCCATGCACATCAACCCCCATGCACATCATCTCTCTATTCGCATCAAACCCCCATGCGCAACATGCCCCATGCGCATCAACCCCTATGCCCAACAACCCCTATGTGCAACAACCCCACATGTGCATAAGTCCCCCTATGCACATCAACAACCCATGCGCAGGGTGACCACATGAGCCTCCTGTCCAAGTGTCCTACATTTTGGCTTCGTTTCAAAACTTCGTGATAGTGAGTGCAAAGTGCAAACAGCCCCTCATCATGCCATATATCATTGGATTCGTATTGAAGAGCAGAATCCAATGCAATAATCAGTTTTGAGATGTCTTTTGCCTATCAAAAGTTATGGTCAAAAAACCGGAAAACGAAAACAAAAAAATTCATTTTTTGGTAATTTTTTTAAGCGGGTAGGAACTGTGGCCTGGGATTAGGAATTTTGGCCTTGGCGTTCAGGAATTTTGGGTTTGGCATCTGGTCACCCTGTGCGCAACAGCCCCTAATACACAACAGCCTCTAATTCACATCAACCCCCCATGCCCATCAACCCCCATGCCCATCAACACCCCATGCGCAACATTCCCCATGCTTATTAACTCCCATGCCCATCAACCCTCATGCGCAACAGCCCCTCATGTGCAACATCCCTCCATGCGCATAAGTCTCCTATGTGCATCAACCCCCCATCCGCATCAACCCCGCCATGCGCAACAACTCCTTCCAGTTCGAATTTCTGAAAACTGGTTCTTAGTGCACCCTTCAGTCACAGAAGGAAGACCCTCCCCAAATTTCATGCTTCTAGACCGATGATTTTGGCAGGGCGTTGATGAATCAGTCAGTCAGTCAGTCAGTCAGTCAGTGTCTTTTCTCTTTTATATATATAGATGTACCCACATTGTGGGGTTAAATACCCCCATACACCATTCCCCCATTGTGCAACAATCCCCCACTGCGCAATAACTCCCATCCACAACAACCCACCATGCGCAATGCCCGCCATTGCGCAACACTTGCCATTGTGCAATGTCTCCCAAGCAATACCTCCCCATGCAACACCTCCCGTGCAACAAGACCCTGTTTAAAATGCCCCCACTGTACAATACACATCCCTGTGCAACACATCCCCCCTGCAAATCACACCTCCCGTGCATCATCACCCCTGCGCATCACTCCCCATGCACATCACCTACCAGTGCAACACACCATATGCGCACCATCCCCCTATGTGCATCATCAACCCCAGTGCACCGTCCCTCCCAGTACATCAGGCATTGGGCACCACATTGCCTGGATGTTGGGTAAAGGATAAAAACACGTTGAATCCCTTTTCACCCCCATAAGGGTTAAATTTCTCAACAACATTTCTTGGTGGGTGTTGATGTCATATAAGGAACTCCCTCCCCAAATTTCATGTTTCTAGGTCCAGGGGTTGGGGGCAGGGCCTTGATCAGTCAGGGATTCTTCAATGGTAAGTATGGGAAAGAAAACGCGTAGTGCTCCTTTTCACTCCCTTCTGGTTGGAATTCTTGCAAACTGGTTCTTAATAGGTACCCCCATCATGGAAGGAACACCCTCCCCAAATTTCACACTTCTAGGCCCAGCTAGGCTGGGCATTGATTGGTCAGTCAGTGAAATATATATGTAGAAGATATGCCATTTTTCCCATGACAGAGCAAACGTCCAAGGCAATTTGTAAAAAAGTGAAGAATATGGTCAGTGGAAACCAATTACTAGGGTAGAGCTCTGGAAAGGAGATTGCAGGTGGAACCGAAGGAAAGGAGTAGGCCTGCCACTTATTGAACCTGAGGTCTGCTATTGCAAAATAAACACTACTATTGAGCTATAGCCCTCCCTGCCACCCCTCAAAATCTGTGTTTAGAAATGATAAAACAGGTTTATGGTCTCTCAGTCACTCTCTCATACAGGAATCTTTGACACATGACTAAATATGGCTGCAATCCAGAGCAAATTCAGCCTGCTCTGACCTAACTGCACTCTCCTAACTATTCTGTATCCAGAGCAGAAAGTTATGCTGAATCCAGAGAGTCAGGAAGCCTGGGCTGCCCTAACTGCTCCAGAGCATGCTAAGTAATTGACACAAGGGGAAGACTTGCTCCTGAGGAGATACCCCTCAGATCACACTGAACAAGGAACAGCTGTGGTGCCTACAGTGGTGACATGACTCTGCACATCACCTGGTGCGGAAGTCTGTGCGTCATCCCTGGGATGCTGCCCCCCCCCCCCACCTGGACTGCACAGTCACCAAAGTTGGCGCCTGCGCAGTTGTTTCTGAAGCCAACTGGCTTCAGAAAGAGTACTGCGCAGGCACCATCTCTGACACCTGCGCAGTACTTTTCTGAAGCCTTTTGGCTTCGGGGGAGACTGTGCAGGCGTCAGCGTTGGTGCCTGTGCAGTACTCTTTCTGAAGCCATTCGGCTGCCGCTCCGCCTCCTGAGTGAGGCCGAATGGCTGTGCAGAGGTGCGGACTTTCTCTGCTCTAAGGAAGTCTCCTCTGAGGCTGTTCGGCATGCTCAGTGTGTTTCTGCGCAGTGCACCTCAGATGGCCGTTTAGGCCAGCTCCTCAGACAAGTGGCAGCTTCTGGCTGCTGCTCCGCCTTGTCCACATAAGAGCCCTTAGGTTGCCCTATCTAACACTAGGTTGGAGCAACTGCAAGATGCTCCAGCCCAGTTACTCTGAAGGAGGCTTAAGGCAGAGCAAGGCAAGATAGGGTGCCCTAAGAGAGGTGGACCTGCTCTGCCCTAACTGGGGCAGCCTAAGCAGCTCAGGAGAGGCAAGTTGAGGGCATGTTTAGCATTGCCTAGGGCAGAGCAGTTACTCTGTATCCAAAGCCTGTTTCCAAGGCAGAAATACCCTCTTCCAGCCCTCAGAGTTATACCACCTCAGGAGCAGGTATAGTAATGAGTAGACCCATAGGGGTCCATGATAAGGCCCGAGTAAGAATGGCAGTGCTGACCAAAAATCTGAGTTCTTGGCCAGCCTAGCTGCAACCCCTTCCTCTCAACCTCAGGATATGGAACAAACTACGGCTGCCCACAAACCTCAGGATACAGCAGGCCACTCCAAGAAGCCCCTTGTATTCACTGTAGAATGTACTGGCATCTCATCAGGGACTCCTTATAAGGCAGGCACCCAGTGGCGTCACCAGACTGGTGTGGCTGGTGTGGGCTGCATTGGGGATGCGCTCCGTACGGGGTGATGTGCCGGAGGAGTTTGACTGTCCTTTGGCAGGCCCCGGGCGTCAGCACACCCATTCAGGCCTGCACCAAGGCGGAGAATCAGCCAGAAGCTGCCACTTGTCTGAGGAGCTGGCCTGAACGGCCATCTGAGGTGCACTGCGCAGAATCACACTGAGCATGCCGAACAGCCTCAGAGGAGACTTCCTTAGAGCAGAGCAGACTTCCTCAGGAGCAAGTCTTCCCCTTGTGTCAATTACTTAGCATGCTCTGGAGCAATTAGGGCAGCCCAGGCTTCCTGACTCTCTGGATTCAGCATAACTTTCTGCTCTGGATACAGAATAGTTAGGAGAGTGCAGTTAGGTCAGAGCAGGCTGAATTTGCTCTGGATTGCAGCCAAAGGCCAGTATTTGCTGAAGATAAAATGATAAGCATGTGTGTTCCAATTAACTATAATTAAATTAACTATACTTAGTTAATTTACATTACTTTTTATAATGTAATGTAACCAATTACATTAATTACTGTATTTCCCGGCTTATTATATGCACTGGACCATAAGACGCACCAAAGTTTAGAGGAGCAAAAGAAGAAAAAAAAATTCTGAGCCAAATGGTGTACTAATATATTTAATAAAATATAGCAGAATAATATTTCAACCATGTAAAGTCAACATTGGTATTAAGAACCATTATCACTGTCATTAACAAATGAGGAAAGACTTTAAGCTTCAAGCACTCTTCTAATTTTCTGGAAACCCCAAAAACTCATCATCTCTAGTGTCAGTGATTTATGACTTTTGCGCAAATCTCATTGCAAATGATCAGACACCAACATTTTTCACAAATCTCATTGCAAATGGTCCAGGAAGGCAGGTAAATTGGGGGGTTCTTTTCAGGGTTGGGGAATCCAGGTAGGTAGGGAAAGGTGAGGGGATCTAGATAGATAGGGAAGAGTGAGGGATGCACAGGAATGGAGCAGCAGGGACCAGGTCTTGTGCATATCTCCTTTGGAGCAAGTCTCCAAGCCAGGGAAGGCTGTTTAGGAGTGCCAGGGTGACCAGATGCCAAACCCAAAATTCCTGAACCCCAAGGCCAAAATTCCTACTCCCCCAAGCCAAAATTCCTACCCGCTTAAAAAAGTTGCCAAAAAAGTATTTATTTATTTTTGGGTTTTTGGTCATAACATTTGATAGGAATGAGATAACTCAAAACTGATTTTTACATTGGATTCTGCGCTTCAATACGAATCCAACGACATATGACATGATGGGTTGGTGCTCTAGGATTGGCCCTATCACTCTGTAAGACACATAGACATTTCCCCCCCTATGGGGAGAAAAAAGTATGTCTTATAAGCCGGGAAATACAGTAATAACCAATTACATTAATTAACCAATTAATATAACCAATTACATTAACTATACTTAGCTAATTTATTCAACAACTGGATACTCAGAAGAGCTTTATTCCTGATTCTTGGAGTCCCTGTGCACAGGCTGCTCTCTGAACCTTCAATGGCAAGATGTCCATATAAAATGGAGGAGAGAGTACCTCTACCTTTAAGCATTGCATAAAAGAGGGAATTTAGGCAGGTTTGGCTCAACATAGAAAGGTTGAATCCCCTCTTCAATGCAATGCTTAAAGGTAGAGGCACTCCGTCCTCCATTCTATATGGTCACCCTGCTCAGTGGTATTACCTAAAGTGCTATAAAGGGTATGGTGTAGTGCAACCCTTTGCTTCTGGGCCCCCAGCAACCAAGTGCCTGCACAATTTCCACATTGTATAAATATGGAAATGTCACTTGCTAGTTTCTGCATATCACATGGCTCTAAAAGGCACAGCTACAGGAGCCAGTTCAAAAGTCAGCAGCCACCCTATTTGACACCAGGTCCATTTTTCCTACTTCCCCCATTCTCCAGAACTTATGACTCAAAACCCATGCTTAGGCCATTGTAAAAAGTGAGGATGTTCTTAATTTGCATATGAGGAAGGATATCTTTGTTCCTAATTTGCATCTGTTCAAGGATATCTCTTATTGGCCATAAAAACGTAATTGATGGAGCTGTAAAAAAGTGCAGCGTCCAAATCTGGCTATTCAGAAGTACTAACATCAGAAGCATATCTGCCAAGGACTGAACCTGGGATGTTTACCACGCAAACAGAGCAGTGAATCATGAGATTGCAAGAGCACAGCTGCTGACAAACCTTGAGGGCAACTCATGGAACTGCCTTGTCTTCCATGCAAACAGAGCAGTGAATTGTGAGGTTGAAAAGGAGTTTGCAGGAGGAACCAACGGAAAGTAGAAGGCCTGCTACTGATTGAACCTGAGGCCTGCTATGCAAAATATGCACTGCTATTGAGCTATAGCCAGTGGTGAGCTTCAAAGGGTTCTCAGAGGTTCTATAAAACCCTTTGCTAATGAGTGCCTGGGTCTAAGAACAGGTTACTAATGGAACATAGAACCTGTTGTTAATTTAGGTTATTAGGACATAGAACCTGTTGTTAATTTTTTTGAATCCCACATTGTCTATAGCCCTACCCTCAAAAACAACAATATAAACTGTGATCAGAAATGATAAAACAGCTTCAATACCAAGACACTGCTGCTCCTCCCAATAGATTTTTTTGGGGGGAGGCATCTAATGGCAATCTGTAAAAAGTGTCACTTCTCAAGCTTCAGTGAATTCACTCTTCTGCCCCATGGCTTCAAAGTTGCTCTTGAATGAAGAGAATCCAGGGTGACCATAAAGAATGGAGAACAGAGTGCCTGTACCTTTAACCATTGCACAGAAGAGGGGATTTGGGATGGTGCAGCTCAACATAGAAGGGTTTAAAACCCCCTGCTATTTAACATCTACATGAAGCCGCTGGGAGAGGTCATCCGGAGGTTTGGAATGAGGTGTCATCAGTACACTGATGACACCCAGCTCTATCTCTCCTTTCCTCCTGAGTCCAAGGAGGCAGTTGAAGTCCTGAATAGTTGTCTGGAGGCAGTGTGGGACTGGATGAGGGTGAACAAGCTGAGATTAAATCCTGATAAGACAGAGGTTCTCCTGGTCCGGAAGTCCTCGACTCGGGTATTGGAATATCATCCTATCCTGTTCTGGATAGGGTTGCACTCCCTCTGAAAGAGCAGGTCCGCAGCTTGGGGGTTCTCCTGGATTCGCAGCTGCCCCTGGAGTCCCAGGTGGCAGCTGTGGCCAGGGGAGCCTTTGCTCAGCTTCGGCTGATCCGCCAGCTGCAACCATACCTGAGTCGCTCAGATCTGGTCACAGTGACCCATGCCTTAGTGACATCGAGACTAGATTATTGTAAAGTGCTCTATGTGGGGCTGCCTCTTAAGATGGTCCGGAAGCTTCAACTAGTCCAGAATGCGGCAGCCCGTGTGGTTGCTGGGGCTCATCGGTTTGACTCTGTTGGGCCACTGCTTCAGCGACTACACTGGCTGCCCATTCATTTCTGGGCTGAAAGTGCTGGTCCTGACCTTTAAAGCCCTAAACGGCTCGGGTCCAGAGTATCTGAGGGACCGCCTACTTCTGTACAATCCGACCCGTCACCTAAGGTCATCTGAGGGGGCCCTACTGACTGTGCCGCCACTAAAAGATGTGAGAGGTGTGGCAGCCAGACATAGGGCCTTCTCAGTGGTGGCACCCTGGCTTTGGAACTCCCTCCCCTTAGAACTGATGAAAACTCCCTCAATACAGAGCTTCAGGCAGAGCCTTAAAACCTTTTATTTTAAAAAAGCTTTTCAAATGGGGCAGAGGTAGGGAGGCAGTTTTTATCATTTTATTGTTTTATTCTATATTATTGTTTTTAATAACTTTTTAGTCTGTTTTAATTATTCTTTGTATTCTAAATCTAATTGTATTTTAATTATGTTTTAATTTCTATTTATGAGCTTTTAAATGGTGTTTTATTCTGATTATGTAAGCCACCTTGAGCTCCCTCTTGCAGGTGAGGAAAGGCTGGATATAAATTAATTAAAATAAAAAATAAAAAATAAATAAAATGCAGCACCTGCCTAAATTCCCTCTTCAATGCAATGGTTAAAGGTACAGGCACCCTCATTGAGCTTTAATCTCCCCACCATGTCCTCACCTTGCTTTCAGGGTAAACCAAAGTCAGCTCCCCTTAACAATGAAGGCAACGTATCTGGCACAGCCTTGGAGCAGGTCAGTCGCATTACTAGGGTGGTGCGGTACACACCGGGTGATGCGCCAAGGGGGGGGGGTGACACACACTGGGGGACCTAAAAATTGCAACTTCCTGTTGGTGCACCAAACCCCATCATGACATACAATTGGATTTATATTGAAGAGCAGAATGCCTCTCCCCCACGCAGGCAGGCCGGATGTGAAATCTCCTTCTAGGGGCGGGAACCTAGGATCCCAGTTTCATAACCGAGCTGAGAGTAAGGTACCCTCCAACGTAGTCCTCAAAAACCAACGTCAAAGACTGAAAACTAAGGCAATAACAGTTAACAGACCGGCAACCCTTGCCAGAGTCACCAGAACAGCAGAATAAGCCACAAGGCAACATGAGGGAGATAGAGAGACCACTGCCATCTTCCCCCTACCAGCACTCTGAGACCACCAAACAGAGGTGGTTCCCACCCCAGGGCCGCAGCCCAATCCAATGGGCGGGTTGAGCACCCTTCCTTCTTCCTCCCAGAACAGGAGCCCACTGTAAGAACTCCTGTTTTTCTCTGTAGGAGGGAGGAAGGGTGCTCAAAACTGATTGGGATGTTCCAGAGCTGTACTCACGCAGAAGGGGTGGGAGGATTGCAAGGCCCTAGGTGGCCACCACCTTTGCAAGATCCTCCGACCAAAGGCAGCTCCAGTCGAGGTAGCTAGATCCATCTTACAATGTCTAGTGAAGGTGAAAAGACTAGACCAGGTAGCCACCCTACAAATGTCCTCAAGAGAAGAAATCCCTCAAATGCCGCAAAGGCGGCTTCACTTTGGACAGAATGAGCTGTAATGCTCAGAAGAGGGCTCTTCCCAACTGATATATATATTTTTATTTTATTTTATCTTATTTTATTTTAAACAAATGCATGCTTTCCCAGTGATGGAACCTGGAACAAGAAGAAGAGACAAACAGTCTTTTCTATGTGGTATTTTAGTACTCACAGTACTACCTTATGCCAACTGGACTCCGGCTCATAGGGGAGCTATGGGCAAAATGAGGGAAACACCAGGTCTGTGCTCCATGAAACCAGGAGTTAACCTTCAGAATGAAAGATGGATCAAGTCTCAATACCACCTTGTCATTGTGGAACACACACAGATTCGGATTAGTCGACAGGAGTCCCAGTTCCGAAAGTCTCACAGAAGTAACTGCAACTAGAAAAAACAGTCTTAAAGGTAAGATGCTTAAGGTCAATAGACAACAAATGCTTGAAAGGTGGACTTGGAGATCCCCAAAAAAGGAATTGGTGGACCTGGGGAAAATTAATATTGCCTACCCCACTCAAGAAACAGTTCACATATGGCTAAGAAGCCACCAATTTACACCAAGCTGCCTCCAGGATACTGCCCAAGGCCTCTACCTGCCTCTTTAAGGTTCTGGTGCTTACCATCTCTTTAAGGTACTGGTGTTTAGTGCAAGCCCAGGCCATCCAGGTTGGAACCTAAAATTTTTCCCCATGTTGCAACATATCTTAGTTGTAGAGGCTTTCTTGGAGGTTAATGAGTATGTTCTTTTCAGGAACCTTTTTTAAAAGAGAGACTTACAGCTCAATCACTAACAGTTGCAGGGCAGGATGAAAGAGTGGACCCTGTCTCATGAGATCTAGTTTCCACTCCTACCCCCAGCTGAGCTACAGCATATCTGGAAACCATGAACACCCTGGCCAAAGAGAAGCAACCAGCTTGACCTCCACCTGACGTTGCTATTCTCCTCCTTAGGAATAGCTAGACAAATGGGAGAGGAGGAAAAGCATACAGCAGTCCTCCTGGCAATTGGTGTTGAAGGGTAACTGTTCCCTTGGCCCCTACTATAGGGAGATGGGTTGAAAACCTTAGGATCAACTCATCTTTCCCTGGAAGCGAAAACATCTATGACTGGCCTTCCCCATGTCTTGGACATCATCTTAAGGACCTTGGGACATAGCTGCCACCTTGCTTTGCTTAGCTTCTGATGACTTAGTGAAGCCTCTGTCACATTACCTGTATCAGCTAAGTGTAAGGGCTCCTCCACCCACAAAAAGAGAAGGGATTCATTAGATGTCCCCTTGATGATTCACATATGCCTTGGTAGTCATGTTGCCTATTTGTACCAAGATATATGAATCCTGTAAAATGTTGTTTAAAAACTCCAGAGCCAGGTGAAATCTATGCTGTAGTGCAGTTCCTGTAAGGACTAAGTCCCCTGAACAAAGTCCCCAACTAGATGCATCAGGTCCCCTGAACAAAGTCCACAACAAGATGCATCACCAACCTATCAGAGATGCAGCCATGGTGCACAAGTTAAACCACAAACCAAAAGCCCCATACTCTTTCACTGAGAGAGCCTCTGTGGAGGCAACCACTACGAAAGGCTTTCTCCGGACAGAAGAAGCTTCAGGTGTGTTCTACAGTCCACCTAGAACAGATGGGGCTGGAGTAGATACCGAAAAGGCCAGAGGCAGAATCATGACCAGTCTACCACGTTCTCGAACCATACCAAAAGTCCCTGTAACTTGGCTTCTCCTCCCTTCTCCTCTGTCCCTTGGCTGGACTGGCCATCAGCACACCCTTGCGCGTTCTTCTTAGGTCTGCCCTCCCGATAGGGGGGCCTCAGGGCTGCAGGAGCTGGTCACTCCTGGTGCGCCAGGCTGGTGCGCCAGGCGCACTCCTGGTGCGCCAAGCCCCCTCCTCAGGCTATCACTGAAGCCAGGAGTGGGGATATAGGCAGAGGAGAAGGTAGAGAAAAAAAGGAGAAAAAGAGAGAGAATGGAACAGAGTGCTCCAGAATCACGTCCTACTCTGCTTGAGGGCGGACGAAACTGGGATCCAGGGTGCCCACCTCTGGAGGGATAAGATTTCACGTCCAGCCTGCCTGTGTGGGGGAGGGGCACAACCCAATCAGTTTTGAGCACCCTTCCTCCCTCCTACAGAGAAAACTAAAAAAACTAAATTATGCATTGAACTCTATAGAAAGTGACTCATATTGTGACTTTACTCATGAGTAGGCAAACTTGCCATAGTTCTTTGTAAAGGGCAGGCTGAGAGGAATCTGAGGACACTAGAACAATCCTGATCAAATGTACACATATCCACAAATTACCCCAGAAAGAGATCCCTGATGACTGCATTGAAATTCATTGAAAATGGATATGAACTGCACAGCTGGGTTTACTTGCAAGTAAGCAAGCATGCCTTGCTTGGCTGGAGTGGAAGGTCATTCAAGGAGAGTACAAGACTTCCAAAATGGTCCCTATCAGGGACATTACTAGGGCATTAGAAATGGGGCACCCTTGAAGAGGGTGGCATCCCTTGTGACCCAAATAGCTGAAATCATGGTTTGTAGAAATAATCCCATCATGTTATACACCTTTGAATGTGTAGTTTACCGCAGAATGCAGTGAAAAAAACCACTTTGAAATATGTGTATTCTACTAAAATGTATAGCTAAAAAAACCAGCAGAGGCAGGGCAATGGCACATAACCACATAACCAATGGCACATAACCAAATTATTGCCCCACCCCATGTATTGGGGTGACGCACTGGCCTTCCGCACTGGGTGACACGAACCCTAGTGATGCCCCTGGGGCAGGCTGACGAGTTCTTCCAGCTCAGACAGGAGCTCCAGCAGCACAAACTGTTTCTCCACAATGACTGCCACCAGGCTTGACTGTGGTGACTGTTGGAGTCACAGAAAGACAGAGACAGTTCGTTTTACTGAGCCTGCTGCTGGTATACTTGATGTCAACAACAGTGAAAGCCATGCTGTGGGTGGTGCAAGTGGTTAAGACACTGTGCCTGTAAACCAGAAGGCCAGGGTTCAAGACCCATGTCCCCACAAGACAGGGTGAGCTCATGTTCTTAGTCCAGCTCTGCTATGCAGCTGGAACCAATTGTATTGGCTCTGCCATTCCATTGGACTATTTTAGTGGCATGGAGAGTGAGGATTTGCTGCTCAGGTAACAGCCTATCCTCCATATCAATCTACCCAGGCCTCCGTACTTCACATGCAGTGTCTAGCACGATACCATAGTATTTCAAGATTGGTGGATGCCAAGTAGTAGAGCAGCCCATAACTCCACTAGCAATCCAGTGATTTGCAGGGGCCTCCAATATGGGGATCTATAGCAACCTCATTTTTCGGAGTGGTGAATAAACATTGAGGAGCCATCCCACCCATGCATCCATATGGCTCCAAATTGAAGCCATTGTTGGGGTGGAACACAGTAACATGAGAGATGATGCAAGAACATCATTGCATCATCTTGCCCTGGGAGCCAGTTGGCATGGCAGTATCAGTGTTGTGAGGAGAATGGATGGAGAAACCATGTATAACCCAAGCTCCTTGGAGGAAAGATGGTATAAAATATGAAAAATAAATTAACCAAACCCTAGCCTGGAACTTACCTTAAAAAGGGGCTGAAATTCTGAGCATGCTCAGTCATAGGCCAAATACATTCATGCTTGTTTCCCACATTTTAATATGCCAATACATCATGTTCAAGGTGACATATGTCCTCTTTTTCTAGGATCTGTCCTCATTTTTTTATTCTGAAGTTGCAGAAAAGAACTTAAAATATTCTCCTTTTCCTGGTAAGGTGGCCCCTGCAGGCAGTGCATAGCCCTCCTGTAATTAATTAATTATATGTAACTAGCAAAGAGGGCTGTGGTGGCTCAGTGGTTAGAACGCTGGCATTAGAACACTGCTTGACCGAAATTCCACTCAGCAAGCCAAGCCCTGAGTAGTGCCAGACAGGGTGAGCTCCCATCCTGAGCCTAGCTCGTGCCAACCTAGCAGTTCAAAAGCATGCAAATGCAAGTAGATTAATAGGCACCACCTCAGTGGGAAAGGCAATGTCCTGCTGACAGACCCCTGTGATAGGCTGGTCAGGTATCCCCATGTCTCTTCCATTCAATCCACAACAAGCAGATACCATCCCAACGGTAAAAAGGCTGAAGAAGTTTGTAACTAGCAAAATGTAACCACGTTCTGGGAGTAAAATACCCACTGTAAGCCATTCCCCCATTGCACAACACCCCCCATATGCACTACCACCCCACAAGTGACACCTCCCCATGCTCAGTTGAAAGACTATGATATTGTTCTTGACGCTGCATGCGAAGCATGGAGGCCAAGGTAGATTGATATGGAGGATATTCTGTTACCCAAGCAGCAAATCCCCCCTCTCCACACAACTGAAATAGTCCTATGGAACAGCAGAGCTGATACAGTTGGTTCCAGTTGCGTCACAGAGCTGGGCCAAGGACAGGAGCTCAACCTGTCTTGTTGGGACCCAGGTCTCGAACCCTGGCCTGCTGTTTAACAGGCACAGTGTCTTAACCACTTGCATATAGGGAGGAAAATGTGTTCTGCCACTTTTCACCCCATTCTGGTTGGAATTTTCTAAAACCGGTTCTTAGTGTGTACCTCCGTTATGGAAGGCACACCCTCCAAATCCAAGGTTTTACTGTATTTATATAATCCGACCAAGTGCTGTATAACAGACTAATTGAAAAAGTAAGTTTAAAAGAAATTAGTTTTTATTTGAAAAAAGAAGTTTAAATATCTTGTGTTGGTGGCCTCACAGACACCCTGCTGCAGTCTGGCATCCAAGACTGGGCTCATCCTCTTTTGACATCACTGCTCAAGAGTGACTACACTCTTTGAGATATTAACAGTGGTGGGCTCCAGATGGTTCGCACCTACTCTTTAGAACTGGTTGTTAATGAGAGATAGGACATATAAAGTTTAAAAATAGCCATTTAAAAGTGGCTGCCAGATGGGCAGAGAACTGGTTGTTAATTTCTTTGAATCCCATCACTGGATATTAAGGATAATAATACTTTGGCTGTTTGGGTTGCAAGCTACAGCAGCAATTGAACTTAATGGAGTTTGAAGAGTAGGTGGAGATGCTTTACAAGTTGCCAAGAGAGCACCATATAACTATCTGTAGAAGTCTGATTCTCCCACCTCCCTGGTTGATAGGTGGACAGGGCACATGCGCCACCAGAGCTGCTGTACCCAAACATGAAAATTGTACAATCTGTTCCAAGTAGAAGACACTGAACTCAAAAAGGAAGCAGCTGCTTTATTCACTTGCAAAGGGACTTCCTATCATAATCGTGATAAAGACAGGAAACCCTGAACAAAGACAAGGTGACCTTTATAAAATAATGTCTTGTCACTTAAACCCCCTTTTACTCCACCCGTTCTGATTTTTAAACCTCCACTCATCGTGGGATACAACAAGCAGAAATTGGTTAAATTTATTATTAACTGAACTCCCAGTTCAAGGGCCTCATTTCCAGTCCTCTCTGGGCATTTCTGGTCATCGGATCACCCTGAGCGTGACAGAAGTGCCATAAGGAACTTTTGCGCCACTCCTGCGGAGTTAGGCCATTGCACAGATGTGAGTCGGCTTCCTATTTCACCGAGGGAATAGCAAGATGGATGAGTTGCACTGGCCTAAACTGGCTAGGATTGAGCACACACTCTCTATGGAGTGCTGCCTTACTTCCTGAATAGCCAAATTGCTCCTGGGATTGGTCTTAGGGCTGAAGGCAAAGAATGGGAAGGGTCAAATACTGAAATGCTGCTGGAGGAGAATTTGTGACTAGATTACAAGGAAATGTGCAGGCCTATTCGGGGGCAGAAATATTGATAAAGAAAGCATCATTCATTTTCATCACTGCATCAGTTGAGAGACAATCAGCAGAGCTGTTTTGTTTGGTGGAGGACCTTTTCCACCTTGGTCTTTAGGAAAGAGGGTGGCAGAACGCCCTGTTCAGGAAGCAGAGCACTGCTTGTAGTAACCGGGTTTAAGTCAGGAAACTGGGTCAAGCACTGTAAGAAGGAGCAGTAGTATTGAGACGGTGATAGTGCCATAATAAACAATAGTGCCACAATAAATGATATTGCCACAATAAATGTAACTGGACTTTTCCCCTGCTCTGTAATGTTTCCATGGAATTCATGAAATATCTATGAATTATGATAGAGTGATTGGTTTTTCCAGACTGCTGTGCATAATTTTACACGCTTGCATTTCCATCTGGGCTCGTTTATAGTTTCCTGATTCATAAGAAAAAATGGTATAATTACTTTCATCACATGATGTAGGCTCTTGTATATATGTAGCAAATTCCAGTTCAGCCCAAGCAGTAAGTGAGTCCATCTTCAGGAATTAAGAATTCCCTCACTGTGAAAAGATAACAGGTACAGTAATATCAAATCAGAGTACTTACTGTGGAGATGGAGCTAGCTTAAAGAACAGTTTTTCTTTTATTAGTTGCCTAGCCAGATTTTTTTTCTCAAATACTGTTGGTTGTTCTCCTTTCCTACAAATTTAGACTAGGGAATATTTATGTAAAAAGAAAATTTTATGGCCAAGGATGACTATTTTTCACTAAAAAAGTCACTGGTGTCTTTTTGAATATTTTTAGCAAGGAAGCTTGTTAAATGTGATGTGAGGGATTCCTCCTCATTCTCCTCCTTCTCTGCAGATGAGATCTCCTCCATAAACTCTTGCTATTGCTCATGATGCAGATCCATCAATTCGTTCATTTACAACAAATTTTTGTTATAAAACTATTTGCACTGTTTGTTATAGAACAAGGCACTCTTTGTCTTACAAGGCAGAATTCTTTAGAAATTTTAGTTTGTCTTACAAAGCATTTGTCTTACAAGTATAGGGAGGAAAACATATTGCACCCTTTATACCTCCTTCCTATTGGAATTTCTGAAAACCAGTTCTTAGTGGGTACCTCTGTCATGGAAGGAACATCCTCCCCAAATTTAACGCTTCTAGGCCTGGTGGTTTTGGCTGGGCGTTGATGAGTCAGTGAGTCAGTCAGTGAGTAAATCAGTGAGAGAGCGAGTCAGTCAGTGACTTTTCAGTTTTTTATATATATAAATAAAAAACATTTGTTCCGTTACTTCAAGGCTGGACCACAGCTTCCCCTGTGTGGGAAAATTGGACAGGACTGGGCCCTTTGGGCATTCTGTCTCTGCAAAAGGCAGATTACAAAAGATGCAGTTATGAAAACGGCATACGTCAAATATTTGCTGCTCGTCTCGTTTAAAATCCTTGCAGAAAAGGATCCAGTCCTTTTATAGCCACAGCTTCCATCAATGTATTTGAAAGGGACAAATAATGAAAAACATATAGATGCATGTGTTGGGTTGCTCTTGTCTCACTGGAAGACTTTGCATGTTCCTTTAAATACCTTGAGCCAGCAGATGTGTGTACTACCAACTGCACTTTTACCCACAGCTATGGAAAGCTACTACAGTCTTATTGTCCTCCAGATGGATGAGGGGACTGGATGGAGAAACAAGAGACCATCTGCTAAAAAGAACTTGAATATTGGCATAGAAAGGATGTAGGGAAGGCTAAAATAATTATTCATCTTTTTTTCTTACATTCAGTTGATATACTGGTAAAATGCTGAAGCTCTAAAGAAGGAAAATAAAATGTTTCAATGGTAGGAGCATTGGAGGAGAAATGCATAATTCGCAACAGGTGATGTACAGTATTAACCAAACTATATCTGCCACACTTCTACAATTATTGAATCACTGACAGGCTGTGAGGTTATGGGTGTGTTTGTGCATGACATGCTGTCTCTGAAACAGAATATTCTGGTTTTATGTTCTGATCTTGCTGCAGTAAACATGTTAGCTGTAGGAGCACTGCTTAATAGATCCTGCACAACTGAATAACAAAAAATGTGTGCACCATGTATGTATGGAGACAGTGCACTTGGAAGGGGAGCAGGCAGGAACATGTATTCCATGGATCCATGAGTGGATCTCTTGTTTCCTCTTTGGTTCTTTCCAAATTTCTGCTAAGGAGAGAATAGACGCTTCCAGAGGTATAACTAGGATTTAGCTTAAGGGGCACCTACCGTAGGCACTGTACTTGTTGGGGGGCAATTCACAAGACAGTCACTTTTGTGTTCTCCTCAGAGGGGGGAAAAGCTTGTGGCTGCACACTGTTCCTTCCCAGCCTCCATAGGAGATTAAATGGGGGGAGACGCATGAAACTACCCACACCTTCTTTTCTGGGGAGAACCAGGAAATGACAACACAATTTCATACGACATGATCATATGACATTGTGATTTAAGTGCCTAGAAGCATTAACGAGGGGCATCTAGCTATACCTCTGGACCATTCCAGCACATGCCGAGAGAGTAAAAGCAGAACTGCTTCTACTGAGTCATTACCCCTGTACTCTTCATACCTCCAAACTCATGTAGAGCACACCAGGTTGTTCTTGTAGGGGTCTATGAGAAGCCGTGTCTTGCCTCCTTCTTGCTTAGGGCACCTGCCGGCCAACACTCACTTTGACTGCATTCATACTCTGCATTTCTATGCTAGAGTAGGGTCACCCCATCAGTTCTTCATGTCACTCAGGATCAGTTGTGGGGCTGGCAAGCTTAGTTCAGTTCAAGAGGTTCAGTTTTCTTCCTATGAATCAAAAGATAAGGGGGGATTGCCATGGAATTCTAAAAACACTTGGTATAAATGATGCTAGCTTTCCCATTGTTTTATTATGATGATGAATTGGCCCACAAAGAGCATTTGATGAGGACATTTGAAAGAAAACACAGCTATATCACACAAGTACCAGTATCTTTTGCCCAGAAGAAAGCACTGGGAGAAGACAATCACCTCCCCGCCAAACTCTGAGCACCCTGCATGTGCAGCATGCTTAGAGCCTGGGGTAGAGGAGAAGGGGATCACCCACCCTTCAAGCAGTGAGTGCCTCATGTGGGCTTGGAGCTCAGTGCTTAGGCTCGGGGGAAGAGTACTGGCACCTTTTTTGTTGGGAAAAAAGCATTGACTATATTTATACAAGATTTTTTGAATAATGCTTAGGGGAAAAACTATTTTGTAATTATTTTGCAGTTGCAGAATATGCATGAGAAAATGAAGTCTGAAGATGAGATAGCAATAGTAGGGCTAGGCTGCCATTTTCCTGGAGGTAAGCTTTCATAATTGCTATATGAAATTGTAAACCCGAGCCGGAGATATGAAGGAGCTGAAACAGCAATGCTAACCAACTTTCCAGCAGTGGCATAGCTGTGCCAGCTGGACATGTGTTGCATCCTGCAATTGGGGTCAGCCATGGAGGCCTCCTCAATGAAAAGCAATTTCCCTTTCCTATAGAGCTCAATGCATTTTTTAATTTTTCGTTTTTTGGCCATAACTTTTGATAAGAAGGAGATACGATGGGGTACTGCACACCATTGCAAAGTTCCAAAATGAAGCCAAAATGGAGGGCAATGAAGCCTTTTTGGACGACACCTGGACAAGAGGCTAAAAAAGAGGACAAATCCAGAAATTTCCGGTCATATCGTCCCCCTGGGCAGCACACAGAGGGGGGAAGCTGAGTTTGGGATAAGTTATGGGAGGATAAAACCTATGGATTCCCCCAGCTTACTGCACAGTGGGAGTAATGCTCTTGGGGGTACTGAGACTGGGGAGGTTATGAGAGGAGATCTTCCTACAGCCTCTCCTAAGCTCAGCATCCACCGCTCTGCGCATCTAGCTGGGGGAATCTTCTAAAGCGCAAATCTAATTTGCACTGCAATGTTCTGGCACAATTATGAAGCAGTTGAATGAGAAACAAGCAGGTCTTTTTGTCTGGATGCAAACTGACTAAATTTTGCTGTTCTATAAAATGAGGCACATGCACATACTGATACAGTTGTTCCGTATGTTGACCACTTCTATATCTTGACAACTCTTTCAGTTCCATGAGTGGTCAACTTTCAGAAGTTTTACTGCCTTAAGCAACACAAGATGCAATCCTAACCTAGGCCAGAACAACACATTGGTCTTCCCATTCACACTGTGATTTAGGGCGCAATCCAGAGTAACTACAGGTAGTCCTTGCTCTGGTGTAAGAACAATTTGCTCTGGATTGCAATATGAATTTCCCATAGGTTTTCATTAGGTGGTGCAGTAACTACAGGTGCACGTAATGTCTCTTACGTGCTCCCGTAGTTACTCTGGATTGGAGGGTATGAGATCGTTGGAGAACGGATGAACATGTACACACATCAAGGATCTTGTCAGAAGCACTCTATAAACTGTGGTCCATTTTGTTACGTCAGCTACACACTATTGTTCACCTAGGAATGGGTGTTATTTATGCTTTGCACAAGTTCAAATTTAAAATGCACCAAACCAAAAGACATGAATGATTCATGAATACTATCCAATGTCACAGAAAAAGGCTACGTGATTTTTAAGCATCATCTTAACATCTGAATATTGATTGCATAGAAGTGTTTTGTGTGCTCCCTTAGCATCTGGTGGGCTGCTGTGCAGGGGCATCGCTAGGGTAGTGCAGGTGGTGCACTTTGCACCAGAGGACGTGCCGGGGGTGACACGCATTAGGGGCCCCAAAATTGCAACTTCGTAATGGGGTTTCAAAACCTCATCATGTCATATACAGTGGTGTCTCACTGAAAGAGCTTAATTTGTTCCGGAGACATGCTCTTTAAGTGAAGTGGATTTTCCCATAGGAAACAATGGAAACTCAGGCGATTGGTTCCACAACCCAAAAAATATTCATATAAAAATATTAACTATGTAAAAATGATGACAAAGCACTGGAATTGAATTCAAAACACTGTAATATAACACAATTAACCATAATAAAACACTGTTATTAATTGTATGCACAATAAAACAATTCCAATAAAAAAGAAAGGGGGGAAATGCTGAAAAAACCAGGTTGGCTCCACAAGCAACTTGGGGATCAGCTGAAGTTAAAGAAAGAGAAGTATAGGGAGTGGAAGACTGGAAAGATCACCAGAGAGGAGTACAGGCAGGTAGCCCGGTCCTGTAGGGAGGGGGTCAGGGATGCTAAAGCTCAGTATGAGCTGAGGCTGGCCAGGGGAGTCAAAGATAACAAAAAGAGCTTCTTTAGATATGCCCAGAGGAACAGGAGGAGAGACGAGGGGGTGGGGCTGCTCTTGGACAAGGATGGACAACAGGTGTC
The DNA here is from genome assembly GCA_030015325.1 of Cryptoblepharus egeriae. Classification (NCBI taxonomy): domain Eukaryota; kingdom Metazoa; phylum Chordata; class Lepidosauria; order Squamata; family Scincidae; genus Cryptoblepharus; species Cryptoblepharus egeriae. Next base: position 16,604,491 of record JAREYC010000004.1, read on the forward strand.
TGGAACCCAGCAGAAGGCGGAGCTGCTCAACTCCTACTTTGCATCCGTCTATTCACAGAAGGAGGGCTGTGCAAATGGGGGTGCGGGATCATTGACTGATTCGGGAATGTATTTACATCCCCTAAGAGGTAATGAAAACATGGATGGTGCAGAACAGCAGATTAAGATTGACAGAGAACTGGTTCAGAACCACTTAACTGGCCTAAATGAATTCAAGTCATTTGGACCAGATGAGCTGCATCCTCAAGTTCTTAAGGAACTGGCAGATGTCCTTGCAGAGCCTCTGTCGATCATCTTTGAGAAATCCTTGAGGAGTGGAGAAGTGCCACTGGACTGGAAGAGGGCAAATGTAGTCCCAATTTTTAAGAAGGGGAAAAAAGAAGACCCGGGAAATTATAGACCAGTCAGTTTGACTTCAATCCCGGGCAAGATATTAGAGCAAATCATAAAACACATGATTTGTGCACATCTAGACAAGTACTCTGTGATCAAAACAACCCAGCATGGATTTACCAAGAATAAATCATGCCAGACAAATCTGATCTCCTTTTTTGATCGGGTTACGAGCTTACTGGACAGTGGCAATGCTGTGGATGTCATTTATCTTGACGTCAGCAAAGCATTTGACAAGGTCCCACATGACATTTTAATTGGGAAGTTGGAAAAATATGGGCTAGATGAGGCAATTGTTAGGTAGATATGCAAGTGGCTCGGTGGCCGCACTCAAAGGGTTTTAGTAAATGGGTCTGCATCAACCTGGAGATCGGTTTCAAGTGGGGTACCCCAAGGCTCTGTCTTGGGCCTAGTCCTCTTTAACATTTTCATTAATGACTTAGAGGAAGGGATACGGGGAGCTTGATCAAATTTGCAGATGACACCAAACTGGGAGGAGTAGCAAACACAACAGAAGACAGGAGAAACCTCCAGGAGGATCTGGATAAACTAGAATCCTGGGCTGTAACAAATAGAATGAATTTCAACAGGGAGAAGTGCAAAGTTCTGCACTTGGGCAATAAAAACCAAAAATACAGGTATAAAATGGGGGATGGCTTGGCAGCACAACATGTGAGCGGGATCTTGGAGTCGCCGTGGATCACAAGCTGAACATGAGTCAGCAGTGTGATGTGTCTGCAAAGAAGGCAAATGCCATTTTAGGTTGCATTAAGAGGTCTGTAGCTTCCAAGTTGCGGGAAGTTCTAGTTCCTCTTTATTCAGCATTGGTCAGACCTCACCTTGAGTACTGTGTTCAGTTCTGGGCACCTCACTTTAAGAAAGATGCAGCCAAACTGGAGCAAGTCCAGAGGAGAGCGACAAGAATGATCAGTGGGATGGAAGGGAAGCCCTACGAGGAAAGGTTGGGGGAACTTGGGATGTTCAGCCTGGAGAAGAGGAGGCTGAGGGGAGACATGATTGCCCTCTTCAGATACCTGAAGGGCTGTCATATGGAGGAAGGGGCCAATTTGTTCATAGCTGCTTCTGAAAGCAGAACTAGAACCAGTGGGTACAAACTGCAAGAAAGGAAATTCCGGCTGGAAATCCGGAAAAAATTCCTGACGGTGAGGGCGGTTCGACAGTGGAACAGATTGCCAAGGGAGGTGGTGGACTCTCCCTCACTGGGGATCTTCAAGCAGAGGCTCGATGAGCACCTGTTGGAGATGCTCTAGGGGGAATTCCTGCTGCAGGCAGGGGGTTGGACTAGATGACCTACTAGGTCCCTTCCAACTCTATGATTCTATGATTCTATGATTCTAAAACAAAATAGAAAGATGACTAATTTTCAACTAAAGAGTCACTGGTGTCTTTTTTCAGCAGCTTTAACAAGGAACCTGTCTAATGTCACTTGCTTTTGCCTCCTTTTGAGGCTGCAATCCTGGGAGTAAGCCCCATTGGACACAATGGGGTTCACTTTTGAGTAGACATGCTCAGGAGGCTGCACTTCAGGAGGCTGCACTCAAAGACACTTTCCTAGGAGTAAGCCCCACTGAACATAATGCAGCTTACTTCTGAGTAAGCATGGTTAGGACACACACAGACAGACACACACACATACAGAGACAGACAGAGACACACACAGAGACAGACATACACACAGACACACAGAGACAGAGAGACACACAGAGAGAGACATACAGGCGGGGGCATGACTGCCTCTGCTTCCCCACCACTTCCCTGGTCCCCCACAGGGAGCTGGCAGAGAGGCAGGGAAGGGTTTCAGAGGAGTCCTCGCTGCCTCCTCCTTCTCCGATGGTGCCTGGTGCCTTCTCCGATGGTGCCCTGGACCAGGGAGCTGGCGGAGAAGCAGGGAAGCGGGGGAAGGAGGCGCTGCGGGTGAGTGATTCACTTGCCCGCAGTGCCTCCTCTGTGGCCTTCTTGCTTCCCTGCCAGTTCCCTGGCTCTGCACGGGGCCAGGGAAGCAGCGGGGAAGCAGGGCTCCTAATGAGCGCTTGCCGGCTGCCTTCTAAAGTTTAAAAGGCAGCCAGCAAGCACTTTTTATGCGAGTCTGCCTCGTTAAGTGAGGCAGACGCCCCGCATAACAGAGTGCTCGTTAGGTGGGCATAAAGCGAGGTACCACTCTACTAGCAAGTAAACAAGCATGCCTTGGCTGGTGTGGAAGGTTAGTCCAGGGGAGTACAAGGCTTCCAAAATGATCTAGATCACAGACATTACTAGGATGTTAGAAAGGTGACACCATTAATGACCAAAATGGCTAAAGTCATGGTTTGTAGAAATAATCCCATCATGTTATAAACCGTTGGATGCGTAATTTGCAGCAGAATGCAGTGAAACAAACCCCTTTGAAATATCTTTATTCTGTTAAAATGTGTGGCTAAAAAAACCAGTGGAGGCATGGCAATGGCTCATAACCACACCTACCAGCCAGGTGTTGTCCCGCCTACTGCATGGGGGTAACGCACTGGCCTCCTGTACCAAGTGACGTGAACCCTACTGACACCCCTGCTGCTGTGAGATGGAGGAAGCTGAAATAGATGGGCCTTTGGCCTGATCCAGCAGAGGCTCTTCTTATGTTCTTATGAGGAACAGCCTACGCAAATCCCAGTGAGGCTGGAGGAGGTTTGCAAACTAGGGTCCTCTGGCCCCCCATAGATTTTGGTGGTGGGACTTGCCAGTGGCATATCTGGGGGCTGCCGGGGGTAGCAGTTGCACCGGACAGCATACTTTCAGTGGACAGCAAGCTGAGCAGATTGCAATGAAACAAACAGCATTGCAATATGTGTATACCATCAGAAGTTACGGCCAATTAAATGAAATGGCCAGTTAAATGAAAATGCCAACTGCCTGTGGAACAAAAGTCCACTTTCTTTCACTGAAATGGCCCATGAGACCGATTGGTCTGAGAACGAATAAGATGTAATTATGATATAACAAGGAACTAATAAGGTGTTAATATGAGTCAGTTCCCATTTCCACATATCTTATATTTAATGTGTGGGGGGATTACCATCCCACTTTGTCCCAGTAGAGAGTCTCTAACAGATAAAGGACACACTTTTATTTACTTAATTAAAATTGATTTTGTTGTTGGGGAGGGGGCAACAAAATCTCCTTGGACCACAGATAGCAGAAAGATGCCTTAGTAATCCCACTAGCTGGAGGAGGCAGCAAAGCAAATTGAGGAGCAGGAGGGGTTTGGGAGAAGGGAGGCCGGTTTTCCCCCAATTTTCCCTGGGCATAACATCGCTTCTGGGGCAACATTTTTAACTTTGCACCATGCTATATGATCATTAGCTAGTACACCACTGCTCCTTACACACTCCTCCCACATAGAGAAACATATGGAGTTGGTTTTGGGAAGGGGCCTGCTGCCTTGGGTAAGAAGCTGACAGTTTGCATACATCAAGATAGAAGAGACTCAGACTTCAGTATACTTTCCATGGGCCCCTTGCAGCTTATTGTTGGATGGGTGCAAGTTCTAGATATCTAAGTACTGGAAATGAAGACACCTCTACCTCGTGCTGAAATAGAAGGTGGCTAATATACTGCATTTTAAATCTTGCTGTAGGAGAAGGAATCGACAGTTTCTGGCATGTGTTGGTGGAAGGCAGAAACTGTACAGTGGAAATACCCCCAGAAAGATTTAACACAAAGGAGTGGTATGATCCAGACCCCAGCACATCAGGAAAAACATTCACTACACGTGCTGCACTTCTTGATGAGTAAGTCTAATGATAATGCTTTAATTAGGCCAGACTGTGTTTATCATGAAGACACAGTCAAAAGGTTAATTACCAAGAAAATGGCTAAAAAAGAAATCATACTGCTTTGAAAATGGTTGTGTTTTCTAACAAAATTATATCAAAAATTAGGTAATTAGAAGTTTTCTTTTTTCCTTCTGTTGTTATTGAGTGGCTCATTTCTGCTTTCTGCAATGGTGCTTGCATCTCCACCCCACATGATTTGCACAATAGTTTCTTTTTCCTCTGCTGTACTTGCTGTGATTTTCTGTACTTATTTCTTTCCAGAAATGGGGAGGGGTAGAAACAGGGGCAGGAACAGCAGAGCTCTGCTTCTGGCCTGACAAAAAAAATTCAACTCTGTGCCATTCGTTCAAAGAATTTATACCCCACTCTCTCCCAGCAAGGGCGATTAATGTGGCTACAAAGTTTAAAATTTAACAGTAATAAAATATTAAAAACAATTAACATGACTGTCAGGGGTCCCCTTCCTCAACACCCCCTGATTTACCTGGAGGTGGAGTGTAGGAGCAACTACAGGATGCCATGGCCCCAGAACACTCTGGGGGGGCCTTGAGGGAAACACCACACCTCTGGCCCCTCCAGCAGGCTGGCAAGGTGCAGGGGCAACCCACCTGTCACAAGAGGCAGGGGCGTGCCTGCCACACAGTGCCGACAGCACAGGGGAGGCCAAAGAGCACTCCGGTGCCGCCCAGGAGACAAAGTCAGCAGAAAGAATGGAGAAGTTGCAGGGGAAGTGCTTGGGCTTTCAGGCTACCCGTGTGGGCCCTGGAATGCCTGCAGGTCACTCACCTGCCCAGGTCCCCATCAACTGGGAAGGACCCACAGCACCCTGGAGTCCTCCTCAGCAGCAGAGGTGGTTGACCTCCCCTAGGCATAGGGAGGAGACAGGTGTAAGCAACTGGGCAGCCAGATTGCGACGGCAAGGAGGAATCAAGGGGGTGGAGCCAACCCCTTTTGTAAAATGCCCAGGGCAGAGAGAAGAAATGTTGCCACGTTATGGTATTTAGACTTGGAGTTCTGGGATGAGGGGAGGCCGGAGAGACAAGGCTTTGTGCTGTTAACACACCTTGTCTGTGAAACATAAGGCCTTGAATTCCAGAGGAGACGTATCACTGAGATACTGGGACCTTTCCTGCAAGCAACCGGACCTGACCCATTCCAGATGGATAGATTCAAAGGCCCCTGACAATGGTAAACACAAATCAAACTACCACAGTGCAATCCTAACATGCACTGGAACAGGCAAGCTGGAATACCTGTGCTGTCTCCAGCACAGGTTATGGGGTTGCTGCCGTGCTATTGCAAGCTGACCAAGAAATGAGGTTAGGCTCTGGTATAAGTGCCAGATCCAAATCCTACCTCCTATTCCCTACAGTCTTGCCCTCCCCCATCTTGGATTGCCCCTCCTCCCAGATTGCCCTTCCTTCCCAGACCCTGTACTAGCCTGTAAGGGCCAGCGCAGGTCTCCCCTTCTGCTGGTCTGTGGAGGTGCTCCTCACAATGGCACAAACATGCCTTATGGCATGTTTGTGGCATCCTTAGGTTGGCACAAGGGACAGCTAGGATTGCTCTCCCAAACGGATAAAAATTAGAGGTCATAATTATACACAAATTTGTTATACACAAATTTTTTATACATGGATTTGATTCAACACAAATGGCCAATGCAAGCTACAAACTGAAAAACTGCATTTCTGCTTTTGTAGAGGCAGTCATGCAAGCATTCATGACATATTTCAATCCCAGAATCAAATCCCTGCAGATACTGAGGCACTACTTTATTCCAGCAGATGCACCAGAGGAGCAAGAAACCTGGAAGTGGGTCTATAAATCTATTTTTATATTGTTTTCTTTATACACTGATTTTTTTTTATCCGCCAGAGATTCCAGAACGGAACCCTAGTGGATAAGGAGGGACACCTGTAGATTTAATTAAAGGGCCAATCTATCATGTCAGCTATTGAATGCTGTTCTATATTCTACTCCTTTTGTGGGCATTTTACCACCTGTCTTTTTCAGATTCAACGCATTTGACAACAGGCTGTTTGGTATTCATGATATGGAAGTTTCACGTATGGATCCTCAGCAAAAGCTACTCCTGGAGTGCACCTACAGAGCACTAGAGGATGCAGGAATACCCACAGAGGACATCAGTGGCACCAAAACAGGGGTGTTTATTGGTGGGTTGCAGTCTGTTACTATATCATGAATCCAATTAGTGCATCATCACAATGGTTGACAAATGTTAGGATAAAAATGTTGTTATTCAGAAAACATTCAGAAAATGTTGGTAGGTCAGAATCAGTGAATGCTTGGGCAGGTGGGTCAGGTTTCAAACATGGATTATGTCAAAAATTCAGATGAACTGCATCAGTGTTTTGCCTTCTTAAAAGATCTGGTTGGTTGGTTAGCTGCAACTCGGGCCAGAACAGTTTAAATAATAGCTAGATTAAGTGGATGCCACTGGAGATGTGGGTTTTGGACTGGGTTGCATCGGCCATGCTCCCAAACTTCAGCAGACTCTTTTGGACTCCCATCTACAGAAGTATCGGGAGGGTAGGTTTCATCTGGTGCAACACTTACTTTCAGCAGTCAGTGTTCCAGAAGTTCAGAGATGATATAATGACAGAATCACATCTTCTCTTACCTTCCAAGCAACTGCATTGCTTGAAATGTAAAAGTCAGTCTTGGAGCTCTGTCTATTCGCTGATTGTCAGTTTACAATGGGTACAGTTTTTTCATGTTCTTGTCAATGACAGCATTATCTCCAAGACTGCAAGATGGCTGGGCCCAGAGTGGGCCAAAGATAGTGTTGCCGTAATTCTCTTACGTAAAATTGGGACCCACAGACAGAGATTTTCCTCTGTCCCATTTGCGAGTATGTGAACACAATCCCTAAAAATTGGGATTGTCCGTGTTTTTTGGGACATATGGCAACCCTAGCCAAAGATTATAAAGGCTGGTGTGGTATCACCCTTTTCTGAAGGTGTCACCCAGTTTGGCCCACACAGGACAAACACCCCTCTGTGATATTTGATTGACAGTCACATTTAGATTGCATTGTACAGATGCAGGCATTCCCTCAGGGACCCCGGACCTGAGCTGTAGAGAGCTTTAAAGGTCAGAACCAGCTGCTTCATGTAGATATTGGCATCCAAGTCATGCTGGATCTCATCAAATTTGCCTGCAAAACGTTGGACGAAAGAATTGCAGTGAGCTTCTGTGTGGTCCCCCGCATCAGTGGGAGAGGCCAGGTGAAGTATGCCCTGAACCACATGGAAGAGCTTGGCCGGACAATTCTCCACAGACCCAATGGTGGCAGAGAAGTGAGCCCTTTTAGCTGCCACCATTGCTGCAGAGTAAGCTCGCCAATGAGCCCTAGCCTGCGTATGATCAGAGACAGCATGACTCTTCCGCCGTTGTTGCTCTAAACGTCAACCCTGCTGTTTCAAAGCCCCCAACTCCCCAGAAAACCAGGGAGCTGTGTTAAATCTACAGCTGGACCGAGGCCACTCAGGAGCAATCTTTTCCAGGGCCCTGCTCATCTCCGTGTTCCATAGATCAACCAGGGAGCCAGGTAAGTTGTCAGCTTTCAGGCAACAGGAAATTCCCCCAGAGCCCTCAGGAAACCTTCCGGATCCATCAATCTCTGGGGGGGAGGACCATGGTATGCGGTCCTCTGCCGGTGCAGGGCTACAGACTGCAATAAGCCTAAATCCCACCAGGTAATGATCTTGGAGATGTTCTTCACATCCAGATCATCATCAACCTGCCCAGCAGTCCAACATGTGTCCCACGTCATGTGTAGGGGCAGTTATTCTATAAGACAGACCCATGATTGCCATGGTGGCCATGACGTCCTGAGCTACAGATGTTTGGGGTGCCTCAGCATGAACACTGAAGTCCCCGCACTAAAAGGCAAAGGCAGTCTAATGCCACACTCCCAATCAGCTCAGGCAGAGACTGTTGGGCAGCATAGTGGACAGTACACCAGCAGAATCCCTATTCTGTCTCACCCCTCCAGCACAAAACGGAGGCTCTTTGAACCACTGGACAGGGGACCTGATGAGAGAGATAGTATCACAATAGACTATTGCAACCCCACCTCCCCCCCTGTAGTCTTGGCTGCTGTAGCACCCGGAAACCTGGCAGACAGATCTGTGATAGATCCACACCTCCAGCCTCATCCAGCCAGGTCTCCGTAATGCAAGCCAGGTCAGCGGACTCACCCAGAATCAGAACCTGAATGAAGTAGGTCTTATGGTTCACCGACGTGGCATTCAGAAGCAGCAGATTCAGGGGACTGTTGCCAAAACTGTCAAGGATCAGCAGGTTGGGGGGGGGGGCAGAAAGAGGGCTGGGCTGCCTATGACTGACCCTCCTTCTCCAGAAATGGCCTTCATCCCCCTCCTGCCATATTGTCCACAACCCATCACCTTATTAATGGCGCCTATACCCCCTCCCACACTCCCCTCCTCTAGCTCCCTCCAGGTGTTAGACACATAGTTTGGCAGGGCCTGCAGCAACAACAGGGAGTCAAGGGCCCAAATGCTCAACTTCTTCTCACTCCCTCCTCCAGCAGCTCAAAGGTGGCGAGGAGCAGGGGAGCAGAGCAAGTCCAGGGCCCAAATGCTCACTCACCAGGGCTGGTGTTTCTTGCCTCTTGCCACAATATACACTTTACCTCATGAATCCTACCTTTTGTAATTCTAGGTCTGATGAATCGTGACTATGAGATTGTTTCCAGTCAAGCAGTGCCACAAATAAATCATTATACTGGCACTGGAGTTGCAGTGAGCATAAATGCTAACCGGATTTCATACATTTTTAATCTGACTGGACCATCCCTTGCCATTGACACTGCCTGCTCATCCTTCTTTTATGCATTGCATTGTGCCTTAAATGCAATCAAACAAGGTATCTGAGTTCTTAAGCAACTACATTGGTTACAGTTTTGTATTTATGGGCAATGTTTTCTTGGAATTTCATTGGTCACAGGAACTGTGTCAAAATCACTACTTTTCAATTACTTTTATCTTTGTTCATACAATAAAACACAAACTCAGTTGATGTAATGAAAAGTAATGCCAGTGGGGAAACAAAGCATAAAAACCAAGCCAGCCAGCCACCCACATTGCCATTTCTTAAAAAGGCTGCTAGTTCCCTAACAACCATGTGGACATGGGCCCAGCCAGACATCTTAGGCAATGAATTATACAGCTCCAATGCCTATATATCCTGGTCATCCCACTGATGGGCAGAGCACTTGTAGTGAAGCCTTGTCTGGTAAGCTGAGCATTCAGGAAAGAACACATAGAAAATACTGATCATTATTATATTTCACACCCAATCGTATACAAGGCTGGCCCAGAGCATGCAACAGTGCTAAATAAGCCAATGCTGCATGCTATGGAACAGCGGCAGACCATGTGGCAACAAAGAGATAAGTAAATATATTTTATACTTACCTATTTTGCCACTACCTTGGCTCCAATTGGCTTAATCAGATCTATACCAGGTCTTTTGTTATTGTAAATCCATGGGTTTCCAGCTTTCCAGCACTGGCATAGCTGTCTGTGCCAGTGGGGCACATACTGCATCCTGAAGTTAGGGAGCAGTCGTGAAGGTCTCCTCAATGTTTGTTCCCTTACCTCAGAGTTTCATTGCCCTTACTGTGGAGCTTGAAAATTGGTTAGCAATGTGTCCTGACTGAATTCAAGTCCAAGTCCAAGGGAGTGCTTTAAACCCTGGCTTGGTCCTCCCATGACCCATCCCCTACATCACCTTATCTAGTGTGCTTGGTGGTGGGCATGCTGCGTTGCAGGCTGTTTCCAACTGCAGCTCTGCCACATAAAACAACACTGCATCCTTCACCCCAGAATTTTGGCTTTTAGAACAGGACAACTGTGCTTTGTCAAGGATCCAGTGGATTCACCAGTAATACTTCCAAATATTTAGGGTTTCAAAGAATCAATTGCTTTGAATTAAACCCAGATACTGAACATGTAGAATTCAGAATAACCAGAATTTGAAAAATAATTTCATTTTCTTACAGGTGACTGTGAAGCAGCACTTTGTGGAGGAGTGAGCTGCATCATGGACCCCCGCACCTTTGTATCACTGTGCAAAGCCAAAATGATCTCCCCTGATGGGCTGAGCAAACCCTTTTCCAATGCAGCAGATGGCTACGGAAGAGGAGAAGGCTGTGGTGTTGTTTTATTGAAACCACTAAAGAAGGTGATGTAGCATCAAAATTCTGAAATGAAAGATGGAAATTACTATAAATTGATCTAGTTCTGTATTGTATTACCCAGGACAGTTATAGGATCGGCAGCACTGGGGGCACTAGGGGGATCGCACCGGCTCGCCAGAATAGGATCTTAAAATTTGGGGGCGCTAGCGAGCCGGTTGGGGAGGGGGAACAGGGAGAAGCAGGAGCCGGTATGGAGGGGTTTTGGGGGGGCAGTGGGGGCTCTTTAGGGGCAGTTCTAGGGGGTGGAAGGGTGACTGGGGGCAGTTGCAGGCAGTGGGGGCTCTTAAGGGGCAGTTCTGGGGGTTGGGGGGTGACTCAGGGCTTGGAAAGCTCAGTAGCAGCAGCTACAGCTGCCGCTACTCAGAAATTTAAAAAAATCACTGCGCATGACAACGCAGCTAATTAGTTGCCTAGGAGACTCCTAGAGGTCCCAGTCATGCGCAGTGGTTTTTTCAACCCCCAGAACTGCCCCTAAAGAGCCCCCACTGCCTGCAACTGCCCCCAGTCACCCTTCCACCCCCCACAATGCCTGGTGGCTGCAACCTCAGATCCTAATCCTGACTACTCAAAAGCAAGTCCCATGACAGGCAATGGGACTTACTCCCAGGAAAGTGGCTGCCTTTGCAGCCTCAGAGCCCAATCCTGACTACTCAGAAGCAAGTCCCATGACAGGCAATGGGACTTACTCCCAGGAAAGTGGCTGCCTCTGTAGCCTCAGAGCCCAATCCTGAGTACTCAGAAGCAAGTCCCATGACAGGCAATGGGACTTACTCCCAGGAAAGTGAAGACCAACCTGACTACTCAGAAGTAAGTAATTTTTTTTAATTTTTTTAAAAATTTTAATTAAACACCTCCCCATCTCCGCCCACTGACCCTGGCCCTGTCCCCTGACCCAGCCTGGCCCCGCCCACTCCTGGAGAACCGGTTCTTGACCCAGGCTGGGCCCACCACTGACCGGCAGTAGTTATAGGATGGAGAAACCCCAATGATCCTAGCCAAGATTGGGGGGAGCTGAAGAGGAGGGGGTAGAAGACAGACTCATAGAAACCCCAATGATCCTAGCCCATGGTGACCATCTGTCCTCTTTTTCCAGAACATGTCCTCCTTTTTTAGCCCTAGTAAAATCTTCATTGTTCTCCTGTTCCTTGTGAGCAGTCAGCATAGCTTCTTCTAATTGATAAAGTATATATAAGAAATTATGGCTGCAATTCCTAAGAACACTTTCCGAGGAGTAAGCCCCAATCAACTCAGTGAGGCTTACTTAAAAGTAGACATGCATAGGATTACAGCCTAAATGTAACCATTTACTAATAATTTACTAATAATTTACTAATTTACTAATACTTATTTACTTCTTTACTAATAAGTAACACAGAGTGCAACATAGGGTGCATAGGATTACAGCCTAAATGTAACCATTTACTAATTATTTACTAATAATTTACTAATTTACTAATATTTATTTACTTATTTACTAATAAGTAACATAGGGTGCAATCCTAAAGATGTCTAAGTCCCCATTTTGTTCTGTGGGACATGCTCTCAGGAAAGTGTGTATAGGATTGCAGCCACAGTGTTTAAATTAACCACATGAAAGCAATATATAGGTGTGTGTTTTTAGCTTTTATTTTGCCATGTCCCACATTTTTCTTGGGTGTCTTATATTTGGGGGGAGGTGCTGTGCTCATTTTAGGTTGTGACTTATGGGCACCCTGTCTTCTGCCAAGATACTTCCTGTCACTCACTCCCAACCTTGTCTACTTCACAGGGTTGTTGGGATTGGAGAGATACAGCTGGCTGGTATAGTGGTTAGGGAATGGATGGGGACCTGGAGGATCCAAGTTCAGGTTTCCAGTGGCCAAGAGCTTCCTGTCACATATTCTCAGCCTCACCACTTCACAGGATTGTTGTTCAGCTGGAGGGATAGGTCTGAATATGTGTTGGTTAGGGGGTTGAACTGAGATTTGGAGTATCCAGATTCAAAGCCCCTTTCAGCAAAGAGGCTTCCTATCTGTCATTCTTGCCATAGTCTATCTCACAGGGTTGTTGTAAGATGGGATGGTTAGGGCAGGGTGGTGTAGTTCTTATAGGGTGGACTCAGAAATCCAAATTCAAAGCCCCCACTTGGCCATGAGATTTTGAGCTAGGAGACTCCCCCACCACAGAATGTTTATCTTATGCCTGTCTTCTCAGTGGCAAGTCCCATGGAGCTTACTCCCAGGAAAGTGTGAATAGGATTGCAGCCTCAGAGCCCAATCCAAGGCCTGTCTTCTCAGAAATTAGTAATATTATAGTCAATGAGGCTTACTCGCTAGTAAGAGTGAATAGGATGGCTATGTGCATCAAAAAAGGTTTAAAATCCCTGCTCCCTGAGTAGACATGCATTGAGACATTGGGCTCTCACCTGCAATGCTGTCTGTAGTAACCTAGCAATAGTGCCATTTACTAATTTATAATAATTGGATTTTACAGCTGGAGTCGGTTGTGCTATGGTTGGGGAAGCCCTCACGCTAAGTTGCCAGAGGGAAAACACCCCCTTCCCACCTTGCTGGTCCTTGGAAAAATTTTTCCCACAGAACCAGTCCCTTGGGCCAAAGAGGTTGAGGACCACTGCTGTAGAGGGAGCAGCTTCTACAGGTTGCATTCCTAGAGCAGGGAGGGAGGGGGATTTCACAGGAGGTTGCAGTTTGTGGACAGATAATAGGTGTCTCACAATTTATAGACTCTAGTCTTGTGTGTCAAAAACATAGGCACTGACACAGGAATTTGATTTCAGGGGTTTTACCTAAAAATAAAATGCTCACAGCGCAATCCTAATTTGTGCTGGAATAGGCAAGCTGGAATATCTACACTGAATCCAGCACAACTTAAGGGGTTGTGATCGCAGTACCATGAGGAAGAGGAGACTCGATCATTTTGCTGTGGTAGGACTAGAGTTTCCCTAATAGGAATCCTCAGGCCGCCAATGGAGGTGGCCTATGTCTGAACAGACAGGAGCAGTCAGAGGCTTCTCCTGGCTGCTCAGAAAGTGGTTAGGATCATCAGCCGACATAACTGTCAGATCTGATCTCCACCTACCCCCTGCCCTCATGCCCATTCCCACCACCCTGGAACGCCCCCTCCTTTCACCTCCCCACCCTTTCCCAGCCTCCTCCCCAGATGCGCTGCCTAGAAAGACCAGTGCTACTCGCCCTTATGCTGGTCTATGTGCACAACCAGCACACATCTGTGCGCTGGCCAATGATCCTGTTCTGTGGCACAGACATGCCTTATGGCATTTTTGCCACACCCTTAGGTCGGCGCAAGTGATTTGCGCTAAGCTAATAGACAGCTAGGATTGTTCTCTCAGGGACATATTTTGGAATATCAGTAGCTGTAACTGTAACTATGAGAGTCATGGGTGAACATGAACAATAAAATGAACAAATAAATTGGGCCTTTGAACTTCAGGGTGCTGGTAGTAGATCCCAGCTTTTAAAGTCATTTCTCAATGCTGTAAAAGAATTAGATACCACCAGGATAGTTTTCCAATAAAAGTCAGGAAAGAAACAAACAAAAGAGTGTAAAAAGAGAAACCTAAAGAAGCTTACGGGGTAAGCAGTCATACAATATAAGCCTTTCCCTCCTCTGTAGGAACTAAAGCAGCAAACAGAAAAAATATATCCATTGGTTTCTCAGTGGGCGTTTTCAAGCAAAATGCATTTCATTTACTGGTGCTATCTATTTGTACATCCTGTATTTATTCTTGTGATTTGATGATAAGAGAATTATTCATATCCTTTGAAAGAAAATAACAGACTTCTGACAACGTATAATATAGCTTTGGTGGAAGTTTTTTTGCAATTTCCATTCTGCTCAAAATCATGATCAACCCCATATTGTTCTTCATTCCAAATAGGCAGAGGAAGACTTCAACAAAATATGGGGTGTCATCAGTGTCAGTGCAGTTAACCATGATGGAAGATCTGCCACTCCAATCACTAAACCATCTCAAAAGCAACAGGAAAACCTGTTGCTCAGCATTTATCCAAGATGCATTGATCCATCATCACTACAGTATATTGAAGCACATGGCACAGGAACTCCTATAGGAGATCCCATTGAAGCAGAAACCATAGGCAATGTCATTGGCAGAAAGAGGTCATCTCAAGTGCCTCCACTCAAGATGGGCTCCATTAAAGGGAACATTGGGCACACCGAGTCCGCTGCTGGGGCAGCTGGGTTAATCAAAGTGCTCCTGATGATGCACCATGGGAAGATCGTTCCATCCTTGCACTTCTCAGACAGTGACAGCAGCATAAATACAGAAGAATTAAACCTCTCAATTCCCACAACAGTTGAAAGATGGGATGAGTCTGGTGACTTGGGCAGAATAGCTGGGATCAACTGTTTTGGATTTGGAGGAACAAATGCACATGTGGTTGTCAGGCAGGTTAAACAAACGCAGGCTCTTCTACCAGTCAAAAGATCTGTTGAGCTGTTCATCATTTCTGCGGCTTCAGGATCCTCTCTCAAAAGGACAATGGAAGATACTGCTGGGCACATCAATACCGGTGGCTCAGTGTCCCTCCCAAATTTGGCCTATACCTCTGCATGCAGAAGAAGCCACAGAAGCTACAAGTACAGAAAGGCCTTTGTGGTGTCCTCCCTCCAGCACCTGGAACAACAACTCACAACTGCAGCTGAAAAGGAAATTGTTCCATCTAAGAGGCCTCCACAACTAGTTTTCCTCTTCTCTGGTAATGGGCTGAATTTGAAAGGGGTGTTTGCGGCCCTGTTAAAGGCTGAGCCCATTTTTAGAGACAAATGTCAGGAAATTGAAAGACTCTTTCAGAAATACTCCTCCATAGGCCTTCTGAAATTAGCAGATGAAGAAGAGGATTTGGCCAGGCCTGAGATAGCCCAACCCTTACTTTTCACACTACAGGTGGCCTTGGTCACCCTTCTGCAGTACTGGGGAATTACGCCAACCGCTGCTGTTGGCCATTCAGTTGGCGAGGTGGCTGCTGCCCATTGTGCTGGCTATATTTCTCTGGAAGATGCCATCAAAGTCATCTATCACAGGAGCAGATTACAGGCCAAGGTCACTGGTGGCAGGATGTTGGTCGTGAGTAACATCCCAGTGGAGGAGGTTTCAGAGGCCCTTGGAGCATATTCGGGCAAGGTCTGTGTTGCAGTCTTTAACAGTCCTCAGTCTTGTACATTGTCAGGAGATGCAGATTCCATCAGTGCCCTTCAGAAAGAGTTAGGTGAACACTTCAGAGAAAGAAATATATTTCTTCATGCTTTAAATGTGCCAGCTGCATATCATAGTCAGATGATGGATCCAATACTGCAAGAGATAGAAGAAAGCTTATTGGAGCTGGAGAAACAGAAGCCTGAGCTGGAGGTGTTTTCAACAGTGACAGGGAAAGTTGTGTCAGATGAATTTCACATGGGCAGCTACTGGAAAAGGCAAGTTCGGGATCCTGTTGTTTTTGCACAGGCCTTAATGACTTCAGTAAAGGATAAGGAAAATGTTGTGTTTATAGAAGTTGGTCCCCAAGGAGCATTAAAGAGATACATACTTGAAACATTAGGCAAACAAAGTGAAGTTTTTCCTTCTATGCACACAAAAAAAGAATACGAGACCCTTCTCACTCTTGTGAAAGGCCTTTTTGAACTGGGGTTCAATCCAGATTGGAAGCACCTCTTTGATGGATATCAGAGTGCACCATCAACCTACCCCAAATATCAGTTTGAACGAAAGAGCATAATGGCCTACTTGGACGATCACACCCAGCACATTAAAAAAGCTGCAAACTTTCATCATCCCTTAGCACAGAATTCTAGCAATGACAACACAGGATTCAGGTGTTCCATCTCTCAGACCCGTACCCCATATTTGTATGAACACAAGCACAACGGAGTTGCTCTTGTTCCTGGTGCCTTATTTGTTGAACTTGCTGTGGCAGCTGTGATGAGTACTTCAAGACCCAAAACGCCCTTAAGCATGTACCAGATGAGCATGACGTTTACATCACCGTGTGTTTTGAGTGAAAGTTCTCATGAATTGAAGGTCGAAGTGGAATCACAAGAAGCAGTTCAAGGTATCAAAATATTATCTCCATCAGGGGCAGTTTTTGCATCAGGACGAGTCACAAGGAATCCAGAAATGTCTTTGGAGGAAAGGAGCATTTCCATTAAAGATGTTATGCAACGATGTACATCGCTGATAAGGAGAGATGAGATTTATGAAACACTGTCTTTGGCTGGATTCCAGTATGGTTCAACATTTAAGCAGCTTGGCGATGCTTTTTATTGTGAAGAACTGAAGGAAGCGATAAACATCATGAAGGTAAACAAACAGACCACAGAAGAAATGCATGAGTATTTCATCCATCCAGTACTCTTAGACTGTTTTCTCCAAATGACAGTGGTTATGATCGCAAAAACTTTCAAGCACCGTATAGGCTTTCCTTCTGGAATAAGCAGCCTTGTAATTGTGAGACCGCTGCAAGAAGAAATGGTAATATATTTAAAAACGAACAAATCTACTGAGAACTACTTGGAGTTCTGTGGATGCTTCACAGATAAACACGGTTCTGTTTTGGTTGAGATAAAACGTGCTGGGATCACCTTTGTGAAGGAGACATCCATGCTTGAAACAAATTTACTGTTTGAAAACAAATGGGAGGAGATATCCCATCCTGAGATAACCCAAAAGACAGAAGCCCCAAAATTTGCCGTGTTTGCTAACAAAAATGGGGTATCTCGGCAGCTAAGAAGGTATTTGCATAAAGATTCTACTTATTTTATGTATGATGAGTGGGAAAAATTAATGGAAGTCAAAAGCCCAGAATCAGCAGCACAAGACAGAATTAAGTTGCAAGTTCAAGGCTTCAGTGATGTTTTGTTTCTGTGGGGAATTCAAAGGCTGAAAGAGAACGATCCAGACGGTGTGGTGGCACATTTATCCAAGTGCTGTGAAGCTTTTCGGCAACTGATCATAGCCTTGAGAGACAAGACGAGTCATTGTTCCATCACAATAATCACGTACAGGACAACAGACAAGAGTGTCGACCATATCAACCCTGGATTTGCATTGTATGGCATGGCACGAACCTGCATGATTGAGGCTTCTGAAATCACATTTCAGATGATTGATCTCAGCTCCACAAGCACAATGGACATCTCGGCATTAGCAGATGTTTTAGTTAAATATGAGGCAGAGAAATATCCTGAAGTGTGGATCGATCAGGGGAGAATTTATACCTCTGAAATCAGACACACCCCAATTAATAGCACATCCCATAATTGTTATCCGCGGCCTCTTCAAAATACAGAGCAGTTCTCTCTTTATGCCTCAGAGCCTAATGAAGTGAGAGATGTATTTGCTGAACGGACTGACAGTGGTCCTGCTCCTCTGGAGAACCACAGCGTGGAAGTACAAATTGAAAAAATAAGTATCCATTCTGATGACTTTTTTCCTGTTAGTGTTTCCAGCCTGAACTTTGGAAACACAGTATACTGGAAGTCACAAACAATTGGTAAGCACCAGCTTATAGCCCTGGACTACAGTGGGACAGTTGTGGCAACAGGTTGCCAAGTGGAAAAGCTCAGGGTGGGAGATCATATTGTTTCCTGTTATCCGGTTGTAGCATCTGCAAGATTCAAGCTCCCTGAGAGTGTGTGTTTTAACATGCAGAAATTTCCATGCTTTAAAACTGTACCTTGTGTGTCCTTCTTCAGGATCGCATGGGAAATTTTGCGTCAAATGTTACCAAAGCTGAAACGGAATGGATATTTAGGCATTGTTTCTACTGAAGCAGAGTCGGTTTTGTGCCAAGTACTTACACTGTCAGCCCAGAAAGCAGGCTGGAAAACCCTACATACAAGACTTGACAGCAGTCTGGAGCAACGTCTGGCCCACTGCAATGCTCTTATTTTCCTCCCTCCCTTTGAAAGACTACCTAAAGATGCCTTGGCTCACTTTTCGCAACTCCACGATGTAGTAGTAACATGTGGCAACCACAAAACTGAAAGGCTGGCATCTCTCATGGGTAGTGTGCCTGAAAACGTACAAATTCATGTTCTCAGTCTTGCCAGCATTTTTCAGAAAGCATCTCTGAAACGTTCCCATAAGGCTTTCTCTCACTGGATTAAATCAATGCAACTCAAGGAGTTGAACTTATCTTGTTCAGTGTTTCAGGAGACCGACAATTGTGAGAACACAGACACCGCAATTTCATCCCATTTTACTTCCAAATTTGTACCTGTCATTCTGCTGAAGAGTGATAAGCACAACAGCTGCATTTCTGACATCCCCGTGTATGAAGCCAAGGGCAAACTGTTTAAGCAGAATGCTGTTTACATCGTCACAGGGGGACTCACCGGTCTTGGCTTTGAAACGGTGAAATTTATTGCTCAAAATGGAGGAGGCCACGTCGTGATACTTTCACGAAGAAAGCCAAGTGCTGAGCATCAACAGCAAATCCGTAATGTGCAAAATCAATGTGACCGGACAAGAATTATCAGTCTGCAGTGCAATATAATTATTGGGTCTGAAGTCACCAGAGCTATCAGTTCAATCTACAACCTCTTTCCAAACTGTCCAATCAAGGGAGTATTCCACAGTGCTGGGATTGTACATGACGGGATGATTGAAGCCCTGACAATATCTAACTTTGAGGAAGTTTTAAGTCCCAAGGTTGCAGGAACCATCAATCTTCACCATGCTACTCAAGGACACGATCTTGACTATTTTGTATGTTACTCATCCATTACTTCCTTTTTTGGAAATTCAATGCAAGCCAACTATGCTTCTGCCAATTCTTTCCTGGACCTTTTCTGCCATTACAGGAGAAACCATGGACTTGCAGGACAATCTATTAACTGGAGTGCCTTGAATCTTGGAATATTGCAAAATCAAAATCAGCTTCAAGCTCTTTTAAAAGCCAAGGGCCTAGAGATCCTGCAAGTGGATGATTTCCACGAATATCTCAAAAGGAGCTTGATCCTGAACAATCCTCAGCAAGCAATTGTAAGACTAAACATGAAGACTTTCAGTACACAAAATCCAGTATTGAGATACCGCATGCATAAAATCTTTACAGAAGTATTAAGCAGTAATTTCCACGTTTCTGAGCAAACCATGTTTTCAGAATCGGCTCCAGTAAAATCTGAAGATTATATCATATCATTGATGAGCCAGATCACTGGTACAGAGAGAAGTGATATAACGGTGAATACTTCCATTTCCTCCCTTGGCATAGATTCTATGTTAGCTATGACTTTATGGAACTGCATTGTGCAGGAAAGAGAAGTAAACATACCACTTGTGAAACTACTGGATCCTCACGCCACTGTGCTAAGTTTAGCATTGCTTTTAGATGGAGGACGCAAGTCTTTTGAAGAGAGATTTGATAGAGAATACAATGAGAAAGAAAATATTGAAGGAGAAGCCTGGAATGCTTATTTGTAACTTGACTATTGACAATACATGTTTCTTTTAAGAATGTTATATTCCAATAATTCATTACTTTAAAGTGAAAGTTTTAAAATTCATGGTTTTAAGAAAAATCATGGTACGTTAATTAGCATACATTCAACAGACAGAAATGAAGGCTTAGATATAATTCATGTTTTTATAATTACATTGAATTTAATTCACTGAAACCTGAAGAAAACTGTTGTTTAATGTTTGTTTTTTGAAACATTTTACTTACTTTTACTTCGTTCTGAGAATACATTACAGTTGTTCTACTTTTCAAACCAAATATCTAGCTTATTATTGATAGACCCATCAGCTAACTCAGGCCCAATCCTATGTTTACCTAGGTTATGGGAAGAACAAGCCTTGTTGGGGGTAGGACCATTGGAGCCCTGCCATGCTGGATTCTGAACTCTATATTGTGCCAGAAGCCTCAACACAGAAGTTCTCACATCTGTGCTGGCAAGACAGACGTGGAGACCCATTGCTTTCCTTTCCTTTTGGAAACTCCTGGCAGTTTCCCAGTACCCACAGGATACAGCTGTAGCTGCTTTAGTACTGCTGCTCCAGTGAAATATGGGAAGCATAGGATTGGGCTATAAAGCATTTTCACATATTGCAGGTGCCTATACCATGTGTATTGTGATGTACCTTCAATCAGATGCTTTACTTGTCCTGATTGCACTCACCCAAGCAGTAGAACACTGAATGCAATGTCTCTTTTGCAGAGATAAATTGGTAATCAAGTAGTGGAAATTACATCACAAAAAAGAAAGCTCATCCTCTTTGGTGCAAGTGTGTCACCAGTGTGGAGACTGACACGCATGATATCTTCCATGGAGGCTGGACAGAATACTTTCCATATTGTTTTCTTAATTTGAAGACATTTTTACTTACTTTCTAATTAAAAATAAATACTTCTTTACTTGTATAGCTTAAGGCTTTTTTGTGCAACTCATGAGTAGTTGAAGACAACTTGCATATATTTATGCTTGTTGAATTACATATCGTAGCGGGAGTAAAATTTCAGGGTCTCAGGGTCTGCCAGAGGGTCTTAGGGGGCAGTAGCAGGCAATACTGGGTACCGGGATCCCTGCTGGGGACCATTGGGCAACAGGTACCACCGGTCATCACTGTGCAGTGGACAGCGGGCACCAGCAGGCACCAGTGAGCAGTGGGCACCACTGGGCATCCCCAGCAGCGGGCATCCCTGGTGGCCAAAGGGCACCCCTCCTGGGCACCATCAGGCACCAAAGGAGAATAGGCACCACTGGGCAATAGCAGACAGCAGGCACCGTTGGGCACCAGTGGGAAGCAGGTACCAGTGGGCAGCACCAGGCACTGGGCACCACCAAGGGCCACCAGACACCACGGATGCCTACTTGGCACTTTAAACCAGGCCTCAGGACCAACGGGCAACTCCAACTCCTTCTGGGGTAATTTGTGGGGGCTGTGTACGTTGGATCAGGACAATTCTGGTGTCATTGTAATCCTCTCATGGTGCCCTTTCCGAATGACTATGGCACATTTACCTATTCACTAGTAAAGCTGCTATATGGTTCACTTTCACTTTTCAGAGAGTTCAATGCATATTTTTATTTTTTATTTCTTTGACCATAACTTTTGATAGGAAGGTACTATTTCCAAACGGATTTTTTCATTGGATTCTGCTCTTCAATATGAATCCAACAGTATATGACACAATTGGGTTTTCAGCACCATTGCAAAGTTGCATTTTTGGGGGCCCCCAATGCGCATCACCCCCCAGGCACATCATCTGGTGCAGATCGCATCACCCTCACCATCCTAGTGAATACCCTGGACAGGGGACAGATGTACCCGCTCCACACACCTCCTGCTCCATGCCTCATACTCCTCAGTCCACCTTCCCTTATATATCTGCCTGTTGTTTTGCCCTACTCCTTGGCTCCTTGGAGAGCAAAAGTACAGGTGCCTCTCCCTCCTTGTACCCTGATCAGGGTTGTAGGTTAACCTCCTCGTTGGTCTCCTTCCTCTCCTGCAGGGGACCTCCAGGCCTAGTTCTCTTTTTTCTCCTCCACCTTCTTCACTCATTCTTCTGCCTCCCTTTCCCTTCCAGCCTCCCTCATTTCCTCCATCACCCCTCTGGTCCTTTGGCACTGTATAAAATATGGTATACATCCCCCTTGTCCTTCTCCTCATCAGATATGGATAAGTACAATAAGTCCATCTCCAATTCCTCCACCGGTGTCATCCTCTCTGCCTTATAGGCTGATCAAGGCTCTGCCCCAACCACTGGACCTAGAAGCATGAAATTTGGGGAAGGTATTCCTTCTGTGATGTGAGCATACAAAAAGAAATTTAACCCCTCAGGAGGTGAAAAGGGGTGCAATGCATTTTTCAGCCTAAACATTGATCAGCACCCAGCCCCAAATCCAGTACCTGCCTAATAGGGGTGCCCACAGTTCTGGGGGCTGATGCTGCATAGTTCTGGGGGGATTGTGCACGGGGGAATGGTGCACGTGTGGGGATAGTATACAGGGAGGGGATGGTGCTCGAGGGGATGGTGCCTGGTGGGGAGATGGTGCTTGGGGAGGAGGAAGATGCACAGGGGGGCTTGCAAGGGGGGATGGTGCACAGTGGGATGGTGCACTAGGTGGTATTTTATTCCTGCAGTGGCGGGTAAATTTCATGAGAGAGAAAGAGAGAGAGTTTACAGTGATGTCTCCAGGGTGGTGTGGTTGGTGCGGGCCACACCAGGTGACGCACCACTGTAGGGTGACACGCCGGGGGAGTCGTGACACTACTCCAGGTCGTCCATACCTCAGCACACCCACTTGGGCCTGCTCCGCCTTAGAGCAGGCTTGAATGGCTAGGTGAGTTGCACTGTGCATGTGCCTTTGCCATGCCTCTGCCGGCTGCTGCTCCGCCTCTGGTGCAAGGCCAAATAGCTGCACAGAGGAAAATGGACATGCACAGAAGCCTGTACACAGGGCCTATGAGAGGGGGGGAGGTCCAGCAGGCACATTGTTCCGGGACCCAAGAGCTATGGAGGGGCCCATGACTGAAGGACTATTTGAGTGTTTGTTACTAACAAATTAATATGGTATACCTGAAGCCAATATGGAGGAAATGAATGACACAGATGTTTCCCTAGAAGAGGCTTATTTTAGAAAAACTGTGTTTTATGTTTTGATTGATAACATTGTTGCCAGATTATCTGTACGTTTTAATCCTGTTAAGAGGCTGGCTGAAAATTTTGATTTGGGGGGGGTGAAAATATCCCTCAATGTGTGGAAGTGAGCTAGAAAAAAAGCAAAAAAGGTTAGCTCATCAATATCCTTCAGACCTTGATGATGAAGATCTAGCAGAAGAAATGCAACATTTACCAGTTGTACACAAGGCCAATTTTGGAAAACCAGAACTGAAACCTTTAGAATTGCTAAATTTGTTAACAAAATACAAATTGTGTGAATTATTTTCAAATGTTTGTATTAGCTTGAGACAGTGATGGGACCAGCCTGCCCCAACAACCGGTTCTCCGGAAGTGGGTGGGGCCAGGCTGGGTCAGGGGGTGGGGCCGGGGAAGGCACGCCACCTTAACCCTTAGTTTACCAAAAAAAATTGTATCACTTGTCACCACATCAATCAGTATGAAGCCCCTGAGTTCAGTGTAATTTATTCCTATGCATTACACTTTGTTATGCTCTCAGGGGGAATGTGTGCCACAAATAAGAACATAAAAACATAAGAAAAGCCTCCACTGGATCACACCAAAGACCCATCTATTCCAGCTCCTGAATCACACAACAGCCCACCAGCTGCCTCAGGGAGCACATATGACACTTGCATCCAGGTGCCTAATACAGCAGACACACCACAAGTTCCACTGGTGATACTCATACCACTGGTTGAGAAACACTGATCTATAGTTTAGGATCAGAGTCTGTGGTGTCCCCTCTGCAGGCTGAGGTTTGCCACTAAGCCACTACTTAAGGCTACAATCCTGTCCACACTTTCCTGTAAGTAAGCTTCATTGAATATAATAGGACTTCTGAGTAGTCAAGCAAAGGACTGAGCTCTTAGTAACCAGCCTCTGGCTCCAATCCTATTCACTTTCCTGAGAGTAAGCTCCACAGACTGTAATGGGACTTACTTCTGAGTAGTCAAGAATAGGATTGGGCTCTACTGCTGCACTACTCTGCACACTTTCCTGGGAGTAAGCTTCATAGATTGAAATGGGATTAACTTTTGAGTAGTCAGGCATAGGATTACAAGCTCTTAGAAATCAGCTTCTTTCCAGGGAGTAAGCTTCACTATTATAATGGAACTTACTTCTGAGTAGACAGATGATTGGGCATTGAGGCTACACTCCTATCCTCACAGGGAAGTAAAACCTGCTGACTTTAATAGGATTTACTTCAGAGTAGGCAGTGGACTGGGCTCCTGGGGGGCAGGATGGGAACTGGGGCTATTTCTTCAGGTGCCCCCTATATTGCCTGCCCACAATCTCAGGTGGAGAGATTTCTCAGAGGGGCAGGATGAGATGGGGAGATCTCTTGGGGGGGCAAAAGGACTACAGTTGGATAGGATTGCAGCCTGAGCCCAATCCTAACTGTGTCTACTCAGAAGTAAGTACCATTCAAGTCAATGGGGCTTACTCCCAAAACTGTGTGGTCAGGATTTTAGCATTACAGTCCAATCCTATGCAGGCTTACTTAGAAGTAAGTCTCATTCTAGTCAGTGGGGCTTCCTCCCATGTAAGTGTGGATATGATTGCAGCCTCAGAGCCCAGTCCTAACCATGTCTACTCAGAAGAAAGTCCCATTATAGACAGTGGGCTAACTCTCAGGAAAGTAGACAGGGCTGGAGGAACAGGGCTGGAGGGAGAGATCCAAGCAAACCTCTGCCAATCTCCTCAGAAGTAAGTCCCATTAAAGTCAGTGGGCTTACATTCAGGAATGTAGACAGGGCAGGTGGAACAGGCTGGAGGAACAGGGCTGGAGGGAGGGATCCAAGCCTCTGCCAGTCTCCTCAGAAGTAAGTCCCATTATATTCAGTGGAATGATAGCAATGCCTTGTCTGAATGATGATTCTGGGAACAGTCTATTTGTATTTTAAAATTTAAAATATCCTTAGGGAGTGGAAGGGGGGAGAGAGAGCCCCCTCAGAAGGGGAGGAAGATTCAGAAGGGGAGGAAGGAGGAGGGAATGGAGCTTCAGCTCTGGGAAGACAGACCCAGAGGCACTTTAAGAGAAATTCAAACACATTTGCATGCAATTCAAAGATGGCGGCCCCCTCTTTAACAACCGGTTTGCTAACGTCAGACCCAAATTAACAACCCCCAAATTAACAACTGGTTCTACAGAGCCGGTGAGAACCGGCTTCAGCCCATCTGTGGTGTGATCCCTTCGTGGCTCAGGCGTGGCTCCTCCACCTAGCACACCTGACTGTTGTCCTCAGCAACAACAGTATTTGAACAGATTGAACAGTATTCCTACCTACCTACAGTATTTATATACCACTTTTCAACTAAAAAGTTCACAAAGTGGTTTACAAAGAAAATGAAAAATAATGGCTAATGGGTCCCTGTCCCAAAAGTGCTCACTATCTAAAATGCAAATGAACGCCAGCCGAAACCACTATAACATATTCCTGGGGTGAGACAGGCCAGTTACTCTCCCCCTGCCAAATAAAAGAGGAACACCAGCTTGAAATAGTGTCTCTTGCTTATTTAGCAGGGGGATACACCCCAACTTCCTTCATCCAATAGAGTCAGGGACAATGTTGCCATATGTCCTGAAAAACAGGGACAATCCTGATTTGGGGGGGATTGTGTTCACACACTGGCAAATGGGACAGAGGGTTCTGTCCCAATTTTGTGGAATATAATTATGGCAACCCTAGCCAAGGGAAGACCACCAGTTCAGAACCAGGCAGGATATAGTCACCTCATTTCCCCTACTTCCGAGTAGACTGCTCACTCTAGGGCACAAGATGGTTGCTGAGCATCTCTACCACAGGTGTGTTGTTAAACGTTTCCATGCCCTTAGGTGATATGACTAACTTACAGTTTTCCTACCATAAATGGCAATCATCAGGTTCCCTCACGTGCTACTATTCATAAGTTACCACTGTGGCTTTTGTTCCCCCATCCCCACCCAAGACCACCTCACCAACTACTAAAGTATAAAAGGTGTGAGACGTGCCGTTCCTTTCCTATGCTCATGTGAGGTAAGAGACTGACTTCCAGTTTTCCTACTAAAAATGAGCTTCTATTGTGTGCCTTCTCTTCATAAAGTACTGCTGTGGCTGCCTGTGACCCATGCAACCATGGCTCCCCATCTCCATCACACAGGAGGCTTCAGCTACCTATGAAGTGTGTAGTTGTGAGCCCTTTTGGGGCAGGAACCCAGTAGCTAATAAGTAGCTATTAATTTTTTCATTTTCTTGAAAACCACTTTGTGAACTTTTCAGTTGAAAAGCGGTATATAAGTACTGTAGATAGATAGTTAAAAGCTTCCCTGTCCTCATGTGGGCTTACAAAGTTTTCATGCCAAAAAAAGAAGTTCCATTGTGCATCTTCTCTTCATAGGCTGAAATCCTAAAGACAAATGGGACTAAGACCTATTGAACACTATGGGGCTTACTTTTGAGTAGGCATGGTTAGGATTGTGCTCATAATGTCCTGCTGTGGCTGCTTATTGCCCCCTCAGTAATGCCTACACCACCACCCACTACAGTTTAAAAGGTGTGAGGTTCCTTCCCTGCCCTCATGTGAGGTAAGAAATTACTTCCAGTTTTCCCACCAATAATGAGGTTTCCTTATGCGCCTTCTCTTTTAGGCAGTGCAAAGGCTCCCTGTGGCCTATCAGATGTGGCTCCGCTACCCCTTTTGAGACCACCTACCACACAAGGTGTGTGGTTAAAAGCTTCCCTGCCTTTCATAATGTTCAGCTGTGATTGCTTGTTGCCTCCACAGCCATAGTACCCTGTCCCCACCTAAGGCCACAACACACCAACACCTACCACGTGTGTGGTCAAAAGCTTCCCTGCCCTCATTTGAGACATAACACTGACTTCCAAAAATGTGCTTTCCTTACATGCTCTTCATAAGGCTCTGCTATGGCTCTTTGTGCTCATCAGCTGTGGCTCCCCATCTGATCCAGGGAATCCATGACACCTATAATATGAGGGATGTAATCAAAAGCTTCCCTGCCCTTACGTGAGGTAAAACATTGACTTCTTGTATTCCCAACAAAAATGAGGCTCCGTTGTGTGCCTTCTCTTCCTAATGTGCTTCTATGATCCCTCAGATGTGGGTTGCCCCACTCCTATCTGCGGGCACACAACCACCACCCATGTGAAGTATGTGAGCTTCTCTGCCCCATGTGAGGTAAAACATGACCTTCCATACTGTTTTCCCACAATAGTTGTCTTCAGGTCCCCTCATAAGAACATGAGGGGGCCTCCTCAGCTGTGGCTCCCGCACACCCAACTGTGGCCACCACAACCAACCACCACTACGTGATGTGGCTTTCTTGCCCTTGTGTCAGGTAAATTATGGATATCCACACTTTCTCACCTAAAATGGCCTCAGGTCCCCTCAGAAGGGTCTGCTGAGGCCCCCTCAGCAATGACTCCTCCAGCCACATTTAGGGTCACCACGACCACCTCCCACACAAAGTGTTTGGTTAACAGCTTCTTTGGCCTTGTGTGAGGTAAATCATGGATATCCATGCTGTTTTCCTGCCTAAAATGGTCTTCCTGATGTTCCCTCAGAAAGGGCTGCTATGGCGTCCTCAGCTGTGGCTCTCTCACCATCATGGAGAGCCACCACAACCACATCCCACACTGTGTGCAGTTAATGGCTTCCTTGCCCTCATGTGAGGTAAATCATGGGCATCAATGCCATTTTCCCGCCTAAAATGGCTCTCTTCAGGAGGAGGTGCTGTGGCCCTGTCAGCCATGACTTCCTTGCCTTCCATGCTGTTTGCCCTCCAAAAATGGCTCACCTCAGGAGGAGGTGCTGTGGTCCTGTCCGTTTGTCCTTGTGTGAGGTAAATCATGGACATCCATTTCTTTTTTCCTACCTAAAATGGCTCTCTTCAGGACCACTCATGAGAGGCTGTGGTGACTCCTGCCCCCCCCCCATCCAGACAGAGGATTCCAGGCTTCTTGGGTGGAGAACGACCGTTGAAGAAGGCCAGAGGGAGAGAGGAGGAAGAAAGTCAGGAGGGCGATGCTGCCCCAGCATATCCGCACAAACTGCGTGGAGGGCCCGCTGAGGCGGGCGATGCGAGGCCTGGGGTCGGTGGTGGGAACCCACCCATGGCCCTTCCTTCTGCTGCCTCTGGCGCTGTCAGGTGGCCTGAGCACAGGCTTCATCTTCTTGCGCTTCCATGAGAAAAACGACATTGAGAGGCAGTACACCCCGGTGGGGAGCCCGGCTAAGGCTGAGCGCCGCTTTGCCCAAGCCCACTACCCAACCAATGACTCTGAGCACTTCTCGGGCCAGAGGCTGCTGACAGACGGCTCCTACGTCACCCTGCTGGTCGAGGCCACCGGGGACTCCCTCCTTAGCAGGGCTGCCTTCAACGAGCTGCTTGCCTTGGACCGAGCCGTGACGGAGCTCCGCACCCCTGAACACTCCTTTGACCAGCTCTGCGCCCGGAGTCAAGGCGCCTGCAGCAGCCCCAACCCACTCATCACCATTGCCCGTAGCCTTCCCTCTGCCGACATCGACAGGCTGCTGGCCTCCCTCACCTGGCCCCTCGCATTCCAGGGCCGAGTCTTCCTGGCTCCCTTCATTGGAGGGGTTCAGGTGGGCCCTGGGGGAACTGACCAGGCACACCCCCTCCTGTCTGCCAAGGCCATGCGCCTCATGTACTTCCTCCAGGAGGACGAGCCTTCGCTGCGACAGGCCAGCCATCTCTGGGTCACCGTCTTCCTCAAGTGTGCACCTGACATCCTCGCCAAATTGAAACTCACCCATATACAGGTAGGCCCTGTGGGTACATCTTGGCAGAGCTCGGAAGAAGGACCACCTCCCTGCTGCATCTCACTCTAGCCCATCATATGGCAAGGAGTCCCACAGGTTAACTGTTCCAGCCCCCTCCATCTCTCTCTGGCCCATCACGTGGCAGAGTCCCACAGGTTAACCTCCAGCCCCCTCCCTTTCTCTCCCATCACGTGGAAGGAGTCCCACAGATTAACTGTTCCGGCTCCCTTCATCTCTTCTGGCACATTATGGAGCAAGAAGTCCCACAAGTTAACTACATAGGACAAGCCCCACTGGATCAGGCCAATAGTACATCTAAATCTCATGATGGTCTATCACATGGCAAGGAGTTCCACAGGTTAACTACAAAGGAAGAGTCCTGCAGGATCAGGCCTATCTTTTCCAACTCCTTGCATCTCACTCTGGCCCATCATGTGGCAAGGAGTATCACAGGTCAACTTCATAGGAAGAGCCCTGCTGGCCAGGGAGGCTGAGAGGGATCTGCACAGCACCACCATGCTCTCCCAGCCTCTCCTGGCTGGCCAGGGAGGCTGAGAGGGATCCGCGTGGAGAGGACTGCAGCCTCAGAGCCCCATCCAATGCAGGTCTACTCTCAAGTAAGTCCCAGTATAGTCAATGGGACTTACTCCCAGGCCAGTGTGGAGAGAACTGCAGCCTCAGAGCCCCATCCTATGCAGGTCTACTCAGAAGTAAGTCCCAGTATAGTCAATGGGTCTTACTCCCAGGCCAGTGTGGAGAAGACTGCAGCCCCCGAGCCCCATCCTATGCAGGTCTACTCTGAAGTAAGTCCCAGTATAGTGAATGGGACTTACTCCCAGGCCAGTGTGGAGAGAATTGCAGCCTCAGAGTCCCATCCTATGCAGATCTACTCAGAAGTAAGTCCCAGTATAGTCAATGGGACTTACTCCCAGGCCAGTGTGGAGAGGACTGCAGCCTCCATGACCCCAATATAAAGTGTGAGACTTCTAGGGACCCCACTGTCATTCCTCACCCTGTTCAAAGACTCTATCCACCCAACACAATAGCCACCCACTCTCCACCCTATTATGACCTCGTAGCAGTATTAACTATAATTAACTATTTACTTATTTTCCCATTTATTTGTTATTAACACTTATTTATTATTGTTAATTATTTACTTATAAATAAAGGATTTTAGCATGGTTGCCAAGAACCTGTGCAAGATTGGGGCACCATCTCCTGGTACATGAAGGGGTATACCACATGTATTTCCCTTGACATGGTGGTGCTCTAGTCTAGTGGTCTTTCACCTTTTTCATTTCCATAAGTTGCCAAAACTCCACAAGTGAGGTGACCTATTAGGGTCCTGATCCCAAGGTTGGAGAACACTTCCTTATGGAAAGTAACATGCAACTGCATCTCCATGCAGCACATACCCCAAAAAAACTGCCCACAGCATGCAACCCATGCAGGTTATATATATATATATATATATACACTAGTGAAAAGCATACCCGTGTTGCGGGAGTAACATTTCCCCATACACAATCCCCCCACAGCGCATCAACACCCCATGTGCATCAATACCCCATGTGCATCAACACCCCATGTGCAACTTGCCCACATGCGCAACTTTCCCCATGCACAACTTTCCCCATGGACAACTTTCCCCCATGTGCAAAATCCCCTCATGCACAACATCCACCCATGCACATTAGTCCCCCATGTGCATCAGTCGCCCATGTGCATCAGTCCCCCATGCGCATCAGTCCCCCATGTGCATCAGTCCCCCATGCACATAAGTCCCCTGTGCGCAACTTCCCCCTTGCACAACTTCCCCCTTGCGCATCATCCCCCATGTGCATCATCCCTCTATGCGCAACTTCCCCCTATATGCGCATCATCCCCATGCATAACTTTCCCCATGCGCAACTTTCCACATGTGCAACTTTCCCCATAAGCACGTTCCCCCATGCACATCATCCCCATGTGCAACTTTCCCCCATGCACAACTTTCCCCATGCGCATCTTTCCCCATGCACATCATCCCCCCATGCGCAACTTTCCCCATGCGCAACATCCACCCATGCTCATCAGTCCCCCATGCGCAACTTCCGCCATGCACAACTTCCTCCCATGCGCAACATCCCCCATGCGCATCATCTCCCATGCACAACATCCCCCCATGTGCAACTTCCCCCCATGCGCATCATCCCCCATGCCCAACTTTCCCCATGCGCAACATCCACCCATGCGCATCAATCCCCCATGCGCAACTTCCGCCATGCGCAACTTCCTCCCATGCGCAACATCCCCCATGCACATCATCCCCCATGCACAACATCCCCCCATGTGCAACTTCCCCATGCGCATCATCCCCCATGCGCAACTTCCCCCATGCGCAACTTCCCCTATGCGCAGCATCCTCGCCAGTGCAAGTCTTCCTCCGAACAACATCCCCGCCACTGCACCAGGCACCGAGCACCAGATTGGCTGGGTGTTGGTCAGTCTCCCATGTTAAGTATAGGAGAAAAACACATTGACCCCTTTTCAGCCCCTGAAGGGTTAAATTTCTCCAGATGGTTCTTGGTGGGTGTTCAGGTGACAGAAGGATCCCTCCCAGAATTCCATGCTTCAGGCCCAGCAGTTGGGACAGAATGTTGCTGAGTCAGCAATTCTCAATGCAGAGTATAGGGAGGAAAACGCGTTGCGCCCCTTTTCACCCCCTTCCAGTTGGAATTTCCAAAGATCAGTTCATAATGCACCCCTCCGTCATGGAAAGAACACCCACCCCAAATTTCACACTTCTAGGCCCAGCAGTTTCGGCAGGGCGGTGATGAGTCAGTTAGTGAGTGAGTCAGTCAGTGACTTTTCTATATATAAAAGAGAAAAGTCACTCACTGACTCACTGACTGACTCACTGACTCATCACCGTCCTGCCAAAACCGCTGGGCCTAGAAGTGTGAAGCACCCACCAAGAACCATGTGGAGAAATTTAACCCTTCAGGGGCTGAAAAGGGGGCAATGTGTTTCTGTCCTATACTTAACATGGGAGACTGAACAACATCCAGCCAATTTGGTGCTCAGACCCTGGTAAACTGGGGGATGTTTTCGGAGGAAGATGTTGCACTGGCGAGGATGCTGCGCATGGGGGGAAGTTGTGCATGGGGGGAAGATGCGCATGGGGGGAACTGGCGCATGGGGGGGAAGTGTCGCATCAGCGGATGATGCGCGTGGGGAAGTTGCGCATGAGGGGATGATGCGCATGGGTGGAAGTTGCGCATGGGGGATGATGCCTATGGGGGGATGATGCTTTGGGTGATGATGTGCATGGGGGAAAGTTGTGCATGGTTGAAAGTTGCACATGGGGAAAAGTTGTGCATGGGGAAAAGTTGTGCATCAGTGGATGATGCGCATGGGGAAAGTTGCGCATGGGGAAAAGTTGTGCATGGGGGAAAGTTGTGCATCGGGAAAAGTTGTGCATCGGCGGATGATGCGCATGGGGAATGTTGCGCATGAGGGGATGATGCGCATGGGGGAAGTTGAGCATGGAGAAAAGTTGTGCATGGGGGAAAGTTGTGCATGGGGAAAAGTTGTGCATCAGTGGATGATGCGCATGGGGAAAGTTGCGCATGAGGGGAAGTTGCACATGGGTGGAAGTTGCGCATGGGAGGATGATGCGTATGGGGAAAGTTGTGCATGGTGGAAAGTTGCGCAGGGGGGAAGTTGCACAGGGGGGAAAGTTGCGCATCGGCGGATGGTGCGTATGGGGGTAAGTTGCGCATGGGGAGAAGTTGCACATGGGGAAAAGTTGTGCATGGGGAAAGTTGCGCATGGGGAAAGTTGCACATGAGGGGATGATGCGCATGGGGAAGTTGCGCATGGGTGGAAGTTGCACATGGGGGATGATGCGTATGGGGATGATGTGCATGGGGGAAAGTTGTGCATGGGGGAAGTTGCGCATGGGGGAAAGTTGCGCATCGGCGGATGATGGGCATGGGGGAAAGTTGCACATGGGGGAAAGTTGCGCATAGGAAAA
Organism: Cryptoblepharus egeriae; assembly: GCA_030015325.1. Lineage (NCBI taxonomy): Eukaryota > Metazoa > Chordata > Lepidosauria > Squamata > Scincidae > Cryptoblepharus > Cryptoblepharus egeriae. The sequence goes on from JAREYC010000004.1 coordinate 16,637,434, forward strand.
GTTGTGCATGGGGGATGATGCGCATGGTGGGTTGATGCCCATGGGAGGATGTTGCGCATGGGAGGATGTTGTCCATGGGGGGATGTTGCGCATGGGAGATGTTGCGCATGGGGGGATGCGCACTGGAGGAAGTGGCACATGGGGGACTGATGCACGTGGGCGATGCTGCGCATGGGGGTTGATGCGCATGGGGCATTGATGCACATGGGGGGTTGATGCACGTGGGAGGGTGTTGCGCATGGGGAGTTGATGCGCATGGGGGTTGATGCGCATGGGGGTTGATGCACATGAGGGGTTGATGTGCATGGGGGATGTTGCACATGGGGAATGTTGCGCATGGGGGTGATGCCAGTGGTGGACCTGGCCTGGCCCAAGATCCAGTTTGCCGGAAGTAGGAGGGGCCAGGCCGGGGCAGGGGGCAGGGCCGGGCTCAGGGAGCGGGGCAGACCGGGGCAGGGCCTGGGAGGTTCAGGGGCAGGGCCTGGGAGGGCACGACGCCACCCACCTGTTCCGCTGCAGGTCCACGCTGCCACCACATCGAAAACAAAAAGCGCACTGCACATATGCTTCGTTTTCAGCGCATGTGCAGTGCGCTGAAAACAAAGCGCATGTGCAGTGTGCCTTTTGTTTTCAGCGCACTGCGCATGCGCTGAAAATGAAGCGCCATGCGCCAACCAACAAAGGTTGGCATATGCGCAGTCTAGGGGGCTTCCCCAGGCTTTCCCTGTCCTAGCCTGACATCTGGCCGGGGACAGGGTGACCAGATGCCAAATGCAAAATCCCTGAACGGCAAGGTCAGAATTCCTGCCCAAAGGCAAAAATTCCTAGCCTCCAAGCCAAAATTCCTGCATAAATTCCTGCAATTAAAAAAATTGTAGAACACCCAAAAAATGTAAGACAAGCAAAAATAAGCTAAAAACACTTGTGATTCTCTCCTGTATTTAATTTCAGTACTATATTACCCCTTTTAAAATTGAAAAATGATGGAACTCTCTACTCACTGTGGCTGTGAGAGAGACAAAAACTCCATTATACTGGCACAATTATCTGGGAGGAAGTCCCATTGTATAATGGAGTTTCCTTCTGGGTAGACACAACACAACTAGCATGGGGGTCACACATTTTCCAATTCCTCCACCTCACTTGGGGCAGCCGGGAGGTTGAAGCTGCGGTGACAGAACGAGGCAGCAGTAGGCAGACTATCAAGGAATAGCAGGCAAGCAATGCCAGGAGGCCGGCGATGGAGCATGGAGGCAGAAATAGACTGGCAGCAGACTCATGGGGTGGGCGGCTGCGGCGAAGGTGGCGGGTGACTGCAATTGCAGTCCCGTGAGGAGAGCACACCAGAGGCCATTGCCAGCTTGCTGGCTGGGAGTGATCTGAGCCACAGTGAAGTGGTGAGGGGGAGGAGCTTCCTTTTCCCACTCACTCTTTCTCCCGCATGATGGTCCGCCCAATGATCAGGACCAAAGATAACACATGCCACAGACACAGCCAAACAAGCATGCACAGCTGCAGCACACCAAATTTAAATGGCGGCCATTTTCCCGGAAGCTGGCCGCATTTTCCCTCAGGAGGGGCTTGTTTTCCGGAGGCCTCCTGGAAATTCCGGAGGTCTGGCAACCCTGGCCGGGGACAGGGAAAACCTAGAGAGGCCCCCGGGGAGTCCCGCCCACACCTCCTTTATTGCAGACATCCGCACTGCTTAGCAATTTAAAGGGGAAGGAGCCGTGCTAAGTCACAGCTCCTTCTTTCGGCTCTCAGGCTGCAGCAGTCCCATCCACACTTTCCTGGGAGTAAGTTCCATTGACTGTCATGGGACTTACTTCTGAGTAGACCTTGGACTGGACTCTGAAGATGCAGTGCATGTCCTTACCCTGACCACACTTTCCTGGGAGTAAGTCCCATTGACTGTCATGGGACTTACTTCTGAGTAGACCTACATCGGACTGGACTCTGAAGATGCAATGCATGCAAGTTGCAACCCTTACCCTGACCACACTTTCCTGGTAGTACGTCCCATTGACTGTCATGGGACTTACTTCTGAGTAGTCATGCTAGGATTGGGCTCTCAGGCTATCATGATAGTTATCATATTAACTATCATGAGACTACACTTCTGAAGAGACATTTGTACAAAAGTGTGTTCCCTTGTATGGTGACCAGATGCTGGCACCCAAAAAGGAGGATTTAATGTGATTTTAAAAAATTTTTAAGGGTCCTTTTGGAGGACCCTGTCCCTGTCCTCCTTTTTGGGTGCCACTGCCAACATCTGGTCACCCTGGTGAAATGGCCACTGTGATCTGCCCTGACAGGTGAGGTGCAGTGAGTGACTGCGTGAGTGACTAAGTGAGTTAGGTGAGGTGGACTGAATGATTGAGTTAGTGAGTGTCTGCGTGAGTGACTGGGTGAGTGAGGTGGAGTGAGTGAGTGCTCAGTTGTCCTTAGCCCAGCTCCTGCCAACCCAGCAGTTTGAAAGCATAAATGCAAGTAGATAAGTAGGTGTCACCTCGGTGGAAACAGCGTTCCATGTGCCTCGGCGTCCAGGTCCAGTCATGCCGGCCCCATGACCATGGAAGTGTTTTCAGACAATGCTGGCTCTCAAGGATTGCAAACAGGGATGAGCACCGAGTCAGAGTGATATTTAACCTGCAGGGGGCCTTTACCTTTTTTACCTTTGCAGTCCAATGCAAAGGATGGAGTCCAGAGGAAGAAGACTCGTAAATCCTGCCTCCTCCTGTGAGGCTAGTCCTACCCTCTCTCTCTGGAATGTCTCCCTCCCATCCTGAAAGCTACACCACCACCACTTGGAAGCATTATCTGCCACCAGTGGTTTAGTATTATCCTCTCTGATGCCTTAAACATGATTCTGTGTGTAAACAGACACTTTGCTGCAGATTACAAGCATAACAGAAAGCATGAGAGGTACGCAGATATGGCAGTGGAGAAGATAGGGTTGGGCTCTAAATTTGCATTTCCCTTCTACCAACAGCAGCAGTAGTTCTAATAATCCTTTCAATGTAAAATGCTCCACATGTAAATCTTTGTCAATAAATCTGATGTTCTCTTAAGAAAGTTATATGTTATTTGATCTTGGATCGTAAATAAACCAACTAAGGCTGCAATCCTAAAGACACTTTCCTGGGAGTAAGACCTATTGAACATAATGGGGCTTTCTTTTGAGTAGACATGGTTAGGATTGTGCTCTAACTAACTAATCTGGGGCATGACAAAATCAAACTCAGAAATCTCAGCCCCAGCCATGTATGGGGCAGAGAAAGGAAAAGACAAGATTCCTAGAACTGTGTCAGTAACAGGAGAAATGAGCTTTTTTCCCCCAGAGGGCTGCTGCAAGATCCAGAAGCGGTGAGCCTTAAAAGTCCACTGCAGCGCTCAGAGTGCTAGACTACTAACAATCTATCAGAAAGACATTCCAGTTTCACAATTGCAAGCCAGAAGTGGCTTGTGATATTTACTTTCAGTATTTAATGACTAAGCATTCTTGCGAAGGCCTGCATGGACTACCCCCCCCCCACCTCCATGAGTAAAAACAACCCCTTCCCTGCAGGGGATCTTTACCTTACATTCACTTAACATCTATATATCACCCCTCATGGCTTGTAACCTGTGATTGTCCTCACCTCTAGGAATTTGTCCTCCAATCCCTTATTAAAGGCACTGGGGCTAGATGCCATCACCACATACTTTGGCAGAGAGTTCCACAGACCAACCACATGCTGGGTAAAGAAATACTTTCTTTTGTCTATCCTGACTCTCCCAACATGCAACTTTAGTGGATGTCCCCTATTTCTGAAGGGAGGGAATTAGAGAAGTCAGAGACACACAGGTAAACTTATGGAGACTAATGCAAGGATTAATTCTGTGGAGAGGCTCGTATCGCTTTTTTAACAAGATGGAAAGCACACCACAGTAGCTATTTTCAGAAAACCAACATTTTATTAAAGTGTAATACTGCAGCTACTGAAAACACAACGACATAGTAAACATGGAATCTCTCAGCATAACCTTTCCTGAAGGAAGACAAGTGACCATAAACTTGCTTGACTCCTCATTTTTAGGTGAACCAAAAATGGCCCACTCAGTAGTTATGCCCAAGGATCCCCAGAGCAGTCTGTTGTCCATCTGGAAAGCTACTCCTTTGTTTGCATCAATATAGGCTTCTAGCTGGCCCAAGCCTTCAGAGAACCTTTGAAAGGAAAAGTGAGATGGGAAAAAGATATGAGTGCATTACAAGTACAAATCATGGCCATTTTCAGTTATTTCCATCACACCACCTCTCTGGCTAACCTCTTCACTCGCTCTATAAAGGAGGTTGTCAATATTTACTGGACCTGGTGACCAGTGCAACACTGCCAGCTAGAACAAAGTTATACAAGAACTGATAGGTTTGCTAAATTCCCCCCCCCCCCCCGCCAAAATCACCAAATTCTTGACACTTTGTTGTGTCTGCCTGAAAACATTTAATGAAAGCGAACTATAAAGTTCCAGCACATGACCAGCACATGACGCAACACAACTACCGTAATTCCCGCTTGGAGAGACTCACTTTTTTTCCCCAAAACAATGGGGAGAAATGTTGGTGAAATGTTGGTCTCTTAAAGTGATGGTCCTTTTAACATCAATTATCCACTCTGCAGGATGCCTGCAGTTTGAAGAGAAATGTTTGCCTGGTTGCCATAGAGGTTAATCCCTGACTGCAAAGAAGTTAAATAGCCTTTTAACCCTCTCAGTTCAGGTTTCTCTGGCTCTGAACAACCTTTAAAGCCCTTTAAAGTGTAGAAATTAAGTGCAGGAAAACAATGAGTATTTCTCCTTTATTTTAATGTGTCTCCCTTTCCCAACTACCCACTGCACCCACTAGTCCCACTGCACCCACTGCAGCCATCCCCACCAGTCACCCCTAAATGCTCCCCCCAGAAACCCTCTACTTACTAGTTTCTCCTCCCTCCAATAACCCCCAGCAGCCACCCTCACATGCACACACTCCCCCTTCCCCAAGAGAATGAAAATATATACATATATAATATGAAATATATATAATACACACACTCAAACACACAAACATATATGTATGTGTGAGTGTGTATTTTTATATGTATTATATATATATATATATATATATATATATATATATATATATATATATATATATATATATATATATATATATATATATATATATATATATATATATATATATATATATTCACTTGTGTGTGTGTGTGTATCTCATAGAATCTAGATTGGCAGGCACCCAGGCTTAAGCCAATCCAGGATTGACTTGGCCTGCACAGAGTGTCCATCTGTCCCCCTTTTCCCCAGGACATGTGCTCTTTTTCAGCCTTTGGGCACAATCCTTTCCAGGTCTACTCAGAAGTAAGTGGTATTTGATTCAGAGAAGCCACCAGGGGATCTATTCTTTTTTCAACCACTATGCTCTCTTTCAACCCTGGAGTTCATGACAGTGATGATGGCTCTAAATACAGTACATGGTACATTTATGGTACATGTTAATTGTATTTCTATGGTTGAGTGTTTACATAGTTGAATGTATTATTATTAAATTTATTTATTATTTATTTAATTTATATCCCGCCTTTCCTCACCTGCAAGAGGGAGTTCAAGGTGGCTAAAATCAATCATAATAAAACACCATTAAAATTATCATAAATAGAGATTAAAACATAATTAAAATACAATTAAAATACAATTAGATTTAAAAAAAACTAAGAACAATTTAAACAATTAAAAAATGTTAAAGAAGGTTCTTAATACCACTGTTGACTTTACATGGTTGAAATATTAATTCTGCTATATTTTATTAAATATATTAGTACACCATTTGGTTCAGAAATTTTTTTTCTCCTCTAAATTTTGGTGCGTCTCATGGTCCAGTGCGTCTCATGCTCCAGGAAATACGGTAATACAGTAAGTGTATTTGGGTAAAGCCTGGGCGAATCTTGCCCTATATATAACACACATCTAAGGGGTGTTGGGGCGGGGGCAGGAATTGGTGATTCTGAAAAGCAGGAGACCAAGTTTGTTGCTGGGCCTGTGGTGTGTGGGTGCAGGTCGGCAGCCCCCTGGGGTACTGACAAACTATTGGCACAAAAACAACAAGCAATCCCACTACACCTGCAGGCAAGATTCCTGCAGGCAGGGAAAAATCACTGGAGAGATGGAACCAAGTGTGCTGGCGAAATACCTCTGACCCCTCCGTGATTTAAAATCAAATTAAAATTTTTTAAAGAGGATTTTGTCATCCTTTTTGGGTGCTCACCCTGGGGAAGATCACTTCAAAGATAGCTTTTCAGTCTCACTGTTGAACTTGGAGAAAGGAACTTGGAACTTCTGGAAACACACGTTCTTGGAACTTGGAACTTCTGGAAGAAAGGAACATGGAGACAGGAACTTGGAGACAGGAACTTGGAACTTCTGGAATCATATGTTCCTGTAAAGAAATAATTAAAATGGTTCAAGAAATATATTCCTAACAATTTTAGCCCAGCACCAGCCCCATGATGGTTACCAGTAGGAGAGGAATGGGGATAATGCTGCCTCAGAACTCCTTGCCACATTTACTCCTTATACCCCTGTTTTCAAGGAACATTTCTCCAAACATACTACCTCCCTTGTCTTTTCCTCTCCTCTATATAAAAGATGTACCAAAAGGTAGTTTAATAATTCACGCATTAAATACTCAAATAAGAGCAATGAAAGAGATACACAAAACTAGATTGTGTTTTAAGAAATTGTTTTAAGATATTAATGAAGATATTAATATAAAAATATTAAATACCTGACAAACTGTTAAAGAAGAAACTTCCAAATAGAATCTTGAATGACGTCTTCCTCCTCCTCACCTGCACTCACTGTCTTTGTTTTTATCCGAGCATCATTGGCTGTGCAATGTCCCTTCAACCATTTTTTTACTGTAGGAGTAGGATCCCATTCCACCACTGGTAGACTGAGTAGATTGACAGTCATAAGGCTTGATATATTGGCAACTGTTAAGCGACTTCTCTGAACATATTACATTCATCATTGAGAAACCCCTTTCTGCTTCTGCTGAACTGATTGCAAGTGTCTTGACAATATTTTTAGCTTTCTTAATACTTTCAGGAATGCTATAGTTCTGGGAATCCCGTAAGTCATTGTCCACGAAATCTCTGTAGTCATTCACATCAATTTCGTAATTAAAAATGTCTTTAAATGCAACCAATTGCTCTTCTTTTTCTTTCCACGGAACTACAGTGTCTTCAACATTCCAATAAGCTGGCTCCAAATAAGTGAGGAACTTCAATTTATTGCTGTCGTCAAATTGGCCACAAGTTGCTCTCAAATGCCCACAATCAGTTAATCTTTTCCTTAAGTTTGAGATGATGTTTTCCAAGTCCTTCCTGAGGAAGCCCAACAAACCGATTATTTTCTAAAAATTTTATATTTTTGCAGCTTGCTGAAGTCATTAATTCAGGAACCCTCTTTTCTTGCATACCCTTTCCTTTTTGAAGCATTTGAAAAGCTTTGATTGAACATAGCACAAGTTTTTCTGCCTTTATGATGTCAGTAGTTCTTGCTTGCAGTGCGTTTGAGAGCAGAGCAATTTCAGTCAAAATGTCAATCATCAAGGCCAAATCCTTTAAAAAAAATTTCTTGTCGGGCAGCCATACCCAAGTACTTGTGTTTCAAAGAGAAATAATGATGCAGAGCAGGATAGGCATGCCACACAGGTTGGGCTACCTCAAACTACATGCAGCCCATCTTGGTCCCAGAACTCTTCCAATTTTTACAATTTCAAGTTCTACAGATATTTTTTAAGTTCAGCTTGGCTCTTACTGGACTTATGGAAAGTACTATATATTTTATCAATGAATATTTTGAAGTGATTTACTTGCTTAACTTCCTTTATTGAATCATCTAAAACAAGTTGGAGGTGATGGTTTAAACAGTGCTATATGATGATATTTGGAAACTCTTCTGCTATCCTGGTGCTCACTCCAGATTTTCTCCCAAGCATAACACTTGCACCATCAGAGCAGAATCCAATTAGATTTTTTTAGGTAGTTCTTAGTGAGCCCTGCTTTATTTAAACTTTCCATTACTGAAGAAAATATTGTCTCTGCATCTTGTTTTTCCAATTCCACTAACTCAACAAAAATTCCACTAAGGGCGCAATCCAGAGTAACTATGGGGAGTCCTTGCTCCGATGTAAGAACAATTTGCTCTGGATTGCAATAAGAATTTCCCATAGGTTTTCTCAAGGTGGTGCAGTAACTGCGGGTACACATAATGTCTATTACATGCTCTCGTAGTTACTCTGGATTGTAGGGTAACTCAACAAAAATTGCTGATGAACCCTCAACTTTTACATAAACTGGTGTGCAAGCAATTGTTGAAGCTTCATCAATAATCAAACAAATTTTCAGATTCTGTTCAGTAATTCTACAAAATATTTTTCGTCTAATGTCCTCTGCAATAAAATTCTCCCAGCAGTTCTACATGAATGTAATCCTCTTCCCATATCCAATCCATCTTTTTAATTTCAACCACAAATTATATGTCTGAAAATGGTCTATTTCTTTTTGCCAGGCAGTAAACTGAATTAAATACTCTACAAGTAGTATTTAAATATTTTGAAGTCATTGTATCTACTGCTTGTTTTAAAGAATCCTGTTCACATTTACAAATGTTATGAGCCTTTGATTGAAAATGTTCTCTCATTTTTTTTTCCTGAGAGAAGCTTGTTGTGTCAGTTTCTCCTTCCCTGCTGGCTCTATTTGAAACTGCTTCCACTCTCTGGAAACATGAACAGTTTTCTCTTTTACAAAGTCGTATTTTGAACAATACTCATAATCTAGTTTTTTCTGAGAAATTCCCAGTCCGACATATTTTTCTTTAAAACTCTTTTATAGTTGCACTGTCCAGCAGTCAGGAAGATTATCTTTAATACTAGAGTCTTCACTTTCAATATAAATAGTTGACGTACTTGTGCTTGGCCTTGGCCTTCATTGTTGTGGTGTTGTGCATACTTCTACTTCTATTCCAGAAACTGGGATGCTGCTGCTTCCTTCGGTAGCGATAATTACGCTTGATTCTTCCTCTGACTGTATTACATCTATTACAAGGTCAATTGGCAGTATTTCTTCAGTACTAGAGACACTTGCACTTGGTTCTGCTTGTGACTGTGTTGCTGTAGTTGCAGTACTAGTACTCTGTGTTGTACTAACCGTTCTTGGTTTTTTATAGAAATAATCTTCCAAACTTTGTTGCCTTTTCATTCTTTAAAAAAACAACACCAGAGAGAAGTTTTAAAACAATATCCCATTTTTTTCTCACTCTACGCTTCGTCTTGTTTACATTAAAACATGCATGATTTTATATAATTTATATAATTTTATATATATATATATATATATATATATATATATATATATATATATATATATATATATATATATATATATATATATAACATAAATAATATAATATAATATATATTACATAAATAATATAATTTGCAATTATTTCTTTAAATGTGAGAAAATAAAACCTGTGACACAACTCTTCCGGGAAATGAAAGTACTGAAGAGTTCACTTGAGGTCCCCGCCTACGCAGGGACTCTCTAGGAACTTTCCCCAGCCAGTAATTAGCTGCGTGCACATGTGCAGTGATTTTTTTTGAATTTTTTTAAATTGTAGCAAGCACCCAAGTGCCCCAATCATCCTCCCACCCCCCAGAACTGGCTCTAAAGAGCCCCCGCTGCCCCAAGTGCCCCCAATCATAGAATCATAGAGTTGGAAGGGACCTAGTAGGTCATCTAGTCCAACCCCCTGCCTGCAGCAGGAATTCCCCCTAGAGCATCTCCAACAGGTGCTCATTGAGCCTCTGCTTGAAGATCCCCAGTGAGGGAGAGTCCACCACCTCCCTTGGCAATCTGTTCCACTGCCGAACCGCCCTCACCATCAGGAATTTTTTTCGGATTTCCAGCCGGAATCTCCTTTCTTGCAGTTTGTACCCATTGGTTGTAGTTCTGCTTTCAGAAGCAGCTATGAACAAATTGGCCCCTTCCTCCATATGACAGCCCTTCAGGTATCTGAAGAGGGCAATCATGTCTCCCCTCAGCCTCCTCTTCTCCAGGCTGAACATCCCAAGTTCCCCCAACCTTTCCTCGTAGGGCTTCCCTTCCATCCCACTGATCATTCTTGTCGCTCTCCTCTGGACTTGCTCCAGTTTGGCTGCATCTTTCTTAAAGTGAGGTGCCCAGAACTGAACACAGTACTCAAGGTGAGGTCTGACCAATGCAGAATAAAGAGGAACTAGAACTTCTCGTGACTTGGAAGCTACAGTCCTCTTAATGCAACCTAAAATGGCATTTGCCTTCTTTGCAGACACATCACACTGCTGACTCATGTTCAGCTTGTGATCCACGGCGACTCCAAGATCCCGCTCACATGTTGTGCTGCCAAGCCAAGTATCCCCCATTTTATACCTGTGTTTTTGGTTTTTATTGCCTAAGTGCAGAACCTTGCACTTCTCCCTGTTGAAATTCATTCTGTTTGTTACAGCCCAGGATTCCAGTTTATCCAGATCCTCCTGGAGGTTTCTCCTATCTTCTGATGTGTTTGCTACTCCTCCCAGTTTGGTGTCATCTGCAAATTTGATCAGGCTCCCCCGTATCCCTTCCTCCAAGTCATTGATGAAAATGTTAAAGAGAACCGGTCCCAAGACAGAGCCTTGGGGTACCCCACTGGAAACTGACCTCCAGGTTGACACAGAACCATTTACTAAAACCCTTTGAGTGCGGCCATCGAGCCAGTTGCAGATCCACCTAACAATTGCCCTGTCTAGCCCATATTTTTCCAACTTCCCAATTAAAATGTCATGTGGGACTTTGTCAAATGCTTTGCTGAAGTCAAGATAAATGACATCCACAGCATTGCCACTGTCCAGTAAGCTCGTAACCCGATCAAAAAAGGAGATCAGATTTGTCTGGCATGATTTATTCTTGGTAAATCCATGCTGGGTTGTTTTGATCACCGAGTACTTGTCTAGATGTGCACAAACTGTGTGTTTTATGATTTGCTCTAATATCTTGCTCGGGATTGAAGTCAAACTGACTGGTCTATAATTTCCCGGGTCTTCTTTTTTCCCCTTCTTAAAAATTGGGACTACATTTGCCCTCTTCCAGTCCAATGGCACTTCTCCACTCCTCAAGGATTTCTCAAAGATGATCGACAGAGGCTCTGCAAGGACATCTGCCAGTTCCTTAAGAACTCGAGGATGCAGCTCATCTGGTCCAAATGACTTGAATTCATTTAGGCCAGTTAAGTGGTTCTGAACCAGTTCTCTGTCAATCTTAATCTGCTGTTCTGCACCATCCATGTTTTCATTACCTCTTAGGGGATGTAAACACATCGCCGAATCAGTCAATGATCCCGCACCCCCATTTGCACAGCCCTCCTTCTGTGAATAGATGGATGCAAAGTAGGAGTTGAGCAGCTGCGCCTTCTGCTGGTTTCCAGACACCTGTTGTCCATCCTTGTCCAAGAGCAGCCCCACCCCCTTGTCTCTCCTCCTGTTCTTTTGGGAATATCTAAAGAAGCTCTTTTTATTATCCTTGACTCCCCTGGCCAGCCTCAGCTCATACTGAGCTTTAGCATCCCTGACCCCCTCCCTACAGGACCGGGCTACCTGCCTGTACTCCTCTCTGGTGATCTTTCCAGTCTTCCACTCCCTATACTTCTCTTTCTTTAAATTCAGCTGATCCCAAGTTGCCTGTGGAGCCAACCTGGTTTTTTCAGCATTTTCCCCCCTTTCTTTTTTATTGGAATTGTTTCTGACTGTGCTTGTAGAAGCTGCCTCTTAAGGAGCTCCCACCCATCTTGGGCCCCTTTCCCCATTAGATCATCAACCCATGGGATCCCACCTATGACTCCTCTAAGCCTGTTGAAATCAGCTTTCCTGAAATCCAACATATAAGTTTCACTCTGCACTCTTTTTATTTCCCACATTATTCTAAATTCCAGCAGCTCATGATCGTTTTCCCCTAAAGTTCCCACTATGTTGACCTGATCAACCAGTTCTTCACGATTTGTTAAGATCAGGTCAAGGATGGCCCCTCCCCTTGTCGTTTCCTCCACCTTCTGGACCATGAAGTTATCTTCCAGGCCCATCAGGAATCTACTGGAGCTTCCATGTTTGGCTGAGTTTGTCTCCCAGCAAATGTCTGGGTAGTTAAAGTCCCCCATTACTACTACCTCATATTTCCTTGCAATGCCTGCCAGTTGCTCCAAGAAGACATCGTCTACTCCTTCTCCTTGGCCTGGCGGTTTATAGTAGACGCCCACCACAATGTTTTGTTTCTTATTTTCCCCCCTTACTTTTACCCAAACACACTCCACAGGGATATCCGGACCACTCTCCTGGATTTCAGAGCAAGTATATATGTTCTTGACATATAATGCTACTCCACCTCCCCTTTTGCCACTTCTGTTCCTCCGGAACAGCTGATAGCCTTCCAATTGTGTGTTCCAGTCATGGGAGTCCCACCAAGTTTCAGTTATTCCTATCAAATCAAATTTCCCTTCACTTGCTAAAAGCTCCAGCTCATCTTGTTTATTTCCCAGGCTCTGTGCATTTGTGTAAATGCAACTTAAGCCCTGGAGGTTGCAACTCAATGCATTTCCCTCCTTTTTTGTAAGGCCAGGCCCCTCTAAAGATTTTTGAGTTACAGCTGTGCCCTGGCAATTTCCATCCAGAGCATTTTCCTTATTCCTAGTTCCCTTTGGACGTAACCCACCCCCTTCTTATTTAGTTTAAAGCCCTCCTGATAAGGTTGGCCATCTCCCGTCTGAAGACACTCTTCCCCCAACCCGTAAGATGTAGTCCATCCTTTGCTAGGAGTCCTTCCTCAAGGAAGTTCATCCTGTGATCCCAGAATCCAAATCCTTCCCGATGACACCATTTTCGAAGCCAGCTATTGACCTGAAAAATCTTGCTATCTCTCTGAGGACCTTTGCCAATTACTGGGAGGATGGATGAGAATACCACTTGGGTATCCCCCAGGTCCTTAATCTTCCTCCCCAGAGCTTCATAATCCCCAACTATCTTTTTGAAAGTTTCCCGAGCAGTATCGTTTGTTCCTACGTGGATGAGTAAGAACGGGTGACGATCAGCAGGTGTGATCATCCTCGGTAGCCTCTCCGTGATATCCCGTATCCTAGCACCAGAGAGGCAGCACACCTCACGGGAAAACGGGTCTGGTCGGCATACAGCTTCCATGCCCCTCAGGAGAGAATCTCCAATCACCGCCACCCTCCTCTGTGTTCTTCTTCTGTGTTTAGCTTCCCCCACACTAACTGGTTGTGGCTGCTGTCTATGAGGGGGATCTGTAGGCATGCCAGTATGGGCAATGCCAGGATCCGGTGTAGGTGTGCTAGCAAGAGGAACTTCTGCCAGCATGGTGGAATCTGAGAGACTCTGGAAACGGTTGTATAGCTCCAGTGGTTCTCGACTGCTCCTGCCCCTTTTTCTCCTGACTGTCACATGTCTCCATGAAGAGACATCATTGCTGGGGTCCCCACTGGTGTCATCCCTCTGGAGAAGTTCCGTGTGTGTTGTATCAAGGAACTCCTCAGATGCCTTAATTTGACGAAGGGTGGAAACTTCACCCTCCAATGCTGCCACCTTCTCCTCCAACAGTGCAACCAGTTTGCACTTGCAGCATCGATAATCCCCGGGGTCCTTGGGCAAGAAGACAAACATGGCACACGTGGTGCATGTCACGACAACTGCGCCCTTCCCTTCCATCTCCTGTCAACTTCACAAGTCCTCCTTGCTCACAGGCTCCGGTCCACAATCATCCTCCCACCACACTGATTTCCAGAGCTTTGCCCTGGAGGTCTCCTCAGAAGTAAGCTCCACGCTTTGTCCAGGACTTACTCAAGAGTAGTAAGCTGCAGATCAGGTCAGGCAAGGCATCAGGTCAGGCTCAGGCAGCGAACAGCCGCAAGGTGCCTCGCTTGGAGGCAAAGCAGCCTGGCTGGCTGAGAGGAGCGTGTGATGCCTGTGGCTCCTCTCTCTCTCACCGGCCGGGCTCAGTACATGCGGCGGGGAGGAGGGACTTCCTCACCCGCCTCTAAGGAAGAGCTGCGCGTGCACAGTGCGCGTGCAGAGTGAAAATGGCGGCCACAGTGGCCGGTAGCAGCTGCGAACCGGTCCGCGCGGTTCTGGTCCCCCCACGCCGCTACCGGCTTGCCACCAGCCACCCAAAACCAAGATCCGGTTCAGGTGAGTAGACCCAAACCGGTATCTGCCCACCTGTGGGTGATGCGCATGGAGGGTTGATGCGCATGGGAGTTGATGTGCATGGTGGGTTGTTGTGCATGGGGATTTGATGCACATGGGGAGTTGATGCGCATGGGGATTTGATGCACACGGGGTGTTGATGTGCATGGGATGTTGATGCACATGGGAGGTTATGCGCATGAGGATGTTCCGCATGGGGATGATGCGCATGGGGTGGATGAACATGGGGGATGTTGCACAGGGGGGTGCATGTGCATGGGGGATTGATGAGCAGTGGGGGGATGTCGTACAGGGAATTTTACTCCCACAGCATGGGTACGCTTTTCGCTATCATTAAATATATCTGCTTCCAGCTTTACTTTTTGATGATTTTCATTTTCTATTCAAATGATTTTCATATTCTATTTTCTATTCAATTTTCTGTTTAAATCATACTTCTTCAATTGAGGAAAATAATTGAGGAAAAATGGGGCAAACTTTTTTGTCATGTGGGAGACTTTTCAATATGAAAATTGCCTCTTTTTCAAGCTTATCTTCATACATTCCACACACTGCAGGGTGCAAATGAACAATCAAATGACTTTACTATTTACTGCCTCATATTAAAAGCATTGGCATCCATCAGTCTCAAAAGACTATGGTATTGTGCTCGACACTGTAGGCTTGGGTAGATTAATATGGAAGATAGGCTGTTACCCAAGCAGGAAATCCCCCCTCTCCACACCACTGAAATAGTCCAATGGAACGGCAGAGCTGATAGGATTGATTCCAGCTGTGTCGCAGAGCTGGGCTAAGGACAGGAGCTCACCCTATCTTGTGAGGACCGACCTGGATCTCGAACCCTGGCCTGCTGGTTAACAGGCACAAACAGTATTTCTGAGGGAAAGCCATAGTAAACTGGAGCTAAAGCAATGAAGAGGAGAAAAATAATCAAAAATTGGTTTTTCAGCCCTTGCCAAATGTTTTCACTTGTACTGGGGAAACTCATCAATGACCTGATCCTATATACAGTATTTTATCTTGGTCATTTGAGTGTATGTTATTATTGTATGTACTTAGAAAAAATTTTTAACAGGAATTTTTTTTCTTGTACCCTGACAGGTGGTCCATTTTACCTCCCTGTCCAAACAGGAAGAGTTTGAGAAAAGTGCCAGGACAGTTATTCCATTCTTTTCTACCGCATATACCTTAACAATATTCTTTTCTGTACTTTCATGTGCAAGGTAATTGCTTGGGAAAGAGAGCAGAACTAATGTAATTGTTTCATTTTGCAATTCTTTTGTCATTCTTGTTGCTCAGCCTTGCACAAAAATTAAAAATCAACAATATTGCATTTTGCTTTACAATATTGTATTTTAGCTGTAGCAATACTGTTAAGCAAAATACTTAACAATACTGTTAAGCAAAATTAATCATATGCACATGGTATTTCTTAGCTGCATCAGAAAAATATAGCAGCTGACAAATACCAGTATTTGCTGAAGATCAAATGATAAGCATGTGTGTTCCAATCAATTATAATTAAATTCCAATTACATTAACTATACTTAGTCAAGTTATTCAACAACTGGACACTCAGAAGAGCTTCATTCCTGATTCTTGGAGTCCCTGAGCACATTTACTGTATTTACTCAAATATAATGCTCACCTTTTTCAGCCAAATTCAGTCTCCAGAATCAGGGTGCGCATTAGAGAAGATGTTAATTAGAACTGAGTAAATGCAGTATTTTGGTTATAAGTATGGGGTGTGCATTAGATTCCATGGCACATTATATTCAAGTTAATACAGTATTTATTTATGCATATGGTGTGTCTCTTATTGGGAAGTTCCATCCTTTCCAGCCCCCTCTTAAAAGCCCCAAGTAGCTGCCTGATATTTCTGGCCTGATACTTCCCCCGCCCCACCAATCCAAGACAATACAAATTCTTGCAGCTTCAGAAGACTCTTGGGTAAAATCCCATGGTTGCTATAAGATTTGCAGTGGCCTGGAACCTGCTTCAGAAAATATAGGGTTGGTGATTCACACCACTGCAATCCTGAAGACACTTTCCCAGGAGTAAGACCCATCGAACATAATAGGGCTTACTTTTGAGTAGACATGGTTAGGATTATGACATGAAAGTTGTAAGAAAGTTGTAAGAAAATGTAATCACAACTTATGGATTAAAAAAATAAATGTAGACTGCATTCTTTATTTAGGTAGGAAAATTAGCAGAAGTTACATTTTCATCATGCTACTAGCATGCTTCTAGTGCAGTTAATTTCAAAAAATTAATATGGCATCCCCTCATTGAAATGAATTGTATGGAGGTCACCATTTTGTCACCATACGCTCTGGAGGCCACCAGGTGCCTCCATTTCTATTGAAAATAGAAGGAAGTGAGGTAAGCATTGTGATGACCTGGCCATCTTTTCTAACTCTGAGGCCACTTGGAGAAATTCTAGCATGGCTAGCATGCTGGAACCAAAGACCATGCTGTGGGATGCTCTAAAAAGAGTGCTCAAGAACCTGACGAGAAAAGGCTCTCCTGCACCTCTTCCAAAACTTGTTGGCTTCTAACACTACAAGGCAGAAAAAAGATTGCAGCC
Organism: Cryptoblepharus egeriae; assembly: GCA_030015325.1. Taxonomy (NCBI): domain Eukaryota; kingdom Metazoa; phylum Chordata; class Lepidosauria; order Squamata; family Scincidae; genus Cryptoblepharus; species Cryptoblepharus egeriae. The sequence continues at coordinate 16,654,353 of JAREYC010000004.1, forward strand.
TTAGAGAAAGAGAAGTTAAATGAAGGGTGAAAAAGGGTGGCCCTATAGGAGTTTTGGACCACCAGCTCATAACTGGGCATGTCCACCTTCTCTGGGCATGTCCACCAACTCTGAATCTATACAGTATCTGCATACCAACAATTGTACAGCTGTGTCCCTGCCATGGAAAGAAACTAAGGATTAACAAGGAAAGCAGTCACTACTGCTCAAAGGAGTTATCTCCTTCCAAACAAACATCAATAAACCTGTCCCTGTCAACTCTGATTCTGCACTTAAAATGAGCACTTGCTTATCTTCTTCTCTTCTATATTTATAAAACTGAAAAGTCACTGACTGACACACTCACTGACTCACTCACTGATTCACTCATCAATGCCCAGCCAAAACCACCAGACCTAGAAGTGTGAAATTTAAAGAGGATTTTTTTCTGTGATGGAGGCACTCACTAAGAATCAGATTTTGAAAATTTCCATTGGAAAGGGGTGAAAAGGGCACATGTTTTCCTCCCTATATTTTACACTGAAGAATCCCTGACTGATATCTGCCCTGCCCCAACCCCTGGACCTAAAGGCATGAAATTTTGGGAGGGTGTTCCTTATATGATGTGAGCACCCACCAGAACCAATTTCTAGAAATTTAACTCCTAAGGGGCTGAAGGGATGCAAAGCATTTTCAGTCTATACTTAACATTGATGACTGATCTTGCCCAAATCCTGCATCTGGTTGGCAGGGGTGCCCTGATTTGTGGGGGATGATAAAAGAGAGGGGCATGTTGTGCATGGGGGAGATGACACACATGGGAGGGATGTAGCATGGGGGATGCTCGTGGGGGTGTTGTACATGGGGGATTATGAGCATGGGCGATGATGCCCATGGGGGTTGATGTGCAATGGGAATATTTTACTCCCGCAACACGAGTACATTTTTCTAGTTAAATAATAAAAATGTGGATGTGAATGTGGCTTACCCGCTTTTCCCAATGCCCTAGAACGGAATCATTAGTCACTGTCCAGAAGTTCAGATTCAAATGCAGTAGAAGTTTGTTGTGTTGTGCTTTTTTTCTTAGCAGAATGTGATTTGAGAGCCTCGTGTGATTTTCACCCACAAAAGGTGCACCTCAGTAGTATTTTCTAGTTTAGGGGGGGAAATCCACAAGTGGATCTATGATATTTCCAATGGTTTTGTTGAAGGACTGGGACTGCTTTGGCACTTTTGTTGGCCTATTATTGTCCCTTACAAAGACAAGCATGGGTTTTGCCAAGGGACAAGGACTTCCCACTACTTTGTGAGGTTTTTGGATTGTTCCAAAGTCAAATGCTCAGTCTTGCAAAAGTGGATGGTTCTGTTTGGGGAGGAACAATATTCAGTGTTGAGGGATACTTCCCCTCTTACCTCCAAATAATGCTACAGACAGCCCTTGGGCTACTCAGATCTGGGCCTACTAGATAACAGGTATAATTCTGAGAGGACCAGTGTTAACACCAGCAGGTCCAAGAAGGGGGTTAAGATGCATTTGGAGGCCTGCTGCTCTTTACCCTTCCCCCTCCCAGGCCTGATCTGCCCCCTATTCTGTCCTCCCCCATCATGAAATGTCCTCTTCCCAGCCTGCTATAAAGTGATCACAGTTAGTTAGATCTAGGGTAGGGGGGGAAAGGAGTGGATTTGAATCTGTTATGCAACTCTGATTCTAGGTAGATTCTTTTTTATATTTTTTACAGGCTAGACTCTGTTCGAACAAAAGTATGGGTTGCAGCATTTGGGGTGCTGACATCAGCCTTATCTGTGCTCAGTGGCTTTGGATTTTTGCTCTTATGTGGGGTGCCCCTTATTCTCACAGCTGCACATGCTCCTTTTCTGATTCTTGGTAAGTGCAACTAACAACCAAATGCATTGATTTCTATGTCCCCCTCTCAAGCTCTGAATGGGAATCAGGCATAAGAGAGAACATCCAGGTTGCCTCTCACTATCCATGAGGATTCCCCTGTGGATTACACCATCACCATCAACCTGAATGGCATTAAAGTAATAATAAATTATGTAAGCTTAGATTTGGCTTAGTAATAAATGTCACAAGTTCTTTGATCAGGGATCTCCAAACCCCAGCCAGGGGGCCAGATGCAGTCTGCAGCAAGCCATTATCTTGTTTACAACAAGCTTTGGTGCCCCATAAGCCTCTGGCCCGTCTGAAGGTCTTAGGCTTTCTGAGTGTCAGATTGGCCCTCAGAACACACTCCAGGTATCTGCTGTGATATGCCGGTTCTGAGTTATTTATCCCTGTACCTACAAATAAGATGCTTGTGGGATGAGAGAATTGGAGTTAATTTGATGTGTGCTTGGAAAAATCCTGGAATTTAGAGCCCACTCATTTATTCATCAAAGTTCTGTCTGTAATGTATTTATTTAAATTTTTGGCCCTCCACACCGATATTTTTGATGCTGCCTTCTGGCTGTAAAGTTCGGGGATTCCTGCTTTGTTGGATATGGATTCTCTTTGACTCTGTAGAATAGATAATTTTAGAAGATATCTCTGTATAGATGAAGATTATGTGTTTTTCCTCCCACGTGTTTTTCACATCTGGTGGTTCTTTCTTATCCCTGAGTTGATTATTATTTGTTGCAAAGTTTGCTTCTCTTCTGTACATTTTTCTTTTTGTATTGCACATCACACTGATAAACTGCTTTTCTATCCTTGTCAGGCGTTGGAGTTGATGACATGTTCATCCTGGTGTCTTGCTGGCAGCATACTAAAGTGAAGGACAGCGTTCAAGATCGCATGGCTGACACCTATGCAGCGGCAGCAATGTCAGTTACCATCACGACTCTTACCGATGTTCTAGCCTTCTATATTGGAACTTCAAGCGTCTTCCCATCAGTTCAGTCATTCTGCATCTATACTGGCACAGCTTTCATGTTCTGCTATATATACAACCTGACATTCCTGGGTGGTATTCTTGCTCTAAATGGTAGAAGAGAAGAAAGCAACAGACACTGGCTCACATTTATGAAAGTTGATACTGAGCCTCAGGACTCTCGGAGCCAGATGTATAACAGATGTTGTATAGGAGGCTTTTTTGATGAGGCCACTGGTGCAGAGATTCTACACCCCATAAATGGATTCTTTAGAGATTATTATGGTCCTTTCCTTGTGCACCCCTGTGTGAAGGTGATTGTGGTAATCCTATATGTCTTTTATTTATCTAGTAGTATATATGGATGCACTGAAGTTAAAGAAGGTATAGATCTTCGAAATACAGCTCGTGATGATTCTTATGTTGTTCGGTATTATGACTGGCATGAAAAATATTTTGAAGCATATGGTCTAAGGGTTATGGTGGTTGTTACTAAAAGTATAGCATATTGGGATTCATCTGTTCGTGCAGATCTTAAGAAATGTATGGAGTCAATGGAAGGCTCGAAGTATGTAGACAAGCACTTCTCAGAATCATGGTTGAGAACATATGAAGTTATTGCTAGTCGCTCATCTTTAAATTTAAATGACCGTTCTACTTTCATTGGTAATTTACCTATTTTATTTAACATAACTCCAGAATCTAAGTGGGACATTATTGTTAGCGACACAGAAATTAAAACATCTCGGTTTTTCGTACAGTCTGTCAATGTTCGTTCTGCACTAGATGATAAAAACCTTGTACTTGATCTAAGACACCGTGCTAGAAAGTGTAATATACCAATGCTAGTTTTTCATCCAGCTTTTATATACTTTGATCAGTTCATTGTGATAGTTAAAAACACTATTCAAACTGTTGGAATTGCTACTGGGACCATGTTAATTATTTCCTTGCTGCTCATTCCAAATCCTCTGTGCTCTTTGTGGGTCACTTTTGCTATTGTATCTGTTATTGTTGGTGTGACTGGTTACATGGCCTTTTGGGATGTCAGCCTTGATCCCATATCCATGATAAATCTTATTATTTGCATAGGGTTTTCAGTAGATTTCTCTGCTCATATGTCTTATGCCTTTGTGTCTAGTGAAGAACCTGGAATAAATGACAAAGCAATTGATGCTCTATACCGCCTTGGTTACCCTGTTCTGCAGGGAGCTGTTTCTACCATCTTGGGAGTGGTAGTGCTATCCTTCACGGCCGCTTACATTTTCAGAACCTTTTTTAAGATAATGTTTCTGGTTATGGCATTTGGAGCAGTGCATGGACTCATTTTTATTCCAGTGTTTTTAACTTTCTTTGGCATTTGCACTAAGTCACCAAATAAAAAATAGCAGACAAAGGATTCCTGACACTTTGAACCTGTACCCATTCTTAATATTACATTTATGGAATGGTTCCTTGTTTGAATGGAGAGCTCAAAACTGTCTCTGCTTCCTGTCTTCAGATTGCTCAAGAAGGTTTCATTAACACAATTGCCACCTACCCTATGGGCACAATGAGACCTTTAATCATCTATGACATTTTGTCTTTCTCTCACTACACCTGCCTGTAAATAAATGTAAATAGCAGCATCAGTATTAGAATCTGAAGTTGACATTTCTTATTTTTATATGGTGTTTTCAGCCTTTTATTCAGAAAAGCTGGCTTCATGAGAAACCCCTTTGTAGTACTAAGTTAACCCTTCTGACATTCCCAGTGCTTTTGCTTTTTTTGGTTTGCTTTTAAATATACTGGTAAATCATAATAGCCATAGTTTGAGAAACCAGAAGAAGACTAACAGTTGCCCCACAAGGAAAACCTTCACTAATGTCAATAGGATTTTTCTTTACAGGACAAATACCAGCTGTGCACAGACCCAATTCAGATTGGGACCACATCAGGGCTAAATATTAAAAACCAAACTAATTTATATTGGATACCTGCTGCATGTGTACCTGCTCTTTACACTGGGAAACAACTACATAAACCTTTCCAGAATTATTTGCCAGCACAGCAAAATTTACATTTATTTACAAAAATGATTCTAAATGGGAGAAAGTTTAAAATAGCATATAATACAAATACCTAAGTTTAATCAGATTGAAAATTTTGGACTAGTTACAGAAAAACATAAAATTTTTACTTTTTATACTACAAATATCAATTTGTTCTTATGTTGCTCTTTATTTGACTAATAGTCTATGTAAATAAACAAAGTTACTTCCAAAGATCTGGTGTTGTATGTGTATGCTTTTTGCATTCTTGCTTGGTGCTACCCATAAGAACCAAAACAAAATTAATGGACACAGAGAACTGTGGATAACTGGATCTGCATGTACGGGGGATGCCTGTACTGGATACAGGTTCTTCTAAAGCTAACTCTTAGATTCATACTAGTGCAGTAGTTCTCAAAAGCCAGGGACCCACCAGTGAGCCAGTGAGTTGATGGTTCACGAAACTGACAAGGCAGATTAGGCAACGTCCATCAAGGGTTAAACAAGCTGCTACTGGGAGGGGGAATACTGCTGCCCAATCACTATTATAGCCACATCTGTTGGCTTTTATAAATAAGACAACAGAACAGAGATCTCCAAAACTTTGAGAACCACTGCTCTAGTAGATACATGTCAACAGCTCTTTTTGCACATGAACTGCAATTACTGGATCTTGGCTTAAACTGATAATAGAATAACACAAGACATTATTAATGCATATTTATGGTAACTTGTATTAAAATTACTGCAAAAAAGCTTCTAACACAATGTGAACTTTACTCAAAATAGATTCATTCAAATTACTTAGACTAAGGGCGCAATCCAGAGTAACTACGGGGAGTCCTTGCTCCAACATAAGAACAATTTACTCTGGATTGCAATAAGAATTTTCCATAGGTTTTCTTTAGGTGGTACAGTAACTACGGGTGCACGTAAAGTCTCTTAAGTGCACCCGTACTTACTCTGGATTGTGCCCTAAAACTACAAGTTCATATTTTTCAGCACTGCTGAAAAGAGCAATTTATTTTTCACCCAAAGGCTAATACTAAGAAAAATCAATTGAATATATATAATTTATTAGTGGACATTTATATTTATTTACACAAAAACATGTTCATAATTGTTAAGTTTAGATAAATGAAAATCTTTTGCGTTGTAGATAGCATCTGTACATAAGACAGACTTAGGGCAAAATCCAGACTAAGGGCAGTGAGGAGAGTCCTAGCTGGGCTGCCCCAACTATTCTGTATCCAGAGCAGAGAGTTATGCTGGATCCAGAGAGTCAAGAAGCCCGGGCTTTCCTAGCTGCTCCAGAGCATGCTCAATAGACACCAGGTCAGTGATACCTGGGGAGGGTTTGCTCCTGAGGAGACCCCCTCAGATCACATTGAACGAGGAAAGCTGTGGTGCCTGCCTTATAAGCTCAGAAGTTCCTGACAACCAGTAACAGCTGCAGCATGAGAATGCAGTACAGCAATACCTCTCATGGAAGGTGGATGCTTGGAATGGCCTGCTGTATCCCCAGGTTAGTGGCTGCCGTAGTTGTGCCATATCCTGAGTTTGAGAGGCAAGGGTTGCAGCTAGGCTGGCCAATAACGCATATTTTTGATCAACATGGCTATTCTTACTCAGAACTTACCATGAACCCCTATGGGTGTACTCATTTTTATACCTGCTCCTGAAGTAGTATAACTCTGAGGAGCTGAAAGAGGGCATTTCTGCCCTGGAAACAGGCTCTGAATATAGAGTAACTGCTCTTCCCTAAACATGCCCTCAATATGCCTCTCCTGAACTGCTGAGGCTGGCCCAGCTAGGATAGTCCAGGTCCCCCTGTCTTGGGGCAGCCTGTGTTACCTTAGGCTGCCCCAAACCTTTTCCAGAGTAACCAGGGTGGAGCATCTTGCAGTTGGGTCAGCCCAGTGAGAAATGGGATAACCCAAGTGCACTTCTGGATTGTGCCCTTACTTTCCCATCAAACATAGGATACAGTTGTAGCTTTGCTGCCATAATCTGCCTACTGCCTGGTACCTCAACTGTAGCCTTGGGATTAGACACACCCGACTCCAGGTATGAGGAGACCCTTGTAAGGTCACTTCTCATGGGTTGCTTCATCTACAACCAACTTCCAGCTTCAGACTCCTGAGCTACATGAGAATTTGTTGTCTCCGCATTTTCTTTCAAATGTGAGATTAAAGTTAGAACAGTTGAGTGAGGATCAAGTAGTTTGACAAGAGGTATTTCCACTCGTCTTTCCATCAGGATGCGATTCTGTAAAGTAAAGGCAACAGTAGAATCTATGCCCACCCATGAAAGTGGTGTATGAATTGAAAGATCACCAGGGTTTCTACCACTGAGACTTTTCAAAAGTGAGATGATATAATCTACAGGTTCACCACCTAAAGATAAATTCTGGGATGGAATATCACCACTGGTCTCTTCAGAAACAAGGCTGAAAAGGCGACTCCTCAGTGACAAATTCTGAGATAAAGTATGTGTTAAACTTTGAAAATTGAGCCTTATCACAGCTTGCTGAGGATTATTCAGTATTAAGCTTTGTTTAAGATACTTATGGATATCGTTCACTTGCAGAACTTCCACACCTTGTGTTTGTAAGGCATTTTGAAAATGCTGTGGATCTTGCAAACCAGCCAGATGCAAGGGACCCCAATTAATGGACTGTCCTGAACAACCACTGTTTCGTCTGAAATGGCAGAAGAGGTCTAAGAAGGAATTGGCCGCTGCATAGCTTGACTGTGTGGCATTTCCAAGGAACGAGGAGAATGAGGAGTGACACACAAAATAGTCCAGCTTCATGCCTTGTGTCACACAGTGAAGATTAATGGCTCCTGCTACTTTGGGATTCAATACCTCTTCAAAGTGAGACAGAGTCAGGTTTTCAAGACATCCATCACGTAAAAGCATAGCAGAGTGGAATACACCTTTGATTGGATAACTGGGAAAAATTTTACTGATGGTTTTGATGGCCTTCTCGACTTCATAGCTAAAAATCACATTGCATTGCAAGCTGATTATTCTGCTCCGCTCACAGTGATCTTGGAGAGTGTTTATTTCCTTTTGCACCTCAGGGCTCAGTTTTTCCCGTACAAGTATCACAATACAGCCTCCTCCATTCTGAGCTACAAATTTCACTGTTTCAAAGCCAAGCCCAGTGAATTCCCCAGTGACTATGTAAACAGCATTCTGTTTGAATAATTTGTTGCCTGTTTCATTCACAGGTATATCTGAGGTCTCACCTCCCTCACTTTTCAACACTGCAATTGGGATGCTTTTGCAGTTAAAATATGATGGAGCAATATCCCACCTTTCAGACTTCCCTGCTTGATTAAAAGGGGAAAATGTGAGCAGTTTTACTAACTGTTTTGTGTTCATTGACTTCAGCCACCAGGCGATATCCTTGTGGGTTTGTATCAGAGATGCTTTCTGAAAAATATGGACCAGGTTGACAGAATGGACGTGGATATTTTCATGATCGCTCGCAATCAGATGCCGCAAACATTCTGGCTGTTCATTACCATAAATCAAAACAATGTCTCGAAGGTGGAAAAGACAGGTTAGACTCTCTTTAAACATTCCATTTAGTGGAGGTAAAAAAATGAGGGCGTGACACTGATTAACACGTTGCCATAGACCAGTCAGATGATTAGTAATGATTGTTTTCCATCCTACTTCCTGGGCCGACACAGTAAGCACCTTGCACAAAACTGAATCCGGTTCTGTGGAAATCACACCCAGCATTTCACCATGCCTTGGCATTGGTAGTATCCGATGCAAAACTTCCCTTGCTACCCAGAAGAATGACAGGCACGGCATATTTCTAAAACCTGGAAATTTCTGGTTAGTAAAACAAACTGTTTCTGGAATAACAACTCTTGAAGCTGCAGGGACTGGATAGCAGGAAACAATATGATCTCCCACTTTGACTTTTTTCACTTCAGCCCCTATTGCAATTACAGTGCCGGTAAAGTCCAATGCTAGTAGTTTGTGCTGATCAATTGTGTGTGAATTCCAGTACAAGGTGTTTCCATACTTACAGCTTGACACACTAACAGGGAAATAGTCTTCCGAGTGGATGCTTAATTTTTCAATTTCAACCTCAACACTGTGGTTACCAAGCTGAGCACATGGGGTGGCAACTTTAGCCCAAAGATTATTTGCTTTGTACGGATTGGATGTATACAAAAAGCACATTTCTGAGTCTTGAATCTGAAGTGGCTGGGATGACATATTGAGAGCGGAGGCTTCTAACTGTGTACGCTTAATTTCAGCACTGTAAATTCTTCCTTCATCGATCCAGACTTCAGGATAATCCTGGGCTTTGTACTTGACTAAAACATCTGCTAAGGCAGAAATGTCGATTGTGCTTGTGGAGCTGATGTCAATAATCTGAAATGCAATTTCAGGGACTTCCAGCATACATGTTCGAGTCATGCCATATAAACTAAAACCAGTATTTATGTGGTCTACTTTCCTTTCTGATGTCCTGTAAGTGATGATTGTGATGGAACAATTAGCCTTCTTCTCCTTTAATGCAATAACTACTTGGCGTAATCCCTCGCAGCACCTTACCAAATATTTCACCACTTTATCTGGTAAAGTTTCATTCAGTTTTTGGATTCCCCACAGATACAAAACATCACAGTAGCCCTGAAGCTCCAAGTTAATTTTATTTTGTGCACGCTGATCTGATCTCTTTGCTGTCAACAATTTGTCCCAGTCCTGATAGAGAACAAATCTAGATTCACTGTGTAAGTAATTCTTAAGTTGCTGCGCTATTCCAAATTTGTCGGCAAACACCACCACTCTGGGAGCTTTGGGTAAATTCTGCATTGTTTGATCAGAGGTTATTTCTCTCCATTTATTTTCAAACAGTAGATCATTTTCTACCCTGGGAATGTCCTTTACAAAGGGGATCTGAACACATTTCAGTTCTGCCAGAACAGAACCATATTTATCTGTGAAGCATCCACAAAACTCCAAATAATCATCTGTGGACTTGCTTGTTTTCAAATATATCATCATTTCCTCTTTCAAAGGTCCAGCAACTACAAGACTGTTTATGCCAGAAGGAAGCATCACTTTGGTCTTGGAAACAGTTGTAGCCAGAAGTCCTGCCATTTGCAGAAAACACTCTAAGAGCACTGGATGGATACAATACTCATACATTTCTTCTGATGTCTGTCCGTTCACTTTAACAGTGGTTACAGCTTCTTTCAGCTCTTCACAATAATAGATATCATTTAGCTGTCTGAAAGTAGGGCCATAGTAGAATCCAAGGTGTGACAATTCTTCATAGACTTCATCCTTGCTAATAAGGGTGCTACATCTCTGAAAAATGTCTGGAAGGAAAATATTCTTTTCTTCAATAGATGTTTCAAGGTTCTTTGTGACTTGTCCTGAGACATGAACTATATTAGCTGATCCAGATAGTATTCTGAATTCTGACACTCTTTGTGAGTCCACCTTTATTTTTAAGTCATGGGAACTTTCTTTTAAAGCACAGGGTGCAATAAAAGTTATATTGAGCTGATTCAGACTTAGGGGGACTTTTGGTCTTGAGCATCTCATCACAGCCGCCAACACAAGTTCCACAAAAAAGCTAACAGGTACCAAAGGAACATGATGGTTCTTGTGTTCATACAAATACGGAGTCAGGGCTGGAGAGACTGAACAAATGAATTCTGTGTTGTCATCATTTGCGCTGCAAATTAAGGGATGCTGTGAGCTTGCAGCTCTATGAGTTGCTTGTTGCTTAGTATTCAGTTGTGACATGAGGTTTTGCCGATCAAACTGATACCTGGGATAGGATGATGGTACACTTTGATATCCTTCATAGAAGTTCTGCCAGTTGACGTTCCATCCCATTTCAAACATATCTTTTATAAGATTAAGAAGCGTATTGTATTCTAAATCTCTTTGCAGAGAATGTAAAACCCTGGTTTGTTTTCCTAAAGTGTCAGTAATGTATGTTTGCAGTGCTTTGTGAGGACCTATTTCTATGAATACAATATTTTCCTTGTCTTTTGCAAACGTTTTTATGGCCTGTGCAAAAGCCACAGGGTCTCGAATCTGTCTAGCCCAGTAATTGCCTGTAACAAAGTCACTCTCTGAAGCAGCCTTCCCTGTTACTGTAGAAATTAGATTGATTTCTGACTTCCCACCTTCTAATTCCGACAGACATGCTGCCAATTCTGACAGTACCGGGTCCATCATGTGGCTGTGATATGCGGCTGGCCATTGTAGAACACGAAAAAAAATGTTTTGTTTGCTGAAACATTCAGCCAAGTCCTTTTGAAGGGAACTTATGGAATCTGCATCACCAGACAACGTACATGACAGAGGACTGTTAAGTGCTGCAACACAGACCTTGCCTGAGTATGATCCAAGGGCCCCTGACACATCTTCTACTGGGACATTGCCCACAACCAGCATCCTGCCTTCAGGGACTGTAGCCTGTAGCCTGCTCTGGTGATAGATGATTTTGATGGCATCTTCTAGGGAAATATAGCCAGCACAATGGGCAGCAGCCACCTCGCCAACTGAATAGCCAACCACAGCTGTTGGTGTCATTCCCCAGTGTCGCAACAGAGTCACCAGAGCCACCTGCAGCATGAAGCGTAAAGGCTGGGCAATTTCAGGTCTAGATAAATCTTCTTGTTCATTTTCTGTTAATTTCATAATTCTGGGTGAGAGTTGTTGAAATAATTGTTTGATTTCAATACATTTGTCTCGGAATACTGGCTCGCATCTTATGAGGGTTTTGCATATCCCATTGAAATTCATACCATCACCGGAGAACACAAAAACTAGTTGTGGAGGACTCTTTGATAGAACAATTTCCTTACCAGCTGCAGACACAAGTTGTCGTTCCAATTGCTGGAGAGAAGGTACCACAAAGGCCTTTCTGTACTTGTGGTTTCTGTGGCTTCTTCTGCATGCAGAGGTATAGGCCAAATTTGGGAGAGTTACTGAGCCACTTGCACTGATGTGCCCAGCAGTATCTGCCATCATCCTTTTGAGAGAGGATCCTGAAGCTGCAGAGATGACAAACAGCTCAACAGGCCTTTTGATTGGTGGAAGAACTTGAGTTTGTTTAACCTGCCTGACAACCACATGGGCATTGGTTCCCCCAAATCCAAAGCAGTTGATTCCAGCTACTCTCCCCATGTCACCAGACTCATCCCACCTCTCAACCATTCTTGGAATAGCCAGATTTAATTCCTCTGCATTTATGCTGCTGTTGCTCTTTGAGAAGTGCAAGGATGGAACGATTTTCCCATGATGCATCATCAGAAGCACCTTGATTAACCCAGCTGCTCCTGAAGCAGATTCTGTGTGCCCAATGTTTCCTTTAATGGAGCCCATCTTGAGAGGGGGCACTTGAGGAGACCTCTTTTTACCAATGTTTTTGCCTATGTTTTCTGCCTCAGTGGTATCTTCTGTAGGGTTTCCTATGCCATGTACTTCAATATATTGCACAACCGAGGGATCAATATGTGCTGGATAAATGCTGAGTAGTAACTTTTCTGATGATCTGATGGCTGTAGATCCTCCATTTTGATTGACTGCACAGATGCTGATGACACCCCATATTTTGTTGAAGGTTTCTTGTGCCTGTTTTGAGGGAGAAATGATAAAGATACATTTATGTTACTACTCATGATTAATTATTTCAGCATTTTGTTTATCTTTATTTCATGCTAGTGAAATTTACCTGCTGTTGGCGGGAGTAAAACCCTCCTATGCACCATCCTCCACAGTGCATCATCTTCCCCCTTGCAACATACCCCATGCAATATCCCCTCTGCAACATCCCCCCAGTGCACCATCTCCCTGTGCAACATTCTCCCCTAAAGAACACCCCTCCCAAGCAACATTCCACAGATAACATTAAACATTTAATAACATTAACCCTAAAATCCAGAGTAACTACAGGAGCATGTAAGAGACATTACGTGTACCCGTAGTTACTGCACCACCTAGTGAAAACCTATGGGAAATTCATATTGCAATCCAGAATAACTTGTTCTTATGTCGGAGCAAGGACTCCCCGTAGTTACTCTGGGTTGTACTGTAAAGCAGATATCACAATGACACAAATCTCTGGTGCTCTTTTATCCAAAGAAAACGAGAGCTGGCTCATAATTTCCCACTACTTGGAGAAATAGGAAACACAATATAAACACCTTACCTTCTTCAGTGGCTTTAAAAAAATTACACCGCAACCTTCTCCTCTTCTATAACCATCTGCTTTTCTAGAGTAAGGTTTACTAATTCCTTCAGGAGACATCATCCTTGCTTTATTCAGAGATACAAATTTCCAGGGATCTATGATGCAATTCACTCCTCCACATAAAACTGATTCACAATCTCCTGCATCAAATGTACATACAAGCAAAAGAAGCCAGAACCAGTGTAAGTGAAAAAATTAGACTTGAATTTTATTAGATATTGAGTTATATTAAAACTGTCCTTTCTACCAGAAGACACCTTTGATTACAGATAATTGTGCAGTTGGACTTTGGCATCCACAGGGGATCCATCCAAAAGCAAGACCATGGTTACCCAACACTTCAAATATCAGGTTGATCTAACTCATAAAAGTATGTCCTCTTTTTTTGATTATGACCCATGGTCACCCTGGCCCATATACCATACTCCAAGATTATCTTCTCCAGACGCTTCATGTTAAATAGCATGGGCAACAGAACTGAAAGCTGTGGGCCACTACATGCCAAAGAAGTCTCACAGCACCACTCTCTGTAGAAGACCTTTCAGAAGACTTTGTAGAAAGTCCCAAAAATAGTACCTTCAAGTCCCTTCCCAACAATATGGATTAGAAATCATGACAGGTCTAAAAACAGACATCCATATCTTCATGCAAAATTCCATTACCCTGTTTAATGGATGTGCAGGCAAAGTGCAAAGCGGTGAGGAACGAGGTGCAAGCAGTATCAATGTCAAGTGATGGTCCCGTAAGATTAAAAGTGAATGAAATCCTATTCGCAGCAGTGCTCATAGCCATCCCAGAATCACCATACTGGTTTGTTTCCAAAACTGTCTGGTTCATTATGGATTCGTAATCTCGATTTGTCAGACCTGAAAATATGTGGGGGAGAGGCACATTTTTAAGATCAATGTGAAGCTAAGAAGAAATTCACAGTCCAACACAGTGTGAAGCTCAGAAACTGACTGCAATGCTGACAAAGGCACCATGGAGTACACATATTACCTCTATTTTGTGTAAGCTTCACTGACTACCCATTTGTTTCTGGGCACAATTAAAGGTTCAAGTTTTAATCCTTAAAGCTATAATTTTAGACCAGGTTATCTATGTAATGAAAACTTCACATTGCCCCATTTTCTATCATTTTTCACCTTTTTCAACCAGTTTTTTCACCTGTTTTGGACTTTATTTTGCCCTTATTTGCTTTGATAATTTACTTTTTAATTAATTTCTTATATCCTCCTAGTTTTCCCACCACAACCAGTTCACTGAAGACAGAGTGCTAAGTGGGAAGTAGGGACATAGCTGCCCACTGTAAAAAACAAGTCACTGAGCCCATCTTGTCTTTCATCTGCTGTTACCTCATCTTGCTCTCTCCCATATAATCCTACATGGGTTCTCTAGCTTGGCCCATTTGCTCATTTTCATGGGTACCTTAGTCAGAGCCGTTCCTGTAATTGTAAACTCCTTCCCTGCAAAATCCCATCATTTTCTCCCTCTTTCCATCCCTAGAAGGCAGCTGAATGCTTGAAAAAAAATTGCAAGGCCTTTTATTGGTGTATCCAGTGATGGGCTTCAAAGAAATTAAGAACCGGTTCTCTGTCCATCTGGCAGCCACTTTTAAATGGCTATTTTTAAACTTTATATGTACTATCTCTTGTTAAGAACCGGTTCTATAGCATAGGTGCAAACCTGCTGCTGCCCACCACTGGGTATATCTATCCATTTTTGCTTAATAGACATCCCCTACAATCCAGAATAACTATGGGAGCATGTAGCTGACGTAGATATGGCACCACCTAGAGAAAATCTATGGGAAATTCATATTGCAATCCAAAGTAAATTGTCCTTACGTCGTAGCAAGGACTCCCTGTAGTTACTCCGGATTGTACCTATCAAGTGGCTACTCTGTATTTTATCACCTTACTTTAATACTTTAACATGTATGATGTTATTGGCATTGTTCTGAAAATTATGAAAGCTACTTCATAAAGCTTTATCTTAAAAATGCATATATAGATCTATCAAATAAAATAAGCATCACACCACAGAGGCTTTTCTACAAGGATAAACAGCTCTGCATTATAAGACCGAATAGGATTCTAATATTGTCAATAAATAAATAAGCTGCATTGTGTGGCATCAAACCAAACAATGACCCACCCATGTGCCCCATTACTATCAAACTCAATTGAAGAAGCACTTTCTAAAATCTCTCAAGAACTGTTTATGGAGTCACAACAGATCCAAGCTACTCGTTTGAGGTGTCACAAGCAGATCTATAAGTGAGGACTATTACAATGTCTTTAAGCAAAACTCTCCCTCAAACCTTCTACTCACCAATGAAAACCCCAGTTTTGGTGCCACTGATATTTTCAGTTGTAATTCCTGCATCTTCTAGTGCTCTGTAGGTGCATTCCAGGAGCAGCTTTTGCTGAGGATCCATATGCTTGGCTTCCTCATTGTTAATGCCAAACAGCTTGTTGTCAAATGCATTAAATCTAAAAATAAAAAATAGAAAGAAACAAAATATATACCATGTGTGGTGTGATAATCCAGTTGTTTAATGCATCATGCTTTAGTTTAAAATGATCTGATCTGATTTTATAGATTGAAATTATTCCTTCATCGGAAACCAGTGGAGAAGTGGGACAAACCATTCATCATTAGTTTCTCTACAGAGCCATAGAATCAGGAAATGTTTTTTCAGCAATTTTCAATGGCTGCGCTCCAAATTATTCTTGCACACCTAAAGACCAATGTGCCCCTTGCAAATTGCTACTCTCTGTCCAACCACACACAAACTCCCAGTAGCCTTTAAGACGCCACAAGATTCTTTATTGTTTCAACATTTCATTATGTCATAGTTTTAACATGATATTGCACTTCCTCTCTTGCAAATGGCATCCCAAAAAGTTGAGTTGGGAGGAAACACTACATTATGATATCATGTCCTGCTTTTTCTAAGTACAGGACACATTACCAAGAAGTTGGGAATCAGCATCACCCACACATTTCCACCCCAAGTCTTCACCCCAAACCAGCTCCACCCCAAGTCTTTACCCCAAACCAGCTCCAACCAGGTTTTTTTCTGTGAGCAACCAAAGCAGCTCATTACATTGTAGAGAGATGTTTAAAAGGTCCGTACACATATTTAGAACCAGGGAAATGAGCCAATTGGATCAGAAGAAAATATTTCCCACAACCCATCTGCAACTTTGGAGAGCTGAATGATTTATAAGCAGGCCATCAGACTTACTCATCAAGAAGAGCACCATGCATTGTATGCATTTTATCAGGTTTGTTACAATCCAAATCATACCATCCTCTCATGCGAAATATTTCTGGATGTATTTCTGTAGTACAGTTTCGGCCATCCTCCAGCACTTTCCAGAAACAGTCAATTCCTTCACCTGTAGCATGATAGTTTAAAGGGAAAAAGTCTGCCTCTATTTACAAAATAGTCCTTATTTACTTAAAAAAACAAATTAGTGAAGTTTGATTTTCCAAACATAGGACAACGTAAGTCAAATTTGAACTTTTCTAGAAATATCTCCGTATTTTGAGCAAATTCTCAATCCGGTGGGCTCAATCCTGCTTCTATCAGTTCAAATGATGCTTTAAATATGAAATGTGGCCTGGGTACTAGAAAAATTCTAGCAAGAACTTAAATAACAACATTTCTCAATATCAAGTACTGCCATCTTCTTCTGGAAACACTCGCAACCTTGTGCAGAATATCTGAAGAACAGGGTCAGAAATAAGATTTATATCTCCTAAATCACACTTAGCAGAATTGTTTTGATTTAGCAAAGATTTACCTCCAGGAAAGTTGCATCCTATTCCCACAATAGCGATTTCATCCTCAGATGCCATTTTTGTCTTATTTTTCTTTTTGTGTCAGACAGTCATCATTTAAGACAAGCATCCTGTGAAAAATAAATAATGTACAAACTTATCAATATTTGCTTTTTGTTCATCACCCTGCAAATGAACTTTCACTTTTCTAAGTTCAAGACACTGCACGTAAAAGAAATGTCTAGCTAGCTATTCAAGAGGGGGAAAATTAAAGTTTCTTTGAGGTTTGATTAAGAAGTTTGCTATCTGGCTTCTCACTTACAGTATGAGCCTATTTGTGTCTACTTAGAAGTAAGTTCCACTAAGTTCAGTGGTGCTAATTCCCAGGAAAGTGCTCTTTGGATTGCTCTTTTAGGGCACAATCCAGAGTAACTATGGGAGCACATAAGAGATATAACGTGTACCCATAGTTACTGCACCTTCTAGCGAAAACCTATGGGAAATTCACATTGCAGTCCAAAGCAATTTGTTTTTACTCTGGAGTAAGGACTCCCCATAGTTATTCTGGATTTCACCCATAGTCTCATAGGCCAGTCTGAGGCTATGTGAGCAGGGTTATAGTTAACCTTTGCTAGGTAAAACAAGCCTCATTCTTCAGAATCATGACTGGCAGGTAAAGATAACTACAACTGATTCTGTTTTTATGAAAACTCTTATAAGAAGGATGTCTTGTCACAAATTTAAAAGCCAATCATCCAAAAATTGCCTTCGAGCAGTGCTGTAGATAGGGTGGTGTACCTACAGATCTCTAGCTCAGCTGTTGACTCACACCTTATAAATGTGAGGTATGCTTATATGAGAGCCAGCATGGTGCAGCGATTAGGGAGTTGGGACTGAGATCTGGAAGATCCAGATTCAAATCCTCCCTTGGACTTGAAGCTTCCTGAGTGACCTTGGGACAGTCACGTTCAGCCTCACCTACCTCACAAGGTTGTTGTGAGGATAAAAGCTTTGTAAGCCACTTTGGCACTGGAAAGGCAGATTATAAATTCTTAATTATAAGTGGCTAAGAGCACAAAGTTAGAAGGTACGAACTCTCCTGAGCCATACAGGCCAGATTATAAGTACAGTGGTACCTCTCATAACAAGCGCCTCACATTAACAAGCATTTCACATAACAAGTCTAAATTTCCAAGGAATCTTGCTTCACATAACAAGTTCCGCTTCACTTAACAAGCACTTATGCAGCCCTGACGCTCCGGGTGAACGCTGTTTAAAAGTTTGCCAGCCAGCACTGCTGCCTCTAACTGTCCCCCACTTGGGGACAGTTGCCTGGGGGTGCCAGAGGCAGTTGCCCCTAACTGCTCCTAAGTGCCCCCACTGGCCACCTTGAACCTCCAGCAGTAGCCCAAGTAAGCCTCCCAGGAAAGTATCTTTGATTGCAGCCTCCTAACCATGTCTACTCAGAAGTAAGCCCATTGTGTTCAATGGGGCTTACTCCCAGGAAAGTGTCTTTGATTGCAGCCTCCTAACCCTGTCTAACCAGATGTAAGCCCCACTGTGTTAAATGAGGCTTACTCCCAGGAAAGTGTCTTTAATATTGCAGCCTAAGTTGACTTCATAGGATCATGCACATTGAATGCATGTTTTGAATTCAATTACAGTGTTTTGTGATCATTTTTATAGTTAATATTTTTATATGAATATTTTGGGGGTTGTGGAACCAATCGTCTGAGTTTCCATTGTTTCCTATGGGAAAATCCACTTCACTTAAAGAGTGTTTCACTTAAAGAGCATGCCTCTGGAACAAATTAAGCACTTTATGTGAGGCACCACTGAACACATGAGCAGGAAATTTCAAAGAACATATATTCAAAATATCTGATACAGTATCAGACTTATTGTATTATCTTTTCTATAGTTTATGGTTTATTGTTAGTATAGTTTAAGATTTAAAAATTATGACAAAATATGGTATACACTGCCTCTGCACAGATTCCTCTTCAAGACTGAATCACGCATGGTGAGTCCTGGCTCAAATTAAACTTAGGTACTTATCACAGCATTACTCAGCTTGTGTTGAATTCTTCTTGATCTTATCAGAGGATGAAGAAACAACCTCTTTGGAGAATTCCATATTTCCACTGTACACAGCGATGGGATTCAGAGAAATTAACAACCGGTTCTATGCCAGTTCTGGCAGACACTTTTAAATGGCTATTTTTTAACTTTCTATGTCCTATTGTGGGCTGTGGGTGGCACAAGCGGTTAAGACGCTGTGCCTGTTAACCAGCAGGCCAGGGTTCGAGGCCCGGTTCAGCCCCACAAGAGAGGGTGAGCTCCTGTCCTTAGCCCAGCTCTGCGACACAGCTGGATCCAATTGTATTGGCTCTGCCTTTCCATTGGACTAATTCAGTGGCGTGGAGAGGGGGGATTTGCTGCTTGGGTAACAGCCTATCCTCCATAACAATCCAACCCAGGCTTTCGTGCTTCGCATGCAGCGTATGCAGTGCCAAGCACGATACCATAGTCTTTCAAGACTGATGGAGGCCTGCTTAGATGTCCTATTTCTAGTTAACAACCAGTTCTGTAGAGTAGGTGCGAACCTGCTGGAGCCCACCACTGATTGTACAGCTTATGTTTGTACTACCCTTAGAACAATTTCATGTCTCTTCCATTAAATTCCAATGTCTAACGTCTAATGTTCTAATATCTAAATTCTCACTTATAATGCTGCTGTAATGGCAAATTATATACGTTGTCATCTCCAAAGTGCTGAAACAGTAGACAAGCTGCCATGACCACTGCAAGAAGGTACATAAGAAGAGCCCCACTGGGTCAGGCCAAAAGCCACCTAGTCCAGCTTCCTCACAGTGGATTACCAGGCGCCTCAGTCAACAAGTACCTGCATCCCACAACCTTACATCTGGTGTTCTATGGTAGCCAATTTCTAAAACCAGGAGGTTGCATGTACTCATCATGGGTTGCAACCTGTCAACTTTTCCTCCTTAAATCTGTCCGATCCCCCTTTAAAGTCATCTAGTCCAGATGTCATTATCACATGTTGTGGCAAGGAGTTCCACAGACTAATTACATCATGGCTAAAGAAATATTTTTGTCCGTTTTAAAGGTAGCATCTTTTTAGAGGTTACACTCTGGGTTTCTAATTTACACATTAGCAACAATGTAGCCATGGTGTAATGAAGACCCTTCCAGTTCCCACTTATATAAGTATCGAAAGAGCAGAAGAACATATTCTGCTGGATAAAACCAATGATTCATCTAATCCAGCATTATATACTCAGCTGTGGTCAAACAGGCTTCTGTGATGCTGAAAAACAGGAGACAGAGGCAGCAATCCTAAACAGACTTTCCTGGGAATAAGTACTATTGAACACAATGGGACTTACTTCTTAGTAGGCATGATTAGGATTGCATTTATGGCAACAATCCTTATCTGTTGTTTGTCTCCACCATTCTGCATTTGTGGATACTCCAATCCTCATGACTATGATGGTTGACTCCTACGAAACCAAAACTGCACTGGTTGGCTCATGCCCAACATATATATGGAAGAGGTAATATTTTCCCAGCTCAGTTCTACACATTTAAAGAGCATTAAGTGCCACTGTGTTCTGTAGAACCTCCTCTGATTGATAAGATTGCAGCCTAACAGTTAGGAAAAAATAGTTACGTATACAATGATAAGATTCTTTGAATGATCAAAATTACCAGCTCCACCTTTAATAAAAGCATCCTACTCAGCACATTGCAAAATCAGCTTAATATTGGGGTACGAGTAAATGAAGCATGTCGTTGTATGAGTCAGACAAGCATATAGAAACACACAAACAACACAGTAACTGCGCATCAATGCCAATCTTTTAAAGAACTTCATATTTGCATATTTCAAAAATACATGTCAAATAAACCTTGAATACATAAGAGAACAGGAAATATATTGCACATTTTAACAATTTTTGATAAGAATTTAACTGTTCCTGGAAGTAGTTGTAGCAGGCACTGCTGCAGTGACTCAAATGGGACTGATTGAATATTGTTTCAGAAATAGTTCTTCCCACTTCCCAGGAGAAAAAAACCAAATCCCACCATCAACCTAAAGCCATGAATCAATATCACATTTTTTAAAAATCATACTCCAATATTTACAGGAACAAAAGCATTGAATAAGATTTGCACAGTTTCATATAGAACAGTAGTAGGAATACTGTTACAGTCTAGAGAAATGGAAGATAGAAAAACAATGTTTAAATATACCATGCACTCTATTGAATTCAGACATCTGTAAAGTAAGCCTTAAGAGACATGTCATAAATTATTGGAACAAATGCTTGATCAGCTTCAATAAGACCTACCTGATTTATCAGATCCTGTATGCTCTTTATAATCCACCAAAAAATGGCATATTTCCTAAGAAAATTACCAGGCTGAATTGTCTCTACAGTAGTTTTTACCCTGAGTTTCCTAGCCGGCCTTCAGATATTCTAGACAAGCTCAGGCTAGGTTTGCATCTGGTTATACCAGTTATACGTTCCTGATTGGCAGGTGAAGCTGTACGAACTTGCAGGCACTGCTAAATTGGTTTCCAACAGTTTAATCACCACCCTCTGGCTTCTTAACTAACACCATTCCTGTGACAAGAAGTTAACTAGGGCTATGTTCTTAACCACATTTTTAATTTCATTTATTTGGTCAATGTGATATTTGAGCTTCTGCGCTTAAAATACACTGTATTTAGTCAAATATAATGCTCACCATTTTCAGCAAAATTCAGTCTCCAAAATCACGGTGTGCATTAGATTTGATGTTAATTAGAATTGAATAAATACAGTATTTTGATTGTAAGTGTGGGGTCTGCATTAGAATCGATGGCACATTATATTCGAGTAAATATAGGAGCAAGGTTTTTTCTTCTTTATGTGAATTACACCATGTTATATAGGCTATTATACCCAAGTATTGCACCCAAATACCCAAAGTATGTATGCGGGCATATTCTACTTAAGCAAATTGACGCACATAGTCGAACAAGCAACGCTGGAGTTTTAACTCAAGGCCTTATATCTTAACCTAAACAAAACAGTATTAGCTTTCCCTAGTCAAGTTTTGTCAGTTCCATACTTTAATTAGAACATCCTGTCTTGTAAATTACATTTTAACTGCAGGTATTTGGTCCCCAAAACAGTTTTTTCCTTTGCTTAAGTAAAAGAATGCTATACTGTACATTTCATCTTTGAGATTACTAATTGTGTTGACATATGTACATGTGTCATTAGCATCAAAGGTAAGGAATGAATTGTCTTTTATCTTTTCAGATCTTTTCTTAGGAAAAGTATTTTTCCTAAATAGTGGAAAGGACAGGGGACACATTCTATACTTAATCAGGAACATGGTGGGCTTTAACCCATTGCCATGATTTCAGTCTGTTATGATTTGCCTGCCGGTTGTGATTTGCCCCCAAGAGTGAAGCTGCCATTGGCACCAACTGAAGCTTCTTTCCTGGGACAAACAGCTGCTGAGTAATGAAGTGAGGGCATTATGTTGAATCCTTATATCCCATTCCAGTCGCTATTTAATTGGAGGAAGGATAGGAAAATGATACTTCTCAACAGGGCCAGTAACACCAGTGTAATGTGTAGTTTGGTCTTGTATGTCCAATACTTCATTTAAACTGTATCTAAATTTAAAATATACTACTGTAAATATACATGTAGAGTCCTGTGATCCATATTTTCAATGTGCAAGTGGAAACGACCTCATAATATCAAGAGATAGCTCTGTCTTGTTTACTACTTGCTTGCCAAGTTTGCAAGCAGTTTTATTAAAGGAGTAGCGAAAAGCGTACCCGCGTTACAGGAGTAAAGTTCTCCCATACGCCATCCCCCCACGGCGCATCTATCCCCCATGCACATCCACCCCCATGCGCATCATTCTCCCTATGGACATCAACTCATGTGCAAATCCCCCATGCACAACATCCCCCCATGTGCAACATCCCCCATGCACATCACCTCTATGCACAGCATCCTCCCCAGTGGATCCAAATTGGCTGGATGTTGGTCAATCTTCCATGTTAACTATAGGACAAAAACATGTTCCACCCCTTTTCAGCCCCCTTTTCAGTATGGGTTAAATTTCTCCACCTCAATTCTTGGTGGGTGTTCATGTGACAGAAGGAACTCCGTACCCAAATTTCATGCTTCTAGGTCAGGGGTTGGGGCAGATCATCTATCAGTCACCAACTCTTCAATGCAAAGTTTAGGGAGGAAAATGCATTGCGCCCCATTTCACCTCCTTCCGGTTGGAATTTCCAAAAACCAGTTCTTAGTGATTCCGTCTGTCATGGAAGGAACGCCCACTCCAAATTTCACACTTCTAGGCCCAGCAGTTTTGGTAGGGTGTTGATGAGTGAGTCAGTGAATCAATGAGTCAGTGACTTTTCTCTTTTATATATACTGTATAAGAAGAAGATCTTATAAGAAGACAACCGCACCTAGGGCTGTGGGTGGCACAAGAGGTTAAGACACTGTGCCTGTTAACCAGCGGGCCAGGGTTCGAGACCCGGGTCGGCCCCACAAGACAGGATTCCAGCTGGATCCAATCGTATTGGCTCTGCCTTTCCATTAGACTAATTCAGTGGCGTGGCGTGGAGAGGGGGGATTTGCTGCTTGGGTAACAGCCTATCCTCCATAACAATCCAACCCAGGCTTTCGTGCTTCGTATGCAGTGTATGCAGCGCCGAGCACGATACCATCGTCTTTCAAGACTGACGGAGGCCTGTTTTAAGAAGATATGGCCGATTCCTAGAGGAAAGTTTCATCACAGGTTACAAGCCATGAGGGGTGTGTGGATATGTGGACAACCTCAAAATGCCAGATGGAGGGGGAGCACCTGGGTGTAGGTGTCCTATGTGCTCCCTGAGGCATCTGGTGGGCTGCTGTATGATATAGGAAGCTATGGATGGGCCTTTGGCCTGATCCAGTGGTGCCTCTTCTTATGTGCTTCAACTCCATGGAAAAGGAAATCAACTAAAATATTAGAATTTGTTATAAATCAACTATTGTACTTACTGGGATCAGAAAATGTTGGCATGTGTAGCAGATAAGAATGTTGATCAGTTCATTCTGCATGTCTAATCACCTTAGAAATACAGTATTCTTCCAGAGTTACACACTCCTATAAATTCTAAATACCAACTTAATAGGTGACCAATATGTTTATTTTTAAACAATTCAATTTTTCATTTTAAAACACCTCATATACCTACCAAATGAACAAAATAAGTAGAAGCAAACACACCAAGTACTCAGAAAAGTTTAGAAAATCTAAGTCATTAAAAAAATTACACCTTTTGCTGAACAACTTTTAAATTTATTTACATATTCAGTATGTTTTGTACACCTCAATTTACATATGAGGAAAACCGGAATTATACTTCAAAGTAATTTACACTGGAAAAGGGATGGGGAAGAAAAAAAAAACATTCTGCTGAAGGATAACAAAATGTTTTATTTTTTTTCTTAAAAGTGCCAAGCATGCCACATTTGCACATTTTATTGCATGTTACTACAAGAAAAAGGGGTATGTTTTTGATGAGTCAAGCACAGCAGGTTGGTATTCTGCTAAAAGGAACCATCTCAGGCTCTTTCCACATTCTGCTAAACACTGAATGACAAAGCAAGAATGAAAATTACATGGGAAATCTCGGTTTGGTTGAATGGAAACTCATTCTCTACCAGTTCAAAATAATTGCATTATTGTATTCAGAACAAAAATGCCATGTTAGCCCTAGATTTAACTGGAATTGATAGTTGGCTTCCTTTTTGTTTATCTCACCCAAATTCTCACGCGGCCATTTATCTCTGACACAAAGTTATGTTTAAGAAGGATGTTTAGAGAAGGGAAAGTGTAGAGGTTAAAGTTGTGGCAAACAATAAATGAATTTGCCAGTCCTTCCAGAAAACACTTCCACTGAAACAAGTCCAAGAAAACGTGTCCTCCTTGCCACTCCCAAATTCTAACAAGTATAGAACATGTTTCAACACATTTCCTTCCTACCTGGGCAAGTTTGCCTAAAATATGGGCTAAAGACTTGAAATTTTTTCCTCCACAAAAATGATGTTATTGGAAAATGTAATGTGAAAAAGGGGTAGGTAAAATTCTTTAATGTACTCACTGACTGACCACCTTCTGGCCCTTTGGGAAAACTGAAAGGTTTCTCAAGTGCCAAAATAGCATTATTCTAAAACATGTAACAATAGAGTGAGCAGCATCAAATGTCTGCTGTCACAATGCCACACTGCCTAAATAAAACTGGGAAGTATTCCCAATACTCCCTTCAAAGAATACAGTCCACTGTTTTTGGGCTGCAGTACATTTTTCTCCCCAAAATACTAAGTTGTACAGTGTGGTCCAAAGACATCTAAAAAGGTAAGCGCTATTATTTCTCTGCCCGCTTACAATGTTCTGAAGGTTCCTGGGCATGTGTATGAAGGCCAATTTAAAAAAAAAAATGTGTAGCTTGGATGGGCTGGGGATGCCTGGCCCCCCTTCAATGTTCTGTAGTCTATATGTTCTGTTGTCTATATGTTCTATTCAACACATCTTTTAATTTTGCCCCATTGCTTTTCTAAATAATGAGTGAAGCTTTTATTAACTGTCCTCTGGAATTCAGCAAGGCTGAAGGGTCATTCCTCTGTCTACTGTAACCTCTGCAGCATTTCAAAGTGTCTCAGGCCACAGCATTCAGGAGCTAGACAGCCAACTCCTCACGGAGAACAGTTAGCTAAGGAAAATCTATTAAGAACATACTATTCAGTATTGGAAGTTTCCAAACAAGCTGGATTCAGCCCTGAGATTACATGTCGGTGTGTGAGAACGTCATCTGCTCCTTGTGTCTCGTTCTAAGACAAAATTAAGTAAAATGAAACAAAAACTCACAAGACAAATGATTATCCTTAAAGAAATGTGATTATTACCACACGTGAAAAGAAAGCTACACTGCATAAGTAGACTACTGCATTTCTTGTATCAGTTAGCATTCTTGACAACGAAGTTATCATCTAACTTCTAGCTTTTTCCCCTCTAGAACAATCTGAATTTCTTTGGCATCCAGAGTCTCATAAGTCAGTAATGCTTCTGCTAAGTTCTTGTGTTCTTTTGCATGGGTCTTCAAGATGTTCTTTGCCCGCTCATATGATTCCTGTCACAGAAGAGTACATTAAGAAGTTTTTCAACAACACTGGTAATCATGAA
The DNA here is from genome assembly GCA_030015325.1 of Cryptoblepharus egeriae. Lineage (NCBI taxonomy): Eukaryota > Metazoa > Chordata > Lepidosauria > Squamata > Scincidae > Cryptoblepharus > Cryptoblepharus egeriae. The sequence goes on from JAREYC010000004.1 coordinate 16,680,551, forward strand.
AGCTTACCTCTAGGATGAACCTCCCACAAAATTTACAGTAAAACAATTAATCTTATTTGGCCCCACATAAAAAGGACTGGAAAAGAATAAGAGGCAAAACAAAACTAGATACAAGCACGCTAGTAGAATGAAAAAACACAGTAGCAGATTGCACACTAGATCGAACACTGTTACAGGAGTTACTGAAAACACACTCAGTTCCTCTGAACTTGAACACTTAATATAACAATTAAATAAGGAGAATGGCCTTGGTTTATGATAGTATGGTTTAATGAACAATTTAAAGGTATAAATACAAGGATGTTGAAATATACAAGACGTTATTGATTCAGGGCACAATCCTAACCAATTGAGGCTGGCACACCTCACCGCTCCCTGTTGTCATGATAGTGTAGGGAGAACGGCACATGTTTTGTGTACTGGCCTGACCTCCTCATCCCAGGAGTGGCATAGAAGTGCCTTCTGCAACAATCACAGGTTAGCAGGGGACTAATGCCAGAAATTATGCTGGCCTAGCTAGACATAAGGATTACTGCCTCAGTTTTTATTCCTGTATCCCACAAATACGATGTGATACAAAAGACAAAAGATCTGTGTAATTAAAGCTACAGTTTTCCCTGTAGTAATGTATGTCTGTGAGAGCCAGACCATAAAGGAGGCTGACCACTAAAGAGTAGATGCCTTTGAATTATGGGGCTTACACTTGAGAGTCCCTTGGACTTCAAGGAGATCAAATTGGTCCATCCTCCAGGTAATCAACCCTGATGGTTCACTGGAAGGACAAATACTGAAGCTGAAGTTCAAATATTTTGGCCACATCATGAGAAGGGAGGACTCCTTAGAAAAGACCCAAAAGGAGAAGGGGATGGATGAGGATGAAGTGGTTAGATAGTATCACTGAGGTAATGAACATGAATTTGGACAAATTTTGGAAGCTAGTGGAGGCCAGGGTGGCCCGGCATGCTGCTGTCCTTGGGTCACAAAGAGTCAGACACAATTTAACAACAGCAACAACAAAAGATTACTTACTGATATTTCTCTCTGAAGGGCACCCACCTTTCTCTCTGAGGGGCACCCCAAGTTTTTAAAGCAGTAGTTCCAATACATTTTAACACCAAGACCCACTTCTTATACAACTCTATCAGAATCCACCTAACTTTATGAGACCAAAAAAACTTCCCTTTACCAGCTGCACAAGCCAGTTTTTATCCTTTTTTGCTATTGGGGGATTGCCTTCTGGGGCATTTGTTGAGCTGCACATTCATTGGATTAGGACTTCTCTGGTGGCATTGCATCCCTTCTAAGCCTGCCTTTCAAAGTGGACTGAAGCCTGTTTGTCAACTCAGCTCAGTTTCACTTTCCACAGAACACATAAACACAATACATTTTTCTTATTAGCTTGTTCTTTTCAGTTCCACCACTCACCACCCATCGGGCAATGAACTACTGATAGGTTCTAACACACAGCAGATTGCAGTTGGAAAACACTGACTTAAAAGTTCTTACCTTTAATAGATTTCTTACTTCCTGTTCAATTGCAGATTGAGTTTCAGGACTGAGTTTCCCTGTATCTGTATAGGTCATGACACCAAGCTAACAAAAATGGAAACTGCAAGTCACGATTATTTACTTTTATAGCACTTTTTAAAGTACAAAGTGATTTTTATCTGACCAACAGCACAATCCAGAGTGGCTATGGGAGCTCTTGCGTCGACGCAAGAAAAATTTACTCTGGATTGTTCTATGAATTTCCCATAGGTTTCCCATAGGTGGTGCCATAACTGTGTTGACGCAAGAGCTCCCGTAGTTAGTCTGGATTGTGCTGTTAATCTAAAATCCTCCAAGTAACATCCACTGAACTGCAATAGGATCCCCATCCCTAAATGCAGGCATTTATTTATACCCCACCTTGTACAAGGTGGTGTACAAAGGGGGAATAGTAAAATGCCAACCTAGGAACAAAATCTAAAGTGCAAAATAATTAGAGCTAGTGGCATTTAAAATTTTTTATGTATTAACATATATTCATACTACGACGCCTGTTAAAAGATACATATTTTGATGCCTGTTAAAGGACACAAATCTATTGAGTATGAGACAGAGAGGGAAAAGAGACAAGGAGAATACCAGGGCTAAAACTGAGAAAGCCAGGTAAGAAAATCCCTAAGAGACCCAAAGGCAGATAAACAGCAATTGCAAAAGATCTAATCCATTTTCAGAAGGATTCACAAACAAAATGGCAGACAGCAATAAAAAAAGCAGGCCTCCATCAGTCTTGGAAGACTATGGTATTGTGCTCGGCGCTGCATACGCTACATGCAAAGCACGAAAGCCTGGGTTGGATTGTTATGGAGGATAGGCTGTTACCCAAGCAGCAAATCCCCCCTCTCCACGCCACTGAATTAGTCCAATGGAAAGGCTGAGCCAATACGACTGGATCCAGCTGGCGTTGCAGAGTTGGGCTAAGGACAGGAGCTCACCCTCTCTTGTGGGGCCGACCCGGGTCTCGAACCCTGGCCTGCTGGTTAACAGGCACAGTGTCTTAGCCACTTGCGCCACCCTCAGCCCCTACTTAACACTAAAATAGGACAAATGAAAAAAGTTCTTACCTTCTCACTCATTCCAAATTTTGTCACCATGAGCTTCGCTATTTTAGTAGCATTATCAAAATCACTAGAAGCACCTAAATATTTAAAAAATCATAAATTTTAAAGTATCCAGTGCTTGTTTATTATTTCAAGACAATTATGTACTAGTGCTTACTGACCTGTAGTGATATGATCTCCTCCAAATATGAGCTCTTCTGCAACTCTTCCTCCCATGCTAACATCCATCTGTGCAAGTAGCTGGGATCTGGTTTCACTCCATCTGTCATTTTCTGGCAGCAAAGACACCTAAAAAGCAAAACTGAATGAGCAGACACAGAACTTTGCAAGGATAGTGGGTCACTTGCTGCTTTTGGTAGGTCTGATTAGCTTAAAACAGCAGGTACAGAAATCCAATTGGCCCTGATACCCTTGAGTCCTCTTCTACTACCCCCTCTTTTACTCTTCTCTGCTAAAAACCACTGACAAAGTTCTCAAGAGTTTTTTTTTACTAGTACATGAAAATTTCACATAAGGGTTCTGAATGCAGACCACAGCCACACAATTTGCCATTCACTTGAATAGAGAAAAAAAACATGTTCTAGTGAAACTTGGAAATTTCACCTGCTGACTGACAGTGTCTTTACTAGTGGTTCCCAGATTTTTGGGGTTGTGGTTCCCTTGACCAACTGGGCAGTTGGCTGGGGTTTCCTTATTAGAGCTACAATTCTATGTATGGACTAGCAGGTTTATTCTCCCTGTCACTGTACCATCCCAGAACCCAACCATCACTGTTGAAAGCCAGGCTTGATTAAAGAAGCAGAAACTCCACACATATGCATCATAAGACCTCAACATGAATAATGCCATGATGACCATTAAGTGCTCTCCATCTTCTTGTTGCCTACTCAGATCCCTGGTCCATCCAGGCAAGAAGAAAAAGAGGTGTTATGTGTGCACAGCACTACATTACAGGTTCCCAAGGGTTGGCAAAAATGGAGGCACAGAACATGCATCACAATTGTTCAAATATTTTGTATGAACAGGTACTGGTGCTCTAAAAAATTCAATAAGGAACCACTAAAGGAACATTTTCAAGTTGGGGAACCATTCTTTGCAAGATTATGTAATTGTTTTATGAATATATAAGTGAAAGAATCTATCTACAGTATTTATATACCGCTTTTCAACTAACAAGTTCACAAAGCGGTTTACAAAGAAAATAGAAAAATAATAATAGCTAATTAATAGCTAATGGGTTCTTTTAATTTAAAAATCGCCTACTGCAGTGATACTTTGAAATGTCCAAGCATCTAACAGTGGTTCTGAAACTGTGAGCCGAGTTCCCCAGGGAGCTGCAAAAACCAGACAGCGAGCCACAGAAGCTTGACAAAAAAACCTGCTAGTCCCATACAGTGCATAGAATTGTAGCCCTAATAAGGAAACCCCAGCCAACCACCCTGTTCAAGGGAACCACAACCCCAACAATTTGGGAACCACTAGTCAAGACACTAAAATCCTTAAATGCCTTGAAGAATGAAATCATGTCATTATGGATATTCTACATAATCTGATAGCATTTTTTTCAACATAAAGAAAGTGTCTTTAAACTAGCTGCAGTAATACTTAAACGATACAGTAAAATATGATCAAAGGATGCACATATTAGATATCGTCTATAATCTGAAGTCCTCACATGTCCAAGTGTTGGTCCTCGTGGCATAATTGTGGCTTTGTTGATTGGCATTGCATCTTTAGTATAATATGCAATAATGGCATGCCCAGATTCATGATAAGCTGTAATTGTTTTATTTTTGTTGTCAATTTCTACACTTCTACGCTCAGGACCTGAAAATTAAGGGGGGAAAAATTAAAGAGGCAAAAATAAAGATAAATTACAATGTTTATACTAGCAATAGTATTCCTGATTTATTTAATGTTTACTTAAAGAGGATGACAAATAAAAAATCTACTCTCCCTGTATTTCAAGCACAGAATCAGATTTAAATCCCATTCAAAGATTCAGGCCTATGAAGGATTCTGAGCCCTTTCTAAAAATGTGATAAATATTTATTTGAATATTTTTCTTCTCTTAAGTACTGATACAATATAAGCATTAACAGCAGAAAAAATCAGGAATTTCAACTGGCAGCAGCAGAGTGGGATCTAAAAGGACTTCCTAAGACAGTGAGTTCCACAGTCTGGGTGGCATAGCAGAAAATGAATTAATCAATGGAACTCTTTGCCTCAGGAAGGGGATTGGACAGATTTAGGCAGGAGAAATACTTCGCAAGTTACAAACCATGACTAAATGCAACCTCTGGGTTTTAGAGCTAGGCCATGTCTGAATGCCACAAGCAAGGAAGTGGGAACAGGATATATGTATTTGGTTAGCTTCAGTGCTCTCTGCAGTATCTGGTGAGCCACTGTGAGATGCAGGACGCTAGACTAGAGGGGTCCTTGGCCTAATCCAACAGGGTTCTTTTGTACTAAAAAGACTATATCATGAATCCCTCCCACCAGTGGTATTTCAGAATGAGAGGAAATGTATGAAAGGATGTCACAAGAAATTTCAGTTGATAGCAAAATCCTTTATGGGATGGGTAAGTGTGGATCAACTGGGTAAAATGGTCCTATGACGCTTAGTGCAAAGGTGAATTAGCACTTTGAATCACAATCAGAAACAAACCAGCAGCCAGTGCATTTTCAAATAGAGTAGCATGTTGAGATAACTAGCATTTCAAAACTCAGGAAGTTTTAACATTTAAAATAATCACATTTTGCTTGGAAGAGGATAAAGCCTACCCATTAGAATTTTGTCCTTTGAGAATTCCAACTCCTTCATACTGACCATATCCTTCCCATCCACTGCTGCTTTTAGTGCAGCTTGGTTCACAAGGTTTTCCAGCTCAGCTCCGGAAAATCCTACTGTGCCTCTTGCAATGATTTCTGGATCAATGCCTGTGTAAATAAAAATAGATGAAATCCTATGTTAACTCAAACCAAGAAATCTGATTTGACACTTGGACTGAATGACTGTGGAAACTATTAGATGGTTGAATATCTTGAATTAAAAACAAGTAGACACAAGAAATTTTACAGATGTGACAAAAAAATTTACACATGTGACAAAAATACTTGTTTGCTTTCAAACAAGGAATTGAGACATTATGCAATTATGATTCCCTTTCAGAATCCAAGCTGTTCTTTTAAGTAGGAATGTCCCCAATACAAAAGTATTCAAAACTTCAGTAATCTCATTTACACATACATATTACATTGTGGCAATTTTTATTTTTCTTTCAGAATGTAACGGGTAGATGCATATACTCACATGGGTCATACTTTATTTTATTAAGGTACCATTTCAGAATTTCTGTTCGGCCTTTAACATCTGGTCTAGGAACTGTAACTTGCATGTCAAAGCGGCCAGGGCGTATTAAAGCACTAGTAGGGGGAAAAACACAATTCCATGAAACATTTAGCTGGCTTACAATAATTGCTAGACAGTAAAAATAATAAAGAGAAAATGAATTAAGAATGTTCTTGTTAAGGAAAGCAGCTGATGTGTTCCAGGATTCCGCCAAAGGTTGGTTCACATCAGTAGGTGGCTGTTCATACCAACCAACCCCAAGCACACAAATCCCATGAAAATAATTATTTCATGACCCAGCATTCCACAGATGTTTTCATGGTGCTATTTTTGTAATTTTACATTAAGGATCTGCATCCAATATTGTTGCCTCACCAACGATATTGACAAAGGACTAGTGTTTTTATTACTGCACAGAGGTTATAAATATATAAACAGAACGATGCTGGCCTTTTTGATTACTTCCATACGTCCATCACAATTACATTCAAAGTTAAATACTGAAGAAAATCAGCCCATGCAAAATTACATTTCATGCTAATATGTGAACACACATACTTATCTAACGCTTCAGGGAAGTTTGTTGCACCAATGATAATGACTCCTTCATTAGGTTTAAAGCTTCAAAGAAAAAAAGAGATCAGTTAATATACATAGAGTATAGGTCTGTGTAAATGATACTACTAGTAAAAATAATTGATTAGAAGTACAAGAGCAGCTATGATGAACAAAGAAACATTACCTTTACGTTTTTCAGTTCTAATGGAATCAAGTCACTTGATCAAAAAAAATGAGTACTTACCCATCCATTTCAGCAAGCAATTGATTTATAGTCTGCCTTGAATAGGGATGCATTGGTGATTCTATTCTTTTGCCACCAACAGAATCCAGTTCATCAATGAATATAACACAAGGTGCATTTCCTTTGGCTTCTCCTGAAAATAAAGGTCAAATTAAGTTTTCAGAGTAAATATAGCTTTTAATTTTCTGCACGTGCTCAACATGAACTTATGGAGATTTTTTTAAATCTCTATTAAACTTACAGCATTTCAGAATTGCTGTTTGGCACTAACATTTGTTCGGCCTTATACTTGTACTAGCCAGGATGTATTAAAGCACTAATGGAGAAAAACATCACTTTTTGAGATTGAAAATTGATTAGTTCAGTGTCACTCTTGCTAAAATTGCTTGAAAACAGTCAGAAAGGAAAAAAAAACTTTTCTCTGAATTGGGCAGAAAACAGCCCCAAATGAACAAGTAATAACATTTTAAAAGCATGTTTCTGAATTTTCATGACTTCTGCTAGCTCATAGTTGGAAAATTGAAAGTAGTTGTTCAGTGATGAATTGCTACCATGTTTCACCAAAAATAAGACACTGTCTTATTTTGCTCCAAACACACACTAGTTTCAGGGGGTTATTTTTTCAAAGTACAAGTTACCGAAATCACAACCTCTTGAAGGCTAGGCTTCACAAATGTTTCCATTCTGATTTCTCTCCATTCTATTTTCAACAAAGTCATTGATTGCCATGTGCAAATAGTCCTTGAATGGCTTGTTTATTGCAATATCAAGAGTTTGGAGCTAGTCTGGATTCCTTCAGGAATCATTATTTGATCTATTCTTCTCTTTGCCAGAAATGTGTTATCTGGAGATAATGGGTTAGAAACAGCCTGCTTGCCTCGTTAAAGTGGCAGGTAATACATCTTCCACTCTGAGACTGCAGTAGTAAAGGTTACCTAGAGTAGTAAAGGTTACCTAGAGAGAGCCCCTTCCCTTCATAAGTGCTGAAGGGCATTATGTAGCTGATTCTACTTAGTCTGGTCTCGAATCCACACATTTAAAAGATTTTTCCATAACAGCAATTAGAATTTTTAATTAAGGAGTTTAAACAAGTGATCACAAACAAGTAAATACAAGTGGAGGTTCTTACAACCTCTTGCAGCCTCTCACATGCCCCCTAAATATACACTGGCACAATGTAAGGAGGAATAAATTTAAGGCAAAGGGCTGACTTGTTTACTTCCTGTTGCAAGGAAGTGCATTGAAAAGAACTAATTCCACTCAAGTGTATAGAGTGCTGGGTGCACAACTGCACCTTCAGGTGGTCAGTCACAAAATTACACCTGTATTTGTTCTTAATTTGGGGGGTAGGTCTAAATTTTGGGAAAACATGGTAGATGTCAGAAGGCCTGCACATACACTCCTGATGCTTCTTCTTCACAAGAGCTGACAGGATGGAAAAGAAAAGTAAGCTGAACTTACTAAACAGATTTCTGATACGGCTGGCTCCTACACCAACAAACATCTCATCAAACTCTGATCCAGAGGCATAATAGAATGGAACATCAGCTTCCCCAGCCACAGCTCTGGCAAGAAGAGTTTTGCCAGTACCAGGTGGTCCCACCAAAAGGATACCTGTTAAAAGAAAGGAATGGCTATAAAAGAATACCAAAGCATATCTGGACCCTTTCAAATAGCAACAATTCAGCAAGCTTCCATTTTTGTTTCCAGTCCAGGGTAACAGCTCAATAGATAACAGTGCTCTGATCAAGATTTCAGCCTATGTCTAAGAAAGCAAACCAATTTATTTATGCTCTGGTAGGCAAATCTGATTAATTTCAAAACAATTTGTACTTTGCTTTAATTGCAAAAGCTACCCTGAAAATCTTGTTCCAAGATTGAAAGAAGGTTGGTCAAAACCTAAATACAGCGGTACCTCGCTTAACAAGTGATCCACATAACAAGCAACGATTTCTCTAGGATTCTGCCTCACATAACAAGTGTTGCTTCACTTAACAAGCACACTCATTGGCAGTTGGGATAGACACACTGGCCAGCAGCCCTTTTAAAAAGCTTCAGGGCTGCCTAGCGCAAATGCCCATAGAGAAAGCAACACTTCCATGCTGTTCCTCCTATGGCTGGAAGTCCGCTGGGCAGAGGGAAAGAAGGGCAGTGGAGAAGAGGGAAGCAGCAAAGGACTAGCCAGAAGGGAACAGGTGGGAGAGAGGCTCAGGATGAAGGAGAAAGTGGAGAGCTTTGAAAGTGTCTTTGACTGCAGCCTCCTGACCATGTCTACCCAGAAGTAAGCCCCATTGTGTTCAATGAGGCTTACTCACAGGAAAGTGTCTTTAGGATTGCAGCTTAAGTAGACTTCATAGGATCATGCACATTGAATACATGTTTTGAATTCAATTACAGTGTTTTGTCATCATTTTTACATACAGTTAATATTTTTATATGAATATTTTTTGGATTCTGGAACCAATCGTCTGAGTTTTCATTATTTCCTACGGGAAAATCTGCCTCACATGAAAAGCATTTCACATAACAAGATGCATCCAGAAAGAATTAAACTTGTTATGTGAGGTTGAAAATATGATCACATTTGAAATATGACTAGTTTTCCGGTGGGCCACCTGCACTATTATGTGTGTCACTTCGTGCTTACTTCGTAAGCCTGGCAAGTCCCTGAGGGTGCAGAGGGCAAGAAACTGCCCCCTCCCAGCAGCAATCTGAGGCAGACAAGGCTGGAGAGGTTGGGGGAGCGAAGAAAGAAGGAAGAAGAATAGAGCAGAGCACTCCAGAAAAGTCCTGCTCTTGGCAGGACAAGACTGGGGAATTGTGAGTTCCTTCCCAGGAAGGAGAAACTCTACATCCAGCCTACCAGTGTGGGGGAGGGGAACCACCAATACAGTTGTGTGTGCTCTTCCTTCCTCCAACAAAGAGAAGCATCAAATAGAAGCATCCAGATGTATTGTTTGCCAATTGGACCTTTTACAGTGCTCAAGAAGAACTAGCCCACCACCCCCTCTGCAAAGAACCTCCTACAGCCTCCAGAAGTGCACTCGAGTCACACGATGCTTTGGAGCAACAATGCATAGAGATGCAAAAAATTGTCTGTTCCAGCATGCACATCTAGGCAAACTATGATGAGAATATCACCCATGAATAAGTATCATGCAACACCAAACATGATTTGTCTTACAGTTCCTACAATCCAGAGTAACCATGGGAGCATTTAAGAGACATTGCGTGCACCCATAGTTACTGCGCCACTTAGTGATAACCTATGGGAAATTCACATTGCAATTCAGAGTAAATTGTTCTTACACCGGAGCAAGGACTCCCCGTAGTTACTCTGGATTGTGCCCAAAAGCAGCTGAAACTGCACAATTAGCATGTGGTCTGGATATGCACTCTACAGCAGCTTTCTGTTAGAAGCTCATATTTACCTTTTGGAAGTTTGCCTCCCAATACTGTAAATTTCTGTGGATTTTTCAAGAATTCAACTACTTCTTGCAATTCTTGTTTAGCTTCTTCTACCTGTAATCATGCAAGTGAAGAAAAATATATTTACTGTTTAAGTTGCGAAAACATTTTAAAAACTTCTAAAATTTAATAACGTGATGTTATCAATTCTGATGTTGACGAAACATCACTACCAACATCATTAGACAGAAGCACATCCAAAGGCTCAAATACACACATCTCTAGTAGAAATATGAAACTATGGGCTGTATCGCTACTTTCCTTGTAAAGTAGGCAAATGGAGTATAGAAATTTTCTAAATAAATCTGTGACTCTCCCAGCCCCATTTAATTGCAATTCATATAGTTCAAGCTTTGATGATGTTTTAAGATGGGAGGCCACTTGTGTGCCACCACTTCTTTAACAAATATCCTATCTTCTACTTAGAATCATAGGCCTCTATCCTAAAGTGAAATTAAGCCCCTTGCTCCGGAGCAGTTAAGATGACTTTCCATAAGATAACACTAGAGGGTGACGTAACTGCATGAATACATAACAGGATTTTGCCCATAGAATCCTAGAGTTGGAAGGGAATCAGTAGGTCATCAAAAACTCGCAGTGGTTCTCAAACTTTGACAGACCCGTATACTCTCTAAGCGTTTGTGAGAAGGGGCTTAGGCAGTGACATAATCCCTATGATCATGCTTCTGCAGGGGAATGGAGGGGATGATCTGCAAATGTTACAGAAGTCCTTCCAGGGTCTGGGGAGTCCTGCAAAGTGTTTACAGAGCTCCCTGAGGTTTGAAAACAGTGAAAGTTCCCCAAACCATAGCAAGACACATGTAACATTTGGAAATGGCCCCCACATTCCCCACAGAAGTGCAATCCTGGGAATCGTGCTACTGCTTTCCCCTTCTGCCCGGTAAAGGGAGTGGGAACTTTTATATGGACTGGGGCAGCCATGACAGGTGGCTGGATTGTGTTATGCAAGCAACCCAAGGATCTATGCATCGTTACATTACTTAGTGGCTCCCTAAGTACAAAGTAACACACCATTTGCAAATTACAAGTAAACCTAAAGCTGATGGGAATCTTTTTTCATTTTCTGGTTTCATCCAATTAATTCCAATTCAATGAACAGTTAGCAGACATCCAGCTTACCCCCTTGACATGTTCAAAGGTGACATTTTTCATCTGAATAGGGTCTACTGCTGCATCAAGCCCAGAAGTTGTTCGAAAACGAACTGCAAGAAATTTTTAAAAAAAGAATTATGTTCACTAAAATGGCACAAAGGCAGCATAATTTTTTGGTAATTCTTTCTCCCCTCCAGTAATAATATATTGGTCAGTGTATGACAATGATGGTACAACTTAGCATTCATATAACATTTCTCGGTGTGCAAAGTACTCCAGATTTATTACTTTGAGGGAATCCTTATAATAACCAGTGAGTTCATACCAGAGGTAAGATACAAATTACAGAAATCCTAATTTGAAGCTCTTTTTTCCGTCCAGCTAACCAATTGGGTTCTTAGCTTCGGTAATACTCTCATATGACTCATTGGGCATTAATTGAACAAATGCTTGCTTTATGCCAGATATCAAAACCCTTAAGTAGTTTATTTCAAACACCATATATAATAATATCTGTGCTAGTAGACACTACTTGTATATTACTCAGTTCCTTAAAGAAAGGGCAGGATTTTTTTAAAAATGTCACATAATACAATGTTAAATATCTAACATCAGACTTTGGATCATACAGGGTCCACCCAGCTACACTGGCGGAAGCAGCCACCCCATTCTGCTTGCCAACTAGTAACTTCACCCCATATTCTGATTCTCTTTCCACTCACTGAAAGCAAGCAATATAGTCAAAGTGGAAATATTTAGAGTGGAAACAGAAAAGGTGCAGAAGAGAGCAACCAAAATAGCTCAAGAGCTGGGGCATTTTAAGAGCCTATAAGGAAAGGCTACAACATTTGAGGTTCTTCAGTCTCACAAAAAGGCACCTGTGAAAGGATATGGTTGAGACATACAAAATTATGCAAGGAATGGTTATAGAGATGCTCTTTACCCTTTCACACAAACACTTGAATCAGGGAGCATCCACCAGAATTTAGAGTTGGGAGAGTTAGGACAAAGGGAAATATTTCTTTCCCCAGCATGGAATTAGTCTGTGGAACTCCTTGCCACAGGATATAGGCATCTAATATATGTGTCCTTAAGAGGATACTGAACAAATTTCTGTAGAAAAGACCAGCACAGGTTACAACCCATGATGGACATATGTGCAACTGCTCATTTAGATGTAGGCTACGCCAGAATGCCAAATATAGGGAAGGGTGCACCATAACACAGGTCTCTTGTTGTCTTGTGTGCTCCCTGAAGCATTTGATGGACCACTGTGATAGAGGAAGTTGGAGTAGATGGGCCTTTTTAATGTTCACATACAAGAGAATAAGGGCACTACCAACCCACTGCTTCCTACAGTGCTGGTGCCACAAGCAATCACAGCAATGGCGAAGATAAATTAAGTAGGGATGTGCAGCAATTCTGTTTTAGTCACTCCTCTTCCATGAGTGATCAAAACAAGACTGTTAAGCCTCTCTTGACTTAGCAGCCAAATCAAAGCAAGCAAAAAGAATCTGCCTGCTGTACGCCCCCCCCCACCCAAAAAAAGCAGGCTTCCGTCAGTCTTGAAAGACTATGGTATCGTGCTCAGCACTGCATACGCTGCATGCGAAGCACGAAAGCCTGGGTTAGATTGTTATGGAGAATAGGCTGTTACCCAAGCAGCAAATCCCCCCTCTCCATGCCACTGAATTAGTCCAATGGAAAGACAGAGCCAATACGATTGGATCCAGCTGTCATTGCAGAGCTGGGCTAAGGATAGGAGCTCACCCTGTCTTGTGGGGCTGAACCGGGTCTCGAACCCTGGCGTGCTGGTTAACAGGCACAGTGTCCTAACCGCTTACGCCCCACACTGTAAATTTTTGAACTTTATTCCCAAGAAAAAAAGCATATGAGAAATGGAAAGAAGTTAGCTATACCCTTCTCCAAGTTGTATATACCAAGGACAACTGTTTTGAGGGGTTAACTCAGTAAGCAATGTTAATCCAAATACAATTTTTGATACAGGAGAAACAGTGCACAAGAAAAGAGTGAAAGATTCAAAAGAATGAAAAGTTAACAAACCAGTATCAGAAAAGGAGCCTTTACCAGATAAAAATGGGGTTTTGGATAAACCATAAATACCAAGCAGTAGGAGAACAAGTAGAAAGAGACGGGTTCGTCTTAAGGAATCTGTGAGAGAAAAAAGTCATAATAAGTAAGATTAATCTCCTACATAACTGAAAACATATGTAAATATCTGAGAAAAACAAATTCAACTAACCATTTGTACGTTGTGTTAGTGCCTGAGCTTTCAAAAAGCCCTCAGCAAACCCAGTTTTAAAGGCATCTTGATGAGCTTCAGGTATGTTTTTTGTTTTCATCAGTTTCTCTAAGCTTTCAACTTCAGATCCTCTGTCTCTCAGCAAAAGCCCCTAGGTTGAAAAGAATATGTATTTCTATTTAAACAGTTGATTCTCATCAAGTAAATAAATCAGCTACCTTGTCCAAAAGTGTTTCCCCCTCCCAGGAGGAGACTTCCCATTATATATATATATATAATTTCAACTGCTAGTTTTTGAATTCTCATGTGAAGGAGTAAATAGCACAAGAACATGACAACTGAAGAGGAGAAAACTGGCCCAAAGGTGGTCAATATTTCAGATGGTCTAAAAAACTTTCTAACTTCTTAAATGAGTAGATTATATAGTCACTCATCCAAGCATATCAGGATGCTATTAACTTACCATGCTATTCAGCCAACTTTCTATGAACCCATCCTCTCCTGCACCAACTGCCTGATAACTAACCTAAATGCACACACATCTTGATGCACAAGTCCCCTATATCTTCCCAATTTCTCACTTTGATACAATCACAGGTTATCTTGCAACATTAGAGTTTGGACACAATCCAGAGTAACCACGGGAGCATATAAGAGCATTACGTGCACCCGTAATTACTGTACCACCTAGTGAAAATCTATGGGAAATTCATATTGCAATCCAGAGTAACTTGTTCTTACTCCCGAGCAAGGACTCCCTGTAGGTACTCTGGATTTCACCCTACATATTTTTCAGAATAGGTATTTGTCTCATCTTTTAATGTTCCTAATATACTGGACGCTGAATAAATTGTTATTAGCGGAAACATAATAAACTAGATTATTATAACAATGCACAAATCTTTGGACTTGCCTTGACAAAAGAAGGAGCTACATTTTCCGTTTCTGCTAGTCGTTCTGATGTAGACTGTAGCCTTCTTGCTCTTGATTTCAAAGTTTTAAAACCCCTAGTCTGAATGAACACTTGAAAAAAAAGTATCAAACAATACCTGAAACACTTGAAAACAATGAAAAGTATCAAAAAGCTATATTTGGTACATTTTTCTGGTTACATATTTCAAATTTTAAAAGAGAAATGATAACTTTCAAGCATGTGCCAAAATCCTAAAAACAATGTAACTAGTACTTGGAACTAGTAACTAGTAGTTACTATGGAACAATGTAACTAGCACTTGGAACTAGTACGTGGAACACTGTGACTAGTTCTTGTTCAATGTAACTAGAACTTGGAACAGCACATGTACTTCAGATTTGTGTTTCTCAAGCAACAGAATTTCATGCTTCACAGTGATTAGTTACAAAATGAAGGAAAGCATCCAAATTAACTTGTAAAGTTCCACTGGAAAGTGGTAGGGTAGGTTTCAATCCCAGTGTGTATGAACCCTTGGAGGTGTCTCAAATACATAGATTCTAACCATACTTTTAAAGGAGTAAACTACACAGGCAACCTTACAGAAATGAATGCTAATGCAGTCAGTATCAGTTTGATTTCTACAGTAGCATGAGCCAAACTTGCCACCATAACACAACTGAAAAGTGGTTCCCTTTCAGATAGTACCTTACCATTCTGTTTTGGTGCTGTGTGTAATCCTCATGGGTTGGAGGGGCAGGGACACCCTGAACAGCCAACTCTGCTGCCTGATTTCTCAGAATACCAAGAGACAGGACATCCGGACAGATGCAACTGCCCAGAGTATCCTTGTTTCCCCCTCCAATCAATGAGGACTACATATGGAGGGAATGGTAAGGTCCACTCACTGCATGGACAGGTTTGTCCGAATCCCATATCTGCCCCCCACCCAGGTTAGAGTTTGCACACTTACATTGATGGGGGATTCTAAGTGGAGCCCCTGCAAATATCAGGGCACACCTGTATTTGGAGGTTTCCAAATCATATTTGTTAGAGTTAGATCATATTAATATTCAAATCAGAGTCAGATCATATTCATACAAGATATTCAAATCAGAGTTAGATCATATTCATACAAGTTACTTGCAATGGAAATAAAATACTGTAATCAGTAAAATACTGTAAAATACAGTCCAAGTGAGTTTTAGAACAAAGGGGTCTTTTCTTGCTTCATACCTGGCCAGCGCTGAAGATCTGAAGATATACTCTGGAGGGGACTAGGATGCTGTTTGTACAGATAGGATGAACGCAATACACTAAACACATCAGCAAAACCTAAAAAGTTATCATAAAAAATCCTAAATTTATTTGTTGTGAAAGCAATTAAATCGTAACATCATTAGATTTGTAGTACACACCCCAACAAATAGAGAGCAGACTATAAACTTAAAGAAAGGTATAGGTATACCAAGAGAATTATAGAGTCTAAAATCATTTGATCAATATAATCTATTTTAAAATTCTCAATTTTACATTTACTTGGAAATGAGACTTGCTATGTCCAGCTTGTTACTAGGTAAGCCCACACAGCCGTATTACTATTACATCCTAATAGGAAAACCATAGATTATTTTATTTAGGCACAGTATATACTGTTGAGGTAAATTGAAAATAATTGATCCACAAAGGTTAGCAATCAACAGAACAAACTTCTATCCTACACTTGCACATTTGTAGTATGTCAACACCTTGGAGAGAAAAAGGAACAACTTTGCCTAGTAAAACAGCTTTCAGGAGTTGCAATTGCTTGGAGGCAACTCATATATGCTGTGTGTACCTAAGCAACAGCTATCTGCAAATCTAAGGTGCAAACACTGCAATTTCATACAAAATGAGTGCGATAATATGTATTTCCATGTTGCTAAATAATTATTGTGTTAAATATGGCATGCTTGAGTAAATATAGAGCCTCAGAAAACCTCTTAGGTGTTTAAAGTGCACTTCGTTTTAATTAAAAACTGCAAATATCCTTCCAACACTTCTAGAAGCACTTCTGAGAGCTGTATGCAGCCTCTAAAGACATCAGAACTGCCATGGACATGTACGAACAAGGTTCCAGTCACATCTGAAGCCCCAACTGGATCACAACCCATGGATATCATTATTCATGGGTTTCTGTATCCACAGGGAGTCAAGGAAGCCTGGGCACTTGGGGTTTTACGATGATATAGTTGGAAACACAGGCATAGAAATGAACTCAAACACAAGCATGGCACTGGAACAATGTTTCAAGAGGTATGGATTGATATTGTTGGATTAAAGAACGCAGGCCGATACAAACCCTAGGGCGTACCATACTTATTTTCGAAGAAAGACTGAGAAGATATATGTGATGTGTGCCAGTAGGAAGAAGTTTTCTTTTCTACACAAAAGCCAGGAAGAAGCCTGTCCACTAATTCATCAAGCTGACCAGATTTCAAGTCAGATAGTCCTAGATCTCGTAGATTAAGTACTGGCTGTGAAAAGAATAAAAAAGTAATTACATGTTTATGAACATGAGATGATCCCATAAATAAGTCCCAGCAACAAAGAGACAATGATTCTAAAATGTCTGAGAAGTAAAGAAGACAAGGGAAGTGAGAAGACAAGAACTGTTCTTGGGATCAGAAATGTTATTTTCCACTGATTTTTCAAGCTATGCTTCCCAACTCTTGGAAACACTATTTATTTTCAGAAACATATATCCCACTTTTCCTCACAATGATAAGCCCAAGACAGCTAAACAAAAATGAGAATCAAATTAAAAATAGAGTAAATAGCGTTTGCATTTAAGTGTGGCTCAACACTGAACAAGACATGATAAGCCCAAGACAGCTAAACAAAAATGAGAATCAAATTAAAAATACGAGTAAATAGCGTTTGCATTTAAGTGTGGCTCAATGACTGAACAAGACACAATTGGTTCATTGTGAATATAAGCCCAATGAGCTTTTAGGCTGTATGCTTCCTCTTTCTTACCTCTGGCCTGAGAAAAGTATAACAGTTACACAAATCAGTTTGATGCATATCCACACCAGGTGATTAACTATTTAATCATAGTTATGATTAAATGCTATTTAACAGACACACACTATTAACTATTTGTTAATAGTTTAACAAATCAAACTGCAAAAGCAGCTCCAGTTCCATATCCTGAATCATAAACCACAGTTAAATCACAGCTCCCGAGTTCTAATAATTTAAATGTGATATAACTAACTAGGATTCTCTCATTACAGCTCCATGATGGAATAAAGACAAAAATCACAGCCTGAGATTCTCTTAGGCTCAAGTGTCTGTACCAAACCGCAGCCTCAACACAGCTAAAACAACTGCTAGTTATAGCTAGTAACTAGTTACTACTTTCTTACTAATAACTGCACTAATTACAGGGGCTGTGGGTGGCACAAGTGATTAAGACATTGTGCCTGTTAACCAGAAGGCCAGGGTTCAAGACAGGGTGAGTTCCTGTCCTTAGCTCAGCTCTGCGACACAGCTGGAGCCAATCGTATTGGCTCTGCTGTTCCACTGGACTATTTCAGTGGTGTGGAGAGGGGGATTTGCTGCTTGAGTAACAGCCTATCCTCCATATTAATCTACTCAGGCCTTCGTGCTTCGTATACAGTGTCGAGCACAATACCATAGTCTTTCGAGACTGATGGATGCAATACAATACAATACTGTACTAATAACTAGTAAGAAAAACATTACAATTGAACTGTGTATAATAGAGTACCTGCATATCAAATTACTTATATTCAAAGAGTGAATGGTGCATTGCACATAATGGTCCATCTCAGTGTTCTTCAAACTTGGGATCATGATATTGAAAAATCAATTTTAGTGAAAGATCATGAACAACATGTACTTATTACATCAATCCCATGTAAATATGTATATAAAGGATATCAAAGATATAATTTATTACTAAATCATATTCTTTTGAAATGCTTAATTAAATGTTCAGTTTAGTCTTGAAATCCCAAACACTTTCCTGGGAGTAGGCCCCATTGAATATGACTTACTTCTGAGTAGACATGCTTAGGATTACACTATTAGTCTGTTATTGAAAAAACAGGTTCATTAAGTAATGTTTTGTATTTTCATTGCTTTACAAATGTTTTCTATCTTCACTGCTGTCATATGTGTGTTCTTCTGAATTTAAAAAAATTCAGGACTGCCTCAGATGCCCTATTGATTTTGTTGTGTGTCCCAATATGGGAGGGGTTATTGTCTTTTAGCAGTGTTTTTAAGTGGTTTTTTAGCATAATTTTGGGTGATGGGTTGTTTTTTAAATGTTTTTAAACATCTATATATATGGTTATGTGTTGCTTATGTTGTTCTCCGCCTTGAGTCAGTCTCAGTGAGAAAGGTGGGACAGAAATCCCATAAATTAAATAAAATGACTCAAATGGGGTTGCAATTTTTTGGGGGGGGAGTTTATGGGAACCATTCAAAGCCTTGCAAGTGAGGGATTCAATCCAATCTAATAACAATATTGTCTTATCCAAACTGATTTAGTGATATAAGTGTGCACATCCTCTCATTCTGTCTTGTCCTGAGCTCCTATGGCTGGCCTGATCAGGCTGCCACCTCATTGGGTTGTTAGGAAGACACAAGAGATAAGGAGAAATGGGGAGTTTCCAGTTTCATACTGTACTGGGTTTGTGACAAAAATAGTACTGAAGACTTTTTCAGGATATCAGGTCTTGTCACAAAAGCCCTCCACAAAATCAATGAACAGACTGAGTAAAATCAAACCTTCTGGTCTTAACACCGTTGTCATTTTTTGATATGAATATACATAAAAGTTTAAGAGGGGAGCATGTACGCATACAGCTGTTCACTTGAAAGGGCTCCTTTTCAGAAGTCATACTTAATGAACTGATATAGGGAGCATGACACAGTCCAAATGAAAAAGGGTTGTACAAAAAAGGGCCCATGTCAAATAGTTAAAATTAGTTCAAGAATATTCCTTTTTATTGCTACTTTTAAGACTAAACAAGCCCTGCTAAGCTACTATGTGTACAATAAACTTAAAACATTAGGAATTCTTACCTCTGTGTTTTGTACATCATGTTCAGGTGTTGCTTCCCTTTGAACACACTGGGTAGATGTTGCAATGAAAGTTGGAACTGAATTTTTGGGTGAATGGAAGGCGTTGATGAGGTGACTGAGAGGAACTGTTACCTAGAAAAAATAACAATTATGTGGAACAAATAGCTGAACATCCTTCAGTTTTAAATACATAAACGAGAACTACACCATAACATACAAATGTATGAAATGTCTTCCAAGTACGTGTATCAAAATACCTATCAATAGGATCCCATATTTTTCCCATCCTATTCCTATGAATAAGATCCCATTTTTTATTTACATAGTTCACATTTTCACCATCAAAATCTTTCCTTTGCATTTTTAATGTTGAGTTGCAATGAGCAACTTTCCAGTGGTAATGCGAGTCTAGAAAGTAAACATACTACTGGTTTTTGATAGCTCATGACCTTTAAGATTTTTTCAAAAAGAAAAACCGTATTAACTCAAATCTAATGCACACCTGTATTTTAAAAGTCTTGAGATTAAAAAAAATTTGCTGGCAATTGTAATTTGCAGCTGCAAATCAGGTACAAAATTTAATTTTAATGCATATAATGAGTTATCTTCTATACATCTATATAGATATTGGCATTGGCATCCTTCAGTCTCGAAAGACTAAGGTATCGTGCTCTGATTGGAGGTCCTCAAACAACATCTGGTGTGGCTAAAAAGGCCAATTTGAGAGTGTCCATCCCTTCCACACTGAGGACAAATAAATTCCGTCCCCTGCCCAGGCTCCAGGTTTCGCTGCTTTCGGGTCTGTCTCTTTGCTTCAGCCTGCCGAACAAGTGTCTCTTCCAGTTGGAGAAGGCCATGCTGGGTCTTTTGCCTCCACGCTGAGCGGTCAGAGGTCAAGGTTTCCCAGCTGTTGATGTCCATTCCCAAGGCCTTTAGATCCCTCCTGCAGATGTCTTTGTATCGCAGCTGTGGTCTCCCTCTAGGGCGCTTTCCCTGCACTAATTCTCCATACAGGAGATCTTTTGGAATCTGACCATCAGCCATTCTCACGACGTGCCCAAGCCAGCGTAGACGCCGCTGTTTCAGAAGTGTGAACATGCTAGAGATTCCAGCACATTCCAAGACTGCGTCGTTTGAAACTTTCACGCCAGGTGATGCCAAGAATACGTTGGAGACAGCGCATATGGAAGGTGTTCAGCTTTCTCTCCTGCCATGCATAAAGGGTCCAAGACTTGCTGCAGTACAAGAGTGTGCTCAGGACGCAAGCTCTATAGACCTGGATCTTTGTATGTTCCGTCAGCTTCTTATTAAGCCATACTCTCTTTGTAAGCTTGGAGAACGTGGTAGCCGTTTTATCAATACGTTTATTCAGCTCAGTATCTAAGGAGAGAGTGTTGGAGATAGTTGAGCCGAGGTACACAAAGTCATGGACAACCTCCAGTTAGTGTTCAGAGATTGTGATCCACACCCTGACCCATGACTTGTGTTTTCTTCAAACTGATTGTTAGTCCAAAATCTTGGCAGGCTTTGCTAAAACGGTCCATAAGTTGTTGAAGGTCTTCAGCAGAGTGAGCAGTAACAGCAGCGTCATCGGCGAAGAGGAACTCACGCAAGCAGGCCTAGAAGCATTAAAAAATTTGGGGATGGCGTTCCTTCTGCGATGGAGGCACTCACTATGAACCAGTTTTTGGAAATTCGAACCAGAAGGGGGTGAAATGGGGCGCAATGTGTTTTTCTCCCTATACTGTACTTTGCATTGAAGAATCGGTGACTGAGGGATGCTCTGCCCCAACCCCTGGATCTAGAAGCATGAAATTTGGCGAGTGTTTTCCTTCTGTGATATCAATACCCACCAAGAACCAATGTTGAGAAATTTAACTCTTAAAGGGCTGAAAAGGGGTACAACATGTTTTTGTCCTATACTTAACACTGAAGTCTGATCAACATTCAGCAGATGCACTGGGAGCGAGGGTGCACAGGTTGTGATGGTGTGCAGTGGGGACGGTGCACATGGGGGGACGGTGTGCATGGGGTGTTGCATATGGTGTACATGGGGGGGACACCATACGGCAGGGGGTGTGCATGGGGGTATGTTGTACATACATGGGAGGATGGCGGATGGAAGGAATTTTAATCCTGTAATGCGGGAACGTTTTCACTAATATAATAATAAAATGGCAATGGATTTAAGTTATGATTTTTACCTAATTGCACTATTTTATACAACAATGGGTCTATGTTAATTTTAATTACAATATAGGAAACGGTTAAATCAAATACTGATCTATACTTACGATCAAAAATTCCCTTATTTACTTTATCTAATGCACCATCTAATCTAATGTGTACCTTAATTTTGGAAACTAGATTCGGTTGGGAAAGGTGTTAGATCTGAGTAAATAGGGTACATTTTGTAAGAAACGTAACACTTTCCTCCTTATTAACCCATTTATAGAGTGAAAAGTGACATCTTGAACCCCACAGTATTTAAAGCAGTCTGAGTTTAATATTCACTATTCTATGTTGAGTTGTGTATCATAAGGATTTCATTTCAGGTAAGGTGACATATGGTTGCATTATTCAAGTACTGAAAGAACTATCAAAAGGAGGTGGGTCCAGAGCAGCAGGAGATGATCTCAGCACTTGTGATGAAACAGTTTTCGCTATGCCAGGTTTTGCTCTGACTTTTTCTGCTGTCTGATATTTGGTGACAATGAGTAGTGCTGAGAGGGTGTGGAGTAGATGGAAAGTGTGCCAAGGAGGGGTGGGAGTGGTGGTGGGTCCTGAGTGTTGGGGAGATCAGGGCAGGGAAGATGGGGCAGGGGGTGGGGGCTTTGGCAGGGAGGTCTGGGCAGGCGGGCCTGGCAGGTGGAGGGAGATCAGGACAAGAGTTCAGGGGAAAGGAGGGGAGATCAGGGCAGGGAAGATGGGGCAGGGGGTGGGGGGTTTTGGCAGTGGGGTTTGGGCAGGGAGTCCTGGCAGGTGGAGGGGGGTAAGAACAGGGGGTCTGGGCATGGGGTGGAGGGAGTCAGGGGGTGGTCGGGGCAGGGAGGATGGGGCAGGGGTGGGGGCAATGGCAGGGGGTCCTGGCAGGTGGAGGGGGGTCAGGACAGGGGTCGGGCCTGGGGTGGAGGGGGTCAGGGAAGGTGTGGGGCGGAGAGGCCCGGGAGGGTCCAGGCCCAACAGAGGGCTTCTGGCCTCCTCGGGGATCCTGACAGGCCAGGCTGAAGCCCCCACATACGCTGACTCGCTCCCCTCGCCCCACCTCACCTCCCCCCACAGTCTGGAGGCCTCTCCGCCCGGGGCAGCCTGAAGGGCCCCGAGGGAGACGAGGGCCCCTCTCCCCCCTCAAGGCCTACCTGGGGCTGCACTGTGGTGGAGAAGGAGAACATCCTCGCCGCCCGCGGCCTCTCAGCCGGCAGCCCAGTCCTGTCTCGCAGGCCTTCCGGGGTCGGCTCCGGGGCGGGGAGGGGCTCGGAGGCTCTTCCTCACTCAAGAAAATGGCCGCCTCCTCAGCCGGCACAGCCTCTCAGCGGCCCCGACGCCTTCCCGGAAACGCGTTGCCCAACAATAGCACTTCCGGGTCATCCTTTCTCTCCCAGCCTCTGGGGAGCAGGCTGCGCGCGCATCCCCAGACCACGTGATCTCTGAAAAGACAGTTCAGCCCACCAACTCTCTAGATCACGTGATATCTAAGGAGTTAGGCCTGCCCCGCCCAACGCTCCACCACGTGAGCACGAAGGAATTAGTTTTGCCCCGCCCATCCCTTGACCACGTGGTCTCGAAGGAGTAAGTCTGGCCCCGCCCATCCCTGGACCACGTGATCTCTAAGGATTGATGCTCCTAATATCCTGAGTCCACAATTCTGTACTGTGCAGGCTTTCTTGGAAGTAAACTCCATTGCACACAGTGGGACTTACTTCTGAGTAGACTCATAAAGTAATGTATCTAAAGTAGTTGCCCTCTTAGGCTGCAATCCTAATGATACTTTCCTGGGAGTAAGACCCATTGAACACAATGGGGCTTACTTTTGAGTAGACATGGTTAGGATTGTGCTCTTAGGCTGCCATCCTAGGAGCAACTCTCAGAGCCCAATCGTATGCATGTCTACTCAGAAGTAGGTCCCATTCTAGTCAAGGGGGCTTACTCACAGGAAAATCAGGGTGTCCAGATGTCAGACAAGGAGCAAAATCCTAACCATGTCTACTCAAAAGTAAGCCCCATTGTGTTCAGTGGGTCTTACTCCCATGAAAGTGTCTTTAGGATTAGTAAACAGGTTGCAGTCCTATCGAAACATACTTGGGAGTAGGCAGTGGGAATTAGTTCTGAGTAGACACGCATAGGCTTTAGTACTGAGTTGCCTAAGACTTTGCACAGTTAGGCTGCAGTCCTCTTGCAGGTGCAGTCCTAGGATGCTCTTCAGGTACAAGAGAAGGCATGCAATCCTAAGCTCCAGTTAGGCCAGAGTAAGCCCTGGCCTAAGCCCTGTGCTGACCTGGGGTGTCACAAAAGTGCCCCATTGCACTTCTGCTGCGCTCATGGACAGATTAGGCCACTGCATAGGCATACACAGACCTCCACACACCCCCACAAAAAGATATGCCATGGGAGTTAGGCTGGCCTACATTTGTTAGAATTGCACCCATGCTCTGTTATTGGAACTTCTCTTATGGGAACTTTTTTTTTTACTCCCTGTGGCAGGGAGTTTCACAGACCAATTACAATCTCTCAATTTGAATGGTTGTCCCCTGGTTGTGATGTTGTGTGAGAGGGAAGAGAACATCCGTCTCTCCACTCTTTACATCCCAATCCCCACATCCTGTGGCAGGGAGTTCCACAGGACAATACTGAACTCTCACAACCCTCCAGTTGAGTGGCTATCCCCTGAGTGCAGTGTTGTGTGAGAGGGAAGACAGAGGGGCATTCTGTGGCAGGGAGTTCCACAGGCCAACCCCCAACTCAATTTGTGTGGCTGTTCCCTGATTGCAGTGTTGTGTGAGAGAAGATAGAGGGATATTCTGTGGCAGGGAGTTCCACAGGATAATCCCTAACTCAATTTGTGTGGCTGTTTCTTGGTTGCGGTGTTGTGTGAGAGGAAAAGGACACCGCTCAGTCCACTCTTTCCATCCCAATCCCCACATCCTGTGGCAGGGAGTTCCACAGGCCAACCCCTAACTCAATTTGTGTGGCTGTTCCCCGATTGCAGTGTTGTGTGAGAGGAAAACGGCATCCTGTGGCAGGGAGTTCCACAGGCTAATCCTGAACTCTCTCAAGTTCTGAGTTGCCCAACCACTCCCTTGAGTGGCTGTCCCTGAGTGTGGTGTAGTGAGGGCCATCCTGTGGCGGGGAGTTCCACAGACCAGCCTTTCCCCCGTCCGTCCCCCCTGCGTCTCGGCGAGGCCTGTGCAGGGCCGAGGTGTGGAAAGCCCTGAGGAGAGGTGGCCGATGCCGGTGTTTTCGGTTGGGGCTGACGTGGGCGGAGGCGGAGCTTGGGTTTGAATCGCGGCGGGCGGGCGAGGCCAGGCCGGGGCTGGAGGGAGGGCGAAGGGGATGGAGGACGCGGCTCCCCAGGTGGGTCCTGGCCAGGAGCAGGAGGGCCCCCCGCGGACGGCGAGGAGGGTGGCGGCACCCCGGGCGCCCTCCATCGAGGACTTCACCATCGTCAAGCCCATCAGCCGCGGGGCCTTCGGGAAGGTCTACCTCGCACGCAAGGCGGGGAAGCTCTACGCCGTCAAGGTCCGTCAGCACTTCCTTACACGGGAGTAAGCCATTCACTCTAATGGGACTTCCCTAATGCGACTCAGGATTGCGCTTTGCGTCTCCATTCTTACCTGCGAGTAAGACCCCTTGACTCTAATGGGACTTACTTCTATGGAGACACATAGGATTGGGAGCTGCACTCCTACTTTCCTCAGAGTAAGCCCCATTCACTATAATGGGATTTACTTCTGAGGAGACATGGGCTCTGAGGCTGCAATCCTTTCCACTCTTACCTGGGAGTAAGACCCATTCACTATAATGGGACTTACTTCTGTGGAGACACATAGGATTGGGAGCTGCACTCCTACTTTCCTCAGAGTAAGCCCCACTCACTATAATGGGATTTACTTCTGAGGAGACATGGGCTCTGAGGCTGCAATCCTTTCCACTCTTACCTGGGAGTAAGACCCATTCACTATAACGGGACTTACTACTGAGGAGACACATAGGATTGGGCCCTGGGCTGCACTCCTACTTTCCTTGTAGTAAGCCCCATTCACTATATTGGGATTTACTTCTGAGGAGACATTGAGGCTGCAATTCTATCCACTCTTACCTCAGAGTAAGCTCCATTGACTGTAATGGGACTTACAGCTAAGTAGACATGCTTATTATGGGGCTCTTAAGGAAGTGATCCTATTTTACTTACCTGGGAGTAAGCAAAATTGACTGTAATGGGATTTAAGTAGTCAAGCATAGGCTTGGGATCTGCTGCACATGAAAGTAAACCCATTTAGTCTAATGGGATTTACTTCTGAGAAGACATATAGGATTGGGCTCTTGAGCTGCACTCCTAGACATACTTAGAGTAAATTCCATTCACTATAAATAGGTACTCAGGAAGACATGTACAGAACTGGGTTCAAAGACTGCACACCTGCACACTTTCCAGGGAGTAATCTCCTCTGACTCTAATGGGACTTACTTCTAAGTAGACATGCATAGGGTTGGGCTGTTAGACTGCAATTCTGCCCACTCTTACCTGAGAGTAAGCCCTATTGACTCTAATGGGACTCGCTTTTGAGTCTGTCCGAGAAAGGCGGATTATACATTTTTAAAATAAAATAAATAGACAGGCAAAGAATGGGCTCTAAGGCTGTACTCCTGGAATTCACACTTTCATGACTACAATGGGACTTAGTACTCAGCAGACAGGCTCCGAGATTGTACTCCTATCCTCACTTTCTTGGGATTAATTTACAAATTTGTAAGGACAGGCAAACAAATATAAGTTTTTATAGTTTTTAGGTATACTGGTGGATGACGTTGGAAAAAAAGAAACTTTGGTCTCCATCAGTGAAATAGGCTGGCTCTTTTTCACTCTCTTGTGCAGGTGGGAAATACGTCTGGGCTTGTTCTTTCAAGGCTGCCAAGCAGTGGTATTGGCAAGGCCAGGATTCACCAGCGATGACGGGTTTTCTAGATAATTTTTAGGTGCCCTAAATGAACTGGGTTCTCAGTTAGCATATTTGATTTATACTTGGTAAGCATAGCTAAACTAATACGGTATATGTATTCTGCTAATTTACTTATCTCAAAGACCCTTCCCTTCTGCTGTATGCTGCTTTAACTCTGCTGCACCAGTAGGTCCTGGGAGCTCAGCATAGGGCTGTGGTTTGGTCAGGAAATGGGAACCTTTTAAAGTTGGATTATTAGGTTGTTGGTGGACATTAGAAAACAAGCATTAGAGAATTTTGAATAAAATATTCAAGTTGAATAAAATATTGGTGGTGGAATTGAATAAAATATTCTGTGAGGACACTCAATTGTATTTGTAGTCCAGAAAAAATACAGTTATTTAAAAATTTTCTTTACTTAAGTTCCTTAAAATACTTTATAGTCTGAAAATTAAAATAGGGAATGATTTATTATCTTGTGTTTCAACCTCTTTGTGCATTGCTTTACAGGCAGTTAAAAAAGCTGATCTGATCAATAAGAATATGGTCCATCAAGTTCAAGCAGAGAGAGATGCTTTGGCTCTTAGTAAAAGTCCTTTTATTGTGCACTTATACTACTCACTTCAGTCTGCCAACAATGTCTATTTAGTAAGTATGTTTTTAAAGTGTCCAAAGCCACATTTGTTGTTAAAGTTCAACCAGTTTTAGAATATTTTTTTTCTAACTGTGGCTAACTCCCACTTTAATAGATGATTTTTGAAAATATAATTTTTCTTGTTTTTTCTTTCTATTCCTTTTTTTTTGAACTGTGTCAAGAGCTATGTGGGGTAGTTTATCCCTACACAGATCTGTAATATCCTTTGCATTAAGAAAAATGTTCCTCTAAAAATTATTAGTAATGCATGGAGCAATGCAGTGTTTGTGCTGTGTAAAGTTCGGTTCTTCCTATATGCTGACTTTTGACAAAGTCTGTAGCTGCCATTGAACACAATTCAGTGTGATCCAGGTGGTAACACAGTGATTTTCAATCTTTTTCACCTCAAGGCACACTTTACAAGGCACTGAAATTGTCAAGGGACACCATCAGTTATTTTTACTATTGACAAGGCACACAAGACAGTTCAAATTTCCCAATTTTCCTATTAATGAATGTCAGTCTCCAATGACTGAGCTTGACACTTTTTCACTGACAGGTAATGGAGTATCTTATTGGTGGAGATGTCAAATCTCTCCTTCATATATATGGTTATTTTGATGAAGAAATGGCAGTGAAGTATGTATCTGAAGCAGCACTGGCTCTTGATTACCTTCACAGACATGGAATAATCCACAGGTAAAGTTAGTTTATGTAGTTTGTGTAAAGTCTCTTTACCACTGCTAGTTTGGGACCTTCCATGTCCTCTTAGTACCATTTGTTAATAAGCCCCAGGTGAATCCCTTTGTAATTCCGACTTCTGTTTGAAAACCACAGAGAAAAGCAAAAACCACTGCATGTCACCTTTCTTGATCTTGAAAAGGCTTTTGACCGTGTGCCACATGATGTCTTCTGGTTTGTGTAGCTGAGGGGTTCCAGAAGAGCTAGTCTGCTGAGTGAAGCTCTTGTACAGTGCCCCAAAGAGATGTATCCAGGCTCCTGCTGGAATATAAAAAGATTTTCACATTACCGTAGGAGTTCACTAAGGCTCAGCGCTGTCTCCACTGCTGTTCATCACAGTGATGGACGTCTTCACCTGCGAGCTTCTAAATTCGGTCGTATGGATGCTCCTCTATGCATATGACGTCCTCCATGCATCAGAAAACAAGGAAGATTTTGAGCAGCAAGTTCAAGCTTGGAGTGATCGTCTTGCAATGTTTGGCCTCTGCCTCAACACCAAGAAGACTGAGGGCTCAATCCAGAGTAACTATTGCAGTTTTTGTGTCGACGCACATAAAATTTACTGTGGATTGCTCTATGAATTTTCCATAGATTTCCACTAGATGGTGCCATAACTGCATCAACGTAAATGTAACTTGAGTTGACACATGTACTGGTGTAGTTGCTCTGGATTGTAGGGTGAGTATATGACAGACCACAGTGAGTCTGGGACAATCCACGTAAATTGTGCTAACCTGCCACGTGCTGAGACATTCCGATATCTTGGCTCAACAATCACAGCTGACAGCAGTCTGACTCATGAGATCACGCACGAATAAATGCATCCCTGGCAAAGTGGCGCACAATGACCAGTGTCCTCTGTGACAAGAAGATCCAATGACCATCTTAAATCTAAGGTCTACCAGACAGTCATCCAGCCAGTTGTGCTTTATGAAGCTGAATGCTGGCCTGCGACAAAAGAAACTGAACATTGCCTTACTACCATGGAGACAAAGATCCTGCAGTGGATCAGTGGTGTCACTTGCTTTGACCACATCTGCTTCAATGACATCTGGCAATGATATGGTGTCGCTTCCATCATCGATAAGGTGAGAGAAGCTCGTCTCCAGTGGTGTGGCCACATTCTGCATGCCAACAGCAACACCATAGCACAGTTGGGCCTGCACTTGGAAGTCACCTGCAAATGACCAAAGGGTTGACCAAAACAGTGCTTGACATGCAGCTTGACACACTCCATGGCATGCAGCTTGACACACTGCATGGCAACCTGAGGACCACCCACCTGCACCCAGACCAAGCCCACAACCGGGAGAAATGGTGCCAGAGATCCAGTGCAGTGGACTCCATCACTGTGTGGGATAAATACTAAAGAAAAAGAAGAAAAATCCCTTTGTAATTCCCACCATCTCTTCAAAGACAGGAACGTTCTATTTCTCTTGATTTGAAACAAGTGCTTCATCTCTGTTTTGCTGCCCCCCACCTGGAATGGCTTCAAAGGGGACATGATACTTGCACACTGTAGTGAGATTCCCTCCAAGACTGCCTACTCTGTTCCCCTCTTGATATGCCACTGAGATTTGACCAAACCCTACTCACAGGTGTATCTTCTTTAATTGTATGTAATCTTACTAAATATTCCATATATTAAGGCCGAGAGAAATTCTTTGCAGCTAGGCAAAGTGACAGGCCTACATTTATAAACCTGCTTTCAATAAGTTAGATGTGCAATAGATTTATTTCATTTTTATTGTCCTCGTAGGGACCTAAAGCCTGACAACATGCTGCTATCTAATGAAGGTCACATTAAGTTAACAGACTTTGGACTGTCCAGAGTTACTCTGAATAGAGGTGAGTGCTTTAACTGGTATCAGTTCTTCACTTACCATATTTTAAAGTACAGTACATGCTAATGTTTACTGACATTGCCAAAGCATATTTCTTTGCATCTGATACAAACTTGAAACAAAGTTTGTGTTCTAGTTCCTTGTATTTCTGGATCCCTGATTTGTGTTTATAGCCAGTATCATTTGTATGCTTATTAATTAAACATGATTGACAAAAAGAAACCATTGGATACTGCTTCCTAGAATCGAGTTTATATGCTCTTGTGCATTCCATTTACTCACATATGTTCTGGAACCTGGATGTTCTCCCAGTAGGGATTGTTGCCCTGTTCCAAAATTCCTTAAGGAGCACATGACCAGCATCAGGAGAAATTATCATCGACCAGCTCCAAAAAACAGCTATACCAGAGACAACTTACATTTTACGACGTTATTTTTAATAAATAACATCTAAAATCAGGTGTCCCAGGTCTTTGGAAAGGACTTGATGTCTCGATAAAACAAACCAGTCACTAACATCAGACTGCAAAAATAAATAATAATTCCTTTTTATGTACTGTAACTTCATGAGACAACTTCATTTCCTTTTTGCATATGAGAAAGAGATGAGGGGCTGACTGCAAGAGTTAGCTGCAATTTCAATCAGTCCAGTTGGTTGGAGCAATTTCTCTTGAGTGTTATTGTCCAACAGGAGTGAAGGGAGCATTTCTGCAACTGTATTCAGAATGTGTACCTTTTACATTTCTGAGTAAAGTAATATTTTGGTTTGCAGTGACTTCTGCTGGTATGTACACATAACACATCATTAGAGCTTGGAGTTTTCTGTTGCTATATTTACAGAATAATCAATGTTATTAAATAATTAAATGTATTTAAATTATTCTCAGAGATAAACATGATGGATATCCTCACAACACCATCCATGGCTAAACCTAAGCAAGACTATTCCCGCACTCCAGGACAAGTGTTGTCTCTAATCAGCTCCTTGGGTTTTGTGAGTAATCTAAATAATCGGCTGTCTTAATTTTTTTTACTGAATTCCTTATAGAGTCTCTTACAGCCCAATCCAGAGCAACTAATCTGTCCACATAAGAGCCCTTAGGTTGCCCTATCTAACACTAGGTTGGAGCAACTGCAAGATGCTCCAGCCCAGTTACTCTGAAGGAGGCTTAAGGCAGAGCAAGGCAAGATAGGATGCCCTAAGAGAGGTGGACCTGCTCTGCCCTAACTGGGGCAGCCTAAGCAGCTCAGGAGAGGCAAGTTGAGGGCATGTTTAGCATTGCCTAGGGCAGAGCAGTTTCTCTGTATCCAAAGCCTGTTTCCAAGGCAGAAATGCCCTCTTCCAGCCCTCAGAGTTATATCACCTCAGGAGCAGGTATAGTAATGAGTAGACCCATAGGGGTCCATGATAAGGCCCGAGTAAGAATGGTAGTGCTGACCAAAAATCTGAGTTCTTGGCCAGCCTAGCTCCAACCCCTTCCTCTCAACCTCAGGATATGGAACAAACTACGGCTGCCCACAAACCTCAGGATACAGCAGGCCACTCCAAGAAGCCCCTTCTATTCACTGTAGAATGTACTGGCATCTCATCAGGGACTCCTTATAAGGCAGGCACCCAGTGGCGTCACCAGACTGGTGCGGCTGGTGTGGGCTGCATTGGGGATGCGCTCCGTATGGGGTGATGTGCCGGAGGAGTTTGACTGTCCTTTGGCAGGTCCCGGGCGTCAGCACCCCCATTCAGGCCTGCTCCAAGGTGGAGAATCAGCCAGAAGCTGACATTTGTCTGAGGAGCTGGCCTGAACGGCCATCTGAGATGCACTGCGCAGAAACACACTGAGCATGCCGAACAGCTTCAGAGGAGACTTCCTTAGAGCAGAGAAAGTCCACGCCTCTGCACAGCCATTCGGCCTCACTCAGGAGGCGGAGCGGCAGCCGAATGGCTTCAGAAAGAGTACTGCACAGGCACCATCTCTGACACCTGCGCAGTACTCTTTCTGAAGCCAGTTGGCTTCAGAAACAACTGCGCAGGCGCCAACTTTGGTGACTGTGCAGTCCAGGTGGGGGGGGGCGCATCCCAGGGATGATGCACAGACTTCCGCACCAGGTGATGTGCAGAGTCATGTCACCACTGTAGGCACCACAGCTGTTCCTTGTTCAGTGTGATCTGAGGGGTGTCTCCTCAGGAGCAAGTCTTCCCCTTGTGTCAATTACTTAGCATGCTCTGGAGCAGTTAGGGCAGCCCAGGCTTCCTGACTCTCTGGATTCAGCATAACTTTCTGCTCTGGATACAGAATAGTTAGGAGAGTGCAGTTAGGTCATTGCAGGCTGAATTTGCTCTGGATTGCAGCCTTAATCTTCTAGAGGGAATTAGAAAAACTTCAACTAACTGTGGTTTTTATCTTGGGCTGTGTTGTCTTGGATTTTTAATCATACATTTTATGAAGGAACTTTGCAGCCACCTTGCATCCTTAATACAGTACCTGTAAATTTCTGTGATAAAGCTGGAAAACCATTTTGTTGTAAAGAAAATTTGTTGTTGTGCATCTGGAAACAAATAGTACATTGATATGTGTTCTCTAATTTATTTGGTTATATGTGTCTGTGGAAAATAATAATGTGTGTATCTCTCCTTTTGGCAGTTCACTCCTGTTGGATCAAACGTTTATGCGCCTAGTCCAAGCCCTATGTGTTCAGATACGTCTCAGCAATCTCAGAGGTTTGTTTCCCCAGCTTTGGTGAGCTCCAAAGATTGTGTTTCTGCATCAAGTAAGCTACTGAGATCTTGTAAGTATCAAATTTGGTAAATTAAAGTGTGGGGAAGGATAATAGCTTAAGCCGTTTGCCCAACAATACACAACAGGAACCAAATGTATACACCTGTGGTCCTGGCAGAAATAGGTTAACGATGATGCACAAGCTTTGCATGCACATGGTTCCATTCTTGATCCCGGTCATCTACTTGCCTGAGATCTTGGAAAGCCACTCAGCCGAGTAGTTCTGGGATGGGTGACCAAAATTTTGAATCTAAGACAGCTTTATATTCCCAAGGATGTACTAAAGAAAGGATATTCATAGGACTAGTGGCCTTGTTGTTTTGCATTATGCTTAGAAGCCCAGCAAAGGATGGCAAGTTCAGGATTCCTTCGCAGCTTGGAGATGCAGCTGAGAAGAGAACTTTGCTAAAATTGTGCTACACTCTCAGACATTCTGGCAGGGTAATCTCTGTCCGTTTCCTATCTCCAAGCTGGAGAGAGAAGCTATGGCTCCTTTAGTCATTCTCATTAGAATGTAACGGCAAGGGAGTCAAGTGCAATTGAAGGCCACTATTTACAGAATGGCAACCCTTTCTATTTGGAATGTTTTCAATACAGTACCTATAGACTACCTATATAGTAAACATGCAATAAAAATATTGGACAAAAGTCCCTATTAAACCATGGCAGGACACTTTGTCACAAGATAGGTCACTAATATTATGTCTTTCTCAATTTCTTAACTGCAGTTGCTTTTTGCCCTAAAACTGGCTTCTATGCTTTATGTAGCTTGATTTTTTAAAAATCAGAATACTTTTTCTTTATACAGGCTTTGATTCTTCAGTTATCACTCCTGGAATGCCTGTGAAGAGTCTAACACCAACTCTTCTTCAAGCCAGAAAAAGATTTGGAACCTCCAGTGCTAGCAGTCATTCCCGTACCCAGCTATCCAGTGTGGAGTCAGAATGCTGCAGCAGCCCCAGGTGGGAGGAGAAAGACATACAGGTCAGTTTCTGACTTTTCATAGACTTCTGATTCAAATGTGCATAGTGTATTTGCAGCATTTCAGGGGCTCTCATCATTTGCCTCCAAAGAAAAGAGTCTTAACTTTGAATTTAGAAAGCCCTGGATTCAGTCCTTGGCATCTGTGGAGAGCCATTTCTGGTCAATGTAGAGAATACTCAAGTATTGGGTTTGGGCAGTACTGGGTATGGGCAGTTTCCTGAAGTCTGTCCTAGATGATTTGGATACTACTTCCTGATGGGCAGATGCACTTGCCTTGCTTATTTCTTCCACCACAGTACATTCTTCCTTTCCAAACTGTGCCATAGATTATCCTTCTCAAACTACTGTATACTCAAATCTAATGTGCCATCGAATTCAATGTGCACCCTATACACATAACCAAAATACCATATTTACACACATCTAATTAACTATCAATAATGATTTGGAGACTGAATTTGGCTGTAAAAGGTGAGCATTAGATTTGATTAAATACAGTATTTTCAAGGACCTACAAGGTATTTGAGTTGGTTTAAACTTTAAATAATAGTGAGCAGCTATCAGGCCCACATCCCTGTTCCATTAACTGCCTGAATCCAGTATGCAGTGTGAATCCTGAAAAGTGTGAATTCAGGAGTTGAATCCACACTTTTCTCTGCCCCTTTGAATCAACCTGTGCTTTGAAGCAAGACCTGGATAATGGGCATAGATGAATATATCTTATACATTTATTTTGTGGGATTTTTATATACATGGGAACCTGATGCTCACTACAAATCTAACCATATGTAAAGGATCTGAGCCAGGAGAAAAGTATCATTGCAACAGCTATCTATACAGTACTTTGTTGTGTGATTCCATATCACTTTCTTCCAGATGTGTTATTATGCATGTATATACAGTATAACACAATGCATTCATGGTGATGATGTATTTTGTTTCCACTGCAAAGTTTTCAATTCAGCACATGCAATTTTACCTCTGAACATTCACAGTGGAAAACAACCAAACATTCTTGTTTTTCAGGAAGCTGAAGGCATGCTTTGTTCTGACTCAGGCAAGATGACTGCGTCGGATAATTCTGATAATACAGCTTTCCTGCTTGTCAATGGCACTAAAGGCTTGAAGCAAAAGACAATTGAATCTGTTATCTCGCCTATCAGCAGCAATGATTTTGGGAGTAGGCACGACGGAAGAACTGAGCGCTTAAGTGATCCTTCTTTAAGGACTTCTGACCTGAAAGATCTGGTCCGAAAATGTCTATCCGAATATAAAGAATGGGAAGAAAAGCATTGTACAGAAAAACCTGCTCTGGTTAAGGAAACTGCAAAATCTTCTATTTGTCACCTGTCCTCTTCAGACTCTGCTGCTCTTGTCAAACAAAGGAAAGAGAAGACCATGTTGGAGAAGCCAGGTGTCAAAAGAGGCTTTGAATTAGTTGATGCAAGCCCTACTGAGGAATTTCGCCTTGTCAAAAAAAGCAATTCAGAATACAAACGTGGCTGCAGAATTCCTGAAAAACAAAGCACAGGATTAACAGCTGAAATCTGTTGTTTAAAACTTGCTGGTGCTGGAGGCTTGCCGGAAACATGTACAAACAGAAGTCAAGCAACAGGTTATAGTTACACCGAACAACACAAGGATGGGAGATCAACTGCTTCTTTAATACCTAAGAACCTTATGCATGATCTAGATGCAGACTGTGAAAAAGATGAGAAACCTGAACATGAGAAACATATGAACGTCAGTTTTATGTGTATTGATGATGAAAAACCTCTAGCAAGCATGAGTGTGGACTCTGATCTCTCTCTTCCAGAAATGTCTGCAGCAGAGAGTCACATAGAAAAGCACCATTCCAGTCTAGATGGGAGCATTAAAGATCTCACCTTTGATGAGCTGAAAACGGAGGACATGTCAGCAGCATCTCTCAGTTCAAGCATTCTACGAAAAGATGATGAAATGCTTGTACAGAAGAGCAAACTACTATCTAATGAGCAAGATAAGAATTTGAATGGTGCAATGGAAGCACACACAGAGGTTCGTTCTTCTCAGACAATAGAGGTCATGAAAAGGCTGAATGTCTTCAAGAAAAATATGGTCGCCTTTCGTAGTTACAACAGTCCAATTAATATGTCTAATACATCTGAACCCTCAAGACTTAGCACAGTTTCTACAGAAGGAATGGATATCTCTGCATGTAGTGGGTCATATCCAATGGCTATTACACCTGCACAGAAAGGGAGATCCTACGGAGTGTGCCAGGTGAGTGCTTACATAAGACACGTTAAATGTTGCATTTCAGTAGTGAAGCACAATTTATCAGTGTTCACATGAGGAATTTCATTACATGGCTTAGAAGTTGCCAAGATCTTGCATGTGCGCTGTATTATATCTTCTATATATCTATATACTGTATATAAAAATGTAAAGTCACCAACTGACTCCTTGACTGACTGACCCATTAACACCCAGCCAAAACTGCTGGACCTAGAAGTATGAAATTTGAGTTGTGTGTGCTTTCCATGACAGAGGCACCCACTAAGAATTGGTTTTTGGCCATTACAACCAGAAGGGGTGAAAAGGGGCGCAATGTGTTTTCCTCCCTATACTTTATACTGAAGAATCCCTGACCGATCACTGCTCCGTCCCACCTGCTGTGCTCCCTCTGCTGGCCTGTTCACTGGTACTGCAGGCAGGAGGAGAAGTCCCGCCTCAGCCACACAGCCCAGTCAAGGGGTATTTGTCTTACAAAGCACATTCGTTTTACAAGAATTGGTAGAACAGTTGCATTTAAAACTACTCCATAGAGTGTGTTCCTTCTGTTTTATACATCACTGAAAGGAATACCTGCACATTTAAGAAGGTGAATAGCTGCTAGTGGACCCTCTTTAGAAAAGATGAGAAAATTCAAAGAACACCTTTCAAGGCGGCACTTGATTCAAGCACACAGGAGCCCTAGGATGCTTTTCAATATTTGTGAGTGCTTTTAAAAAAAAATTGCTGAGAGATAAATAAGATCTTTTTTCAACATCTGAACCAGTAACTGTTTTGAAAGGTTAAAATATTTACTTGCTTTGATACATGTATTTGGAGTAACCTCTTACCTTTGACATCAGACCCCTCAAGGAAATGCTGATACACCATACAGGACCCCCAAAAGCGTCCGAAGAGGGGCTACCCCAGTAGAGGGAGAACGCATTTTAGGAACACCAGACTACTTGGCACCCGAGTTGCTCTTATTACAGGCTCATGGTAAGCAAGAAAATGACAGGATAATTGTATTCATTGGTTACTCACATTTCCAGTTGAATAGCTAGAGGGGAGTGGAGCGGAGCAGTCTGCTACCCCCTCCTGGAAAAGGGATCCCTTCCATCCCTTCCTCCAAATCTCCACTCCCCTGTACCTATGACACTGCACATTTTGTCAGCCATAAAATGAAATCCTGGCTGAGAGTGTTTTAAACTCATCAGTGAAACTTTTAAGTTGAAAGTTCCCCTTAGTTTTATGTCAAGCCTGTTCCACACCTGGTAAATATTCTGAAATAATAGTGCGTTTTATCACCAAAATAAGTAATTAAATAATGTTGAAACAAAAAGATGTTTGTTGTGTGCAGGACAGTACAATTCCTGTTAAGCTTATATTTTTATTTGGAAAAGTGCTAGGTGCCATTGAATTTGTGAGAGAAACATTATCAACTGTTTTAGAGCATGTAATCATCTGTACAGTGTAAAAGTTCATTATGGACACATATCAGAATGCTTACCTGATTTTTTTCTTTACACACAGGAGTTCAAATCTCTGGTAAGTCCACTGTAGTGGTCAAAGTTTAATTAGATCACATTGCTCAATTCAAAAATGAGAATAAAGGTCCAAAGCAAGAAAGCCACATGACTTGAAAAGTTGCTTTTGTTCAGAAGGCACCACCCCATGATGGAACTAGGATTGTTCCTCATTCTGCAGAATGGCTGCAGCAAATGCAAAGAGGCTTTTTCTTCCTTTGCAAAACTTGATTTATCCAGCCTTTTATAATAAAGCAGTGGTTCTCAAATGTTTATCCCTGGGACCAATTTTGAGAATGAGAATCTGTTGGGACCCACTGGCAGTAATGTCATGACCAGAAGTGGCATCATCAAGCAGGAAATGTTTAACAATCCTAGGCTGCAATCCTACTTACACTTAGCCAGGTGTAAACCCTATTTATTGTCATTGTTCAAAGCATATACATAATATTCTGATGTAAGTACAGATCTGTAACATTTCCCCAAATGCCGTCACATAACAACTCTAATATCAACAATAAAATACACAAATGAGTGTGGATGCACCTGAAATACGATCACAACCTGCCTAGTGGGTCCTGAGCCACAGTTTGAGAAACACTGTAAAGAATAGGAATAGAAACACAACAATTCTTCCTACCAATTTTTGTGATGAGAATATTACAAGTCTTTATGATAAGGGTCATGAGAAGTAGTATTACAGTAAGAAATGATAATATGGACAAATTTGTGGAATTAGTGCATGGTTCTGCTGTATAAAACCAATATACACAATACATGCAGGTCTGAGATCCAGACCTGATCAATATACATAAGACTTTTTCAGTACTAAAACAATAGGTTTTTTCCCCTCAAAACTAAAACAATAGAGGGAAAGGAGACAATGAAACCCTTGTTCTATATGCAGTTCTTAGCTTGTTTAGGAATAAACCAATCAACCTGGTGGTTAAGTCTAGAGGAATCAGTTTGGGCATCTGCACAGAGCTACCTGAAGCAGGTCAGATTAGTGGGAAAGACAGAAACAGAACTTAGAAGAGGCTGCAGCGATAGAAAAAGTAGTGATTCTTGAAGTGAGATGGATATATTTATAAATAGAGAATTAGAGCACAATCCAGAGTAACTACGGGAAGTCCTTGTAACTACAGGGAGTCCAGAGTAACTACGGTGTAAGAACAATTTGCTCTAGATTGCAATATGAATTTCCCATAGGTTTTCTCTAGGTGGTGCTGTAACTACCATTGCACGTAATGTCTCTTACGTACTCCCATATTTACTCTGGATTGTAGGGTTAGTCTGCCATGTATCTTTTGGCCAAAGACTGTTTTGCAGTAAAAATCTGCAAGCCTAGCCTTGAAATTTTGTCTATCTCTGTGCCATAACATTAATTAATCTTCTAACTTTTTCAATATTTTGTATAATATTTGTGATCTGATTAGTCTTTGACATTTTCATGCTTTTTCAGACATCCATGTTCTTCTGCTCTTATGAAATGCTACTTGCTGTACTGAATGTTCGGAGTAATTTTACTAGAAAGCATATTAAGAAAGCATGTACTTTCAAGATAACATGAAATTATTTTAATGGGGAAAAAGCTATTGCATAAAATGGACAGGCTGGTTCAGACACTGGTTCCACGCTAATTGCTCCCATATACAAAAATAGCAGGTGAATCAAATGAATTCCTATGAGATAGCAGCAGCTTATGCAATTGCAGAAATTAACCGCAAGCCAATAGCTGTTGTTGCCAGATTATCCGTTGTATTGGTACACTGCTATTGCTTCTTGCATGAGTAAGTTGCATTGTACATCAGGTCTGACAAACCCAGCAAAATAAGTGTGTATCTTCAGTGCAAGCAAGTTTTCCAGCAAGTTTCTTCCTTTGTTTCTGACATAGTGGAGTTGGCTAGAGCTTTAGCAGTGCAGCGGCTTTAAGATGCATGCTGCTTATTAATGGGTTGTAGTGCCTGGGTAGCTTTGCCTGCTTGTGATGTTTAACCAACATTAAACTCTCCAACGTGAAAACTGTCAAGGAGCAAGTTACTGGAAGTATTTTACTGTATATTTGCGCAGATCTTATTAGGGAAAAACAGTACAGTACTACTGACATCGCCTAAGCCAGCGTTTCTCAAAGTGGGGGTCGGGACCCCTTTTGGGGTCGCCTAGAGCTTTCCTGGGGGTCGCCTAAAGACCTCTGGTGCAGGGGGCCAGGTCAGGCTTGCCAGACCTCCAGCTGTAGCTGCGCGCAAACTGGGGCTGACTGACAGCCTCAGGGCCCAATCCTATGCATGCATACTCTGAAATACTCTATATTTATAACTCAATGTTAATGGTATTTTATCTTGTTTGTTAGCCGCCTTGGGCTCCCTCTTGTAGGAGAGGAAAGGCGGGATATAAATAAAATAAATAAAAATAATAAAATAAATAAATCCCATTATAGTCAGGGGGGGCCTTTACTCCCATGTAAATGTAGATAGGATTGTAGCCTCAGGGCCCAATCCTATGCATGCCTACTCTGAAATAAATCCCATTGTGTTCAGTGTGTGCAAAGAACACACATTTCATTTGTAACAATGAAAATACATCCTGCATATCGGATATTTACATTACGGTTCATAACAGTAGCAAAATTACAGTTATAAAGTAGCAACGAAAATAATTTTATGATTGGGGGTCCCCACAACATGAGGAACTTATAAAGGGGTCACGGCATTAGGAAGATTGAGAACCACTGGCCTAAGCTATGCTTATCCTAATATCAGCACTGCAGGGAACTAACTCATCTTTGCAATTTATTTCTACAGTAGAATGCACTTCAATGATTTTTTTTAAAGCCCAACACCAATACCTGATTTCAAATTCTCAAGTCATAAACGTATTGGTTAGTCAATTCACAGTATGTCTTGAATATAAATTTCTAAATGAAAAGCCTGATTCCCTTTTAAAGTTTCAAGATTTCAGCAGAATGTAAAGAAATTTTAAAAACTATTAATGGATTGTCTCAGTTGTGTGAAATGGGAATAGGACTTATTTCTGACTTCAGTTGAGAAATATTTATATAAATATTAACGTGAGTAGTAAAAAGTTGATAATTTCCTCTTATATTGATTTCATAAGCCAAAGGCATTTACATACTAAGCACCTTCCAAGAGTTCAATCTTTATTTCCTGACACTTAATCCTTCCCTAAAAACTCATTGAACTAGTATTTAAATTCATGTGGATTGTCTTCCCTTCAGGTCCTGCAGTAGACTGGTGGGCACTTGGCGTGTGCTTATTTGAATTTTTAACTGGAATCCCTCCATTCAATGATGAAACACCACAACAAGTATTTCAAAACATTCTGAAAAGAGGTAATTACTTTTTTGTTAAAACCAGAGATTAAAGGTGGCTTTGTCTATCATATGTATCACAGCATTTATCTTATGTATTTCTAGATATTCCATGGCCTGAAGGCGAAGAGAAGTTGTCAGATAATGCTCAGAATTCAATAGATATGCTTTTAACCATTGACAGTACTAAGCGAGCTGGACTCAAGGGTTAGTATATACTGTCAAATAATACCAAATAAGAAAATACAAAATATAAAGAAAAATAAAACAAATTAACCTGCACTTAGTCTCTCAGACTACGGGCTGTGGGTGGCGCAAGCGGTAAAGACGCTGTGCCTGTTAACCAGCAGGCCAGAGTTCAATTCCTGGGTCAGCCCCACAAGACAGGGTGAGCTCCTGTCCTTAGCCAGCTCTGTGACACAGCTGGATCCAATCGTATTGGCTCAGCCTTTCCATTGGACTAATTCAGTGGCGTGGAGAGGGGGGATCTGCTGCTTGGGTAACAGCCTATCCTCCATAACAATCCAACCCAGGCTTTCGTGCTTCGCATGTAGCGTATGCAGCGCCAAGCACGATACCATAGTCTTTCAAGACTGACGGAGGCCTGCTTTTTAATCTCTCAGGCTGTAATCTGCCCCCTTACACAAGGCTTACTTCAGAGTAGACATGCAAGGCTAGGTTTCTCAGGCTGCTTTCTAGTGTCCCCCAATACAGGAGTGAGCCTCACTGATTATAATACAGCTTACTTTAGAGTAGAGATGCATAAGTTGGTCTCTCAGTAGAGGGTGAGCAGGACCTGGCAGAGTGCTGAAACCAGCCAGCTGGAACATTTTTGCTTGTTTACCAAGACATTGCCTGAATATCAAGTCAAAATTTATTAGAAACTAGCAAAAGCATACCCGCGTTGCGGGAGTAAAATTCTCCATACGACATCCCCCCCCCACTGTGCATCAACTGCCCATGCGCATCCACCCCATCCGCAACATCCCGCAACACCCCATGCACAATATCCCCCATGTTCATTCACCCCATGTGCATCAGCTCCCCCATTAGCATCACTCCCTCCATACTCCCTCAGTCCCCATGCGCAGTGCCCCCCCATGTGCATCTCCTCCCCATGCGCAGTGGCCCCCCATGTGCATCTCCTCCCCATGCACAACAGCCCCCCATGCACAGCATCCTCGCCAGTGCAACCCATCCCTCCAAACAACATCCCTGCCCCCAGTGCACCAGGCACCGAGCACCAAATTGGCTGGATGTTGGTCAGTCTTCCATGTTAAGTATAGGATAAAAACATGTTGCACCACTTTTCAGCCCCTAAAGGGTCAAATTTCTCCACATCGGTTTTTGGTGGGTGTTGATGTCACAGAAGGAACACTCTCCCAGAATTTCAGGCTTCTAGGTCCAGGAGCATCCCTCAGTCACCAATTCTTCAATGTGAAGTATAGGGAGGAAAACGCATTGTGCTCCATTTCACCCCCTTCCAGTTGGAATTTCTGAAAACTGGTTCTTAATGACTCCCTCCGTCATGGAAGGAACACCCACCCCAAATTTCACACTTCTAGACCCACCGGTTTTGGCAGGGCGTTGATAAGTCAGTCAGTAACTTTTCTCTTTTATATATGTAGATGTCTTACAAAACACTCTCAGTCCAAGGCTTTTTTGTACTATGGAGGGATCCTGTTCTTGGGAAGGAAAACTAAGCTTGTGGCAAAAGACAAAAAGCTGTAGAACTAACAACCCAAGAAAGCTTCAAGCAAAGTAATAAATGACTTGTTCAAATTTTTATTATTTGACTCTTCCATGCATTAAACTACAGAATTTTCTTGTTATCCACTAGGGTAACTATTCCAAAACTCCTGGGGGTAAAATCTTTGGAAAATTCACTAAGGCTTCAAGGCTGTGCATGACTAAAATCCAGTTTCCTCAAGCCTGATATTCTGTCTTCTATACCACATTTAGTTGTTACTTTTTTTCAAAATGTTAATTTGGTAGTTTGCCGCATATCATAGACTGCTGTCTTGCCTTGTTTCATGTGTGATGGAATGTGTGTGAAAGTTGAGAAGTCTGATACACACACGTCCTGACAGCAAAGATTTGACTTACCCTACAATCCATAGTAACTACGGGAGCACATAAGAGACATTACATGCCCCCGTAGTTACTGCACCACCAAGTGAAAACCTACAGGAAATTCATATTGCAATCCAGAGCAAATTGTTCTTACACTGGAGCAAGGCCTCCCCGTAGTTACTCTGGATTGTGCCCTTAGCTGCCTACTCTAGGAATAGAATTGATTCTTAGCAAAAGCACGTGTTAATCTGCAGCAGCAACTGTGAAGTTTGCAAACCATGATTAAGGTTAGCATTCAATTTGGTATAACATAACATAATCTTTATTGGCATAGATAGATAAGTATAGATTAGTAACAAACAATAAATAAAGGATTGACAGAGTCTAAAATTAAGTGGGAAGGGGGATAAGACTAACAACTGGCAAGAAGAACTGCTGACAGAAAGTCTGCCACAAGATTTGTAATGGAAGGGGAGAAATCACTAAGCAGGATTGGCAAGGGATCAACGAGCGAAGGAGGAAGCGATGAGAGAAAGGGAGAAAGGAACATTCAATTTAAATTTTAAATTTGGTCTTTTTCAAAACCTTAGTTTTAATTAGAAACAAAGTAATTAAGAGGTAATATTATTTTTAAAAAACCTGGTAAGTGCAATATTTATGGGAAGTCCTAATGTTTGTGCTTAAATTTATTCTAGAGCTGAAATGTCATCCCCTCTTTTCTGCCATGGACTGGGACAATTTGCAGAATCAGCCCATGCCTTTCATACCTCAGCCAAATGATGAAACGGACACTTCCTATTTTGAAGCTAGGAATAATGCTCAGCATCTGACAGTATCTGGATTCAGCTTGTAGTATGAAGACAATGTATTTTTCTTACTAGAGGATTGTACATTGAAAATTTTTTCTCCACACTAGCTTACCTGGTTCTCAAATAGTTTAGTTTTAAAAATCTGACCTGCTTTTAATTGTGATCTTTATAAGCTGAATGGGGACAGCTTATAACTGCAAATAGCTATTTATCCATATTTTTATTGCACCTTATGTAAATCTTAAATATTATGTGTATAAAGATGGTAAGCCACTTTCACTCCACAAATGTAATTCTCTGCTGCTATGGAGTATTTTTACTGCTTGGTAGTGGGCTATCTTTGCAGTAATGTATAATGGGGGGAAACACTAAATGCATAGTGACATAATTAACTTATGTGCCTGTAATCTGAAGTGTCATTAACTTTTCATTGTTAAATTACTTGAAACCGATTTAGACCAAACGGAAGCTGCACCTATAACAAATTTATTTTCAGTGCAGCCCAAAGATTTTCCTATCCTTCTGCTTCTCTGTTCTGTTGGTTCATGAAAAATTTCAGACACTTCAGGTTGACAATAATGCCTATTCTGCTGCTAAAGTCTATCAGTGTTCTAAATGGTCTTTTATCAATGTATGCGTTTCGCCTGCTTA
Source organism: Cryptoblepharus egeriae (assembly GCA_030015325.1). Taxonomy (NCBI): domain Eukaryota; kingdom Metazoa; phylum Chordata; class Lepidosauria; order Squamata; family Scincidae; genus Cryptoblepharus; species Cryptoblepharus egeriae. The sequence continues at coordinate 16,724,936 of JAREYC010000004.1, forward strand.
TCTATAAATATAGGGTCAAAATCCCAAACAAGTTTTAACTTTCCTACTGAAAAGAGGTAGAGGGTACTGATTGTGGAAGAAATATTTTATAGTTTTAAATAAAAAAAATTGGAGGCTCAATTTGGTCATTTTATAACCCAGCTATTAAACAATCTTACTGAAAAATGAAAAACATTATGTAATTGAGAATTTTGGTTTCAATAGACTAAATTCAATTGAATACTGTATTATGTATTTTAAACACTTAAAATAAAAATGTGTTGATACTGCAAATATAGTTTATAGACATGTTGTGAATAAGGTTGTACAGATCAGTAAACCACCTGTGTTAATGATTGCGTTCACTTACAGATAAAATTTATTTCTAATACAAGGCTTCCTTTTGCTGTCATCAAGAGCTGTCCATAATCAGGCTTATACAGGTGTCCAGTAGGTGTGATATAGTTGTAATCTGTCTGAAGTGGCCTATTATAAACTTCTCTAGAAAAGACTTTTAGTTCAATTTGCTCTCAATACAACAAACATATTGAGACACCTATAGCCATTTACGTATGTATATACTTTGGGGCCTTTCTTGAAGGTTCTGATGACCAATATTTGCACTACTTAGACCTAACATGTAGGAATTGTTCAGTCACACTCTACCAATTTGTATCACCAACATACCTCAAAATCACAACTGAACATTACCATCATATGCATATTTTCATACCTCAGCCCAGAAAATACACGACTTAAGGCTTGTACATATAGGCTGGGGCCATTAGTTATACTCTTAACTAGAAGGGGTTTACTAGCTCCACCGACAATATTGCCTCCTTACAGTACTGGTAAATATAAAGGTGTCCTCCATGTTTTTGACAGGTTAGGGACAACAGCTAGGATAAAAAGCAGAAACAGTTGAAAATTGGAATCTTTTTTGTTTACAGATGTTGGTTCCAATGCTATTTAGCATATTGTAAATTCCTCTTTTGTAGATTCCTGCTGTCAGACAGTAGTTGTTTTTTTTAATGGACTTTCATTAATGCTTTTGGGAATAGACCCAGAGCTACAGTTAGTGTACATGCAATTATACACACAGTCTGAATCACCATGTAGTGTGCAACTTAACAAGGGGGAGGCTAATTTTAATCTTCTGTCCAGCAGGAAGGTTGAAAAAGCAGAGCATGTGCTGAACTAGCATAGCTAATGATCATGTAGTCTGGAGCAAAGCTCAAAATGTTGCTCTGGAAGTGATGTCACAACTGGAAGTAGCATCCATGGGTATTTTTAAAAAGAAAATTGGGGAAAACCTGCCTCCTCCTCAATCCATCACTGCATAGCTAAAGCATCTACTTGCTATCTGGAGTTGAAGATTTTGTTGCCCCCTTCACCACACAACAATGAAATCAAATTTAATTGAAGAAAAAATGTAAAATTGTGTCCCTTATTGATTAGGAAAACTGCTTGGCCAGAGAGGAATGGTTATTCTTTCCCTGCTAAACAGAAGAGAAGCACCACTTAGAAGTGCCTATATACCGAGTTAGCATGAGGTAACTGTTTTATGATATACTAGTGAAAAACATATCCGTGCTGTGGGAGTAAAATTCCCCTGTACGCCATCTCCCCACTGCGCATCAATCCCCCATGCATATCCACCCCATGCGCATTATCCCCCCTATGCACATCAACTCCCCATGCTCATCAACCCCCACGTGCAAAAACCTATGCACAACATTCCCCATGATCATCCCTCATGCACAACATCCCCCATGTGCATTGCCCCCCCCATCCGCAGCATCCTCCCCAGTGCAACCCCTCCCTCCAAACAACATCCCCCCCAGTGCACCAGACACCGAGCACCAAATTGGCTGGATGTTGGTCAGTCTTCCATGTTAATTATAGGACAAAAACACGCACTCCTTTTCAGCCCCTTAAGGGTTAAATTTCTCCACACTGGTTCTTGGTGGGTGTTGGTGTCACAGAAGGAACACCCTCTCCAAATGTCACGCTTCACCATTTACCCCAATTTCTCCTCTGTTTAAAAAAGCAATAGATGCCTTCAAAATTCTTGTCTATAATGAGTAACTGAAAGCAGCAACTTGCAGAAATTACAACTAACCAACAGTTCTTAAAATGTTATTAGGTATATATGTCATTCTTTATTTGTTGCATGTTATTTACAAATAGATTAAAATTAACTTTTTTTAAACTAAACTTTAAAATCACGTTTTAGAACTTCAGTAATTACATTATTTATACAGCATATAACACATTAAAAATGCTTTCCAAACTTTGAGACCTTATCAGCAGGAAACATTTACCATAAGTCTAGTAATGTATAACTCTAAAGAATTACACAATGCAAAAGACATCACTGATTCCAATAGGCTCATTTGGGACCAAGCAGTTTAATGACCGCAGTTGTACTTTCTCAGGTCTGGCATACATTTTTTTCCTTTTCAACATAGCAAGTGAAAGGCAAATTACTTTATCCAATGCCACCCTATTTCACACAAAGGACTAATAATTGTAATTAGACTCCCACTTTCATAAGAAAGCTCTGTGTTTGGATTTTTGTTTTGTTTGGTTACACTTAACAGGCTGTTGTATTCAAACGTGTATCTGATCAATAAAAGCAGTAAGTAGGAATGTTAGTTGATGAAATGGTCTTGAAGATGTCTACAGAACAGGCAGGACTATAGCATGTATTATTTGTATAGAACAAAAGGCCACTAATTTTAAGTATAGAGTGTGTGGAAGAATGGCATCATTCCAAGAACTACAAAAGTAGTCAAGGTGCTGCAGCTGCTGTATCTCGGAGCAGATACAGTGGACCAGGATTAGGGTGTGGGTTCAACCCTCAGATGGTTTTCTCTCTCCTATGTGACAACGAGGTCTAGTTTTTACAGACAGAAAGCTTTATCTATTCTATACAATTTAAGGGGAAAAAATACCCCACAGACTGAGTGGCATATTTAAAACTGCCCTTTATTCTCTGCCTACAATGTTTTTGTATGAAAGAGCCCGATACAGCACACAGGTATCGCCTCTAATTTCAAGTGTACAATAGACACAGTATAATGCAAGTGAGCACTTGACCTCCATTACGTAGCCTTGCTATGCTTGACTACAGTATATACTGCAGGAGAATTGTACGCTTCAAAGGTAATAGGTGTAGGAGTCCTATTCACCCACTTGGATCTGGATGTGAATTCCACTGCAGTTGCCTTTACTCCTGCGCCATCCCAACTGCAGAAACCTGGTTGGCATCCATGCTGAGAAAGCATTTTGCTATTAGTTTTTAGCACCATTTGTGTGAATAAGGTAAGCAAGTTGACTAAAAATTTTCATAAGAAAATACTTTAAAACTTAGGTGCACTATTGCCTTGTGATACAATACGTAGGTTTAAATGAAATCAGTGAATTACGGTAATTCTGTATTGGAGCATTGTTAATTTCAGTACGAGCCCAGGGTACCTGGTCATGTGTTTTCTCTAGTTCACAATCCTTAGGGTATACTTCCTGAATCATATTCTGCCATATTCAATCTCAGGCTGCTATTTAACATACATTACTTGATTAAGAGTTTTTTTAAAACCCCACAACCAAGTAGGGGTACTTATGATAGGAATCAAATTGCTTTAACCATACCTGTTTGGTTTATTAAAATAAACTCTTAAAGTATATATGTGGTAACAATAAGCCAAACCACTCAGTTATGATATGTGCAGTCACAGAATCCTACTACTCCAACTGTTCTAGACTTAAAAGGTCCTCTGTTTATGGCATATTTAGTACACAGGTGGGAAGCTTTGGGTGAATTACAAATTAATTTTTTTAACTATAAACAAATTAAATGTTAAGGTAAAAGTTTACCAAATGGTTACCTGAACATGTGGAAAATTCTCCTTTTCTGAGCTGGAATCTTTCAAGAAAAGCTGCAATGAGATATTTCAGTTCTACGTACTATCCAGGAAAGTACATACCAAAACAATCACACTTAAGGTTCATGTGATTGCAGGATGGGATAGGTGTATTTATTCTACTTGCATCCTAAGAGCACTGGATCAGTCAAGTATATTATATCAGGTGGTGCAAAGGGAAAATAAACTACAACAGAAGATTAAGCCATCCTGAAGCCTGCAGTTATTAAAGGTGTTTTGATTTACTCCACTTTCTAAAGTCTCATTTTAGCAGTCCATAAGCAAAGCCAGGAAGAGAATATTCAGTTCTGTTTTCTGAAAAAGAAAAAAAAGTCACTTAATGCATCTTCTATTTTCTCCCAGACATCATAGCAGAACTATTCACATTATTCCTGTTTCTTGTTCCAGGTTTTAAAGAGCAATATGAATACAGAATTGATCATTCAAAGTTAAATAAGATATAGGATCAGTCATTTACTTGCATTATGTGTTTTGATGCTGAATAAATAAGGCTACTTTACAAATTTCTTTAATGTGACCTCTTGACTGAAGTGCCCAAACTTAACATACAACAGGGCTCTTATACTGTATTATTCCATTTTAATCTAGGATTGGCTTGAGTAGGATTGGCTTGAGTAGGATTTCTACCTCAATAACTTTTAGCCTTACCTTCTCCTTCTTTGAAGGTATACGTGCACCAGCCACTGAGCAATAAAGGGCCATAAAACAGCAAAGGCTAAAGTACCAGGAGATATCTCGAAGGGCCACCATGATGGTCTCTAAACACAGAACAAAGCTATGAGCATGAATGTATCCAGTCACCAGAACTGTTATACATATGCCTACATGTGTGTTAAAAACATGCCTACATACTTATAGCTATATAAGGAGTTACAGATATCAAACAGTAGACAGTTCAGATGCTGCTATTGTGACCCCAAGTAAACTCAGACCCAATACTGCACTCTGATGTGTCATGAGAATTTCTCAGCCTTTAAAAATACTATACATAAAACTAAAATTAGAAAATCAGTCCATGAACTCATAGGATGACATTTTTTACTGGCTGCTTCCTGAGTCCGCTTTCTCTAAAGCAGGTATGTCAAACCTAAGGCCCATGGAAGCCTTTAATGTAGCCCACAAGATAGTTAGGTTCTCTAAGTACCATCATCATCAGCTGATGTGCTCAAGTGTTACTGCTTGAAAGGATGGCCCACCTTTTAATTTGGCTCTCCAATATCTTTAAAATATTATCAAGATTTGCAGATTTTCTGTCATTTGCAGCTAATGAATTCCTGGTTGAGAACAAGTGCTTATTTATGGTCATCACCTTCTTAATGACATCATTTCCTGCTGACATCACTTCTAACCCATAGCTGATGCCATGAGAGTGTTAAGTATTTAAGGCTTTTAACCATTTCAGGTATTTTTTTAAAGGAAAAGTGGTTTAAATGCTGTTTTTTAGATTCATTTTATTTTGCTATGTAAAGCTTCATTCCCTCTTTCAAGGGATGGAAACAATTAAATCTCACCATCAATTTTTTTTCTTCTTTGATAGACTTATAAGTAAAAAAAAAATCTCACCTTAACAGGGGAGGAAGGTTGATTATTTGAATGCAGAGTTGCAGTTCTTGCCTAGAAATACAAAACAACAAACTGGATTTTTAATACACCAATGTGTAGATACAAATGTGTGTATGTGTTTGTGACTACACAATACATTCACCCTTATAAAAATATGATGTATAAATTTTAACAGAGCAATTAACTCTTGTGCCTAACTCTTCCAGTCCCTTTAACTTCTTAAAATCTCTCTCTAACAAGAAATTAATGTTATTTCCTAGAAAAGCCATGTTCCAGTACCTAACTAGGTCAGATCTTCTAAACACTATTGCAACTAATTTTTACTTGTTATATGAACATCTATATGTTATGAACATATGAAAATTATATGTTACATGAACATCTCCAATATAACTAGCTCCTATAGCACTTCTTCATTACAGGGTCTTCATCCCAAGTCGACACATTGCAGCCAATTGAAGCCATGTATTCTGGGTAGCGCAGGGCCTCTCCTTTACAAGTTTGGCCTCTTTATGTTGTTTTGCTCGGAGAAATGGACCCCTTCAGTAATGAGGTTCTCTCGTCTTTAAAAGGAAAGTATTATGTATGAATACATCTTCTGAATTTGATGGTTTGAGTAGTGAATCAGACACTACTGTCCTATGCCCACTCACATGGGAGAAAGTGTACAATCCTAACTTAGGCTGGCACAACTCATCAGTCTTCCCATTCCCGTAGTGATGTAGGGAGGCAAGTGCATGTCTGTGTTCTGACCTAACCAGGAGTGGTGCAGAAGTGTCTTACAGCACTTTTGTGACACTCACAGACCAGCATGGGTTTTATGCTGGAGATTATGCTAGCCTAATTAGGCATAAGGATTGCAGCCTAAATCTCACTGAACACAGAAGGACTGGACTTCCTTGTGAGGAAGGATCATACTGAAAGTATTTTTTCCAGTAACTACTACAACCAGTATTTTTGTTTGCTTTATATTATAACTTCTAGGATACGCGCTCAGGTGAGTTTTACCTGTGTTGCCGTCAGTGTCTCTAATGTATGCAATCTCTGCAAAACATTTTGCATGTCTTCTTGTAACCGGATGAGTACTATGGCAATTTGTTCATTGAGACTGCTCCTTGGTCCTCTGTCCGAACCCCATCGTTCCCCATCTCCTCCACTTCCCATCTGTCCACCTTGGGCACCATCACCCACAGAATGCATTCTATGTCCTATATTAAAGGAGAGCAGCAAAAAAAAATCTTTAGAAATAAGCTGAGGAGTACGTATATAAATTTTAAATCAAGAAACTGTGAAAAAGAGAGCAAAGACCTTAGAACACTTATTTTATCTATAGAAAAAGATATACAAGTAAAAGCAAATATTCTCACAGTACCTCGCCCTCTTCTGATTCCATAGAAATCAACTTTTTCACCACTTTTCTTCTCTTTGTGAGGCCCTCCATCACTGGCCTTGCCATCTTCACCACCACACTTGACTTCGCCTTTTCCTTTAATTACAGCCTCATTCATAACTCCTGCCTTATAGTTTCCAACTTCAAGAAAACCAGAAGTTTCTAGCAGATTACCATGATCTAGCTCAGAAAAACGGAAGGGGTGTTTTGAAGCTTCATTGACTGATGTACTTGTTTCCAAGCTCTACAAGTTAACAGAAGCATCTATTATAGTTGGGATAAAATTGATTTCCAATTTTAAAAACAAAACATTCCCTTTAAAATCTGGGAAACTACATACAGGGATTATAAGGAACTTTTTGTAGACTATGTGCTCTTGGTCAGTCTTCCACTTATCTCCTACGCAGTGATGAAGAATTTAATTCTCAGAAGAATTTAATCAGAATTTAATTTAATTATCAGAAGAATTTAATCAGGAAATATAAATGAAGTAGTGGTTAGGTATCCAGGTTAAGGTCAAAGTAACCTTATCACTTTGTAACCTTATTACATTACTAATATGAAACCATATTAGCAAAAGCATACAGGAGTAGGTAACAAACATCTCCTGTTTTAAGCTCCCATGAATTGCAAATGACATCCCTGTATCATTGCTAATCTCTTGACAACATACATAATGTGCAAAAACATTGCACGGGGAGCACATTCCTTTGTTTCTTCAACTCTAGGTCTAAATAGTCATGCAAATGGTAGATATATACTGTACATAAGAGAGTCAATAAGACATTTGATTTTCTTCCCCTTTGAAGATAGCATGGTGAGTTTCAACTACAGTACCATGGCATACTGGGGTGCCATGGATGGTTTGCAGGTGGCAATTGAGGGATTGGAGTCTACTATGTGCAGCATGGTATGCCTTCTCAGTGGTCAAACAACTGATGGCATGCCCTGATAATTTTAGCACCCTGTCAGTATGCCGTGAGATGAAAAAGTATGAAAACCACTGATCTAACAGTTTGAAAGCATGTAAATGCAAATAAATAAATTGGTACCATGTTGGTGAGAAGGTAACAGTGTTCCATGTGCCTATGGTGTTTAGCCATGACTGCCACCTGACCATGGAGACATCTCTGGCCTTGTAATGGGGATGAGCACCACCCTTAGAGTTGGTCACAACTTGCAGGGCAACCTTCAGGGACACCTTTACCTTTATACAGTACAAAGATTTGCACAGCTGGTACTTTTTACCTCTTCTTGCCCAAACTGTTCCATAGAATCACAGAAAACTTCACTATCTGAATCACTTGTCAGATGTTGAATTCCAGAGACTTCTTCAGCAGTATCTTCATTAGGTCCTGTGTGTTATAGACAAATGGCAAAATGCTTACCAAATGCAAGTAGACCAACATGGATAAAAGCAGTGATTCCATACTGAACCACATTTAATCAGTACAACAGTACTGAATCATAAACTGAGAAGGGAAACACGTCTCAGAACAAAATTAACTAAACCCCCCCCCCATTTTAAGAACAACATTATGTAAGTGAAGTGAATTAATCACATAAGTTTTCAAGTGAATTAATCCTTTATTGTTTACAAAAAAAGCAGGCCTCCTTCAGTCTTGAAAGACTATGGTATCATGCTCGGCACTTGCATACGCTGCATGCGAAGCACGAAAGCCTGGGTTAGATTGTTATGGAGGATAGGCTGTTACCCAAGCAGCAAATCCCCCCTCTCCACGCCACTGAATTAGTCCAATGGAAAGGCAGAGCCAATACAATTGGATCCAGCTGGCATCGCAGAGCTGGGCTAAGGACAGGAGCTCACCCTATCTTGTGAGGCCGACCCGGATCTCGAACCCTGACCTGCTGGTTAACAGGCACAGTGTCTTAGCCACTTGTGCCACCCACCGCCTGTTTACAATAGTGATAATATTTTGTCTTAACAATTTTCAGCCACTGTGAAACTAGTGATGCTAGCCACTAGTGTGCCACAAATGAGGTGCTGTGGGGCTGAAGGGAACAGGCCGACCTGAGTGCGGGAGGAGCAGCTGCCTCAGCCTCACTTGCAGTCTGCTTAAAGCAGCAGGAGGCTCCTAGAAAGCTCCTGCTGCTGAGAGAGGAGAGCCCAATGCTAGACAGATCTACTCAGACGTAAGCCCCATTATACTCAATGACCAACCCACTTCAAAAAAAATTTTTAATATTCAAAAGTCTTTTATGTTTAGAAGTGAGGTGGCCAAATTTTTATCAGAATAAAAATACAGAAATAAATACACAACAGTGGGCCCAAAAAATCTTAGATCTTGTTTCTACAAATGTTTGATAAAAAACTTTATAAATATCAACATTCCTAAGGAAATCTTAAGACTAAATTCCTGGCAAACACTTAAGGAAATAGACATATGAACAGTACCATGGTGAGACGAACCAAAAACAGGTATGATAGGTAGATTAAGATGCTTTCCTTTCTTCTTGATTTCTTCATCCACACCAATACCATTTAAAGCAGATTTTGTCTGTATACCATTGTGCATGTCAGCATTAGGGATATCATCATAACCATTAGTAACAACTAAGTCCAATCCCTTAGCAGTGATTGACTCCTGTTCCATACTCTTTCCCTCTGCAAAAACACAAGGGGACAAATTTTCAAAAATATCAGTCTATTTGGCAATAGTACAAACAAAGTTATGAGTTTGTAAGTTTAATAATAGTACAAACTTTAGTACTATTACAAACTTGTGAATAGTGACCACCAGGGGAACCTGAAAATTAGAAATCAGCAAGCCACAACATCTCTTGCTTTGGGAAAATCAGAAATCAGCAAGTCACAATATCTCTTGCTTTGGGAAAACAGAAGAGAGTTGTTCCTTCCCTCCTCCCTGATTATGAAGCTGCTAGGAGAGCTACAGAAGGTGGGGTAACAGACTCTTCAGATCCTCTGGGAAGCCACAGCAATCCCCAATAAGGGGGAAAACCTCTCCCTTCCCATTGTGTTCAATGAGACTTACTCCCAAAAAACTATGGAGTGCAGCCTGATGCCCCATTCTCTGCATGCCTACTTGGAAGTAAGTTCCATTATATTCAATGGATCATCTGAGTAGAGAGGAATGGGATGGGGCTCCAATTCCTAGGGAGTAACAACAAGGGGAGAGGCGAAAAGGGAGTGTACCATATCTGCCTCTGCAACAGCCGGGAGTGAATCTCTCAGCAAAAGGTGAGAAGGCTGTAGGTGGATCTGATGCAAATATGGGGAGGGGGCAAGGCTGGGCAAATTCCAAGATGGTGGTGCCAACCTTTTTGTGACCAACCCCCTCGCCCACCTCAAAAGGAGGTTGCAACCTCCCAAGTGATCCCAACCCCCATTTTGAGTACCATGGTCCTTGTAAAGCCACTGTTGTAGATAGTATTGATGAACTACACTGTATTGCTAAACCTAGATCTCTGAAGACAAGCCAAGAATTTGGAGCATAGTTTTGTGAACAGCAGAATTGTTGTTGGAGTTCTCTACACTTTTTGGTCCTCACGACTCTTGTCAGCTCTGCTCAAACCTATTCCCAGCTCTGCTCTGTCACCAACCTGCTGTCCCAGAATTTTCCCTACCACTTGGAAACATACCAGTTCCATTGGCCTCTTAGGAAGAAAAAGGTGCTCACCTCCTTCTCTGTCCCCCTAGCAGCAAATTAGGGTCTCAGGAGCCCAAAGGACTTCTTGGAGAACACCACCAATTACCACAAGACAAACAGCATACTGAAATTTCATTTTGAAAATCCCAACTCATGTTGCTATTTGAGCCTACTTCCCATTTATCACCCACTTTGACACTTAGGAACTCTGTGTTGCCAGAAAAAGTGATTTGTGTTTTGGGAAGCTGGTTCTACCTGTGCATCTTCGCCTCCAAAACAGAACAAGTTCCAACCAGGCAATCTGGGCAAGTTCCAACTAGCAATAACTGGCATCAAGGTAGCATCCACTGTATACAAAGAAGGGTAGTTTCAGTCTCAAGGATGCCTCTTCAAGGGAAGTGAACATTTGTTCCTTTGCCCTGGGACAAACCCTACTGAATTTAACAGGACTTTAACTGCTAAGTTAGTGTGTGTAGGATTGCAACCTTTTGTCATCAGCTGAAAGGGAAAAAAGACACTGTCACTTGGGTATGACCATCGTTGTGTAATTATTATGTTTTGAATTCAATAGTACAGCTGCCATCTTACATGGACTTGCACAAATTCAAGTTTAAGTAGAGCAGGTAATTCCATCCACTATCCAACTTACTAAATACATTCTCCAGAGAACGAGAACAAAGAATGAAGCTTGTTTCGTCAGTCCATCCCAGTTCCCAGGTGCCTTCCACAGTTTTTACATAATTTTTTTAAAAAATGCAAATCTTTGTGGTTGTGGGCATCTTAAACCATCCAAAGAGTTTTTATTCCAGGGAAACCCTCCTAATGCCTTATAAGGGCATAAAAAGTAACTTTCGATTTTCAGCTGAAAATTACATTTTTGAGGGGTTTTAGGAGATTTTGAAGCTGATGGAAATTGGTGGCAGACAAGCATGCTTCGGAAAGCCCTCCAGAGGGAACTAGACTGTCCCCTTCAGAGACGTTAGGTAGAGCCAAGTCTGGCTAAATGAGAGTCTGGAAGACCTACCTGGAGCCAAATCAATGGATATAAAAGCCACAGATAAAGAAGCTCCACCCATACATCATTGCAATTTGTAGCAACAGTTTCATTTGTTACCACACAACCTATATTACATATGTTATAAGCTAATGATGTGTTTGATTTTACTGGCTCCCTACCTGCTTTTTTGTTTTCTTTTAATTAACTTGACTCTCCCAGAGATGTGAATCATTCATTATCAAAATCTGTAATCTGCATGATCTAACGAACTGATACCACTTCTATGTTCTATAAAAATAACTTGTTCCATAAAACATGAATTCTTGTGCTGGACATGACTGGCGGGGTGACCAGATGCCAAACCCAAGGCCAAAATTCCTACCCCCTCAAAGCCAAAATTCCCACCCGCTTAAAAAATTGCCAAAAAATGTAATTTTTTTGTTTTATTATTTTTCTTTTTTGGTTTTTTGGCCATAACTTTTGATAGGAAGCAGATGATCTCAAAACTGATTTTTGCATTGGATTCTGCTCTTCAGTACAAATCCAACAACATGTGACATGATGGGGTACTGCACACCATCGCAAAGTTTAAAAATAAAGCCAAAATGTAGGACAATGAAACCAAAATGTAGGACACATGGACAGGAGGCTAAAAATCCAGACAAATCCAGATTTTTCCTGTCAAATGGTCACCCTGAAGACTGGACAATGCATTCTTGCATTACCCTGAGGCCAAGGACTGCCTGATCATGACAGAGTTGAAAACAGTTGTGGAGAAGTAGGTGGAACTGGAACTAAAAATACCTTTTGTAATTAGCTCTAATTCTTCTATTTCTTCCTGAGGTGGTTCTTCTTCCGATTCTGCTCCACTGTCACTACTTTCAGATTTGCCATTCAGTGCAGGCAAGGAAGTTATGGCAATGGTAGGATCTAAAAAAGTTGACACAGAAGAAATGCCTGCTATATTAATTGATGCTTTTAAATAATCAATTGGTTATTAACACTTGCTTGGTTTAATCCCAGACAAATGTGCTTAGATCTAAAGAACCATGTACAAAAGAAGAAGGACTTAGGGCCCAATACCATCCAACTTCCCAGTGCCAATGCAGCCATGCCAAGGAGGCACATGTTGCAACCTGTGGCAGGAAGGGGGGAGCCTCCACAAGGTAAGGGAACACTCCTACGATCATACTGTTTTAACATGATGCACCATAAAAGAGATCACAAATGTACAAAATAATTATCATGGGCTTTTAGGCACTCTCACTTGAAGTAAGGATTATTCTCCATATCCAGTTCCAGCCTTTAATAATAGGATCGCTTATTCAGATGGATTCAGAGAAGCACTCAATATGAAATTTGTGAAAGTGAGTATTCCCACACTCTCCTCAGCACAAAGGTACTCTGTATAGGAAACTCTGTATACCCCTCTTCCAGGAACCCAATAGAACTAAAGCTGTGGGGCACAGCGGGTTACAAAGGGAATACATGAAAATCACACAATCATTTGTGCAAACCAAAATGCTATTTCATAACATGCAATAGCAATTTAGGAACCATGCAATATATATAAACATATAAACATGCAATAGCAATTTAGGAACCATGCAATATAACATGCAATAGCAATTTAGGAACCATCCCACTGAATACAATTTATTTGCTTTCCTTGTTTTTTTTTAAATGAGATTTATGCAGGAATACTAATTCACATAGACTTCTTGATTGTCAACTGCATTAGCATAACTTGAAAAGCATGCCAAAAACTTAGGTGTGATAGCTTACACGACATGTAATCTGAGTTTAGGGATTAATACTTGGAACACAACAAACGTGTCTGCTTACATTTACATTAAAGAATGCTTCACTTTATATTAACAATCTAGCACAACACACAAAGTTTCTCTTCTTTCAAAAGAAAGATACCTGCCACCTGCCTTCAGAGCAAGGGAATCTTTCAATTAAATGATCTGTAATTTATTGGCATCACCTGGAGTGACAAACGACGCAGTCTAGAAACGTGCTGGAATCTCTAGCATGTTCACACTTCTGAAACAGCGGCGTCTACGCTGGCTCGGGCATGTTGTGAGAATGGCTGATGGTCGGATTCCAAAAGATCTCCTATATGGAGAATTAGTGCAGGGAAAGCTCCCTAGAGGGAGACCACAGCTGCGATACAAGGACATCTGCAGGAGGGATCTAAAGGCCTTGGGAATGGACATCAACAGCTGGGAAACCTTGACCTCTGATCGTTCAGCGTGGAGGCAAAAGACCCAGCATGGCCTTCTCCAACTGGAAGAGACACTTGTTCGGCAGGCTGAAGCAAAGAGACAGACCCGAAAGCAGCGAAACCTGGGACTTGGGCAGGGGACGGAATTTATTTGTCCTCAGTGTGGAAAGGATGGACACTCTCAAATTGGCCTTTTTAGCCACACCAGATGTTGTTTCAGGACCTCCAGTCAGAGCACGATACCATAGTCTTTCGAGACTGAAGGATGCCAATGAATTTAGACAAAATACATGATCTTTAGAGGAGGAAATTTTTACTGTAGTGGCTGACTTTTCAAGTACAGTGTCGCCTCACGTAACAAACACCTCAGGTAAAGTATGCTTCACGTAACAAACAAAAATTTATCTAGGATTCTGCTTCACGTAACAAACTGTGCTTCACGTAACAAACGCATTCGTTGGCAGTTGGGGCAGACATGCTGGCTGGCAGCCCTTTTAAAAGCGTCAGGGCTGCCTAGTGTGCCTGCCCATAGCAAAAGCAACACTTCTGTGCTGTTCCTCCTGTGGCCGGGTGTCCACTGGGCACAGGGAGAGAACAGCAGTGGAGAAGAGGGAAGCAGCTCAGAAGGGAGCAGGGGAGAGAGAGGCTCAGGGTGAAGAGAAGGAGAAAGTGGGGAGGCACTTGGAAAGAGTCTTTGATGGCAGAGGAAAGTGTCTTTGATGGCAGCCTCCTAACCATGTCTACCCAGAAGTAAGCCTCATTGTGTTAAATGGGGCTTACTCCCAGCAAAGTGTCTTTAGGATTGCAGCCTATGTAGACTTCATAGGATCATGCACATTGAATGCAGGTTTTGAATTCAATTCCAGTGTTTTGTCATCATTTTTACATCCAGTTAATATTTTTATATGAATATTTTTTGGGTTCTGGAACCAATGTCTGAGTTTCCATTATTTCCTATGGGAAAATCCACTTCATGTAAATAATATTTCACATAACAAACATGCCTCTGGAATGAATTAAATTTGTTATATGAGGCGCCACTGTAGTGATCAAGTTGATCAGCAATGGATGTATGGAACTTCAGGATGCATTTGGAAAACCTATTTCCAAAAACAGCTAAGAATCTGAGGGCAATTCAAACCAAATTTTCAGCACTTAGAATAATAGAATCATAGAGTTGGAAGGGACTAGTAGGTCATCTAGTCCAACCCCCTGCCTGTAGCAGGAAATCCTCCTAGAGCAGCTTGTATAACTTGTATAGCTTTGCTAGTGGGTTATGTACTACATCTTGCAAGTTGAGGGCAATCATGGAGATTGTGCCTCCTCAAAGAGAGGCAATATTTATTCCTTTATCTCAAAGATGTAATGCTCTTAAACCTGGAGCTGGAAAGTTTGTTAGGATTACACCCTGATTTGGCTAAGGAATATTTGGCTAACATTAGTATAGAGGCTATGAGCCTCCTGAACTAAAGACTGAGAAACAGGTTTTACAGACTCGATCTGCACTGCATATCTGCCCTAATTTCAATTACTGTGTCAGCACCTCTAAGTAATTGGACTGCTACAGAAAAGAAAGATTTTACTGGCAACAGTAACACTTCTTCTCAGGCAAAGCAGTACATATCCAAATTATAGTCTAGCTTACCCAAATTCATTAAAAATTTAGAACTGAAAATTTGAACCAATTCCAAGCAAGCGGAAGGCTACCATGAGCAGATCATAAGGAAACTGGGAGTATCTGGAAACATCGCAGTATATTTTGCAGGGAAAAAGCGAGGAGTATAACTTCCAGTACTGTATTATCTATATATATACAAGAGAAAAGTCACTGACTGACTGACTCACTCACTCATCACTGCCCTGCCAAAACCGGTGGGCCTAGAAGCGTGAAAATTGGGGTGGGTGTTCCTTCCATGAGGGAGGGGTGCACTAAGAACCAGTTTTCAGAAATTCCAACCGGAAGGGGGTGAAAAGGGGCGCAACGCGTTTTCCTCCCTATACTTTTCATTGGAGAATTGCTGACTCATCAACATTCCGCCCCAACTGCTGGGCCTGAAGCATGGAATTCTGGGAGGGATCCTTCTGTCACCTGAACACCCACCAAGAACCATCTGGAGAAACTTAACCCTTCAGGGGCTGAAAAGGGGGCAACGTGTTTCTGTCCTATACTTTACATGGGAGACTGAACAACATCCAGCCAGTTTGGTGCTCAGTGCCTGGTGAACTGGGGGGATGTTAGGAGGAAGAGGTTGCACTGGAGAGGATGCTGAGCATGGGGGAAGTTGCACATGGGGGGACAGTTGCACACGGGGGGACAGTTGCACACGGGGAAAGCTGCACATGGGTTGTTGATGCGCCGTGGGGGATGTTGTATGGGGAAGTTACTCCCGCAACGCGGGTACACTTTTGCTAGTTGGTATATAACAGTGTGAATTTGTGCATATTAACACAGTTAAGGGGCCTGGGGATTTTACAAATGGCCTTTGAAATTTTTATTTCTTTCTAGGGGACAGGTGGAAATCAAGAATTTGCTTTTCCAGTCCCCTTCACCACAAGTTATCTATGTGACAATATTGAGGGGAGGAAGAAGGGCTATTGATAAACCAAAAATAAAGTCCAAAGTCAACTTGGGGCATTCCCTTGTATCCATTTGGGATACTGTACATTCCCACCTCCACAGATACAATTCAGATACTTTAAGATACTTTTGCATCCATCAGTCTTGAAAGACTATGGTATCATGCTTGACGCTGCATACAAAGCATGAAGGCCTAGGTAGATTGGTATAGAGGATAGGCTGTTAGCCAAGCAGCAAACAGAAAATCCCCCTTCTCCACGACACTGAAATAGTCTAATGGAACGGCAGATCCGATACGATTGGTTCCAGCTGCATCGCAGAGTTAGGCTAAGGACAGGAGCTCACCCTATCAATACAATTCAGATCTATTAAGCTCAAGGCAGACTACTGAATCACCTGCTTCAAGTAGTGGGCTGGGGGCAGTGAGACACTCGAATACACATGCCCCTTCCCCACTCCCCTTCCAAACACGAAACAGATAACATTCTGATCCAACTGCTGTTAAAAGTGATTTAAAATTTTAAAACTGTAATAAAGCATTTTTTAAAATATAAATCCTCTGGGCAGACTGCATTTCATCCTGTGCCAAGGAGTTCCCCAAGCCTTGAACGTCCATTTTCAAGGGAGCACAGAAGGAGGGGTTCAGCAGCAGAAAACCTAGCAGATCCTCTTTAGAATAACCTATTCCTGAAACTAACTTAAAAGAAAAAGTGCAATTTCCAAACAAGAAATACTGTAGAATTCCTAACCTAAAACACTGCTGTTTTTCCCACAGGATGATGAAACTAAATTCATCCTCTTTCCTATTAAAAATGTAAATACTAGATAGTTCAGAATCCATCCCTCAATGCCTATATTCACAAAATCCAAGAGCACTTCTGGGCTGCACTCTAACGCTGTAATTCTTACTTACCCAGTGAAAATAAAAATCTCTAACTTTCGCAGTTGTGGGAATTGCAATACTTTAGCTGGTAAATTTTATAGGCATGTCAGAAGAAAGGGAACTGATGCATTCACAGAAATCCTTGGCTATTTTGCCTTTAGCTACTTAAGAGCTTTCTACAGCTGGACTGGTATGGAGCAGATAGAGAGAAGATGAATTTACCTTTAAAATCATTAACAGAAGCAAAACTATACCAACCATATTTTAATGCAATATGAAATTAAGAAGTGCAATCACAGAAGCCGAAGCTTTGGATCCCAACCTGATTTTATGCCAGGGCTTCTGCTCTTTTTATCCTCAACAATTTCATAGAACGGACCTATTACATGGAGCAGTTCTTCCACTTTATCAGTCATTGGCATCGTTTCAAGAATCTATAGAAACAAAGAATGTTTTTGAATATCATATGGTAATTTAATTACTGATAGGAGTAACATGCACTGCAATATTTTTCAGAAATGAACTATACTTTCTATAACACTTTCTAAAATAATTTCTACAATCCATTAAGTGTTAAGATCAAACACTGTTGCATCTTCTTGTGTTCAGTTGCAGATAATGTAATTTTCAGGGAGAAAGAGTTTTATATATAAAGAAATAATACATGCAGCAGACAAATCCTTTGTCAAGAGAGTAACAACCATCCCCTGCAAAAGGTTTATTTTTCCCTCCCAAAAAGGTCTCTCAGGAGAACTGCTTTCTAAGAACTGAAGGATGAAATAGTGTCACATGCCAACCACGTGTAAAAGCTTAGCACATTATTCTTTACCAATTTTGAAAGCTTTCAGGCAATGGCATAAAAGTACCGCATCTTCATCTTATAGTGTTCCATGTTTCAGTTGCTTTTGTGGTCAGAAAGTACAACAGCAGAAGCATAACATATGTACAAGTGTTCCCTTCCCTATCTGAGGATCGAGTATCCATGGAACTAGCTAGGGGAACCCTGTCCCAACTACAGTATCTTGGTTTGAGTGTAATCATGCTGGAAGCACAGCTATTTCTTGCTTTAACAAAGTAACGCCTAGCTGAACATGACTGCAGGCATACAAAAAGGAGACTAAGAGCACAATCCTAATCACGTCTACTCAAAAGTAAGCCCCACTGTGTTCAATGGGTCTTACTCCCAAGAAAGTGCCTTTAGGATTGAAGCCTAATTGAACATTAACAAGAAGTTTATAGGCACAGGGGCTGGATATAGGGTTCCCCCATATCTGCAGTGGGAGGGCTTGGAATGGAACTCCATGAATATGGGGGAACATCTGTCTCAACATGTATGTGTTATGTAAACACATTGTTAATGTCATATTGAAAAGTATTTGAACCACTAATTTTTTTAAAAGCTTAACTTTGTTCCAGGCAGTGCTAATCTAGAACAGTGTCCAGTTACAGCACGTCTGTGGCTGTTTGGCACTGCTGTCTATTTCTGGCTTTTTAGGAGTGCATGATTTAACATACACTAAATAGGAGACCATTCTGAATGTTTTATACATAAACTTAAGCATAGCTTTCCATGTGTTCCAGTTCATGATGTCTAGTAATGCAATTCTTTTAACAAACACTCAGGAGAGCTGAAATTCTTCCAGTCAAGCAATTCAAATTTAAAAACCTGCAGATATTTCTCCTGATCTCTGTTTTGCTGTAAATGAATTCCAATTCCAGCAAGTAAATGCAGGCTGCTTCTCATC
This sequence comes from Cryptoblepharus egeriae, assembly GCA_030015325.1. Taxonomy (NCBI): domain Eukaryota; kingdom Metazoa; phylum Chordata; class Lepidosauria; order Squamata; family Scincidae; genus Cryptoblepharus; species Cryptoblepharus egeriae. The sequence continues at coordinate 16,743,877 of JAREYC010000004.1, forward strand.
ACTTCCGCTGCATGAGAGCAATTCCCCAAAAGCTGTCAGTATGACAGCAAGGCCACCCACTTTCAGAAGGAATTAAAAAAATTCCTTCTGAAGCTCTGGTAGAAGAATATCAAGTTTTAAGAAGCCCACAAATAATGTTACTGGATAAAACATTAGTTCCTTCTACAGTATGTACCCAGCGACACTTACCTTCTTCATTTCTTCCACGTAGGCAATCATAGCATCTTCTTTGGGCATATCGCCTAAAGCATTCCATGCATCCCTACAGTGAATATAACAAAACATCCTCAAAGCATTTAAAATACTAGGCAGGTTTTCTATAAGTCAAGTAACTTGTCATAATTCATCCAGGTTTGTGTGCATGAAAACTAACGTGCGCTGGACTCTGAAGAGAAGTCGGAATTCATGTTTAGAATAGAATTTCAGAATAGAATTTCAACGTGGACTCTCTTTATGGATCCACCAGAAAATTCACCATTTTCAACAGAATAGAATTTCAACATGGACTCTCTTTATGGATCCACCAGCAAATGGCCTCGTGTCCTTCCTTTTCCATTTCTTGTCTGATTGCAGGGCACAGTTCTTAAGCTATTTATGTATATAGGTAGGTCCATTCATCTGCAAGTTTGAAACCCTTTAATTTGACTCACTGCAGGTTCTGAACCAGTTCTGGAGGGCCCCACATGATTTCCCTAACATGACTAGAAGCATCTTTCAATCACATGTGGAAGGCTTTCAGCGCATAGCCTCTCCAGGCTTCAGAACCTCCCAGGATATTAGAAAGACACTTCAGGTTGTATAGGACAGGAGGATAGGTGGAAGGGGCAACCATAAAATAGGGCTGGAACTTCTTATGTTAGAATAGTGGTCTTCAATCTTATTGTGCCACAAGCAGGCCTCCGTCAGTCTTGAAAGACTATGGTATCATGCTCGGTGCTGCATACGCTGCATGCGAAGCACGAAAGCCTGGGTTAGATTGTTATGGAGGATATGGGTTAGATTGGAGGATAGGCTGTTACCCAAGCAGCAAATCCCCCCTCTCCACGCCGCTGAATTAATCCAATGGAAAGGCAGAGCCAATACAATTGGATCCAGCTGGCGTCGCAGAGCTGGGCTAAGGACAGGAGTTCACCCTGTCTTGTGGGGCCGGCCTGGGTATCGAAACCTGGCCTGCTGGTTAACAGGCACAGTGTCTTAGCCACTTGTGCCATCCACAGCCCTTAGGGGTTTATGCCACAACCCCAAAATAAAAAGTATGAAACTCACTACCAACACAATGTGGTTTACAATACTGTGCTAGAGATCAACCAAGAATGAGTAGGGGTTAGGGGGGAAGAGAACCTATGCTTCTCAGCTATGGCTACTCTGAGGACCTCCTAGCAAGGAGCCAAACAGTAAGGCAACGCTACCTTCACCCTGCTTGACCATGACCCTTTGCATTTCTTTGCTACTAGTTCATGGATAAACCTCTAATAAAGATTTCATTCAAAATGAATTGAGGAACATCAAATGAAGTGACACATCGAGACTGGCAGTTGTTCTTTTTCTGTGCACTGCGCTTTTGTTGCAGCTGACACAGACACTTTCCGTCCTGCCTGTGCTCAGCACAGTTATTCTTCCCTACAGCAGAGCTGAACCATTCATAAAGAAACTAGATCTGTGGCATCACTACAGTTTGCATCACCCTGTGCAGAACACTAACACATCACACTTATGACAGACATCCTCCAATGAAGGACAGTGTCTAACTTTTGACAGAGATTTCAATTAGATTTGTCTCATTGCGTTCTGCATGAAATTATCCATTGCTTGATATGGTGGTATTCAATAATACTAAGATTTTAAAAATTCTGGCAAGTGGTCTCACTTGCAGTCTCAAGGAGATTGCTGTGTGCCATGTATCTTATGGCACCTTTACTGAACAATATGTGCAAGGCTCATTGTTGGCTTGCCTCTCCAAATCCAAATGCCACTGAGCATTACCCTGTCTATCATTTTCATCTCAATTATCGTAAGACAGTGTCCTTGATCTGAGCAACTACAACCAGGCTCAATTCCATTTCTCAGTTCCAAAATACATTTCTCAACAAAGTAGCAGGGATAGGATAACAGGTGAAAGTCATTTGTTGGGCAAGATACAGAACAAAGACACGCAGGGCTATCCAGGAAGTAGCAAGAGTACCATACTAGGAAACCTAGATGTGTACAATTTCTGCAAAATCTTCATTTATAAACAAAAAGGACTGAACAAAAACACACTTCATTTATAGATTATATGTATAATCTCAACTTCCAAGGTTGTTATCTAAACTTAAGTAGTAGTCTATATATCACAGCTTAAAATGTCATCTTCCCTTGAAAATACTTACCATTTATATCTACCAATAGGATCCCAAAATCCCGGTCTTGCAGTGTTACAAGGTCCATGAGTTGCCTGCTTATAGAAGCTGTAGAACTTGAGCATCATCTCATTTGTTGGCTGGAATGAACCTAGCAAAAAAGAATTGGTGCAAGAAGTGTCACAAGAGGTCACTTTTAAACACAGAACAGACTTTCAATGTTTTACAGAACAAACAGGGTGCTGCAAAAGTAAACTTCAGCTGGGACTCCACTGTTATAAAGAAAAAACATTGTGTACTTTATAAATAATTAACCTTGCAGGAAAGAGTTAGGGTGTGAAGAGTTAAATAATATCTGGTATAATCTGAACTAGCAGGCATCCATCAGTCTAGAAAGACTATGATATTGTGCTCAGCGCTGCATACGCTGTATGCGAAACACGAAGGCCTGGGTTAGATTGATATGAAGGATCATATCAAGCAGCAAATTCCCCCTCTCCACGCCACTGAAATAGTGCAATGGAAAGGCAGAGCCAATACGATTGGTTCCAGCAGCACTGCAGTGCTGGGCTAAGGACAGGAGTGCACCCTGTCTTGTGGGGCCGACCCGGGTCTCGAACCCTGGCCTGCTGGTTAACAGGCACAGTGTCTTAACCACTTGCACCACCCACAGCCCAATCTGAACTAATCTACAGCTTTATAGTTTGCAGTTGCAATTGCATGCTGTTACAGCAGTACCATGAACCACACATGAATGCTGCAATCCTTAACAGTTTCTAAAGAGTAATTACCAGTGACTTTCACTGTGGCCAACCAAAAACCTCAAGGGGCTCACAAAAGAGTGCAGCACTTCTCAACTGTACCACTTTGTATGGTCTGTTGAACATGCCAGAGGAAGTAATGGTGATGATGTAACCATCATCACCCATTACAGGCATCCCCTTCTTGTTACATGGGTTAGGGGCCATAAAATTAAGAGTGACTGTTTGACTGACTCATCAACACCCAGCCAAAACCACCAGGCCTAGAAGCGTGAAATTTGGGGAGGGTGTTCCTTCCGTGATGGAGGGATCCAACAAGAACCAGTTTTCAGAAATTCCAACCGGAAGGGGGTGAAATGGGGTGCAATGCATTTTCCTCCCTATACACTGTATTGAAGAATTCAACTGAGGAATGCTCTGCCCCATCCCACCCCAACCTGGAAGCATGAAATTTGGAGAGGGTCTTCCTTCTGTGACATCAACACCCACCAAGACCTGATGTTGAGAAACTTAACCCTTAAGGGGCTGAAAAAGGGTGCAACATGTTTTTGAGCTTATAGTTAACATTGAAGACTGATCAACAACATATCCTGTGGTAGGAGTTCCACAGGACAATCACACCTTAGCACAGTGGTATTCAAAGTGAGGGTTGGGACCCCCTGGGGGATGTTGCAAAAAAGGCTGGGTGCAACTAACTTATAATTTGGCAATGGGCACCTTTGATATCACTTCCAGGAGTTCCACAGGCCAACCACAGCATATCTTGTGGCAGGGAGTTCGACAAGCTAATCATACCTGAGCATACCATGTGGCAGGGAGTTCAACAGGCTAATCATACCTGAGCATATCCTATGGCAGGGAATTCCACAGGCTAATCATACCTGAGCATATCCTGTGGCAGGGATTTCCACAGGCTATCATACCTGAGCATATCCTGTGGCAGGGAGTTCCACAGGCTAATCATACCTGAGCATATCCTGTGGCAGGAAGTTCCACAGGCCAACCACATGTTAGGGTTGCAACCTTTGGAAAACCAAGGTCCAGCTAATGCAGGGGGTGCAGCTGACAGGTAGGCAGACAGACAGACAGAAACGAGCCCTTCTCCTCCTCACCGTTCTTGGGCAGGCTCTGGATCACCTTCACAGCGGCCTCGAAGCGTGTCTCATGGATGGAGCATCCCTCGCCGCTCCTCTCTGTCTGGGCCATGTCCCTCCTCCACCTCCCTCCTCAGCAGGTGCCGGTGCCTCCTCGTTGTGAAGCAGCAGCTGCCTCCCCTCCGCCAGGAGCCTGCACTGTCAAAAGGAGCCCAGGCATGTTGGGGCTGACAGGGAGAGCTGCCTCCCTCCCTCCCGCCCTCTCTTCCCCCCGCCCTCAGCCATGCACTCCAAGGCTGTCTACTCAGGAGTAAGTCCCATTATAGTCACCATTATAGTCTCCCAGATAAGTTTGGCTAAGTCTGGAGTCTGTGGGCACAGTCCAAGTAGCTCTACTCAGGAATAAGTCCCATTATAGTCACTGGTTCTTACTCCCAAGTAAGTGTGGCTAAGACAGGAGTCTGGGGGCACAATCCAGGTAGGTCTACCCATGAGTAAATCCCATTATAGTCACTGGTTCTTACTCCCAGGTAAGTGTGGCTAAAACTAGAGTCTGTGGACACAGTCCAGGTACATCTACTCAGGAGTAAGTCCCATTCACTGATTCTTACCCCCAGGTAAGTGTGGATAGCAGTGCAGCCTGAGGGTCCACACCTAGGCAGGTCTTCTCAGGAGCAAGTCCCATTACAGGCATTCTTACTCTCAGGTAAGTGTGGAAAGTACTGCAGTCTGAAAGCTCAGTCCTAGGCATGTCCACTCAGGAGTCAGCCCCATTATAGTTAGTGGGACTTACTCCCAGGAGTAGATAGGATTGCAACCTGAATATGCTGTATGTTTACTCTTTATAGTGAATATAATGGGGCTTACTTCTGAGTAGATATGATGAGGCTTGGGCTCTCCCTCTGAAAATTTAATCCTATTTACATGTAACACAGAAGATCCATTGACTACAAAGGGACATTTCTGAGTAGATAAGCACAGGATTACATTACTGCATAGACATACACACTCAAACAGTCCCCATTAGGCTGCAATCCTAAGCACCTTTCTGGGAGTAAGACCCATTGGACACAATGGGGCTTACTTCTGAGTAGACATCATTAGGATTGCACCTTTAGTGTTGTTCAGAGTGGGGCTTCCTCCAGAAAGGGCAGACTTAGAATGGCAACCTAGTGCTCATACTCGCAGCAGCCCAAATTCTACATGCTGCACCATAGATGTCAATGGGCAGGCAACTGGGATACGAGGGGGTTAGGGGTAGTGTGGAAGTCAACCTAGAGTGACCAGATGTCATTAACTACAAAGCGGACCAAGCACCCAAAAACGTTGGACAGCCAAGAAAAATGTAGGACATAAAATAAAAGCTAAAGAATTTATATATTAATTTCATGTGGTTAAACCAAACACTATTACTTATTTAAAACTATATTACATATTACATTTAATTATTAGATATACTTTAATAATTACAGGAAGATTATGCACTTCCGGTAGGGGCCAACTTGCAGGAAAAAATGAGGTCATTTTAAGTTCTTTTCCAGGACACAAGGCTTTAAAAAAAGGACATGTCCTGGAAAAAGAGGACATCTAGTCAACCTGTAAACTTTGCTCAGCATCCTAACCATAGTGGGCTTTTCAGTGTGTGTTGCAGAGCAACTGGTGAAATATACTATGAACTTTCAATCACAGGTGTTCCCTGCTGCTGCCTGCACATTTCCCAAGGCCAAGAAACCTAACCCAGGACTTAATATTCTTGTTTCCTTCCCTTAAGGAGAACCCTAGAAATGCAGCACACCCACTTGTGTTGTACAACCTTTGTACTCCTTTGCCAAGCACCAGCATTCTTCCCATGGTCTTCCCACAAAGAGATATTCCCATCCCAGCAAGAAACTTGATCATCATCACCCACCCAACCCCTGAGTCTTAATTTTTTCAGAGGGATCCTTATACTATTATGTCAGCTCTGCAAAGCTTCCACACCCCTTCTCCTGACAATATGCCACTTCCCATCATTGTTATACACCCGTCACTAATATACAACTCTTGGTGGGCAAGGGGGGCAATGCTTCCCAAAGCCCACCACCCACACCCACTCTAGGGTGGGCAAGAGGGGGGAATCCTTTCCAAAGCCAACCATCCACACCCACTCTAGGGTGGGCAAGAGGGGGGAATCCTTTCCAAAGCCCACCACCCATACCCACTCTAGGGTGGGCAAGGGGGGCAATGCTTCCCAAAGCCAACCATCCACACCCACTCTAGGGTGGGCAAGAGGGGGGAATCCTTTCCAAAGCCCACCACCCACACCCACTCAAGGGTGGGCAAGGGGGGCAATGCTTCCAAAAGACAACCATCCACACCCACTCTAGGGTGGGCAAGAGGGGGGGGAATCCTTTCCAAAGCCCACCACCCACACCCACTCTAGGGTGGGCAAGGGGGGGCAATGATTCCCAAAGACAACCATCCACACCCACTCTAGGGTGGTCAAGAGGGGGGAATCCTTTCCAAAGCCAACCATCCACACCCACTCTAGGGTGGGCAAGAGGGGGGAATCCTTTCCAAAGCCCACCACCCATACCCACTCTAGGGTGGACAAGGGGGGCAATGATTCCCAAAGCCAACCATCCACACCCACTCTAGGGTGGGCAAGAGGGGGAGAATCCTTTCCAAAGCCCACCACCCACACTCACTCTAGGGTGGGCAAGGGGGGGAATCCTTTCCAAAGCCCACCACCCACACCCACTCTAGGGTGGGCAGGGGGGAATCCTTTCCAAAGCCCCCCACCCACACCCACTCTAGGGTGGGCAAGGGGAGCAATGCTTCCCAAAGCCCACCATCCACACCCCCTCTAGGGTGGGCAAGAGGGGGGAATCCTTTCCAAAGCCCACCACCCACACCCACTCTAGGGTGGGCAAGGGGGGCAATACTTCCCAAAGCCCACCATCCACACCCACTCTAGGGTGGGCAAGGGGGACAATGCTCCCAAAGACTATCACACAGCAGACCTGACAGTTGGAAGGACAAAACAATAACAATACATGTTCTTTCCTTCCAACTTTGTAGTCCAAAATGCCTTCCCTGGATGCAGGGAAGGAAGAGGCAGGTGAAACTACTGCTCCTCACCTGCTCCCAAATGATCCTGACAACAGCCACAGACCCCCCTCCTGCTCCTACCTGGGGATAACAGGCTTCACTAACCTTTGCCCCTGCCTTAAGCTTCTGTTAATGTCGTCTTCCAACTGCAGGGATGCACTCACTCTGACCCAGCCTCCAAAGAAGCATGCTGGGAAATGTAGTTTGTGGGTCTAGCACTTCCTGCCTTAAGAGAACATGGATGCTTGTGGCCTTGGCAGCCCTTTCTTTAACTGCCCCCTGCTCTTCTCTGGCTCTGCCTGTCTGTGAGCTGCTTGTACTGTGGAGCTTGTGCCGGGAGCTCTTGCAGGGCTGGGGCACCTCTGTTATGATGGTCTGTTCCCTCTCAGACAGCACCAGAACCAGGGAACAGCCACTCAAATGGAGAGTCAGGATTGGTAGTGATTGGCCTGTGGAACTCCCTGCCACAGGATGTAGGGATGGGGATGAATAGAGAAGAGGGGGATTTTCTCTTCTCACACAACACCAGAACCAGGGAGACACTCAAATGGAGACTCAGGAGATTTAGAGCATAACCCTACACCATGCCTAATCGTATCAGCTCTGCCTTTCCATTTGACTAATTCAGTGGCGTGGAGAAGGGATTTACTGCTTGGGTAACAGCCTATCCTCCATAACTATCCATCCCAGGCTTTCGTCCTTTGCATGCAGCGTATGCAGCGCCGAGCACGATACCATAGTCTTTCAAGACTGACGGAGGCCTGCTCTCCATCTCACACACACAGTCAAAGGTGCAAAACCTTTATATACCAATTTTAAAGAAAAATAAAGTTCACAAAGTAGGTTCACAGATGTTCCTGCATATCCAGGCCTTGTGTCAGATTCCACATTTTCCATCCTCTTGCATTGACCAAAGCTATAAGGCCAAAGACATTAGTTATTCTTGAGGTACCAAAAGAGTTCATGTTATGAAGAAATGCCTTGTCCAAACTGTTTCCTAAGGATATTTGTGCCGTGTAACCAATAATTGTAATTGATAATTACACACTAACGTGTATTGTCCTAAAACGTATAAACAGCCTGTTTCAGTGGTGGGATTCAAATAAATTAACAACAGGTTCTATGTCCCATTAGTTACTGATTCTCAGAACCAGGCACTCATTAGCAAAGGGTTCTATAGAATCTATAGAATCACATAGCGAGGCCAGCCGCTCTAAGCAGGAAAAACAAGAGAAAGCCAGACACAAAACATCCAGGCCAAAATGATAAAGACGGAATGCAGCAAAAATACATGTTTTATGCAGTTAAGCAATATGCAAACAACACACAGTCTCAAAAGACTTAAGGACACATTGCAAGTTTGCCTTCCAGCCTGCCCATCCACTGCTTGTCGTCATCCCCTGAAACCCACCCTTGTGCAAAAGTCTAGCAAACCAGGGTCCAAGCTTTGCCATCAGCCATTTGTACCTCTCCTCCTTGCCATGTGTACCCTTATCTACTTAAAATGTCCTATAAAAATGCTTACACAGCCTTTGTTCTCCATTCACATTGCCTAGTGGAGGTGGAATCCGTGTGTACACATGTGACAAAGCTAGCTTTGTATCGTGTTTCTTTGTAGTTTTCTGCCATGTTGGTTGCCTCTCTGAAGAACTTGAGTGGTGCCCCAAGGGTTATGGGTTCGAGTCCCACCCCATACAGGTACACAGAGAACATTAAAATAATGGTTCATTAAATACCCAGGAAAGTGATGGAATAGAGGAAATACTGTGCCACAGCATATTGATGCTTCTAAAATGGCAAGCATGTACACAAAGCAGTACCATAACTCGGAATTATTAAAATCCACAGTATTCAGGGTGACCATACAGAATGGAGGACAGAGTGCCTTTACCTTGAGCTTTGCATACAAGAGGGAATTTAGTTGGGTGCTGCTTTTTAAACCCTTCTGTGTTGGGTCACACCTGCCTAAATTCCCTCCAGTCTATATGGTTACCCTGGCTGCAATCCTAACTATGTCTACTCAGAAGTAAGCCCCATTGTGCTCAATGGAACCTACTCACAGGAAAGTGTCTTTAGAATTGCAGTCATCAACATACAGTATTATGTCTAGGAACTGTATACTGTATATTAAGCAGGAAGCGCCACCTAGTGGCTCTGAGTTGTATTTTTGCCAGCAAATGAACTTGTACTACTATGTTATACACTACATTATGATTAATTTGTTGAACCTCTAATCCTTTCTCTTTCCACACTGTAAAACATAAAGGAGCAGTTTAGACATTTGCTGTGATTTTTCTGTATTGAATTAACTACTGGTAAATCACCACATTAAGAAAATATTTCAAGTTGGTTTTCTTATAAAATCAGTTTATACTTTGATGAAATCAAGCTGAATAACAAGATAAAGCACATAATAAGCTTTTCTGTAATGTATTAAAAATTTGAATGGCATCTTAGTGCATTTGTGGCTTCTGCATGTTCATATATACTATAAAATAGTGTTTCTCAAACTGGGTTGCAAGCCAATTTCAGGTGGGGCATGTTGCACCTACGTCAGGCGCCATTGAAAATACAGAGCTGAAAATACAGAGCCTTTGAAAATACAGAGCTGCTGAGTAGGGAGGGCATTTGCAGTGTAATCCTAAGCATGTCTACTCAGAAGTAAGTCCCATTGTGTTCAATAGCTCTTACTCCCAGGAATGTATGGTTAGGATTGTAGCAGTGGTGTAAGAAAGGCATAGTGCTTTTTTCAGAAGAGGAGGGTAGATGGGAAGTTGGAGAGGAGGAAGGCTGTGTGATTAGAGCATGATCCAAATTCTGCTTTGACTTCTGAGCTGGAATATTTGAATTCTGTGTTATGCAAAATAACAGCACAAAGATGCTATTTAATTGGACCTCTGGCTGATCATGGCTTAGGTTTGACAGTTAAACCGATGATGCCACATCTGGCATAACATCACTTCCAGGCAATGGTGGGCCCAGCCTGGCCCAACAACCGGTTCCCCTGGCGGGGCCAGGCCGGGGTCAGGGGGCGTGGAGGGTCAGGCCGGGGCCGGGGAGGGCATGCCACCCACCCCAGCACGCTGTGGGTGTGGGTGGGCGGGGCAAGGGGAAGGGCGAGTAGTGCATCTCCTGTAGCCAGCTACACGTTTGGCGCACGCGTAGTAGGGCTTCCCCACCCCCAGTGCACCAAACCGGTGTGCCCAATTTTGTGCCCTCCTCCCTGCTACTGGATCGGTAGCGGGGGGCACAAAGAGGAAGCGGTTTGGGCGATCTGGCCTGAACCGCTGTCTGCCCACCCCTGCTTCCAGGTCATGATATCACTTACTTTGGGTAATGACATATTGTTATTCTAAAATGTGGTACCAGTGCATTTGAGGCCAGTGTTTATCTACGAGTGGTATAGGTAGGACCAGTGGTACTTAAGTTGGTGTCTGGCAGTACTCACTGGACATTGAGCACGCTGCCACCTGCCAGTGAGACAAGGACCACGACATAACAAACTGTGGAAGGAGGCTTGACTTGCTGGGCAAAGCTCCAAACCATGCCTTTTTATGCTCAAAAAAGCCTTCTCATCCACCCTGAGCCTCTTACTGGTGTTGTATGAACATCTAGCCACCTGACACAAAAGTAACTGGTGATGATGTCATTTCCCATTACTTTTAGGTCAGGAGGCCAGATGCCTATGTCATCACCAGTTACTTCTGATGGTACTTCTATTAAGTGGATCATGTGAAGTGCTATGGAAGAAGACAAATCTTGAAAAACACTGGATAAGACTGCGCATGCATTTACACACATGCATCCCAGAGACAAGAGACAGCTACTACTTCCCTCAAACCAGAGAGGAACCCAAAACTAGAAGTACTGTATTACAATTCTGGCATCTCCTGCAACGGATTTTACCAAGGCATCCTGGTGGGCACACAATAATGACAAAATCAAGAAAGTGATTTTGCAAAGAAAGGAAAAAGGTCCGTCCATAATACATCACAATACCTGGAACATATTAATGTATTTTTACATATCTCAATAGGAACCTTTCCTGTGTTATATCTACATTTTTATATTTAACAGATTTTTCTGAAGCTGCATTCCAAGCCCTGCTACATAATCACTGCTATAGTATTTCTTATATGACAGCCAAAGATCTCTTGTGATATACATGTTCGTGTCAGTGATCTGATATTATAATGAATGAGTAATGCAGCTTAAAGTGCCAATGAATAGAAATGAATATCATAACATCAACCTTGTTTTGCACGTCATATTTTCCTCTCCTACTCGCTGCTTATAAAGATTTTGGTCATTTCAGTAACATTTCAGATCTGTGATCTCCAGACAGATTTGTCATATTCTCAAAGAAAAAAAGTGTCTGGATGTATATCTATGTAGGGATTTTAAGAAAAAACCAATATCTAGAAAGGGTGGGAAAAAGAAGAGATGACACTGAAGGATTGGTATAGAGAGAGCAAGCAATTAAAATATTCTTTGATTAGAAGAAAAAGGGCAAGATACATAATGAAGTAGTCACACGGCTTATTTGGGATTCTTTTATTTTGTTCTTGTGTTTATTTTTGGGCTCCCCACCAGCTTGGCTGCCTAGCAATGGCTGTCTGGAGTGTTCTTGCTTTTGTGACTGCAACATGCTTCTGGTTGCCTAGCAACAGGCAGTCTAATGGGATGTATTGCCCCGCTAGGCAGTGTACCCCGCAAGAAGTCATAAAAGAGTGGGTTCCTGCCCAAGGCCTGCCATTCACCTTGAGCGAGCGGATGCGCCTACAGAATCAGACGTCAAAAGTCTTGAGTGGTAAATCCAGAAAGAGGAAGAGATGGGGACATGACCAACACATCATGAATCGGATAAAACAACAGCTTTTTTATATTGTCATAAAAGTGGAGGAATGAGAAACAGGCAGAAACATTTGTGTATCCATGAATCTGGCCCAACACAGCTCCACAGACCTACATCCTCAAGCTGCACTTGGCCCCACCTGAACCCTCTGTAGGCAACCAGAGCTATGCCACACAGAGCTGTGCCATCCCAACAAGACGAAGATTTCCTTCAATAGGCAGGGGGTTGGACTAGATGATCCACTGGGTCCCTTCCAATTCTATGAGTCTATGGGCAAAATCCAGAGCAACTAGGGAGAGTCCTTGCTCCGGTGTAACAACAATTTACTCTGGATACCAATATGAATTTCCCATAGGTTTTCACTGGGAAAGGTGTAGTAACCACGGGTGCATGTAATATCTTTTACGTGTGCCTGTTACTCTGGATTTGGGGGTATGAGAATCAAAAGTTACATGCAACTGGAGCTTTGCCATGTGCATCCATCAATGGCCTTTCCAGGCTTCAGATTGATCTTTTTGGTTGAAAAACCCAACATCCGGTCTCCCAAGGGAAACTAGAAATGATGTTTTTATGCCATGCGGAGGAGTGGGGATACATATAGCCCCTGCAGGCTTAAGAATGCCATCCAGAGATGACCACAGCCTCTGGAGGGCTTACAGGGGCAAAAACTGGAGATTTCATTATCCACTGCTTTCAGTATTTTTGGGGAGTTGTCCCAAGAACAGGTCCCCCAGGGATAACAAGTCCACATTTTCTTATATAAAAACAACTACTAAACACTACTAAACAGCACTGGTAGAAACAGTTTTAATAGGATTCAATACCAAAGCAATCAGCAAGAGAATTTTTTTCTTTCATTTCAAAATGCTGCCTTACCAGGGATGCATATTTTTTAATATTACTCTCCCCTTGAAACATATCCGCTTGTTTGTAGTGTGTCATAACAGCAACACCATGTATATAACTGAACTAGCGAATTGTGCCCACATTGTGGGAGTAAAATACCCCACCTTGTGTCCCATTCCCCATTGTGTATCCTCCCCCATGCATATCATCCCCCCACGTACAGCAACGCCCCATGCGCAGCAAACCTGAATGCGTAACATCCCATGGACATCAACCCCCCCATGCACAACATTGGCTCACCCTAGGCACATCCCTCCACAACCATGGGCACCTTTTTCAGCTGATGCAGGATTTGGGGTTGGGCGTTCGTCAGTCGTCAATGTTAAGTATAGGCTGAAAATGTGTTGCAACACTTTTCAGCCTCCTTAAGGGTTAAATTTCTCCACATAGGTTCTTGGTGGATGTTGATGTCACAGAAGGAAAACCCTCACCAAATTTTGTGCTTCTAGGTTCAGGGGTTGGGGCAGAGCATCCATCTGTCAGGGATTCTCCAATGTAAAGTATTGGAAGGAAAACGCATTGTGCACCATTTCACCCCTTTCCAACTGGAATTTCTGAAAACCAGTTCTTAGTAGGTGCCTCTGTCATGGAAGGAACGCCCTCCCCAAATTTCATGCTTCTAGGTCCAGCGGTTTTGGCTGGGCATTGATGAGTCAGTGAGTGACTTCAGTTTTATGTAAATAGATGCAATGGCCATGTTTATACCTGCATATGCCAAGGCTTGAGTAAGGGTGTAGATATTTGGCAGTCTAATTGGAGTGTGTGGTGCACTTTATTATTAGGTTAAAACTAGACTCATCTGTGCAATCAGATGAGTTCCTGGAGAAGGACAAAGAAGTTTCTGCAGTTGTAAACCCCTTTGTAAAGCAGCCTCTTCACAAGCCCTTAGGAAAGCAAGAGCAAAGTGGAGGAGATACCTCCACTTTGCTTTTGCAGCCAGAACTGGTTCAGAAGCTGAGGGTGAAGGGTCACTTTACATGGGCATCTTATGACACTTTTGCAACAACCCTAGGTTAGCACAGTACTTGTGCCAGGACTTGTGCTGGTCTAATCAAGGCTTAGGATTGCACTGTCAGCCACTGTACTTAGCCCCTCAGATCTGACATGATTGTACCTCTGGTTCCAGGAATTCAACCTTTAGAAGGGAATATACTGTAGTTATTACCATCTTTGCAACAGGCACTAATTGGAATTCTTGCTGGTGATTTCTGCAGAAAAACCTGAGGATTCTGTTAGTGCCTTGAAACTGAATGTCCTGCCACAATCCCTTTGATGTTCTTTCCATACGAAAATCAATCAGCACAAAGCCATAGGCAAAGCAGATGGTAAGGTTTCATAATCAAGTCTGCCACCCTAAAATATTCTTGTGACAACCTTAGAGTCACAGCCTTGGTAACATGAGGGAAGAGTGTTTGTAAGGAAAAGGAAGATGCTTTGTTATAAAACTCATTTAATGTTATGAGTGCATATATATATATATCCTCCACACCAGACACACAATTTTAGTGCTTTTACATTTAGTGCTTTTACATGTCTCCCATCATGAAAAAGACCTAAAGAGGTAACTGTGGTACATGCAGGATGCCTGTGTAAATTTATGAAATGAATACATATCAAATTATTTTGCTTCAGATTAATAAGTGGTTTATTTATTTATTTTCCATCTTTCTCCTTCAAGGTGGCTAACACTCAACTAAAATGCACAATAAAATACAATATAAGCAATAAAAATATCAAGCAGTCAGGAATAAAAATACCAGACAATTCAGAAGCAGCAATTATGAGGCCTCAAAGGCTTTTTAGAATAAAAAAAGTCTTTATGCCCTGCCAGAAGTTAATACTGAAGAAGCTGATTTCAATTCAAAGAGGAGGGAATTCCACAGCACATAGTAAAATGTATTTATTTACAGTTGTGTATCCCACTTTGGCTGCAATCCTAACCTCCACTTAGACCAGCCTAAGTCCTTGCATAAGTCCTGTGTTGACCTGGGGGTGTCACAAAAGTGCCGTAAGACACATCTGCGTCACTCCTGGGGGAGCGTTAGACCAGTGCATAGGCATGCACTTTCCTCCATATATCATTATGGAAACAGGAAGACAAATGAGTTGTGCCGGCCTAGGTTAAGATTGCACCCATTATTTCCCAAGTGGGTGTTCAAACCAGCTTACAAGTCACAAAAATCTAAAAATATAAACAAAATTACCTTAAAAAAGCAATATACAACCTAAAATATCATATTTACTTGAATATAATGCACCATCAAATCTAATGCACACCCTTTACTTACAATAAAAATGTTGTATTTCATTTATTTATTTAATTTGTATCCCGCCTTTCCTCCCCCGCAAGAGGGAGCTCAAGGCGGCTAATATCAGGAAAACAATAAAACATCATTAAAATAGATCATAGATAAAGATATAATTAACCATTGAATCTAATGTGCACCCTGATTTTGGAGACTTGAGTACAGTATATAGCTTTCATGTGGTTAATTTAAACACTTTATCATAATTAAATTTAAAACTTTTAATTAGATATAATTTATGAATTATAAGATGGCTCCATGTTCCTTGCCTACAAGGAAAATGAGGACAATGAAGATTTTTTTTCCTAGAGGACACGCTAAAAAAAGAGGACACGTCCTGGAAAAAGAAGACACATGGTTACTCTGGCTAAGGTGAAAGCAGCCAAGACTTTCAGGCTGCAATCCTGCACACTTTCCTGGGAGTAAGCCTCATTGAAAATAATGGGGCTTACTTCTGAGTAGACCTGCACAGGACTATGCTGGGAGTCTAATCCTGGGGAAAGCCTTCCAGGTCTGCCCATAGATGTGCAGAGATGGAGATGGGAGACAGAGATGGGAGCAGAGATGGAGCAAGGATGCAGCAGATGAGAGACAAGGATGCTGAGGATGGGGGGGGGGGGGACAAGGGGGGTGATTCAAGACTACACCTCCCAGACTGCCTTGCGATGGCCTTTTCCTGTGGAGGAGGAGGAGGAGGAGGAGGAAGGCAGGAACAGAGGGAGAGGGTGGGTGGGGAAGGCAAAGTCTTCCTGGCTGCGAAGGCGAGGCGATCCCACAATACCAGGCGGGTTGGTGAGCCTTGTGGAGCCCCCCTGCCTCTTTAATGCAAGAGGAAGCGATGCTCTGGGGTGGAAAATGGCAGAGCTGCAGATGTTACTAGAGGAGGAAATCCCTTCTGGGAAGAGGGCATTGCTGGAGAGCTACCAGAACCTCACCAGGGTTGCTGACTACTGCGAGAACAACTACATCCAGGTAGGAGCTGCATGCATGGATGGATAGATAGATGGGGGCACTCCCTGGGCATCCCTGGAGATCCCTTAGTGGCAGAGGAAAAAAAGCCTCCTCCTCTCTCACCCACAGGGGGGTCCCTGGACAGGGGCAGTGGAAACTGAGACCACTAAACTGGAGACTGAAGACCACACACCCTGAGCCAGGACCAAACTCCTCTCTCTCTGAACACACACACACTCTCTCTCTTTTGCCCTAATGGCAGAGAAGACTCTGAGGACCTCAGAAGACTCTCAGAGACTCTGAGGATTGAAGACTCTGAGGACCCCCCCCCTCTCTTACACACACACACACAGACTTGCTCTAATGGTAGGGGAAAAGGAGCACCCCCCCTTTCTCTCTCACACACAGGAGACCCCTGGAGTGGGGGACTGGAAACTGATACCCCAGAATTGGGGACAATTCTCAGGACAACTGAGCAGACTCAGACTCTGAGGACAACTCTCTCTCTCTCTCTCTCTCTCTCTCTCTCTCTCTCTCTCTCTCTCTCTCTCTCTCTCCCTCTCCCCTTTGCCCCAACGGCAGGGGAGAAGGAGCATTTCCCCCCTTTCTCATACACACACAGACATGGCTACAGGGCTCTGCCTGTGAGGAGACCCCTGGAGATACTGGAAACTGAGACCCCAGGATTGGAAATGTACACACAGGGCTTTGAGCTCTCAACCTGCCAGTCAGGACACCCCCTGTACTAAGGCACTGGCAGGGGAGAAGGAGCTCCCCTCTCATAGACACACATGCACATGCAGGCATGGCTACGGGGCCCTGTGCGTCAGCCTGCCAGTCAGGGGACCCCTGGAGTGGGGACACTGCAAATAGAAACCCCAGAACTAGAGGCTCCAAGGACAACAAATCTGTTGAATGACACACACAACATACACCCGACACTTGGCTTCAGGGTTCTGAGCCTCAGCCTGCCAGTCAGGATACTCCTGGATTGGGGAGACTGAAAGACCCCACAAAAGGTGGCTCTGAGGACAGCACACCCTGAACCAGGGCCAAACCCTCTTCCCTCGCTTCCATTAGTGGCAGGGGGAAAGAAGCTCTCTCTCTCTCACACACACACACACACATACACACACAACACTCTCACACACAGGGCTACAGGAAGTGGGCAATGACTGTTGCAAGAGGGAGAGACACAGAGTAGCAGCCTCTGATACACTGTAGCACTCCCTTCCCCACCACAAACCTCCTCTGGCCTTTTCCTTTGAAGTTTGGCTTTTTCTTCCCCCCTCCACCTTCTCCCTCCCTTTCCCCCCACTTCTTCCTTCAAATCAGCTTCTGAAATGGGAAAATGAGAGGGGGGGACATGATAAATTCCTCTGTTCAGACCAGAGGGTGTGTCTTGATGATTATTTATCAAGAGGCATTTGATACAGACTTTCCTATATGTATCCAGAGGCAGGGCATGGGGGGCATCTAAGGCAGCTACTCGGTTATACCTTTTACCTTTACAGCCATTTTCAGTCTTTTCCATCTCAAGGCACACTGAAAAGGTGCTACAATAGCCAAGGCACATCATTAGTTTTTTATTTTTTACAGTTGACAAGGCACACCATGCTGCTGGGAGGGGGGACTTACAACTACTGTGCTATGGCACACTGATGTGTCATGAATAATCTGCAGGTGTTTAGTCTGCAGGTGTGCTGCAAGATTTTGTTGAGGGACGTTTATTAGTAGGACATTTGGGGGATTTGAGCCCCCTACCCGCAGCATAGGGTGCCTTGTCAATGGGCAAAAAACGGATGGTGTACCTGGATAATTTTATCATCTTTTCTGTGTGCAATGAGATGAAAAAGGTTGAAAATCAATGTACTAACAAACCATTTGCAGCACATCAGTGTGCCATGGCACTCTGGTTGAAAACTAATAGGCTATAAACCTTTATCTTCAGATTGGTTTCCTTATTATTTCTCTCTAATCCTTCCCATTAATTTCTCTTTCAGTTTTTGATAGGCTCCACATTTGCTTATCCAGGCATTTAACAAAAATACAGTTTGAAATAGCTGGTTTCTAACTGGAAATAGAGAGTATTACATCAGGCTTTTTCCCCAAGGAGGGTTGAGACTTAGGTGGGAGACTTATTCATCTCACATTTTCAGGTGTGTCTATCTGACCGTAGTCAAATAGACTCTGGAGTGAACTGTAAAAAATTGTTTGGTTTACAATGTGGGGAAAAATCCTAAATTCATGAAAGAAAGGTGGGAAGTCCTCCCACATTTGCCTCTGTGCATTTGCGGGCCCATAAATGAATTCATGTAATTTAATCATGTAAGTGAATCCTCTGTAGACATTGTTTATTTAATATTTGGCATGTCATTCGTACCGAGTTGAAATGAATTGCATTCCTGGCTTTATGGAATGGTCGTATTAGATTGCTGAAATAATTGGTGTGCAAAAGAAGTGACCTGAAGTGTATGCGGTCAATAAAATGAAAGTGTGATATTTGAGTATGCATAGATACTCTTCTGTAATGGGCCCTGCTTCTTCCATAACAAATATTTTATAGTGATATTGTATGCACCACAGTGAGAGACAACCCATTAGGTCTGCCAAGTCTTACTGATATTAAGGAAATACATCTTAATTTTTTTTATTTCTGGTACTGTGCTCAGTCTTCCTAGAAGCACAGTATTCTTTTTTGTGTGTGGTTGCTACAAAGTCCTGATTCCTTCCCCCTTTTTACAGCAAATCCTGTAAAAAACCCTTTTCAAATATGCATAGTTCTAGTGGAAATATGGTCCACATGGATTGTTTCTGTACATCTTTGGATGTGTCTGCACCTATCAGTGACATAATTTTATAAAATTTCTTCATAGAGATGTAACCTGGTACTTGTTGCATGCTGTATATGTTTGCCTAGTTTCAATCCATGCCTAACAACTTGTTCCCAAGCACTATTTAATAACTACTTTCTTTAATGTTTGTGTGCAAAGAGCTGTAGTAATTGTCTCCTATTTTCTTATGGCTTTTTTGTGGTATGTGCTCTCTCTGTCTTATTCGGGGCACAATCCTAACCAATTTAGGCTGGCATAACTCACCTGGCATTTCTTCTTGTGGTGGTGTGGGGATGTTGCCATACACCTATGCAGTGGCCCAGGTGTGGGGCAGAAAGTGCCTTATGACACTTTGTGACACTACCACGTCTGCACAGGATTTATGCCGGTGTATATGCCAGCCTAACTGGAATTTAGGATTGTAGCTTCACTCGTTGCCTTTAATTTCATTGCCTTATAGTATTTTCACCTATTATGCTTCTCTGACATCTAATCCTATAACCTCTTCTGGTGTAAGTAGAAGGCCAGAATAGTTGTTTCTGTGTGTGAGTGTCAGCATGGGTTTGCCCCATAAATGCAGGACAGAGATGGATTGCTTTTGAATAGCAAAAAGGGTGTATGGATGAGAGCAGAATGCCTCCTCTGCCCCTCCTCACAGCCTGCTCTCCTTGATCTTTTTTGAATGAACTCTGCTACCGCCATATGCTTGGGTGGGAGAGAAGATCTGAACCTGGGAAGAAGACTGAAATGTTAGCAGTAGCTGTGGGGAAGGTTCTTCATTCTTCACCCTTTGCCATAGGAAAAGGCCCCCTCTTTTTTATGTGACTGGGGGTTAGATTCTTGTTTAATTGCTGCAAAAGCCTCTAGTTTGGCCTTAGGTAACCCAAACCCACAAGTTATTAGGGGTTTCCTATTCCAGAGGTACCTTGGCCTGGCCTGGTGGCTATAAACATCCTGCAGCAAGCCCCCTTCTTCCAGCCCATGGGCAAGCCCTCTAGAGGCAAGGAGAGGGTATTCCGAGGGCTGGGGAGGCTGCTGGCACCTCCTGTGTTAGGCTGCAATCCTAAAGACACTTTCCTGGGAGTAAGACCCATTGAACACAGTAGACGTTTTGGGTCTGTTTGGAGTAGATGTGGTTAGGATTGTGCTCTTACAGAGTGTTTATAAACTGATTTGAATTCATTCATAATTCTGTCTCTTATATATTAATTCATGTTAATATATCAGATTCGAAATGTCAATCAATTTTTTTCCTGGCCCCTGACATAGTGTCAGAGAGATGATGTGGCTGTTCTACAAAAAAGTTTGCACACCTCTGTCCTATTCATTTATTCCCATAGGGATGAGGGAAGGCAGAAAAAATACATTATCAAGTATTTTTTTCAAATACATATATTTTCTCCTGTTGTGTCTTTGATTTCTCTAAAAGGATAATTAGTTAAACAGTGGGAGGAAAAACTGTCTTCGCACATTCTGAGATCACTGACTAGCATTTAGTGAGGCTAGTCAAATTGAGTCTGTGTACTCCTTTACTCTACCTTAAAAGACTGTTCTAAACTATAGCTTTGGGGCTTTTCTACCATGGCAAGCTTCTTCTCCGCTATACCTCCGTCACTTTGGATAACATCCAGACTAATGAATAGTTTTAGAGAACTCAAAAGTTTGTTGTTTACATCTTTGTGTCATTTTAGCTGGTCCTAATAAAGTTGTTATAGGGCTGTGGTGGTTCATTGGTTAAAGACCCGAGTACTAGACAGAGTGACCTCCTGTTACTTGCCCAGCTCCTGCCAAACTAGCAGATCAAAAGCATTTACCGGTAAATGCACGTAGGCAAGTAGAGAAATAGGTATTACCTTGGTGGGAAGGTAACATCATTCTTTGAGCTTTGGTTATGATGCTGGCCACATGACCAGGACATGTCTTTGGATAGCACTGGCTCTTTGCCTTTGTACTAAGGATGAGCACCACTCTCTAGAATTGGTCACAACTAGCAGGGTAACCTGCATGGGATACATTTACCTTTTCTTTTAATAATGGTGTTACTAAACTTTGGCTTTTGGATTTCTTTCTTATGGTCCAACAAAACTATGCAAAATTCTATGAAAAACTACAGGCACAGTGATTTGTTCTAAAACTGACTGAGTGGCTTTGGATGTTAGCTATCAGTACTGCCTGCTTCTTAAAATATCATTATTTATTATTTATTTGATTTACCGGTATATCCCACCTTTCTTCTTAAAGGAAGGATGCCCAAGGCAGCTAACAACATTTCACAGAATTTAAAACAGAATAAAATACAATTAAGAGCCAGATAAAATAATTAAAAAACCAATAAATACAATTAAAACAGCATAAAAACAATAAAAATCAAGTTAAAAGACAAATTAGCCTGGGAAAATTTACATGAAATCTTTAGGTGAGTTGGATGCCCAAACCCATTTGTTATCAAGCTGCACTGTGACATATAGAAACATGCTTGATAGCCTCTTTCAAAGCCTGCCAGAACTTTCAGAATGTCTTCCCTAAGGCTTCTGTAACTTTTACTCCTAAGGTAAAGCTTTGATCTCACAGAGCATCAGAACTTCTAGGGTTTTTCCATGGTGACCATATGTCATAACATGACACCCAAGAAAAATGTAGGACATGGCAAAATAAAAGCAAAAAATACTCAGATATATAGGGTGTCCCATAAGTTTCCATACACAGGAAAAATAAACATTTTTTATGAAAACAATTTTTATTTATATAATATGCTCTTCATCACTGTCAAACATAAGGCCCAAGGGCCGAATGAGACCCACCTTGCCATTTCAAGTGGCCCATGAGAACTTCTCCTTCACACTTTCCTGGGAATAAGCCCCATTGACTATAATGGGACTTAATTCTGAGTTAGACATGCATAAGATTGGACTCTGGCCTTCGGGAAACACTATTAGTGCTAAATCTGGCCCTCTGTATGAAATGTGTTTAACACCCCTGCTCTACATGACTACCTTTGTTTTGAAAACACATTTTGGCCCTCAGTATGATTAAATAAATGTTAAATAAAAATAAAAATGGTTCACATAAAAATGTTTATTTTTCCTATGTATGGAAACTTATGGGACACCCTGTATATTGCTTTCATTTGGTTAATTTAAACTGTGTATTATTAAATTTGAAATGATTACATATAACTTATTAGATAAGATTTGCAAGAATTCTACATGTTGCCTGCTCACGAGGAAAAGGAGGACAATGAAGATTTTTTTCCCAGGTAAAGGTAAATGTGTCCTCTGTAGGTTATACTGCTCGTTGTGACCAATTATAGGGTGCGGTGGTCATCCTCGTTTCTAACCCATTAGACCCAGCATTTTCCAGAGACATTTTTGTGGTAATGGGGCCGGCATGACCACTGAAGGTGCACAGAAAACTGTCTTACCTTCCCACTAAAGTAATACCTATTTATCTACTTGCAGTTACATGCTTTCAAACTGCTAGGTTGGCAGGAGCTGGGCTAAGGATGGGAGCTCATCCGTCTTGTAGAACTGGGACTTGAACCCTGGCCTTAACCACCTGCACCACCACAGCCATGTCCTGGAAAAAACTGGACATATGGTCACACTGGATTTTTCTGATATTGGTTTGTGCCATTTTGTGATGCATTCCCCCCCAACCCACTGTCACGTTGCTGCTGCTTTTGCAAATACTCAGGAGAACACAACAATAGCACTGGGCTTCAGTACTTGAAGCACTAAAAGCAAGGAAAGAGCTACATGCTTTCTAATGTGAAAACCGGTCATGAGAGTACACCCACACCCAGGGGAAAGTTACCCTTGGCTCTTTGCAACTCCACAGCCTGTGCAGAGAACAGATTATAGTGATGATGGCCATCCAAGGGAACAGAAAGTTCTGTCTCCACATGGCCAACGTGCCTGTGCTGTCAGGATTATGCGCTGTTGACCTCACTATTTTTCCCACTTAAATTTAATGTAGATTTAAGACGTGTGCAGCTTCTGTCGTTGTAAAGTAGCATTGGCAGTGCTAAACTGTATTTAGGTCTGCAATCCTAGCCCCAGTTAGGCTAGCATAAATCCCAGCACAAGTTCCATGCTGGCCTGGGGTTGTTGTAAGACATTTCTGCACACTTCCAGGGATGTTAGGCCCAGTACACAGACATGCGCTGGGCTCCCCATACCACCACAGGATCAGGGAGATGGGTTGTGCTGGCCGAAATTGGTTAGGATTATGCCCATAACCTATGATGTTATAGTACTAATTATCCTTCGCAGCCAACCAACATGTTCTCCCTTGCTCCTCCCTAACATTTTGCAAGAAGTGCTGTCAGTAGTTAACCAGGTTTAAAATGCTGTTTGAATATTTTAGGAAAAAAGTGTTTTTCTGTTTAGGCTACATTGAATGTCATGAGAAAGTGCCAAGGAGAACAAGCTTTTAGCCTTTGTAACTACTAGTCGCTAAAATCTAATCTGCTTTCCATTCACAGTGTTAAGGGTTAACCTGTTTTTTATTCTCCTGTGTACTGTATTCTTGCTCCACCCAAAGAAAGCTGCTGATACAAATGCTTGAAAAAGGCGAGGTTGCTTTTGGTTTTACTCATGGGAAATATGACAAATACAGTGGTGTGGTAACCACAGTGCATGTTTTGACCTGTTGGTGTGTTTTTTTCTCTCCCCCCCCCCCTTTGCAATTGAGTAAAATTTTGGCAAACCTGTGTGGCATAACTTGATTTCAAAAGGGCTTAAAGCACACGTGCTTTACCTTGATCAGGAAAAGCTTGTGGATATTAATTCTAATTGTCTTTACTTCTAAATACAGTACATTGGAAATTGGTGTAGCTTGATAGCAGGTGGCAGATCTGCCTTGCCATGCTAAGGTGCACAAGAAAAAGCTGAGTAGCATTTTTTAGGTTAATACCTAATTTTGGTGCTTTATGTGGGTTTAGCCCAATTCAGTATAAAGTGATAAACACGTTGATAATACTGATTTGATTTTTACTGTAAGACAGAGTTATACCAGCAGTTGTACAAAGCCATCTGTTCTGCAGTTGGGCTAGTGTGGAGATTACTGTCCTAGAGGATTGATTTGCTAGTAGTGTCAATATCTTTGGTGGTGCTGCCCCAGGATTAGAGGATGTCAGACACAAGGCAATGCAAGACTGTGTGTGTGTGCTGTTTGCCTGTTCACATGCCTTGGGGGTTGGGAAGGAAATCCCTGCAAATGGTGTTTGAATTCATTTCATCTGAATTCCAGTGCAGAATTACAAGAACTTCCCTGAAAAACAGGGAAGAAAAAACTGGGAAAGAAAACACTGTAAAATGCAAAAGCAGTTCAGGCTGCAGTACTAGAAGATCTGTTTAAAGTGGAAGCATTTCCTTGGTGTAAATTGATTAAAATATTCATGCAAAATGCTTTGCTGTGCTGCCCGGTGCAGAAACGGCCACTGCATACATGCACATTGTTGGTGTACACTTTAAAAATTTAAGCCTGGATATACACATGAGAGCAAGACACATTTGAGAGCCAGTGGTTATATGAGGATCAGAGTGAGAAAGACTCATGATTGTGTTTAAGTTCATTGGGTGAACCTCAGGGGCATGTTACTATTTCAACCTGACCTGCCTAAGTAGTTGGGTGAAATGGGATGGGGGAAAATCAGGCATTCTGAGCTTTTAAAAATCCAATTTGTCTTTCAAAAAAGTATTGTAATGAATGAATACACCTACATCTCACTCATCAGGGAGCCCACATCGGCAAACCTGGGTTTGCCACCAATTGTACACTCAACTATTGTCTGAGACATAGTCCTTAATATGAGAACATAAAGAAGAATGTTTGTGATCAAGGTCTTGGAGCTCTCATGAATTCAAGATGCACCCTAGGCCCTGTGTCAGCACACAGCATTCTTGAGACGCTGCCAGGGTCTTGCAGTTCCTGTTTCAGCTGATGACTGCTCTTGATTCCTCCAGGGAGGATTAGGATCTTTCCACATTGCTTATGACATAGCATCATCCAGGGGATTGTGGAATGGGGGCTGCTTCCTTTTCTCACACTGTCAAATGATGGTGTTCCATCCACCACAGATATGGGAAATCCTATATAAATTATAATACACTACGCCCCTCTGCTCCCATTATCTCCGTTTTCTTTACTAATAAAGGAAGCATGCATTACTTTTCTTAAAAATAGGAAGAGTTCTTGCTTAACTGAGGAACATGAGATGCAGGTAGTAAGCCTAAATGATACAGACCAACCTTATGTTGACAGAATGTAGGACAATTCCTGGAGGTAAGGTGGGTGGGCAACTATTTTTTCAGGGTGGGCAATTATGTCAGGTATATATAGCTCCTTGACCTTTCCATGGAGGAGGCCACTGGAGCTTCATGCCTATTTAAAGATGCTACAGGGAGCAAACTGTTGGCTAAAGGGCTCCCACCCTGGCTTCTCTAGCTACAAGCCTGAGATGAGGATCCACCGAAATATAGGCCCAATCAAACCAAGACTGCAATCCTAAAGACACTTCTTGGAATAAGACCCATTGAACACAATGGGGCTTTTGAGTAGACATGATTAGGATTGTGCTCCAAGATTCAATGCTGATAAACCAGTTTGGGCAAGAGAAATCAGAGTATATTCTAGCAAAGAAGTATGCCTGTTTTCTGTGTCTCTATATTGCCAAGTCTGAAATAAAACAGGTTTTGTCTACAACTGCCTTTTAAAATCAAAGTGGTGATGATCTTCTGGTGGCATTTACCATTTGACTTCTTACATTCTTTGCCCAGGTTAATGTGACTTGAAGGGGAAAAAAAATCAGGCTGCCAGTTCTCATTCTGAAAGTTTAAATTTAATAACTAAGATATAAAGTATATGTACAAATCTTGGAGAAAAATGAATTTCAGTGGTTCTATGCTCTTGACTGCCAAAGCTACAGCTGCCAATATTGTATTGTACTGGAAAGTGACTTCTGGCTAAGTGTGCAGTGTCGCAAGCAGTAACTCAACAGAATTTCAGATAGTGGTATACCCAGCCCTCTGGGTCAGATAAGCTTTCTAGGTAATCAGCATGCATTTGAGAGGAATGAAAGGGAATGTTGGTGGTGCAGACTCAAAGGAGGTAGCAAGCTTCAAAGAATCTGCAGTACCAAGGAAATTAAAAGTGTATGTCAGCTGCTAGCTCTGGGAAGGCATGAGGAACTAAATATAAATAAAGGGAAGCTAATGCAAATGTGGGGATTTGAGGATTTGATGAGTGGGGAGATTGTAGAGCTAAATTATTGTAAATCTGCCTTAATTTTCCCAATCTTGTTTTACAGGTTTCAGACCTGTGAAAATAAGATAAAAGCATAAATAGATGAGATGAAGTCAGGTAACATATTGGGTACATATTGAGAACCTGCTGTTTTTCTGCTTATAAATATATAAAGAGACCTGAAGAGAATGTTGTTTGTTGTCTTGATTAGATTTTCAACTGCAGCTATTATGAGTTCGTCATAGTTTGCTTCTGCTGCATCTTTTTGTATGAATTGACTCTGGTGTAGTACATACAATGGGCATGGTTTTGCTAATTGCAAACCCATGGCAAGTCAAGTGTGTGGAGAGATCTAAATAACTGGAATAGTTTGATGGAACTTCTTGCTTACCTATCTGCTTTACCACTGTCCCAGTAGGCAGCATAACCCCAAATGACAGTGATTCCCAGATGTTTTCAACCCACGGCTCCCTTGACCTACTGGCAGTTGGCTGCAGGTCTACATTACTTGAATGTTTCAAGATGTGGGGTAAGCCTTGGTAGTGTTTCAATTTTTCTCCCTGAAAGCAATTTTGATAAATGGAGTTAGTCATGTTTGCTTTCTGGACTAAAAAATGGTAACTTGGGGAGCTGCAGCTCACACATTGGCAACCACTGCCATACTGTAATATTTTGAGCAGCCTTACCTATCATAGGACACTGTTCAAGACCACCCGTCTACCTTTATGCTTGGCATGTGTTGGGACCAACATGTCTGCCTGACACTGATTATGATCACACACCAAAAATGCAGTTGTAGCTCCTTTCCAAGAACACTATTAACTCCTTGCAGACAAAGACTGAAGACCACAATTATAACTTTAAGCCCTGTAAGTCAGAATGTGGTTGACCAAACTGTCTGTCGCTGATGTTACACCAGTGTCTGGCCTGGTTGCTTGATTTTCATGGAGGTATTTCTGATGAGGATTTATTTTTTTGCTAGAGTTTCTTTGTCCAAAGAAGCTGTTTTATCTACCCAGATGATGGCAACAGAGGGAAAATATGAAGGTTTGGCTTAACTCACCGTTTTTCTATAGGGAAGCCTGAGAAGCTGTCATTATTATGAGCCAAATGGTCTCTTTCTCTACCCACAAAATACTGTCTTTGAAAAGTACAAATATAAATTTTTTTCTAGTTAAATTATTGAATAAATTATTATTCCATTTCAAAGAGCAAAGGAGCCATAATACTCAATTTTCATGTTAAACCAGCTGTTTGGACACTGTACTGAACATCCATTTTCGATGCTGTACTGAACATCCGTTTTGGACATCTGTTTAAAACTCCCTTGTTAGATTCATATTATGCAGGTGTACCTAAACTGTTAATTTGGCCATTTTTATTCTTGTAATGTGCCAGTATCCATTGTAGTCCTTTTTTAAACTGAAGGTGTACTTACCTTATGCCAGTTCATGGCAATAATGATCTTTGCTGCTGTCCGTGAGCTCCAAATAAGTTCACAGTTGGATGAACTCTTTCAAAAAACCCAGTAGCTTGACCTGAATATTCATTTATTCAGAACGAGTCAATTCACTAATAATGTTCTTATTCAAGAAGGGGACAGCAGAGGTTGAGATGGTCAGCTAGTGTCACAGAAACCATGAACATGAATTTGGACGAACTTCAGAAGTTAGTGGAAGTCAGGACGGCCTGGCATTCTGTAGTCCACAGGGTTGTGAAGAGTCAGGCATGACTTTATGACTGAACAACAATTGGTTGTAAACATTTGCAGTATATATCACTCATTTTTAAGGATATTTGCTAGTCTGGTGTATGTTAAATACAAGTTATACCCAATATTTTCTTTTCAACTTCTAACAAGGAAATGAAATTGGCCCTTTTGTAAATATATATATAAGCCTAATTTTCTTTCCAGGACTCACTACCAGTAAATGGTACACTGGAATCTTCCTTGCGGTAATTCTATTTCATGTGTCAGGGAGAATGAACAAATGAATTGGGAAATAGTATTTTAGCTTTGAATTTTTGGAGCCTTTGACATACCAAAGCATAGAAAATCCTAAAGCTTTTCACTGAGACCATAAAATTCCACAATTCTTAATGACAACACATTTATTTCATACAATTTGAAAAAAATCCTTTTTTATAGGGAAAGTTTCCTTAGATTTTGTGTGATAGTATGAAATCTTTTGTAATGAATTGGTGTGTAAGTGATTGTAAAGATATTAACTATTTAGTACTGTATCCATGCAATAGATTTCCTCCTTAAAAGTGAATTGGTGTTTGTATTTAGTGAGTTTAGAGTTCTGTCCTCTGGTATCAATGACTGCTCTGTCCCTCGTTGCTTAGCTTGAAAGAGTGGTTCTTTTAGGATACATCTGCCAGTTCAATTTCAAATGATCTGTGTGTGCAAAGCTTGTGCTGCCTGCACCTCAGACCTTATCCTATC
Source organism: Cryptoblepharus egeriae (assembly GCA_030015325.1). Classification (NCBI taxonomy): domain Eukaryota; kingdom Metazoa; phylum Chordata; class Lepidosauria; order Squamata; family Scincidae; genus Cryptoblepharus; species Cryptoblepharus egeriae. Next base: position 16,772,707 of record JAREYC010000004.1, read on the forward strand.
ACTGATGATCCCCAATTAGCATTCTTCTTGCCTGCTGGCTTTTTTTCTTTAAGGCTTCACACTGTCCTCCTGCATCCTTCCTGCTTTATTGGAGGTGTAGCTTTTTTAAAAAACAAAGGTCATGCAGGGGTGTGATGAGGACCCTGTTCATGGAGGGAAAAACCTGAACAGCCACATAAGAGCTCAGCTGGTGACTGGCATGGAATGGAAAAAGTAGAAATAATTAGATAGGACCTATCAGCCATCACAGCTGCAATTTGAAGAGCTCATTGGGCTCATTGGGCAACTCTTCGTAGTGACAGCAACTTGACAAATTGGCTCTAATATGGAGGATCTGCTTCTGTGCTTGGGATGCTTATATATGGAGTGCCCCAGCACTTTGTGGTTCAAGTTTTTAAAGTTTTCAGAATAATCGGTACATTTGCAGGGTTGTTTTTTAATTTGTCAGCTATTAAAAAAATGTTCAGTAAAGTCTGAGGGAGTGAGATGCAAGTACTGTATCTTGTTAGTACAAGCGTGTATTGAGTACTCCGCAAGTCATTTGGTGGATCACTGTGAATTCAGGAAGCTGGGCTAAATGTGTCCTGGGCCTGATCCAGTTTAGCACTTCATATGAAATTGGTGTAAGTTGTGCAAACCAGATTCAGGCAGTCTGGCACTCTGAATCTTTATTTTCCCATTAAATTTTCTCGTGTTCATCACAAGCAAAAAAAATTATCCTGAAAAATTCAGACCCTAAGTGTCAAGGCTGAATTTCAGACAATCTTAGATAAAGTTATTCAATAACTTGATGCACACAGTTCTCAAAGTTATTTGCACAAGCAAAAGAATTGGAGTTCTGCAAATGTGAGGCAGTGCTCTTGTTTAACCCCTGATCATTTCATCTGTGATTCTCATAGCAGAGCAGCATGTCTTGCATTCACTGTTGTGGGTGAAGTTTGATTTGACATTTTTTTTAGGTACCAAAATGTCTTAGGCCTGCACTAGCAGAAACACAAGATCCTGTCTCGCATGGGGAGAGTGCAATGTAGCTGACATGTTTTGGTTTCTTCATTTAGCATATTTTATGAACCAGACCAGATCATGGAACGGTTTTAGAGAGACTGAAATCTCTATCTTGTTTGAAAATCCCAGAAAAATCTAGGATCTTCCAAGTTGGAAGGTCATACACAGTATAAGTCAAGGGGCAAAATCCAGAGCAGTTATGGGTCCACACAGTTACGTCACCCTCTAGTGTTATGGAAAGTTAACTGCTCCAGAGCAAAGGGCTTAATTTGACTTTAGGATATGGACCAAGGTGTGTTGACTCCAAAAAGGGCAGATTGTTTTGCCTGTCATCCAGTGAAGACTGTCAGTACTTCTGTGTGATCACTTGTTCTGTAGTTTCCAGATGAGTAAAGGGTAAAATTAGTGACTATGTGTGAGTCATTGGAGTTAGGAGGAGAACCCAACTTCTCCAATTCCCCTTTTTCCAACTGCTTTGTAACTTGGGTGGATTATCATAATTTCTTTTCACAGATGATCACAATAATTTTTTTTAGTTCATTTAGCCAGACTGTATGCATCTTGACAGTAACTTCTTATATTTCCTGCTTGAAATTGTTTGCATCTCCCTACAGAAATTCTTCACTATGACCTTCCAAACTTACTTAGCAGAGAACTTTTTGACATCTGTTGAATTACTAATCTTGGCCCAGGACAGAAAATGCTCACTGCATACTAAAACTAGATACTCCTTAAGGAATTATTTTTGTTCAGTGTCTCTGTTTATAGATAAAATATCCAGAACTGGATTTAAAAAAAAATTGCATACATTTCTATAATGAGTGTATGTGCCTCTGACTAATAGTATGTAAACATCACTCATTGTTACTGGAGTGTAATTTCTTGATGCCGTTAACAGTTTTGCAGGATTTTCTATTGTAAACTAAAGATGTTAATTTGTTACTATGTTTTTTTAAAGCACTGTTTTTTAAAAAAAGCTACAATCTCACGTAAGTGCTACTTTGTGGGAACAGATTCTTTCTACTTACAGAGTATTTCAGCTGCTCTGGTTTACTCATAAATAACTTCTGGCAATAGTACATTGGTATGTTACAATTACTCATGTGTGACAATATTTACTAATAGTAATCAAATTTATGTGGTGCATTGCAAAGTGTTCTTGTTATAACACTTTTAGTAATGGATTCGCACAATTCGTGTATCCAGATGCCATGCTGTTAGACTGAATTACTCCTAATTCTTGAAAGGGGGACCAACTCCCAAAGACTGGATTATCTATGGTGTTTTTCAGTTGCATGCTATACAATTCATAAACTCTTTGGCAATTATCACTAATTACAATGGTGTAAATCACAAGCATAATCTAAAGTTACATTTTAAATTGGATTAAACTATTTTTCTTTCTCGTCTTCCTGGGCAGCAGAGCTTTTGAAACAGGAATGTAGTTCCGTGTTTTGAAGAGGCATCTCCCAGGACAGATTCCAGATGGTTTTCTGTTTGGTCTACAGAGCAAAACAAGCAAAAACAATAGTAAAACCTGTTTGCGTTGGAAGAGCAGCAAGAAAAAGGTTGGGCATGTCACAGACTATCTTACAGACTAGGAACCCAGTAGCAATAACATTTGCATCATACAGCATGGGTGGAGTTTTCTGATTAAGCTGGACTTACAACTTTCAATTCTACTAGGACTACTCCACTAGAAAATATACTTCCTGGTTTAGCATAGCTGAACAGAACTATATGGCAACTGTGTTGTAATTACAGGATTTTTTGTGAATACCTTTTTTATGTCTTCCATTCAGTCTGAGACCACAGCGGTTCTTAACGGCAAATCCTTCTATCTGCATTTAGAAATCTGTCTCCTAAACAAATCAATTTATTTTAGGATCCTGAAAAGTTTGGTTTAGGGGCAGTAAAGCACTCAACCTCTGAAAGCATGGAAATTTTATTTCTTTTGGTGTAAACATTCCTTTATTATGGTATACAAATCATTTAGGACTTTCATAATCGAATCCTATGAAATACACCTTCCAACAAATGTAAACAGCCCCACTGATGCAGCATTTGTTCCCATGCTGAGGGATAATCTCCATGACTTGCATGGGTCTTACTCAAACCTTTGCCAGCAGTTTAAATGGCACAAGTCCAGATGGATCCAGGAAGGTGCTTAAAGGCCAGGAAAGGGGTGATATTAACCTCTTCTTGGCCTTGATCTGCTTTTCTCCCCATCCCAATCTTCTCATCCTCCCAACTCCATCCCGCCCTCTCTCATAGGACTAAAATCTCTCATCGGTCTGGACCATCAAGGTAATAACCAGCACCTTGATTGGGGCCAAGAAACAAACTGGTAATATATGCAACTACCACAAAAACAGGATAATATGATCTTTATGGGCAGCTAAGTTTTGTTTTTTCTGTTTCCATTTTTTTGTTATGATTATAAGCATGGAAATTGCCCTGAGTTCTGTACCATATAAGACAAAAAAAAGATGTCTTCTAAAAAGGCAAGACACTGTACTTGCTTATAATATGGTGAACGGATTTCAGGCTTTTGGTTATACAGTTATAGATACTGTGGGTCCCATATTCACAGGTTCACTATCCACAGTTCACAAATTTCCCCCATTGCACCAAAAATGATTTATCTTTATCTAGCTGTACTTCTCTTGTTGATGACATCTCTATCTTTGTCATCCCAACTCTAATGGGAAGCACTCACAAGAGGGCTGCTGACATTAAGGATTCAATCCTAGCCTAGACTGGGACAACTCAGCAGTCTTCCCATTCCCAGGATGATGTAGGGAGTCCACTGGGAGTGCACATGTCTGTGCACTGGCCTGTCCCTCCTCCAAGAGTGGTCCAGAAGTGCCTCACAACACTTTGTGACACCCCAGGTCAATGAATGAGTTTGCCATCCTGTAACTTCCCCCTTCCCCCACTTTCCTTCATTTTAGTCACCTAATTTTGAAAAAGTTTCTTTTTATTGTTGAATAATTGAAAGTCAAAAACCTTTGAACTACTGAAAATTAGCAATAGATGTCTATACACCTGCCAACCTTGGTTTGTAACTTAGGCTTCACAATGACAGTGACTTTGAATGTCTTGTTGTCATCCAACCCAACAGGTAGCTTATGCAAACTGAACTTGAAGTTTATTGCCTACTAAGATTGGCAGGTGTTACATCCGCACTAAAAACCTTCAAATAATACTTGGCAGTGTGGAATAGAAGGTGGGCCAGCTCTGTTTACACACTTGCACAGTTTTATTGTGATGCAGCAGGCCACAGTTTGGGCACTGCCACTTTAGAGGTATTTCCTGAAATCTACTAAATTTGTTCCAGTTTGGATGAATGCATCAGCCTGTAGTGTTGCTCAGACATACCTGCACTTTGATGCTTATGCAGTCCAGTACTGGAATGAGCTGATAAATGAATGATGATCTGCTGTGTGCTCAGTGACATGGTGATGCTCTGTAATCTCTAAACAGTTGTTCAGCTGTGCTAGCAGCTTCCTTAAGTGCTTGGTGGTCTCTGGATAACTAGCTCAGCATGTTCTCCTTATTTGTCCACTGAAGTTATTTATTCGCCTTGGTCTCTGTGCAGTATATGAACGCTGCAAACCTCAGGTCCTACACTCAAAGATGACAGTGCCTGCTGTTATATTTGCATAAACTTAATTTGCATGCCCAAAATTACATGTTGCTGTGCTCCTTTCTTAGAAGAAACTTCAAAAGAACAGCAATACTTTTTATTAGGATCTGCTAGCACAAAGTAGCAAGTCACCTTTGAATTCCTTAAAATAGCAGACCTTGTACTTTATCCCACCATACCTCACATTTTTGGCTGTGACAGTTGTGTCTTGCCCTAGAATGCTTTGTGGCATTTAAGTCATGTCCCAGAAAGCAATGCCACAAGGTGTGGTGGCCAAAGAAGAAGGTTGTTCACCACAACTACCTGGAAGCCACAAGATGATTTGGGACACAATGTGACTCAAATTTTGGAGTAGAGCTGCAAACAATTGGATCATAAGCCTCCTGGCTGCTGTGGGTAACTCTCCCTACTTCATGTTGCTCCTTGCATGGACTATCCACTCCACCTTGCTGTACTCAGACACATCCCTGTAGGTCTGTCTATGCTCCTTCGGAGAGCAGAATTGAGAGTCATGATGTTAATTGGGGGGGGGGGGTAACTGATGCTTGTGATTTGTCTCTGGGGGTTTATACCGAACCACTCGCTTCTGCACTGCACAAACATTACTTGAAAAACAGTGGAGTGAGCATTTTGTTAATATTAGTGAAATAGAAAAGGGGGTTGAAAATTAACAGCCTTCAGCACATTGTTGGCAACTGATGGGAACATTGGGACAACGTGAATGATACCTTCAGCATGGCCCCACTGCCCTCCCCACTCTTACCACCATCTCAAATTTTTTTCAGGAGTCATGCCTGATTGTGGCTTTGCTCACTTCTTTGAGTCAAATTGCGGCTTTGCTGACTCTTTGAGTCAAATGGACTCTAAAAATGGCACTGGGCATGTCGCAAAGGCTGCCCATTAGGACTCATTTGTAACTCAAATGGGAAAGGTGGAGATCCTGCAATCAAGTCAGAGGATGGCTCAGCACATTCTAAGACTGCTCTCTGTTGTATATTATGGTTAAGAAAGCTGATGAGTAGTATCCTCTTGGCACAGAAAGAACATAAAATTAAATAATTGAAATTAATATAAAATTCATTTTAAAATCTTGATGCCATGCCTGTCAACCAGCAGACTGGGGTTCGAGACCTGGGTACTACAAGACAGAGTGAGCTCAGGTTCCTTGTCCAGCTCCTGGACATGCAAGCAGATGGATAGGTACCACCTCAATGGCATGGACATGCAAAGCATGGACATGCAAGCAGGTAAATAGGTACCACGTCAATGACAAGGTAACAGTATTCCATGCACTTTGGTGTTTAGTCATGCCGGCCATATGACCACGGAGGCATCTCTGGGCAGTGCTGGTCTTCACCTTAGAAACAGATGTGAGCACCGCATCCTACACTCAGTCACGACTAGAGTACATCCTGTGGGGAACACCTTTACCTATAAGAAGACAGAGCAGTAGAAGATGCTAGAGGAGAGGGTAAAGCATTAATGGAGGCTTGCCTTCATTTTTAGCAATGTGAAAGTTTTATGGTTAATGGATGTAACTCACAGTTCTATTTTGGGGAGCTCAAAGTGGTTTTAGCCATTCTAGTTCATTTTTCAACATTTAAAAAAATTCAGTGAGTTCTCTAACCCACGATCTAAGAGCAGAAATTTATTTTTAGTTCAAGCATGTTGGTATTTATTATGGAAAGATTGTGCTGAACTTTATTATTTACTGATGTAGTCTGTGCACTGGAGTCCTCTCCCTCCTGAAATGTATCTGCTTAAAGGCTTTTTAATAAATGACAGTTTCAGTCATTGTTGGTCCATTAGGTAGGTTTAGGGCTCAGGTTATCTTTCCCTCCTGGGCATTCAACGCAGCAGTTTTACTTGACACAACATCCCTTGTCATTCAATGTTTGTAGAACATTGCTATGTTGTTCAAGTGCCTTTTTAGGAAGTAAGGTGGAATATAAATCAAATAAATCATAATTAAATAACAAGTGTATGCAGTCTGTGCATTCTTCAGCTCATTTTAGTGAGTTCCTTGGAGAGGCCTAGTGGCATTGTTGGGGAGAGGGTACAGTTTGCACCGCATTACACAGTTTGAAGAGGGTGGAAGGTGACTACTGCCCAACATTGTGAAAATTTTTGGTATTTTCAAATACTACCATGTTGTATATCCAGTACATAATTTCAGGTAGAATGCAGTGAAATAATCACGTTTAAATATTTGTAGACTATCAAGTGTTATAGCTAAATAAGCAGAAAAGGAAAACACAATTGACTTACTTAATAAAAAGTGGATTTCTTTATCTCTAAACTGACCAATGGAACTGATTGGACTGAGAGCTGATGAAGAAGGTGTTATGACAGGAAACCAGTAAAATGTTAGTATGAAAATGAGAGCTGACTTAAGTAGCAGACTTATGTAGCAGAGCTTTTTCAGTTGTGCAATTGTTATCAAATTGGCCAGTTGTTTTTTGTTGATTGATTATTTGCCGAATTACTTGTATATTAAAAATAAATTTAATGGAATCTCCACCAATCCTAGTCACGCTGCTGCATTTAGGCTGTGCCTATAATGATGTAATTCTGTATGGTCTTGTATGGCAGGATGTCCATCATGGAGGTGATGAGCTCTACCACTGGGTAATGCAAATCCTTGTGACGCTTCTGGTGAGGGCATCCAAAGTTTACCATGTATCAAAAACTGCTTCCAGTTTGGGAATACAGGTGTTGTTTGATCATGTATTTATGAAACTTGTCAAGAGGACTCTATTGATGAAATGCATGATATTTTACTTCCTGTGTCCTCTCTACAGTTCTGTTCCATGGGTGTCTGGTTTTCCAAACTTGGTTCCAAGGCTCATGCTTATTTTATTGATGGTGGTCTGCAAGTAAAGTAAACATAAAGCTGTTTTAATTTCATGCCCCATTAGTAACAGACAACAAGAGCAACAGGAAAAAATAATCAATAATAACTAGACAGCCCATAGGGAAAGAGTGCTTTGTAATGCTCTTGGAGAATTAGCTTCATGCATAATTAGTAGCCTGTAAGTCAAATCCCCCTTCTCCATTATTGCAGATTTATTATAAACTTACCAGTACCTGTGTCTTCTCCAAAGGCTTTTTGTATAACTATCTTGTCCTTCCTCTTTCAGACTTAATCATAGATGCAAAGGTCCATTTTCATTCATCAGGCTGCTGATGGGTGTTCATTGTCAGATGCTGGATAATAGCAGTGCTGAACAAATTTGTCTGGATAAACTGGCCAAATGCAGGAGCAAGTAATTGCTTCTGGTCACTTTTTAATGATGGGAAAGAGGAGTGTTGATCAGTAGATGTAATAAGGTCCACTGGCATGCATTGTGTTCAGACCTTGGATAGTCTAACCTACTTTTGTTGTACATGAGTTTATCTTATTGAGCAAAGTGGAGCATTGATTTTCAGTCTTCTAAAACACTTAGCATAGATAAATAAGTGAAAATGGTTTTGTATGCAATACATTCTATTGTTAATTTCTCCTTTTTGTGAAAGGGAAGAAGACAACAACGGTTGCAAAACCCCCCTTTTATGTATCCAGAACACACCTGTATTTTTGATGAATAATATTCATTTATTTATATTCTTGGAAGGAGCAGACTAGATATGCAGTATCTGGCAAATATCTTTAAAACACGTTCCAAATTAATAATAAAGACTTAATCGTACTGTTTCCTACGCAGCAAAATTCCATGTTCAGAGCCAACTGTTCAAAGAAATCTGAATAAGTTTGCTCTTATCTAATTGTATCATTGTCTTCAAAAATAATACCGAACAGTGATCCAAGTTTGACAACTGGTATCTTGATATAGTAGACTACTTGGAAGAGCTAATCCCCTCTTCTGTCTTTGACCTAATAATAGATTTAATTCTGAATTTTTATCTTGCCAAATAAACTTCATTTTAATGTTTTAAACTCTGTCAGTCCTTCACTTGATAATCAGTTATAGCATCAGGAACACTTTGAAGCAGAAAATTAATTGCTGGTAATAAGACAATTTTTACAAAAGCAATTTCTTTCCAAATTTGTATACAAAATAAAAATATATACTAAATTGTATACTTGGTAATTTTCTGCCAAGAGTTGTTACTTTTATGTTTCTTTATTAAAAATAACATTTATTGGATTTTTAAAAAATAATGCCAGTTTTATAAATGTCAGATAAGTGCAATTTAAGTTAGAGATCATAGCAATAAGATTTTAAAATGTCAGACTTGTGAATCAGCAGCAGGTGTGGTCTGGTGGTGGAGTGAAGGAAGCTGAAGAAAGCTGAGCATTAAAAGACCTAGGTAACTCTTGGAAGGGAGTCTGAAAGCTTATAAAGCTATCATGAGATAGCAGAGCTAGAGGTGCTTCTGTTTACAGCTTGGCTAACCTGAAAACTGCTCCTGCTGGAAGTCTGGAAGGTATTCTTTGATGCCGGATGTGATGATCATGCTGTGAAGGATTCCATCTGGAAGAGTTACCTGTAGAACAGTTACCTGCCCCACAGGATTGTTGTTGGACAAAAGGATAAAAAGCTATGTAAGCCATCTTGGGAATTTGCATTATCATGGCTAAGGTGCATATAAAAACCTTAAATAAATCTGTATGACATCAAATGTCATCCCTGTAAGCTGTAACGTAAATCTTTTCTAAGACAAAACCTGGCATACTCTGTCTTCCCTCCTTATTTATCATGAATGGAATTATAGGCAATGACCTTTTTAAAACTCAAAATTCAGTCAAAGTTCCCACAAGCTGGCATCAAAGTTCTGTTTCCAGTTTTTTTTTTTCTGAGACTGCAATTCCTGATGACATTCTTGCAAAAAATGCCTTCTTTCTGGCATTTTTCCCAAGAGGCCTGAGCAAGGATCATGTGTAGCGAGGCAATTGAATGGTAGGCAGCCAGACTGTTGCTCCCAGGCAGCTTGCAGCCCAGTGCATTTACTACTCCACACCCTTTCTAGCTACTCCACTGACTTATGGTACAATATTAATTCTGTGATCTGCCTCTACCCAGAATATTGGACCATTTAAACTTTATCCTCCCCTTGCATGAAATGCTGTGAGCAGTTCTAATGTGGTTGGGGTGACATTTTGAAAGGCCCATTAATACTCCCTAGTGTCAGTGGGGACTTGGCCCTGGGTACTTCTTGCTTGAAGACAGGTGCCACAGAGCAAACCTTCTGTAATTGCCATTTAATAGTATACTTGTGTAGCTACATTTCTGCTCTGCTTTGTTTAAATATTCATCTCTTGACTTGTTCCCTCTGGTGCAGAGGAACTCTGTGGTTACGGCTATTGTGGTTGCTGACCTGGCGTTCTTACCTTCTTATCTTATGCATTGAGGTCATGGCTCGTGGGCTGTAATGGCAAAGCAGGGTTCCTGCTAAGCATATTTAAAAGCTTCTTGAAACATGAGCGGAAAATCAGGCACTTTCTACCAAGTCTCTCCGCACAGGCACACAAATGCCCACCTCCAGTAGATAGATTGCCCATAATTATTTTAAATGACCTTTGGATTTACGGTTCTTAACAGTCACTGCAAATTGGACTCTTGGCTCATAGTAGGTAAACATTATCTAGTGCGAGGAAGATAATTAAACCTTTGGGAAACATTATCGCAGGAAGCTTAGACTGAGCTGAGCGGAAACTCAAAGGGGGTTTGGAAATGTGAAGGTTGAAACTGAAAATGAAATTGATGCATCAGCAGACCAGCCTTCCAAGGTAGGTAGGGATGAATTCTTCTGCTGTATAGTGCCACTACTGGCTGTACGCACTTTCCTGATGGGAGAGGATAGGACACCCAGTGATGATTCTTAGCAATACTTGGTACTATAGCCCAAGAATAGACTTAGGTAGTCAGTAGTGGTGGTGGTGGTTGAAAACCAGGCGTTTCTTAGGCTGTGAGCCTGAATGAGTGTTTCTGCTAAAAGCCATTTATTCCAAGATAAATAAGGATGTCGGAAATGGCAATGGTGACTCAGGCTTTTTCTTCGGGTTAGTCTTGAAAAACATTTTAAGATAAATGAACTGAAAGCAACCTATTTATTTCCTGCTATCTTTTTTCTTGCTCTCTTCCTCCCACCCTTTAAGTTGCTGTCTGCTTCTCTAAATTAGATGGCTCCTGTTGAATAAAAACTCAATCTTTTCCAGTTAAATACAGTGGGCCATGTCAATGTCCATCCAACTTGATGACTCCCTTGTTGACAGCAGTCACCCTTTTCTACACTCTGGGTGAAACCATGTTAATATAATGATTATAGTTAGTGGTTGTTGGCTTTTTGGGTGCAAGAATTGCCTAGTTGTTGATTGGAGATGAAATAGACCAATAGACCTCAACCCTTTTATGCCACAACCTCCTAAAATACTTGTCCTGGAGGGGGCACACTACTTCTCCTCCAGGACCAAATCTCCCCACCCCTGCCACCTGCGAGGGAGCAGCTTATACAGGGGTGGCGTTAGAAACCGTGGGGCAAGATGGTGAGAAGAGGCTGTTTAGTGTTATATAAAGTAGTGGTTATCAAGTAGTTCAGTCTGGGACCCCCTTCTAAGAATGACAATCGGTCTAGAACCTCCTGGAAGTGACATAAAACAGGAAGTTTCATCACTGTGGTGCCAGACCTTCTCCATGTCTACCTGGAAGTAAGTCCCATTGTGTTCATTGACTCCCGGGAAAATGTAGATTGCAGCCTTAGTGCCCCATTCCAAGATGGCCGCTCCCAGCTTGTCGTACCCCCGTGAATGAAGTCGTGAACTTCATTTCTCTACTCCCACTGTGAGAACCACTGATATAAAGAAATCTGTTTTGATAAGGTTGTACACTTTGAAAGGTTGTAGCATCACCCGCCATGAAACTTCATGATCTTATTGTTGTCCCAACCTTCAAGTTTACAAAAACTGTGAGAACATATAGTAGGTCCTGTTCTTTGAAAACAATTTCCTGGATTACCTTCCGTGAACGATCTATATTTTGTGCCGATACTTTACAAAGCATTATGTTTTGCCATCTCCCAACTTTTTCAGTCCCATGTCCCATGTGGAGACGGGGTCTGCTTGTTGTGGATTGGAGTCATCCAAACCATGATTGATGTAACTTGGGGAAACTGGTTTGCCATCTCCAAAATATGACAACTAATTGTAAATATGACAAGGCATTGTAGTGACTTGGTGTATTAGAGGAGAATTGCTTACGTCCAAATCGGTTGCTCCAGCTCCCCCTCCCCAAATCCCTTGCCACCACACAGACTGTTTTCACTCATCTCCCAGAATGGAAGCTAGAACCCAATGTTCAGCATTGCCAGCCAAGCTGGAGGAACAGCTCCAAGCTGTTTTGTTTGGTGCAGGGCCAATGACGATCACCTCTATCAAACCCCTGTTCCATTTAAATACAACTGCAAGCAATTAAGAATAACATGCTTATATGTGTGGCACTCGCCTATGCTGTGCTGTTAGTACCACAAGCGTCACATAGTGAGATGCCAGTTGCATGCAACATCACTCAGGTCGGTTCTTCTTGTTCATCTGGGTTTGCATTCAAAGAACAAAAGGCTGTAGGAAGGGGGAAACTGAAGGAACCTCCATGGCATCACTACGGAGAGTCAATATAGACTTCCATTCTCGCTATGTAGTGCAATGGTACTCTGGCATTTTAGCCCTTCTCAAATTTAAAAATCTGCCCAGGACCCCCTGTCAAACTTACCTGATGTGACATCAGTGTAATACCAGAGCTCCTCTATGTCTACTCAGAAGCAAGTCCTATTGTGTTCAATGAGATTTATTCCCAGGAAAGCCAGTACCAGATTCCAAGATGGCAGACCTCACCCTCTCGAGACCCCCGCCCCGGACCGGAGATTGCAAACCCCCTCATGGGGGTTCTGACCCTCACTTTGAGTACTGCTGGGAGAAGCACAACATAAATGTACATAAATGCACATAAATGTACTGCTCCTGCACCATTGTTGTATCCTCTTTCTCTCTTTCCACATAGCAGAGGAATAAGGGCAGGAGGAGAACAAGAAGCAACATAAGGAGAAAAGGGGCAGAAAATGGGCAAGGAAACTATTGATAGATGACACATTGGGATCTGGAAAAGTGTTTAAGAGGCAGCATGGAATGCTTTTTCCCCACTACTGGAAGTAAAGCAAGATATCTTGGTGTGCGGACTGGAAGGATTCTGTTCTGGACTGGGTGTGTGTGTGCATCTGCATGTAGGTGGTTTTTTCTACTTAGGGAAAGGAAAGAGAATAGTGGTGATGAGAAGAACCATTTGAGTAAAGTACTGAAGACTGTGTTCAGAAGTCTTGCCTGCTAGGCTATGCATTCCTCTTCTTTTGCAGGAGGTAGAATTAAGAGGCACCACCCAGCAGGTTGCATACAGAGATGTCACGCTCTGGTGACCAGGCAAGTGGTTATTAGCAAGAATCACTTCCTATGTTGATGCAAATTCTTCAGAAGAAATAAGAGGCATGGAAATGGAGATTCAAGAAAGGGCTCTAGAGCAGCAATTTTCAATCAATGTGCTGTGGCAAATGGTGTGAGGTGTGCCATTGAAGTTTGGGGCACACTGAAGTTGAAAACTGCTCTGTCCACAAACACTTTCTATAAAGGATATAAATTCTGGATCAGAATGAAGACATTGTAGTGATATTATTTTCTACAAAAATCAAGACAAAGCTTTTTTATATGAAAGTAAGTGTACAATCCAGAGTAACGATGGGGAGTCCTTGCTCCAGTGTAAGAACAATTTACTCTGGATTGCAATATGAATTTCCCATTGGTTTTCATTAGGTGGTGCTGTAACTATGTGGACATAAACGTCTCTTACTTGCTCCTGTAGTTACTCTGGATTGTAGGGTCAGACTGACAACGCAATTCTAACCATATCTACTCAGAAGTAAGCCCCATTGTGTTCAATGGATCTTGCTTCCAGGAAAGTTTGTTTAGGACTGCTGTGTAAGTTTGGTTGAGGATCCCAGATATTCCACTAAACCTCAGGCAACATGCAGCAGATATACAATAATGAGAGTGGTGGTATATTCCCTTGCAATTCCTTATTGAGGATAACTTTATTTAGGCATTGATGCTCTGATTATGCCCTTGAAACCTATAAGTTCTTTCAGGTTCCCCTCATTTTCCAATAAACCAGTTTATGGTGAAAATAGTGCTTGTGAACGTTATTCTTCAACTGAAAATGTATAATGTTGGGGGGGGGGGGGAGGGACACAAGGAAATATCTAAATTCTTCCCTTGCCAGGAAGTGTAAATTGAATTCTCAGAAAACCTAAGTAATAAGAGAAGTGAATTAGGGGAAGTGAATAGCAGAAAAGTGAGCACATTATGCCAAGGAAGACAATAGTCTTGCAGGTTACAGCATCCTGTGCCGAGTAAGATGTGATGAGGACAGATAGCTTAAGTAATATGTAAACTGATTATGTTAATCTAATTTGCTTTTCACCAGTCAATGCGAAATAGGGATGGCTTCTTGGAGAGTTGGCGGGGCTGAGTGTACAATCTCTTGGATTGTTTGTGTGTGTGTGTGTGTGTGTGTGTGTTTTGTAAGAAAAAGTTGGTAACATTTTTCACGCCTGTGTGCCTTTTAAACTGCAAAAATCACATTCACCAAGGTGTTGACCTATAAGGAGTGTTTCTAACTGAGCAAAGAGGTACTTTTGTCAGTTGGTACTCCTCTTATATTTATCAGGAGAGTAACTGATCTCTTCACCCCACACAGTGCCTTTTCTTGTGGTTGTTTGCTGTCGGCGTTCTATATATATATTTTTAAAGATAGTGAGTCTTTAGCGACAGAGAGCCTTTAGTTGTTTGATTTTTCTCTGTAAACTGCTTTTAAAAAAAAAAAACAAGTAGTATATAAATATTCCTCATGATTATGTTTCTGCAAGTGGGAAGCATCTTAGACAGCTGGTAGGCTATTAAGAAATGAAAAGCTCTGTTTATCTTGGCTCTTAGCTAGGTGAGGTGAGAAAAGCTGCTTATTTGTAATTCTTCCTCTGAACCAACACTTCCGAACGTTAAGTTTATGTATTGCTTTTCATTACATTTATGTATTTCTAGAGATCATAAAGCTCTATAAGCGGTTTACCATTTTAAAAAAATTAAAACTCACAAAACAAAGTAAAATATTCAAGTACAAAACAATCCACTATATAAGCAGCAAATTATTTTCAAAGAAGCCAGAAGGCTTGAAATAAAAATGCTATAATTTTTTCTTGACGTTCTATCTTACAAAGACCAGTCTTGGGAACTATAAGGACCAATAAAAACATTTTTGAAGGAGCCCTCACCTGAATGGGATCTTATCCCATACCCTATCCCCAGTATAAGTGACAGCAGTGGAGCACCCAGTTGCTGATACCTTTTGAGTATGAAGGAACCAAGTTACAGTAGATATTTTAATACTAATGAAGGAACCAAGTTACAGTAGATATTTTAATTAGATTTCAAGTAGAGTTACGCAAATGTTACCTTTAGGGACCAAGTGGTAAATGAAAAATACATTCCCAATAAGTTCCCTCTAGAGGTGTAACTACTAAGTATGAAAGGTAGCTAACGAAATAGGCCAGTGTTTCTCAAACTGTGGATCAAGACCCTCTACCAATTTCAGGTAGTTCCCCATTCATTACAATGGGTATTTAATTTTTTAATACCCTTGATGGCATTCTTTATTTTAAATACTATATATTCTAAAACTTCTTCAGTGTTGTCCCATGAGGTGACAGGGTTTGCTATTCTGAATTAGAATAATCCAATCCATGTTTTGATGGTAATGTTGAGGAAATCTGTTGGCCTATTGCCAGGTTGTTACCTTACCACCAAAGTGCTACCTATTTATCTACCTGCATTTACATGCTTTCAAACTTCTCAGGAGCTGAGGTGAGTGGCAGGTGCTCACTCCATCATGCAGCACTCGGGTCTTAAACCATGGATCTGCTGACCTGCTGGTAGACAGCTGCAGCTTCTTTAACCACTGAGCCATGACACATTTTAAAACTTATTATAAACTGTTAATTTACTTATTTAATCAATTTGATTTTGTCGTATGGGATGTGTTTAATATTTTCCTGCTTGATGATGTCATTTCCAGCCGTGTCATCAATTTCAGGTGAATGCCATCACTTCTGTTGGATCCTGACAAATTGCCATTCTAAAAAGTGGGCCCCAGTGCTAAAAAATTTGAGAATTACTGGGCTATTCAGATCTATCTGGGCAGGGCGAGTGGGTTGTGAAAGATCCACCCGATATACAATACCAGATTAATCTCTTCATTCATGATCTTTGGTTTCAAGAACCTGCATGATTAACTAGTTTCACTTTATACAAAATCAATTACAGATCAGAGCATTTCACAAGTGGTTATCACTTGGTGCTAAAAGTTCATGAACTTTAAGACAAGCTTAATTGCCGGCCACATTGCCATAGTAAGCAGGCTGCCTTTAAGCCATTAACTGCTCCTTATGGAAGCTTATATTTTGATTTAAAGAACCAACCTTAGTTGCTTTGAGGCTAAATTTCATATAAATAAATTGCATATAATTAGGCTACACCTCTAGTTGTTCTTAACAAAGCAAGGAGCACACAAAGAGTTACAGAGAGAACAATGTTCTCTACCTTCAGTTATTTGTTGATTTGATAGTTGGCATTCTTCAGCCACAAACGTAGTTTTACTGAAATGTTGTTTAGATATCTCATTGGAAAACCTGGTTTGTTGTGGCAGGAACAGCTGTGGAAATAGATGGTCTACAGCAGTTGCGTTGGCCTCCAGGCATATACCGTAATCAGGCTCTTCCAGCTCCTTTTGCTTCTTTGAAGAGAGAGAATTCTTTTTGCATACCTCTTTTATTGCCTGGGTGTCCAAATTCACTGATATGTTGATGGAGAGCAAAAATAAAAAATGACAAGAAGGAGTTTATGGTGTGCAATTTAAGGCTTAAGTATGAACACATTGAAGTCAGGAAATACAAAGACTGGTCTGAGTGCCAACTGAATTTCCTGGCTCTGTTGTGCTCACTTTGCATCTCAGAGTAGAAGTTGCCTTGAGTCTTTTCCTCTCTCACCTTTAAGTACCGTAGTTGAAAATAAGTCTTCCTGTTTTCTCATTTCAATTTGTAATTATATTTACTACTTTGATAGAAGCACTTTAGATGATATAAAGTGCTGCTCTGCAAGGAAATGAGGTGTGATTTCCTCAGTAACATTTTGGGAGTAACCTGTTTTTAATACTATCCTGCGAAGGTAAAGCATGGCTCTTTCAAAGTGTGTTCATCAATCTTTTTCAGTTCCTCTATTTCTGGTTTAAGGCCTATGACTGAAGTGTTCTCCAAGTGCATATGTGACATTATCAATTTTCTAATATGCGAATTTCCCTATTACCATGATTTTGTGCATGCTTTCCATCTTGTTCTTGAATTTTCCCTATTCTCTTTACTTTTTGGAGCACTCTTCATGACACGCTTGTACCAATTTCAGTGCTAGCCATGATTATCTTCAAGTTAATGTTATGCTATGGTTTGCAGACCATGATTAGTTAACATAGTGCTGCACCCTACTTCGCCTTGAAAAAGAAAAGATGTTTAGAGAAGGAAAAGGACAAAGATCATGTGTCCATATGGAACACTTTGATCTGGTTATGGTTCAGATATTTGATAACATTATATTAGCTCTGTCTGGTGATGCTTACCAACTTTGATGCTGGCCTTGTTCATAATTTGGCTCATCCCTGAATTTGCTAGGTAGCATTCTGTAAACCTTATCCTTTTAAATTGCGAACCCTTATCCTGTTTTCAATTTGAGATAGGGGATATTGGTATATCCATTTATCTGTGATACCTGTTGATTCTAAACATTCATCTACATGTTGTCTTTCCAACAACTGAGCAATAGATTGTTTAATGCAGTGATTTTCAACCAGTGTGCTGTGGGACTGTGGGAAGTGTCACTAATAGGAAAATTGGGGGATTTGAACAGCCTGGTGTGTGTCAATGGTAAAAACAACTGATGGTGTGTCTTGACAATTTCAGTGCCTTGTTAGTATGCCGTGAAATGAAAAAGGTTTAAAATCACTGGTTTAATGTTTCAAATCTTTCATTCCTGTTTAGAAAAGTTGTGGCGCAAGCGTTTAAGACGCTGTGCCTGTTAACCAGCAGGACAGGGTTCGAGATCCGGGTCGGCCCCACAAGACAGGGTGAGCTCCTGTCCTTAGCCCAGCTCTGCGACGCCAGCTGGATCCAATCGTATTGGCTCTGCTTTTCCATTGGACTATTTCAGTGGCGTGGAGAGGGGGGATTTGTTGCTTGGGTAACAGCCTATCCTCCATAACAATCCAACCCAGGCTTTCGTGCTTCGTATGCAGTGCTGGGCACGATACCATAGTCTTTCAAGACTGACGAAGGCCTGCTTGCTTGTTCAACAGAAGCTAGAAGGGTAGAAACTTCAACCAAATAGTGACAAATGTGGTAAAGGAAGGATGGATACAATTTTTGATGGTATATCTTGGACATGGGAATAAGGCATAAAAAATCTGTACATGCTAAAGAAATATTTAATATGAAGACTAAAATGTAGAGTTGACCATTTGCATATAGAAACTTAACTTGAATCAAAAATTAAAGTTGGTGATTCTCTTATTTTGGCTGAGCTCTTGAAAAAGATCTTTGGTAAAGAGGTCAAAGATCTTGGTATAGTCAATTTTATTAACAAATCTTCTGGATGTAGCAATAAATGTAATATTTGTAGCAATAACTATCTGTGCTTGGAGATAGATGCTCATTTTGTCTGCCAACAGTTTTAGGATACAAATTTAGGATACTTTTTTAGTTTGCACTAGAACTTCTTTCCTATGTAACATTGGGAAGATTCTTGAGTTTTGTCTCTTTTTTAACAGACAATGCTATGTTAGGGTGCATAGCTAGTGAAATCTTAAAAAAAAAATCTAAAGAACAGAAAAATGTGCTTTTATTGCTTTCAACTAATGTTAAGTATGCTCTATAGAAGTACCCAGTAAGGGTAAACTTCCTAGGCAACTCTTGTAGAAAACAAGTTAGTTATGGGGAAAATAAATATCTCCCACTTGTTGTGAGTTTAAGGAAGATGAGAAATCTACACTTTAGGTGCTTTGGGAGTTTTATTCATTTACTGCCTAGAGTGAACAATATGTAAGGGTTATACGTGTCATGTCAACGAATTATGAGATTTTCTACTGAGCCTCTGAGTTTCTTAAATAAGACCATATGCTTCCATTTTTTTATTCTATATCCTCTCTGAGATGCAGATGATTAGTTTTGGCTTTTATGACTTCACAGCAGTAATAAGGTCTTCTGGGTGATCTACATTTTTTAAGAGTTGCTTCTCTCTTTCTGTCAGCTTATGAAATTAATAATCTTCATTTTTTCCTTTCTGTTTTAGGCCCCTGACAAAAGGAAGGCATTAGAAGAGACCAAAGCATATACAACTCAGTCTTTAGCCAGTGTTGCTTATCAGATCAATGCATTGGCCAACAATGTGCTCCAACTACTGGACATCCAAGCATCCCAGCTCCGGAGAATGGAATCCTCAATCAATCATATTTCCCAGGTAAACTCTCCTCAGAGAATTAAGGTATTATGTTAAGGAGATATTTGTCTTCAAGCATCTAAAGATAAGATACTGTGAGATGGTTCACGTGTAGCCTAAAACCAGGAATTAGTATTATGTGACTGAGCTTTAATCTTGCATAAAACTATGGTTTTCCGTGTCATCCAAATCAATAAAATGTGATTGGCTAATCAGAGTAAATCACAGTTTGATAGAAGTTTGCAAGTCTAAATACAAACTGCTATTTTCTGTTCAGCTGTAATGGCAAAGTACACCTAGAGAATGAGGGAGGAAATACACAAACATGAGTCTCGCTCATCAAGATGCTTAGATATGGCTTGGCATTATTTTTGAACCAACCCACACTGACGGAAGCAAGACTACCAAAGAATTTATCTAGCAAAGCAAGATGTTTTGAAAACCATGTGGCTACTATATTACTGCATGCTTACAGGTATAATTATAATTGTAAGCTAATGATTCCTTCGCGTTTGACATGAGTCGTAAATAAAACAAAGCATGTTCTCAACAGTCCCCTCTCTTTGCAATTGATTAGTCAAAGAATCATTCTGCCAGGCATTTATATTCTAATCTATTTTTAAAATGAGTGCAATGTATCCCAATAAACCTACAATCCAGAGTAACTATGGGAGCATGTACCCGTAGCAACTGCACCACCTAGTGAAAACCTATGGGAAATTCATATTGAAATCCAGAGCAAATTGTTCTTACACCAGAGCAAGGACTCCCAGTAGTTACTCTGCATTGCGCCCATCATAAGACATGTTTGGAATGCAATGTCTTTCATTAAACTGGAGTTGATCTGAAATCAATTATATATCTGTTTCCACCTACAACTGTAAAGGATCCTAACTGTAGATGTAAAAATAAAAGGTGGTTTTTAATTTTTTTAAAAACTTACTATTCTGTGTAGCTGCTTTTGTTATGACTTTGAGGTCTGACCAGTAGGTCAGCCGTGTCTATCAAAGGAATCTGCTTCATTGACTCTGAATTTCAGATAAGAACCTGTTGTTTCTTCTGTAGTATTCAATTCCTTTCTTTCATTAATATTGGACACTCTGCACAGTGGACAATAAGGTTTTAAAAACATTCGTTCTTTGAACACACTGGTTTGAATAAACTGGGTGAGAAATAATGGGAAACCTTAAGATCCAACCCATTGCTTTATGAATGCACCCAAGCATTCAAAAAGTGATGGTTTGGATCTTAAGGTTTCTTTTCACTTGCAGAAGAAAAAAAAGCTCAGGATGCAGACAATTTTTTGGAAAGATTCACTTAGAGCACAATCCTAACCATGTCTACTCAAACGTAAGCCCCATTGTGTTTAATGGGTCTGACTCCCAGGAAAGTGTCTTTAGGATTGCAGCCTTAGTGTTAATATGAGATTTTAAAAATTGTTTGACAGCTTTTAAAAATTAAGATTTAAAAAATGTAATGTAAACTGTAATCTGTCTTATGAAAAGTCTTCCCAGTCCTATGTTGGGGCTATGCCAGCAGCCAATGCACTGCCACAGCAATGGCTGTCATGAAAGTCCTATAAGGCCCTTCATTGCTGGCATGGAGCATGTGGCACTGGGGGAGAGGCCAACATCAATCAGTTTTGAGACTCAACACCAAAAGGACCCAGACAGCAAGTGCCTATACCCACTTGTGAGTATCCCCACTAAGTGGTGGGGAAAATGGAAAGGGAGTGAAACAGGATGGAGTTTGGGTGGAAATGTGGATAGTCCCAGGTAGAGAAAATGGCAGATGCTGCCAGTGGATCCTATGCTCTGCTCTGAACCAAGTCATCTTCCACAGATGTCCTTGGTTCAGCACCAGTTCAAAGTTCTGCAGTAGCTCAGCTTGGTCAGGGTGACCAGATGCCAAACCCAAAATTCCTAATCCCAGGCCAAAATTCCTACCCCCTTAAAAATGGCCAAAAAATGTATTTTTGGTTTTTATAGTTTTTGTTTTTTGGTTTTTTGACCTTACCTTTGATAGGAAGGAGATATCTCAAAATTGATTTTTGCATTTGATTCTGCTCTTCAATACGAATCCAATGACATATGGCATGATGGGATATTGTGCACTATTGCAAAGTTTCAAAACAAAGCCAAAATGTAGGACAGTGAAGCCAAAATGTAGGACCACCCAGACAGGAGGCTAAAAATCCAGACAAATCCGGGTTTTCTGGTCATATAGTCACCCTGAGCTTGGTGGATTTAGATTAGGGGTGTCCAACCTTTTAGCTTCCCTGGGCCACACTGGAAGAAGATGAGTTGGTTTGGGCCGCACATAAACATGAACAACTTTTTTTAAAAAATAGGACAAAATGTTGAATGTCCTATATTTTGTCCTACATTTTTAAACCTTGGAGTAAGTCTCATTTATTTTAATGGGACTTCTGAGTAGGCACGATGCATGGGATGGGCAGCGATCCTCTCCAAGCTAAACCTTGGAGTAAGTCTCATTGATGATCATGGGGTTTTCTGCTGAGTAGCCATGCATAGGATTGGGCTCTTAGACTGCAACTTGGGAGTAAGCCTCGTTTACTTTAGTGGGGCTTACTTCTGAGGAGGCATGATGCATAGGATGGGCTGTGATCCTCTCCAAGCTTAACCTTGGAGTTATGCTGCAATCCTGAACACACTTTCCTGGGAATAAGACCCACTGGATACAATGGGCCTTACTTTTGAGTAGACATGGTTAGGGTTGCAGCATAACTCCAAGGTTAAGCTTGGAGAGGATCACAGCCCATCCTATGCATCATTGGGCTCTCAGATAGCAACTTGGGAGTAAGCCTCATTGACTTTAACGGGGCTTACTTCTGAGTAGGTCTCAAGGGCAGCAGGCAGCAACTGGGATAGAGGCTGAGGCTGCTTTGGGGGGATGTGGGTGGGTGAGCACTGCAAGGTCTGCAGGGGCCTGAAGTGCTCTGAGTGTCAGGAGGCAGGTAGGGGGAGGAGGCAGGCAGCCCAGACCAGCTTTGTGGCGGCCACCCAGGACAGTGCGCAGAGAAGCACACAAAATTTGAAAATGGCTGCTGCCACAAAGCTGGTTTTTCCAATGGTGGTGGCCAGCTTTGCAGGAGGGCCGCATCAACCCTCGTCCTGGGCGGCATGCAGCCCCCGGGTCTTGTGTTGGACACCCCTGATTTAGATCTGTTGGGACCAATCACAATTATTATGAGGAGACCTTTGGCATCTCCCCTAGCCCCACAAGATACAGCGATAGCAATTTTGGCTGGCACTTGGGAAAGATCAAATTGGGCCCTTAGTCTTTATAATTTACTGGATTAGTGCTAATATTAATTGTTTCATATTCTACAATATTTGCAGATACTAGATGCGCAATCCCTTGTTCCATTTAGCTGGAGTGGAAAACCCTGCTTTGCAGACAGCTATTCAGTCACCTGATACATGAAATGTTTACTAAAGTTTGTGAACAATTCATGCTTTGTAAAGCTTTTTGAGAGTATTTAGCAAGGCTGCTTGTAGCTGTTTTGGAAATTAATCCTAATTCTATAAGCCTCTTGAAGTGAGTTTAAAAAAAATAACTTGAATAATTTGCACAGTATCTAGTTTTGGCCATCTATTTCCTTTTTCTATGTTAATTATACAAAGTCCTTCATCACGTTTGTCTAAATTAAAAAAGGATGACAGACCAATGTTGTCCAATAAAAAGATGTTCCTTTGCGAAGGTGGGTAGATGATTTCTAGCATTAACCATTTTGATTATTCGACATCAGGGGTGTCCAACCTTTTAACTTCCCTGGGCCGCAATGGAAGAAGATGAGTTGGTTTGGGCCGCACATAAACACTAACAACTTTTTTAAAAAGTAGAACAAAATGTAGGACATCCTAGGATCTTGTCCTACATTTTTTAAACCTTGGAGTCTCATTGATTTTAATGGGGCTTATTTCTGAGTAGGCATGATGCATAGGGTGGGCAGCAATCCTCTCCGAGCTAAACCTTGGAGTAAGTCTCATTGATTATCATGGGGTTTTCTGCTGAGTAGCCATGCATAGGATTGGGGTCTCAGACTGCAACTTGGGAGTAAGCCACATTGACTTTAGTGGGGGTTACTTCTGAAGAAGCATGTTGCATAGGATGGGTTGTGATCCAATCGAAGCTTAACCTTGGAGATATGCTGCAATCCTGAACACACTTTCCTGGGAGTTAGACCCACGATGGGTCTTACTTCTGAGTAGACATGGTTAAGGTTGCAGCATATCTACTTAGCTCTCTGAGTGCCAGAAGGCAAGCAGGGGGAGCAGCCAGGCAGCTCAGACCAGCTTTGTGGCGGCCATCCAGGGCAGTGCGCAGAGAAGGATGCGAAATTTGAAAATGGCTGCTGACACAAAGCCGGTTTTTCCAATGGTGGTGGCCAGCTTTGCAGGAGGGCCGCATCCACCCTTGTCCTGGGCCGCATGTGGCCCCTGGGCCTCGTGTTGGACACCCCTGATCTACATGATGGGGAAAAAAGAAATATATATGATTAGTATATAAATTGTACACACCAAATAATTTCTCTGTCCTTTGGTGTGAGATTCTGTTCCAATAGATACCAGGGTTTCCAGAGTTGAAGTTAACAACTTTCATCCATGCTGTGGGTGCTTCTAAAGAATTGGCAGAGAACAAATGAAGATAATTGTTCTTTAAATTTGTAATCCAGTCGATGGGTTTAGTGCACTTGCATTAAAAATTCAAAGAACAGATTTTTATGCCACCTGAACCCTGAACATTGAAAGTCAGCTTAAAAAGAAAGTTTTTATGACATTTCTGGAAGATGTCTGAGCCTGGGCGAATCACCAGGAAGGAATTCTATAATTGATACTATTTCTGGAACATGCCATGTCTTGCCTGATGTCAACAACTTTTGAGCACAAGTCTGAGGAACAAAAGAAAATATCTTCTGTAGCCTTTTAATTTTTTTTCTTGGCACTGGATCATTTGAAAGCATTTATTTATGATCTATTGTGTTACAAATGAATATCTGCTTTCATATGCCTGTTACTTGAGGACCTAGAAAATGAATAGAATAACGATGATTCCTGTGATGGTTATTATTTTCAGATCTCTGGTTAATTTGGGGATATTTTTCTCTTGCCAACTTAGAGGAAATTTGGAGAAAGATTTCATAAAATCATCAATTACTGTTGAAGTAGAATAATGCTGTGATGATGAAGAGATATAGGCACTCTTTCAAGTGGGTGTTCCTCTGTTATTTAGGAAAGGGAGAGTATCTAGCCCTACACACCCCCAGCAATGTCTGTTGTAGTGGCTTCTGCTGGTGTTCTTTTGCATTTTAGATTGTGAGCCCTTCTGGGACAGGGACCCATTAGCTATTAATTAGCTATTAATTTTTTTCATTTTCTTTATAAACCGCTTTGTGAACTTTTTAGTTGAAAAGTGGTATATAAATACTGTAGATAGATAACAGGGCTGTGGGTGGTGCAAGCGGTAAAGACACTGTGCCTGTTAACCACCAGGCCCCACAAGACAGGGTGAGCTCCTGTCCTTAGCCCAGCTCTGCGACGCCAGCTGGATCCAATTGTATAGGCTCTGCCTTTCCATTGGACTAATTCAGTGGTGTGGAGAGGGGGATCTGCTGCTTGGGTAACAGCCAATCCTCCATAACAATCCAACCCAGGCTTTCGTGCTTCACATGCAGTGTATGCAGCGCTGAGCATGATACCATAGTCTTTCAAGACTGACGGAGGCCTGCTTAAGATACATAACTTAGAAAGTTGTATAATAAACAGCATCAACTAGGATGAGAGGGTTGGTGTTTTTTTAATTTTAATTTGGGAAAATGTGTCACTCAGTTCGGTGTCAGCTGTGGATGTGTGGTATAAATCTCTCAAAATAAAAAACTAAACAAGGAGGTCTTTTAAAATATGTAAGCTATTATTTACAACCACCAAATGTTCTGACATACTATCATGTCTCAAGTAAGAACTGGCTTAGAGCCCAATCCAGAGCTCTACAGCGAGCCCTCTGCTAGGCTGAGTGTCACATATGTGTCATAAAGTGCTGGCCAGGTGATGAGGTAGCATGGCATCATTTGGTGCTGGACTAGTGCTAGTGGAACGCTGGTTCTCCACTGCTTGGAGATTGCCTGGACCACTGGACAGCAGATAGGTGAATTGGGGGCAAGGGGCAAAAGAGGGTGAAAGCCCCCTTCATCTGAGGAACCACTAGCCACTGCCCAGTTGTGCACAAGATACTGTGGCTGCCATTTTGGTGCCATGACAGTCCCAACGCCCCTAAGACAGCTTAGGACTGGGCTGCCCATACTGCAGTATAATTGTGTGTGTTTCCTTGTCTTTTGCCCATTTCTATATCTATAAAATGATTTCATGCACCAATCCTCAGTTCTTTGTTTCTATTATCAATGTGTTTTCTGACTTCATTTGAAAATGGGTGGCATTTAATGAACTTGAATTATAAAAATTTATAAGTGACACTTAGTAAATTACTAAGCATTGCTTTGTTACTTTAGGGCATCCAAAACATTTAACATCTTATTGCTATTTTTTTACCTTGTCCTTTTATAATCCAAGCATCTTTCATAATGGACTACGTGGGCAAACTAACATCTTGTTTCAGGTTTTTTATGGTCTGTAGTGCTTGAGACGGCAAGGCAGTGTCCTTCACTTGATAATGTAATATATGTGTCCTTGCACTGAGAAGCTTCTGTTCATCTTGAACATGAAAGCTTAACTGAGCAAGAGCAGATCTGTAAAAGCACTGACTGTATTGGTACTACTTTGGACGGTGGGCTAATCCAAGGTTTGATGAGATTAGAAAAAAATGATAGTCCTGATGCCAAAGGGTAAGCAATTCCTATCTGCCTTGAAGACTGCAGCTCTTCTAAATGAGCAGCAGCATATATTTATCTGCTGCTCAAGTATTTAATATATTAGGAAGCTTGTGGTCCATGTGATTGAGCATTTCATTTTTTGTTTGCCTGTTATCTTCATTCGCTGCTGACTTTAAAAGTCATCAAGTGGTTTTTATCTTGCAGAAGTTAGATTTTAACAGCATTTTAACAATGTATATCATTCTTGTACTAGAAGAGTCTCATGGGGTTAAACCTTAGGATAGAGTGGTCACTTGGGGAAGAAGCATAGTGTTCTAAGATAACAGCCAATTGCAACCTTGCTGATGCTTAAAAGCAGGTGACTACCTGTCATAGGTGGTCATAGGTAGACCACCCATAGTCAGGGCTGTGGGTGATGCAAGCAGTTAAGACGCTGTGCCTGTTAACCAGCAGGCCAGGGTTCGAGACCCGGTTCGGCCCCACAAGACAGGGTGAGCTCCTGTCCTTAGCCCAGCTCTGCAACGCCAGCTGGATCCAATTGTATTGGCTCTGCCTTTCCATTGGACTAATTCAGTGGTGTGGAGAGGGGGGATTTGCTGCTTGGGTAACAGCCTATCCTCCATAACAATCCAACCCAGGCTTTGGGTGACTACCTAAAAATTCCAAATAAGCAACTTTGAATTACAAGGACAAAAATCAAGATGTTGGAAATGGTGGTGGTGGTGGTGGTGGGGAGAGAGAGCAGCAACACAGGTGTAATTTGAATGGCTCCATTTGAATGGCAGGACACTTGTAGGAAATGGCAAATGCCATTCAGTAGAAGAACACTTTCCCTGAAGCAGAAAGCAGTAATACTACTCTTTTCCTCCTTAGCTGTAGGTTGAGCAACATGTTGGAGTTTCACCTTCCGCTTCACTTATCTTGTGTGAAGAAGCAGCTGATCTGGGCAGATCTGAAAAAAATTACAGGACTAACAAAGACTATACACTTATTCATCATTTTTAATGAGGAGGTTAAAGGAACTTTGCAGAAAATAGAAAATGTTAAGGCAGGCATGTAAAGATGGTCATTAAATACTCCAGTAGTGCTGTAGACAGTGTATTGTTGCTGCGCAGGCTAGTAAAATAAGATAAGTAAATTAGCTGTCTTGAGTGTCCTTTGAGGAGAAAGGCAGGGTAAAATATCAAGCAAATTACAAGATAGGATTTTGTAATTTTGGCCTTTAGGATCTAACACATCAATACGCAATGGACTTCCATGTGGAACATCTGTCCATGCGACTGACTGAAGAGCTTATTTCTAATTTCTGAAACTCCCTATTTTTTGTTGTGCAAATGTGTATTTTCCTTGTACCAGTACAGTGTAACAGTAGAAAACACCCTTTTCTAAATATGTCACAATAACACTGTGGGAAGAGCAGCTTTTAAGGGAAGTGAACAGTGAATCTTGGTGTTTCCCCTTAATGGAATGATACAGAGCATTAGTTACATCGCTTACAAATTTTACTTGGTGTGCCTTTGGAAAAACATCGCAGCCTGAAGACTTGCTGACAGCATTAAGATACATTTTGAAGTTCAGTTTGGTATTAAGTTTGTCTATAATAAAGAATTCTTATTCTGAGTTTGACTTAACTGTCCTTGATTTAGGATTCTGTTCTGTGTTGACTATAGAAAACGAAGAGTTGCTCCATATTTTAATATAACATTGGAAGGTAAGATAGGTGCATATAAATAATTTTGATTTTGAGTTTTGTTACCTGTTGGGAGAGGGGTGTCTCACATGTGAGAAATTATATATATGTAGTGGTGCCTCACATAACAAGTTTAATTTGTTCTGGAAGCATGCTTGTTATGTGAAACTCTCCTTATGTAGAGCGGATTTTCCCAAAGGAAATAATGGAAACTCAGATGATTGGTTCCAGAATCTAAAAAATTTTCATATAAAAATATTAACTGGATGTAAAAATTATGACAAAACACTGGAATTGAATTCAGAACATGCATTCAATGTTCTGCAATCCAAGACACTTTCCTGGGAGTAAGACCCATTTAACACAATGGGACTTACTTCTGGGTAGACATGGTTAGGAGGCTGCAATCCAAGACCCTTTCAAAGTGTCTCCCCGCTTTCTCCTTCTTCTCATCCTAAGCCTCTCTCTCCCCTGCTCCCTTCTGGTTAGCCCTGAGCTGTTTCCCTCTTCTCCTCTGCTCTTCTCTCCCTCTGCCCAGCAGACGCCCGGCCACAGGAGGAACAGCGCAGAAGTGTTGCTTTCGCTATGGACAGGCACGCTAGGCAGCCCTGACGCTTTTTAAAAGGGCTGCCGGCCAGCATGTCTGCCCCAACTGCCAACAAGTGTGCTTGTTAAGTGAAGCAACACTTGTTATGTGAGACAGAATCCTAGAGAAATTTTTCCTTGTTTTGTGGATAAGCAAATTTTTGCTTGTTATGTGTTTAATGAGGCACTTGTTAAGCGAGGTACCACAGTATATAGTTAGAAAGTATATAGACTGACCAGAGAGGTTATTATATAGTAGTTGGCACTCACTGCACCCCCTTCTATATATCACTTCATTGATGAGTAGAGGAGTTGCTAAATATTATGTTTGAACGAGGTGGGAAGTTGTCTGAAAAGGGCATTCCTCCCAGGAAAGTGTAGAAACCAGCAGCCAGTTCTGTTTTAACCCATGTTGCAGTCATGAATACCAGTGGTTTTAGAGACAGAACAACCCACTCAGTTTCTAGGGAACATGGACTAGGCAGGCAATGATTCAAAGAATGACCCACTTATTAAAATCCAAAAGGAAGGGGAAGTAATTAAAACAATGGGTTGAAGCTAAGCTAATTGCACAGAGGAAGGAATAAAATAAAGTGTGGAACACAGCTTGAGCATCGGCAGTGCTGGATGTGAAGTTGAGCAAAATCCACCAGTAGGCAATTATGGGGAAACTTGAAAAGCAAAATTTCATATTGGGTACTTCTTCCAAGGGCACGGGAAAGGTATCTCCCCAGTCTCCAGGAGTCAGGTGAGGGCTTGGCATGAAAGCAAGCCCTCACTCATCTTCATCAAAACTGAATATTGAGATTGTGAATATTGTGAATATTCACACTTGAGATTGTGAAGCTTTTGCCATCAACTGGGTGCCCTTTCCTGCTGGTTGTTGACTGTTGGAGAGTGTGCTTTTTTGACATATGCCTCAACTGTGGAGTGTCCTCCTAAGGAGATCATCTGTCTTTATTTGACCTTTTGGTGCAGGGGTCTCCTATTTCTGATGGTTCGTTTTCTGATGGTTCTGCTCTTTCAATTATACCCAGAACTCATTAATTCAACACATGCTCCACTCTTTCAACCTCTCTCTTCTAGTCTAAAGGCTAAAACTGTCTTCCCTGATGTTGATTTACATACAAAATGGTGATCAAACTGTTTTTGACATTTCCTTATTACTTTCTTTAGTAAATAACCATCATTCAAAAAAGATATTCATTGCCCACACATGCCTTTGTTCATTTTACTGTAATTTGTTATGTATTTTTGGTAGGTGTAAATAAATTTTTGTTTAGTCATTTGCAAGTGATATTTATGTCTTTTTTGGTGGCCATTTTGCATTTGTAAGCTAATAAGGACAGGGTTCCACTTTCAATGGTTTTCACTTTTAGATGGTGTCCAATAAGTGGGGGATGCCTCTCTAACCTGTCCAATAAGTGGGGGATGCGTGTAATTCAATTTTGATGCTTGATTTAATGAAGTTAGTTTAATCTGTTTGGTTCATGACCCAATTTGGTTTCTAGGTACCTTATAGGCTGCAGAGTGATTTGCTATGCTTTTTCACGTTATATCTTGCCACGTATTCTGTTCTGTCTTAAAATGCTATGGTTCTTATTCCTTTTGTTGGACCACCTGAATTAATACAGTATTTGGGAGAAAATCAGCATAAAATTGAGCTTTGGCTATTGAACTTTGATATCCCCTTGAAAACCTATAGTTGTTGGAGAACAAAAACAATCAAAAGTGTTTTA
Source organism: Cryptoblepharus egeriae (assembly GCA_030015325.1). Lineage (NCBI taxonomy): Eukaryota > Metazoa > Chordata > Lepidosauria > Squamata > Scincidae > Cryptoblepharus > Cryptoblepharus egeriae. The sequence goes on from JAREYC010000004.1 coordinate 16,802,797, forward strand.
AAAGTGATGAATTGAAAGACATCAACCAAATAGGTTTGCAAAGTTGAGTCAAATATTTGAATACTGTACTTTGCATGCAATTGCTCAGCACTCTTAATCACAGCACTTTAAAAAGCTCATTCAAAGCCCCCAAATGTACTCCTGTTTGCTTTTTTAAATAAATAAAAAATTCAGTTGTCCTTGTGTTTGGCTGATGGCTGACTGCCGCTTCCACTTGAGAACACACAGCACCTTATCTGAGAACAGTACTGTCAAAACAATAGGCAAATAACCAAGGCATTTGCAACAGTATGTTGGGTGTTGCAGCTTCTAACCCTGAAGTAATGCTTTTAGTTCCTTTTTTAAAAACTATCTTTTTGTTATGGCTTGGGTCTTGCAAGAAAGCAGACAGTAAAAAAGGTTGCTTTTACAATATCTTAACAGCTAGGACACATCCACTATTTGAAGAAGTGGCCTGTATCCCATTAAAGCTTAAATTAATAATTCCTTAGCCTCCAAACTTATTCCATATTTTTTTGAAAGTTGTGAATTTTCTAATCCGGAAGGAAAGCCCAACGTGGCTTCTAACATCATAGTAATACACAATAAACAGCATAAACTCACGTCAATTAAACAACCACAAAACCGCCAGCAGAAGAACAATTGAAAAGTAGTAGAATATTTAGAGCAAAGAGGGAACAAGTAAGTGCCCAGTGGGCAAAATAATCCTTATTGCCCTCTACTGCAGTGGTTCTCAATCTTCCTAATGCCATGACCCCTTTATAAGTTCCTCATGTTGTGGGGACCCCCAACCATAAAATTATTTTCATTGCTACTTTATAACTGTAATTTTGCTTCTGTTATGAATTGTAATGTAAATATCCAATTTGCAGGATGTATTTTCATTGTTACAAATGAAATGTGTGTTCTATGCACACATTGAACACAATGGGATTTATTTCAGGTATGCATAGGATTGGGCCCTGAGGCTGCAATCCTATCCACATTTACATGGGAGTAAAGGCCCCCTGACTATAATGGGATTTATTTCAGAGTAGGCATGCATAGGATTGGGCCCTGAGGCTGTCAGTCAGCCCTAGTGCGCTCACAGCTACAGCCGGAGGTCTGGCAAGCCTGACCTGGCCCCCTGCACCAGGGGTCTTTAGGTGACCCCCAGGAAACCTCTAGGTGACCCCCAAAGGGGTCCTGACCCCCACTTTGAGAAACGCTGCTCTATTGTATAATGCCAACATGGAAACAGCAACACTAACCTCAAAGGGGAGTTACTCCCACAGACTGCACATAAATTTGTCTTGCATAGCCTCACCTTCTGTCTGCACCGGACATGGCCAAGAGTATTGTCACTGAACCCAGAAGCTTCCTGCATCTCCAAAGCCATATAAATGACAAAAACTTTATTACAGTACTTGGAAACTGCCTCCTCTGACTCACCCCTCTAAATGGAGGAAGTATAGCCTGCCAAAAGCCTGGCTTTCACCATGTAAGATTTTTTTTAAACAAATAGTGAATAAAAGTAAATAAAATGTATATTTATTTAGTGTATGGCATACAATACATAGGCTTTTGATATATAAACTAAATCAAATGTCAGTGTTCTCTCCATCCAGTCATTCAAGGAGAGTAGCCTACACTGAAAAAAATCAGACACTGGCCTGGTATATGCTCTCAATTTACAGCCAGACACAATGTGGTGTATAGTTGAGGAGCACTATTGTCACACTCCTGGGGTAGATACTAGACCTAATAAACGAGTCCTGGCACATACCATGTTGGGTACAATCCTATTGAAAGTTGTCCAGTGCTGGTGAAGTAGGTCAAAACCTGGCACCTTTCTTATAGGATCATCTAAATATCTACCTGCATTTGGGCATATAGCAACCCATTTAGCTTTTCATTGGGGATTGATGTTAAAATTGTTAAAACAACTTGTGCAAGTGCATATAAAAATTATGCAGTGATCATAATGAACACTTGTCTAAATTCTCTTTAACTGAAAGACACTCTGGATGGTTCACCATTTGATGCTATTGGAATTCAGTAGCAACTATTTATAATTCTGTGCCTAATTTCTATACACTGTCAGGTGCAGAGGAAGCAGCTGTTGCAGTGGTGTGGGGGAAACCCCAGATCCTTGTGGTGCACCACTGTGTACAAATAGCTTGCTGGGTGGAGAACTTGTACTGACCCTAAGCTTCCATTTTATACGTGTAAACCAGCGTAGCCTTGATGAATAAAGTGTTATTTTCGCTATTGGCCTCCTGAAAGTCACAGCCACCTTAATTTCCCTTTAGCAAAATGCAAATAATTGCTACCAGCTTTGTCTCTTATTTTCTTTGTGGTGTTCCTCATAAGTAGGTGGAAGGGTGAAACTTCAGTGGCGAACTGCAGTTTTAGTGTTTTTATGCCGCAGCTTTTTAGATTCCTTATGGCGTTTCTGGCTTTTAAACTCGTGTTAAATTCTAATACAGTTTGTCCAGAATGAAATATTTCAGTATTCAGAAGCACTTCACTGCTCCTGCTTGAATGTTTCTTGATGTGCTCTTTTAGCCTTTCTTCGTTGCTTTGTGTAGTTAAGGTAGAAATGGAAACTTCACTGAAAAAAAATGGGAAATTGTTTGCACGTGTTCTGAATCTTGGCTCTCCCACTCTTGTACTTGCATCTCATACCTTGAAGATTTAAACTTGCCTGAAAATGTCTGCAGCTTGTTATGTGGAATCTATTTTTAGGAGCCTGGCTCCCCATCTCGGAGTTGGTTTCTTCTCCAGCCACCTGCTACTCGCTACAATTTGCACATATGTTTCTGTACAGAAGTTGCCTGTGGCTTTTTGGCATGCAAGCTACTATTCACAGAACATAAACATGGTGTTCTGTCCCCATTGTAAGGTACTGAAAAAATTCACAAGTGAAAGAAGCATTTACAGTAAGCTTTTTCCTGAATAGATTGCAATGCATGTAAATGTCCCATGTATAGTGTTAGTATTCTAGGCATGGGTGCTGGAAGACTTTTCAACACAAATTGTTCTGGGTCTTGAGCTCTCGTCCTTTTGGAGAAAGGGGAGAAGCAGGAAAGCAAACAGTCAGCAAAAAGTAAACCAAGACGGAATGGAGCAACGAAGGAAGGAGCAAGGATAAAGGAAAATTTTGGAAAATATAACTTTACAATAATCTCTTACCCTAAAATCCAGAGTAACTACAGGAAGACTTAAGAGGCACTTACTCTGGATTGCTCTATGCATTTCCCATAGGTGCACCGTAACTATGTCAGTGTAAAAGGTCCCGTAGTTACTCTGGATTGTAGCCAAAGGATGCAATCTTAACCATGTCTACTCAAACATAAGCCCTATTGTGTTCAAGGGGACTTACTCCCAGGAAAGTGTCTTTAGGATTGCAGACTAACCCTACAATCCAGAGTAACTACGGGAGCACATAAGAGACATTATGTGCACCCATAGTTATGGCATCACCTAGTTTAAACCTATGGGAAATTGATATTGCAATCCAGAGTAAATTGTTCTTACACTGGAGCAAGGACTCCCCGTAGTTACTCTGGATTGCACCCTAAGGCAACAAACCACCTTGTCAGATCCTTTGCCAATATAGTATTCCATATTGACACTACTTGACCAATGATATGAATAAGTACCATCTATACAGTCCTGGCATTTGTCTGGAGCGAGTGAGATTTTTGTTCAGTGAAGATTTTAGTCAATGCTGACTAAAAGTGATGGACTGTGTTGTATATTTCCATCTACCACCATTTTGGGATAAAGGCGCTGATTAAAAAATTAGATCCATAACTTCATCAGTGGCACAAATAGTTCCATGGTGTGGAATTGCTGTTTTTTCCTTTTTAAAGCATCTTAATTTCTAATAGTCTTTCTTTGTTCTGTTGGATTCTTCCCCCTGCCTCCCTAGTTACCCTGTTTTCTTGACATTTTTCCAGCTGTGCTTTTTCGTGTTTTTCTTATTTAGTGGCGCATCCCCTCCTGTATCTGATTTTCCTACAATTAGTATGCCTTGTGACTTTCAAGTCTTTCTCTTCCACTACATCTTAATGGTTTCATGATGTAACATTACCTTAACTTGTTATCAACAAATGTTTCATGATGTAACATTACCGTAATTTGTTATCAACATGGATGGGCTGTGGGTGGCGCAAGCGGTTAAGACGCTGTGCCTGTTAACCGGCAGGCCAGGGTTCGAGACCCGGGTCGGCCCCACAAGACAGGGTGAGCGCCTGTCCTTAGCCCAGCTCTGCGATACCAGCTGGATCCAATAATTCAGTGGCGTGGAGAGGGGGGATTTGCTGCTTGGGTAACAGCCTATCCTCCATAACAATCCAACCCAGGCTTTCGTGCTTTGCATGCAGCATATGCAGCGCCGAGCACGATACCATAGTCTTTCAAGACTGATGGAGGCCTGCTTTTTTATCAACATGGTGGCAACTTGTCTCTATCCTGTACTTCTCTTTCATAGTGATACAAATCTGTGATTCCATACCACTTTCCTGGAGCAGCTTCATAATCTTAGAAGGGATGACCTCTTGTGGTGCTGTTGTACTTATGAATCTGCCTTCTATACACCTGAGTTATAGCCTTAAATCCTTGCTGGGACACTGTTGAAGAAAGAAACTTCAAAGAAAGTGAATTGACACTTGACGTATGTTGCTATTTAGTTGTGGCCAGCTCTTTGTGACCCCATGGACATGTATCACCAACATACTGTACAATTAATTGGTGAATTGATTAATGTAGTGCATTAATGAATTAATGTAGGGCATTAAAAATGAGCAGTCCTATCCTAAACTCCCCTTCCAGCCTGGCGCAAATCCTGAAAGTGTTGCAAAAGTTTCTCAGTTTTTAAAACCTTTTAAGACTTTGGCCCCGAATAAGCGAAAATTTCTTGCTAACGTTAATTGTAAATGCAGCAAGCCCAGGATTCTTAAGATTTTCAAAAATGATAAATGTATCTTGCATTTAAAAAATAAAAGTTAAGTGTTAGTAAATTTATTTTTAGTATGATGACAAGGAATCCAGTTTGCAGAATTTTTTTAAAGCAGTACTGCAAATCCAGACTAGTATTCCAGGAAAAAAATGTTTGTGGATTCTGTCAACCTGAAGCAAAGTGCATGACCATTGGAAATGTTTTTATAGGAAAGAACCTTAAAGTTATTGGATAAGGTAGCCTCATAACTTGTGTACCCCCATCTCCCACCTCGTATGTGTAATGGAGGAGTTAATTCTACAAGTATGAAATTTTGTCTGAGCTGTGTAAAAAGTTGGTATTCCAAGTGTGCACAGCTGGTGCTAAATCAGCAGTCATTTAGCAGCAGAATAGGAAGCTGCTGGGAGACATTAAAAAGAGTTGAAGCCCATAGATATAGCATCCTAATCCCTTTCTGACTTCTGCTGCTACTGAAAGGCAGAGTGACTTTCCATGCATCTCAAATGGACTATTCAGCTTATGCAGGGAGGTTGCCCTCATTTTATCTTTGAATAGTCTTTACTCTGAGCTATCCAGATCTGGAAAAAGAAACTGAATGCAGATTTATTCCTTTAGAAATCTGTTATAATCGGTCTTTAAATTAAGAAATTCATTGCAAATGCTAACTCCCTATGTAACATTTAACACTCAAGCACTACCTACACCCCTCTCCCTTTTAAACTAACTCATGCTGTGCAGTGTCTAAATATTTTTAACACTAGCTTATTCCAAGTTGTATTCAATACCTAATTAACAAGAGCTGGAATCCAAAGGCATATAATCTGCTGTGTGCATATGGGTTCTTTTTTAGCTTAGTTGTAGCTAAAAAACCTATTTATTCCTTCTCCAAAACCATTCCTGAAGGTTGGATGATCTTTTGGAATGGAAATCTGTTTCCCTCCCTGCACCACAGCTATCCCAAGAAGGAGCAAAACTGGAAAAACCATGTATGTACTGGACCTTTTCTTGACTCCTGGCCAAAATGTTTGTAGGGAGGCTTGAATTTCTAAAAATCACTTCTTAGTTGGTGCCTCCAGCATGGAAGGAACACCCTCCCCATATTTCATCCTTTTAGGTCCAGTGGTTTTCTCTGGCACCAATGCATTCTGGCGTAAGCCTGGGCAAAGGGCTTCTATGTGATCTAAAAAGACTGTAGGGAGGGATCTGGTATGGAAGCGCTGTGGATACAGGCACACATAAACTCCTGAGCAAAAGCTCAGTAGTGTGAGGTGTTGCTATTTGGATCATCCCCTTCTGCTTCTTAAAAAAGAATTGCAATCAGATATCTTCATATGTGAATTTTCCACCTACCTCTAGTTATCCATCCCTCTGTTACAGGAATCTTCAGAAAGGTACTTGTGATCAGTGTGGACCCCTTTTAAAATGACCAGTGGAAGCTTCTGATAGCCATTTTAAAGGGGTCCATGCTGGTCACATATTCTGAAGGTCTCTGTAAGCTCTAGAAGGTCTCTGAAGCATTCATAGATCTTTGGCATTTCCTGCTAAAGTCTGCTGGCTTCCTGAGGGTCTTCACTGGATTTTTCTAATAGCAAAAAAGGTATCACTTTCCCCATGGTAGCTCTTATACCTAATCCCATTGATCTGAAAGGATCAATGGTATGTTATTTGGAAATCCCCTATCCACTAAGGTTTTTAGGACCCTGAATCTAGCAGATGAGACTGTAATGCTTTTTATGTAATACATGCTGATTTAGCACTAAATGTATAGCCCTGTTGCTATTGTTCCAATATTAATTATATGTTTTTATCTTTGAAATGGAAAAGACCGAGTTCTGAGCGCTTGGTATCCTGGGAACGTTTGTTGGACAATGCTGTGCTATTCCAGAAATGTAAAGAATGATGCTAGATGCCTGGCAACCCTAAAATCCATCTCTATTTTGAATGAAAATTTAAAAATACTGTAATGGTGAAAAGCAGTTAAAGATGTTGTGCATTTGCCCCAAACAATGAAAGTTATCGGGTGCCAGAAATAGCCCTCATGCTTCCTGTTTTCCTGTCTCTGTTTCACTCATAAAACTATGACAGATTATGACATGTTTGTCCACAATGCTATCCTTACTTTCAAGACAATCCTGTGTCTTGATGGCATTTGTCTGACCTTCCCGTTTGTATGTTGGAAGTTACATTTTATGTACTCAGTTGAACTTTAGCGAAGCTCCCCTGGCATTTCAGCAATGTGGCAGGATAAGAAGGAGAGGACATTCTTTGTATTTTTCTGCCTTTATGTGCATTTGCTTCTTGGTTTGTCTTTTTACAGCCTAATTAAATTCTTTCTGTACATGTTTGTGGGGAAGGATTGTAGCTGAGTGGCAGTGCACATGTCTTGCATGGAGAAGATCCTAGTATCTCCAGCTAGGGCAAAGAAGAATTCATGCCTGGAACCTCAGAAAGCTGGTGTCCCTCTGTGTTGACACACTGAGCCGGATGCATCAATAGTTTAACTGTGTTTATGAGAACTACCTATTTATTGTACTGTGATAGTAGTTTCAATTAGCATCACCATGCCATTTTTTTTTGTAATTAATGTGACAATTTTCTGAATACTCGCTTCCTCCTTGGAATATATTAATCAGAAACCAATGTTAGGGGAAATTCCTAGAGCGGGCCAAAGAAGATGATTTTAAAGACAAATCTTGCATGTATTAAACTGTTAAGATTTATGTGCTTAATCCATATTAAAGGCACCAGCAACAGAGTACAGCTCTGATCAGAGTACAGTACTCTGACAATGGAGTATTGGTGGGCTTGCAAGATATTTAAATTGAGGAGAGATGTGCTATGGGCTCCAGGGGAAAGTGTACAGCCAACAAAACTCTTGAGGTCTGTCTCTTATTTGGTAATAAGAAAAGATGCTGCTGCATTTTTCTGCCAAGGCACCAACATATAATTTTTCGGAGATATATCATTCAGTTATGTTTCAGAGCTAGACCTCTAGCCAGTCTGGATTTTCTGCTTGCCAAGTGAAAGTCTTCCTAATGGAAGAACAGGATTTTGCTGTGCAACTGCAGATGAAAATAGTGGTTTGTGTAACAAGGACCTGGGTAAGGCTGCAATCCTAAAGACACTTTCCTGGGAGTTAGACCCACTGAACACTATGGAACTTACTTTTGGGTAAACATGGTAGTAGACTTTGAGTAGACTTCAGTAGATTGTGCTCTATGTTGAAATCAGTCAAAAGGAGGAAGCAAGCATCCAACTACATTCCCATCCCAGTGCCCTGAATGTACAGAGAAAGGAAATGATGCAAATAAAGCAGAACCTATTCAGTTTCTCCACCAGATAAAATTGTGTTTGCTCTCCTGTGTGCATATACGATACGTACATTGTTCTTGAGCCCCAGGCGTTCAGAGACTATTCCTTCACTTGTTTGGGCATGGGGTGGACTGATTCTTTCTAAAATCTGTTGATCTAGTTCAATTAACTTCATTTATTCCCCCAAATGACATGCTTTTTTGGTTCTTTGCGAGCAAGAGAATTTGAATGGCAAGAGGCTGAGAGGTGGTGACTAAGTTAAAGTTCTAGATGGTTTCATGAGATCTGTAAAGGACATGAATAATGGAATGTACGTGAGAAGGAGCTGTTTCAAGAAAGCTGTTTCAAGAGTTACAGTAGAGTCAATAGACGTTGCCTAGCTGAGGGATAAGTGTTTTTGATGTATTAGGCTGACGGAAAGAGAAGAAACCTTTCTGCTTTATGGCTTATTGACAGCCACAACTGGATCAACTCTGCTAGTCATCCCCTGGTGGATGCACCTGCTGCAACAAAATATGTTAATCCTGAGAGTAGAACGGACAAGTGGCAGTATCAGCAGGCTTTTCAACATGGTTATGACTATTCCACTTGTTGCCACTGTCACAGACCCAGCTGGTCCAGAGATTACCATCCCTTTTCCAAGGAATCTCTACCTCTCTTTTCCCTAACAAAGCCTGTAACTTTCTCCATTTCTTTCTCCACTAGTCCAGGTAGTAAGAAACTGGCATCCCCCACTTATTGGACGGGTTAGGGACCGCAGCACAGTCCAAAAGTGAAAACGGTTGAAAAGTGGAACCCAGTCTTTTTTAGTTTATAAATATTGCTTCTGGTGTTTTTTTTAGCTAGCAAAGTACGCAAATGCCCCCTTTACGTTGCAAATTCCTGCAGCCATACAAAGATTTCTGCAAATAGATTCTCATTAACTCCTTTGGGAATGGAATTAGAGCAGGACTTACAACATGCGGGAAGGCAATTTTGGTCTTAATAGCAGAGGTTGAAAGAGCGGAATGTGCACTGAATGAATGAATGAGTTCTGGATATAATTGAAAGGTGCTGAAGGAGTGGATCATCAGAAAATGAACCTCAGAAAGTGGGGGATACCTGAGCTTGGTTACTATAGAATCTGGTTTGACACAGAATCATAACAGAACTGGACTCCTTCATACAACTGCTAATATGTTATTAATGTTAAAATGGCATTTGCACATTCTCGAAAAGTGAAACATGTATTTTATAGGGAAAGGGAAAGAATTTATAGGGAAAGGATACTGACTTCTTTGATGTCTGACATTAAAAAACTGTACAGTCCTGATTTAACAAATGCCAAAACAGAAATATGCAAAGTAGAAGAGATTGGCCTATGTAATGTATTCTACAAAGTCCAGGTTTTCTCAGTGCATAATCTTGTTTGCCTCAAACATAATTTATTTATGCACATAGTACATACTGCCATGCCAATATAGCTGGCAGTGTTCTCAGGATTTGTTCTGGATAAGGCTCCTAGAATTGGAGAATTAAACTCCATGTGCCTGTTTTTTGACTTGAAATAACTACATTCTTATTGGTGATAAAATGATACAGTAATATCATTTTTATGATGGTGATACAGTAATAAGCCATTGGTGCCTGATCCAGCAAGATGCCTCGTTTGTGCAATGCGTGGTCTAGCACATATATAAGGGCATTGTTGAGTATTTCCTACTTTACATGAATTTTTTTGAGAATTTGATGAAAACTTTAATGTTATATAATTAAAGTTGTTTTTGGAATATGTAGCACTCATGTTGGAGATGGTTTTAATATGTGTAATTAGTAGTTCATTTGTTTCTGAAACTTGTTTCAATGGGGAAATGTAATTGATTGAAACTGTGTGAAAGGAGATAGGAATTTCTCTTGCTTATAGATAACCAAAGGGAAAATATGTAAATTAGAATAAATCTTTTTTTTAGCATTTCAGAATTAGTGTTTCTCTAATCTAATCTCAGTTTAGGTAAGCATAATTCAGAAGAAATAATTCACCACAGGGCCTTTCTGGGCTAAAAAGAGCAGGGGTGTTTGTGTAAGGCTAGACTGTAATTAACCTTGGTAATTGTTAGCCAAGGAGTACAGGGACAACTTGTCAAAATTTATTAATGAAACACATTTAAACAATGGAAGTGTAGTCATATAGGAATAGAATAAAACATGAATTCAGGTGTGGTTAGCATCTGAGATTTCTGAAAAGCCTATTTTAAAAAGGGAAATGAGAACTTGAAAAGAAAGTGTTCTGTAGCAAAGTACTGTAATCCAACAGCATCAATAGAAGCTGAATTATGTTTCAAACTATGCAAATATTTTACTGTTTTTATTATAAATTGTGTTTTTTGTACAATACATTTATTTGCATTGGGATTATGTTTGGTGGAAGGTGGGATAAAATGGAAAGTGTGTATTTTTTGCCAATTTTGCATCAGTTTTTATATACAATAGGGGACATGGACATAGAGAGAGAAGGTGTTCGTACCCCATTTCTAATCACAGGAATTCCAACTTACATTGCCTCTCATTTCAGCCAGACAGTGAGCATTTACCATATTTTCACTTGCCCCTTCTTGTGATGCCTTTGCAACCATAGGATTAGATCCCAACCACTGGTTAGGCCAGCACAAGTGCTGTGTTGGCTTGGAGGTGTCATAGGGTATTTCTCTGCCATTCTTGGGGGTTCGGCCAATGCATAGACATGCTCTGGCCTCCCCGCATCTTCATGGGAAGGGGTTATGGGTGAGTTGTGCTGGCCTAGATTGCATTCACAAGATGCCCAGAACTTAGATCGCATTCACAAGATGCCCAGAATGTATTTTTGTACTTGGGCATATGTGTCAATATCAAAATTTTATCTATTGTGCAAAAATAGTTTTGTGATCATCATAATATGTGCTGGAAAGGGCATTGCAGAACCACTGGCCCAGACACAGGGACTCTCCAAACAGCACTCTTTTGCTTTCTAAGCTGAGCTCCAGTTGCATCTAGGAGATTGGTAATGTGGACATTTGGTAATGTTAAATTCTGAAAGTCCAGATCCTTTGGCCAAAAGGGTTGCCTACCCCTACTGTAGAGGAAGAGGCTCTCACTACGGAGGCAGTTTAACACTGGATGCTATCCTGAGTGTCTGCTTTGTCACTGTTTTGTGACCAGGGAAGGCTAAACTGACAGCTTACTTTTTTGTTCCTAGGAATCTCTTTATATATAAAAGAGAAAAGTCAGTCACTGACTGACTCACTGACTGACTCACTGACTCATCACCGCCCTGCCAAAACCACCGGGCCTAGAAGCGTGAAATTTGGGGTGGGTGTTCCTTCCATGACGGAAGGGTGCACTAAGAACCAGTTTTCAGAAATTCCAACCGGAAGGGGGTGAACTGGGGCGCAACGTGTTTTCTTCCCTATACTTTGCATTGAAGAAAAAGTGACTGAGGGTTGCTCTGCCCGACCCCCAGATGTAGAAGCATGAAATTCAGGGAGGGAGTTCCTTCTGTCACATGAACACCCACCAAGAACCAATGTCGAGAAATTTAACCCTTAAGGGGCTGAAAAGGGGTGCAACCCTTAAGGGGCTGAAAAGGGGTGCAACGTATACATACATGGGAGACTGAATAACATCCAGCCAATTTGGTGCTTGGTGCCTGGAGCACTTGGGGGGACATTGTTCAGAGGAAGTTGCACATGGGGGGAACTGATGTGCATGGGGGACTGATGCGCATGGGGGAAGTTGCACATGGGGGATATTACGCTGTGGGGGTATTACGCAGTCTTCTAAGCGGGGACTGATGTGCATGGGGGACTGATGCGCAAGGGGGTTGATGAGCATGCAGGTAATGATGCACATGTGGGTATTGATGCACATGAGGGAAGTTGCACATGGGGGGATATTATGCTGTGGGGGGATGGCACTTGGGGGAATTTTACTCCTGCAATGCAGGTGTGCTTTTTGCTAGTACTGTATATGTATAAATGTGGCTGCTAATGGAATTGCTTGTGGCTGCTTGTGGAATGCTGGCGGAATGTAAGCCAATTACAAATGGTGTCCTGTGTCTGTTTCTTTTAATATATATTATGAAAAACTCATCGTTGTGAAGTCTTCACCCTGTATAGTACTTTCTGCCCCACTTCACATCTGGGTCTATGCTACATATAATGACCCTGCATTTCAGAGGAAATGAGGCAACATGGGTATGCCATCTGAATAGAATGCCTTCAAGAATTTCTTGGAGTTCCCAGACTTGTCCAATGTTCTAGCACTAATGCAGCTGCAATGCATCCCCTTGTTAAGTGAACAAATATTCTCATACCTTGAGGAGGTCTCCATGACTGCTCACCACCATCACAGAATGCAATGCATGCCCCGTTGGCTGCCTGACTTGCCAGCATGGCTGTGTTGGCAATGGAAAGTTAGATAGAATGGAATACTGCCCGCCTGCATTTCCTGTTATTACTGCTCATTTGTTCTTCTTTAAAGTTTAAGCTACAAATTCAAGAAAGATGCCTGGAATATCTCTGCAGGGGAAGTAGTGCCTGTTCCCTTACCTAGATCTTTGACCCAGCTGGTTACTGCTAATCAGAGCAGGTTTGAGTAGCTTCTCCTCTGTGTGAGGATACTTGTAGGAAGAACTGGCACTGAGTGCGGTGAACTGTGATAATGGTGAAGTTGGATGATTTTACTTCAATGCCAGTGAAAATTCTTAACCTGCTGACATTTCTTCTAAGTGGCATTTTTTTGTTCCATGGTAACAATCATGAAATCATTTTTCTCTAAGGCTAAAAAAGAGAGTTGTACTTCACAGAGCCATGTTCCCAAAAGAACAGTTTGGGTACACGCCTGCTTTTCTTCACTTCTTGAATGGTGAAACTGAATTAACTCTGACAGCATCTGCTTAGCTCTGTTGACTCTGTTGTTTTACCCTTTTCAACTGGAGGGGGACAAAATTACAATCATCAGGGCGCAAGCGAGTCCATCAGAGAGTTTAGTTGCAAGTACTCACTTCAAATTCTACAGCATAGTGTTTTTGTAAAGACTATAAAGGATATTGAGAACTTGGGCTTTTTTTACTACAGAAGAGATTTTTTAACATTGGTGAACTGATCGGCTACCTTGGACAAGTATTTTCCACCTCCAAAATGGGAATTTTAAAGAACAATTTCACATGCCACTTCAGAGATTTAATAGGATTTAAAGAACTTTGCCTTGGAGGAGGGGAGAGTGGAGCAATGCCAATATCCTACTTAATAATTATAATAATGGGATCTACCATTAGTACTTTACCACCACTTCGGAGGAGTGTTCTTTACCAGGATTTGGGATCAAATGGGCAGACTTAACACAACTTGGGCTTCTCAGCTAACCCTTTCCTCAGATGTCCCTGGAGGAAGTAACCCCAGAACTGGGAAACATTCCAGACGGGCACTCCATTAAATTTGTATGTTGAATGTGGAAGGGAAAATGGTCAAACTGGTCATTTAAACATTTTCTGGAATTATGCAATAAATTATGCATATGTGGCAATATGCATAAATCCTATCTGGTACATAAAATAATACATTTCTTCAGACAAAGCTGCATGGACCTGTATTTATTTCCTAACAATGTCATTATTTTATATCACCTGTGTTCAGTTTCCCAGAAAATGGTTAAAGAAAAATCAAAAGGAAAAAAATTCTTGTGTAAGCCACATGATACTTTAACATATTAGTTTATGGTAGGAACATGCCCATTGCATTAGCTAGATCTATAAAATCTTGTTAAATGCACTTTTACTGGAAGAAGAGTAAAGGGTCTGTTATCTTTATGCCAATAATATGTCTTTGTCTACAGAATGGCACTCCAAAGTACAAGGACTCATTCATTTTAAAAGCTATTGTCTGGAGATAGTGCTGAGCGCAGTTTTGTGTAAAACATCAATAAAAAAAGAAAATATACATATGGAAAATTCCCATAGATTTTCAGGAATTCATTTAGTCAGGTCATAGTACTTGGAAGCCCCTCTGCAATAACAGGTGCTTGAAATACAGTGGTACCTTGCTTAACAAGCGCCTCGCTTAACAAGTGTTTCACTAAAGACCAAAAATTTCCAAGAAATCTTGCTTCACATAACGAGTTCCGCCTCACTTAACAAGCAAGCACGCTATGGGCACGCGTGCTATGCAGCCCTGACACTCCGCATGGAGGCTCTTTAAAAGAGCTGCTGGCCAGCACTGCTGCCTCTAACTGCCCTCAACTTGGGGGCAGTTGCCTGGGAGTGCCATAGGCAGCTGCCCCTTAACTGCCCCCACTGACCACCTTGACCCTCCAGCAGCAGCCCAGGTAAGCTTCCCAGGAAAGTGTCTTTGACTGAAGTCTCCTAACTATGTCTACTTAAATGGGGCTTACTCCCAGGAAAGTGAATAATCCTACAATTATACAATCCTACAATCTTTAGGATTGTAGCCTAAGTAGACTTCATAGGATCTTGCACACTGAATGCATGTTTTGAATTCAATTCCAGTGTTTTGTCGTCATGTTTACATCCAGTTAATATTTTTATATGAATATTTTGGGGGTTGTGGAACCAGTCATCTGAGTTTCCATAATTTCCTATGGAAAAAGCTTCTTCACTTAAAGAGCGTTTCACTTAAAGAGCATGCCTCCAGAACGAATTAAGCTCTTTATGTGAGGCACCACTCTACATGAAAAAGCAGCTACGTCGGGTGTATAGCCCAAAATTGTTTCAGTTCTGGAAATCTAACCAGTACTAACCAGTGATCTACATCTAAGAAACTAACCTAGTGCATCCGATACCATACTAATGGAGAGAGGCCTTCAGTGTTGTGCAACTTGTGGAATTTGTTGTGATCTTGCATTTAATAAGAAAGATTCAATTCCAAGGAAAGCAGAGTTAAGGTGTGTGTGAAGGAGTGTGCAAATAAGTGAGAGCCAAGATTCCTATTTTGTCAGATTTCTCAGTTTTATTGTGTGCTTAGAACAAAATTGCTTTCTCTTCTCCTGGGAAAATTCAATATTATTCCCTTCCTAGGCAAACTGATTTTTCTTATTGGAGGGAGTGTGATAACCAAATAGTATTGTAGTTTCATTTGCTTGCCAGGCTGCAACAATTGGAACAATTTCTGTGCCAGTAAATTCTGTTACGTATGTGCTATCAGTGAAGCTCCCTCCTTTTTGTACTTAAAACATTGGCTGTAATATTTTCTCTCTTTGCTGATATGGATGCTTGTTTATCTATATATATAAAAGAGAAAAGTCACTCACTGACTGACTCACTGACTGACTCACTGACTGACTCACTCATCACCGCCCTGCCAAAACTGGTGGGCCTAGAAGTGTGAAATTTGGAGTGGGTGTTCCTTCTGTGACTGAGGGGTGCACTAAGAACCGGTTTTCGGAAATTCCAACGGGAAGGGGGTGAAAAGGGGCGCAATGCGTTTTCCTCCCTATACTTTGCATTGAGAATTGCTGACTCATCAACATTCTGCCCCAACTGCTGGGCCTGAAGCATGGAATTCTGGGAGTTCCTTCTGTCACCTGAACACCCACCAAGAACCATCTGGAGAAATTAACCCTTCAGGGGCTGAAAAGGGGGCAACGTGTTTCTGTCCTATACTTAACAAGGGAGACTGAACCACATCCAGCCAATTTGGTGCTCAGATCCTGGTGCACTGGGGGATGTTGTTCGGAGGAAGAGGTTGTGCTGGCGCGGATGCTGCGCATGAGGGGAAGTTGCGCACGGGGCAAAGTTGCGCACGGGGCAAAGTTGCGCACGGGGCGATGATGCACACGGGGCGATGATGCGCATGGGGTAACTTGTGCATGCTGGGTTGATGCGCATGGGTGAAGTTGCGCTTGGGGGGGTTGATGTGTATGGGGAAGTTGCGCATGGGGGTTGTTACGCCTGGGGGAAAGTTATCCATGGGGGGTTGATACATATGGGGGAATGGCATACGGGGGAATTTTATTCCCGCAACGTGGGTATGCCTTTCGCTAGTACAATTATAAATCTTAATCTGTGTTAATCTTGTGTATCCATAAATGGAATGTAAACTATGTGGAAACCGCATGTGAGCAGAAGTCTCCTTTATGCAAGCATTTTGCCTATAAGACTTGCAAATCCAGAAGAACTTGGGAGAAGCATCTGATATAGGCTGCAATCCTAAAGACACTTTCCTGGGGGTAAGACCCATTGAACACAATGGGACTTACTTCTGAGTAGACATAGTTGGGATTCTGTTCATAGTGTGAGAAGTTGCATTTAGGAAGAGAAAATGGGGATGCCCTGATGAACTTCTGCATTCAATTGCTGCAGTGAGAAAAACAACACTGAGATGTATACATTTTTGAAAATTATATCAAATCTGATGCTAGCTGCTGTGAGGAGTTTCCCTTCCTGTTACTGATTTTGTCTTCCAGCAGGTGTCTGTCAGTCTTGAAAGACTATTTGTCATGCTCGGCGCTGCATACGAAGCGTAAAAGCCTGGGTTGGATTGTTATGGAGGATAGGCTGTTACCCAAGCAGCAAATCCCCCCTCTCCACACCACTGAATTAGTCCAGTGGAAAGGCAGAGCCAATACAACTGGATCCAGCTGGCGTCACAGAGCTGGGCTAAGGACAGGAGCTCACCCTGCCTTGTGGGGCCAACCTGGGTCTCGAACCTGGCCTGCTGGTTAACAGGCACAGTGACTTAACCACTTGCGCCACCCACAGCCCCTGTCTTCCAGATGACTTTAAAAAATCCTCACTGCAAAATTTTGAGAACCTCTGCTCTGTGCAATATTCTGTGTTTTAGTTCATTGAACATGTAAATACCTAAATGGCAGCAGTTACTCAGTATAAATCTCTAGGCATGCTATGCAAACTGCATTTTCTTCTAAAAAGGCCAGCATTATTGGCCATTTAAATGCAATAGCACCTGATTCTAATGAGCCATCACCACATCCTGTGGCAGGGAGTTCTGTAGACCAACTCGTTGGCAGCTATGTTTTTGGATTGGCAGCTTGATTATTTTGGCAGCTTGATTCTTCAGTGTGAGCTATCTTTGGTGTTTGAATGTGAAAGGACAGGATGGCTTTTTTTCCAATTGAGGAAGGACTGGAACAAAAATAGGACATTTTATAAGCCAATTGGTCGCATTTAGGCTGAAATTGGTGGGGTCTGGGATCAAATCCCCATTAAACCAGGAGAAATTATAAAGAGACCTACCAGATCAGGTCTGTCTGGTCCAGCTTCCTATATCTCACAGTGGCCCACCAGATTCTTCTGGAAACACAGAAGACAACAAGGTTGTACCTGCAACTCACTGCCACACACTTGTATCTGGCATTCAGACACAATCTATAAAACCCAAAGGTTTCTAGAAAGGTTGCATGTAGTTGGAATCACTGCAGGAAAGCACAATCTCTTGACCTTGTTTCTTAATTCTGTGCCAGTTTTATTTAAGAACATTTTTTTGGCATTACTACTGCTTGCCCCTACAACTCTCTAATTGCTGCCCATTTATAAGTGGCGAAGGCAGGTGTTTAGATTGTCTGTTTCCTGTATGTAGCAGTATTTGCTGTAGATTTCAGTTCATTTATTTTACAAATATCTCTTCTGGCATTTAATAGTTACACAGGCCCAAATACCTTTTTGCTGTCATAGACATTCCTGGCTATATTTGGGATGGTGATTCCAAAGATTGCATCAGTTTTGCTATAACATGTCTAGATTTGGAGATATGGGATAGGCTTGTTTGTGAATGGTTCAAAGCAGCTACCTCACAAAGAAAGATAATCTATCTTCCCCTATTTAATTTTAATTGGAAGCGATATTGCTAAATCCATACCACTGTCTGGTAAACACATGCACTGCCCTTTAATATTCCCATTTTTCTACGCAAAGCTTAATGGGCAGTTTTGTAGAAGAAGAAGTTCGTTGATAAATTCCAAAATGTAATTCCTAATGGAAGTTGAAGGTAAAATCCATGGTCAACTCATAAATTAGCATAAATCAGTATAAATTCTACTAATCATTATAAGGATTCCAGAACAGTTGGAAGCAAAAATTCCTAATCTTTACTTTTTTCTCCTTCATCACTTTTAAAATCGCTTCTGTAATTATTATGCATTCTGTTTTGTGTGTGGAATAGAAGATGCTGTGCAGCTTTCTTTCTTTGTGATGACTCATGATTTAACATTCTGACTATTCCTTAGACAGCTGTTGAGCTGATTGACATGTTTTTGAGCTACCGATTAGAATAGTTTCAATTGGTATAGTGTTCTTTATAGCATGCAAAGTGTTTCACAGATATAGTCATGTAATCCTTTTCAACAACCCTGTAAAAAAAATTGCATTTTCAAAATACTGGCACTGAAGAGCTGAGGTGGAAAAGGACCGGCTTGCCTTCTGTTGCCCAGTGAGTTCACAGCAGATGTTCAGGAAAATCCACCTTTGCAGCTCAACGTTAACTCTGAGTTTTAGCCCACGTACTGCACTTTTTGCAATTTGTGTTCCTGTGCTTGACAGAATAATGAACTAAGGCCATCTAGTCTGTGTATTTTATCTGCGTGTGCTTTTTGTTTTGAAACAAAACTCTAATTTTCTTGTCCAATGTGAAAAACGAGAATGGGTACCTTCCTGTTCTGAAAAGCATACAGTGGAGTGGTCAGTATATGGGTGACTGATGATGAAACAGTGCTTATGTTCCTTGCTGTACTATCCATTCTATCGAGGCTTTATATTGAACTAGCAAAATGTACCCACGTTGCGGGAGTATAGTACCCTCTGTATGCCATACCCCCTTGTGCAACACCCTCCCATGCACATCAAACCTCCTATGTGCAACACCCCCCATGTGCATCAACCCCCAATGTGCAACATCCCTCATGCTCATCATCCTCGATGCGCATCAACCCGCCATGCGCAACATCCTCCCATGCTCATTTCCCATGCTCATCACCCCCATGCGCATGAAACCCCTATGTGCAACATCCCTCATGCACACCAACCCCCCATATGCAGCAACCCCCATGTGCAACATCAACTCATCATACGCATCATCTCTCCATGCACAACATCTCCCATGCACATGAATCCCCAGGCACAATGTCCTCTCATGCGCACCATCCTCCCCAGTGCATCAGGCACCATGCTCTAAATTGCTGGATGTTAATCAATCTTCAATGTTAACTAGAGGACAAAAATGTTGCACCCCCTTTCAGCCTCTTAAGGGTTAAATTTCTCAACATCGGTTCTTGTTGTTGATGTTGATGTCACAGAAAGAATACCCTCCCCAAATTTCATGCTTCTAGGTCCAGGGGTTGGGGCACAGCCTTGATTAGTCAGGGATTCTTCAATGGGAAGTATAGGGAGGAAAATGCGTTGCACCCCTTTTCACCCTCTTTGGGTTGGAATTTCTGAAAACCAGTTCTTGGTGGGTGCCTCCGCCATTGAAAGAACACCCTCCCCAAATTTCACACTTCTAGGCACAGCAATTTTGGCTGGCTGTTGATGAGTCAGACAGTGAGTGAGTGAGTCAGTGACTTTTCATTTTTATATACGGTATATAGATTTAGGGTGCTGGTTTCCTATCAGGAATACAGATACAGTCCTGTGGCAGAGTATTTCCCTAGTCCAGTGGTTCCCAAACTGTAAGCCATGGTCCCTGGGATGCCTCCAAATCCAGGTTAAAAGAAGCCCAGTTGCAAAGTGTTTGGGAACCACTGCCCTAATCTAAGGAATAAAAGGGGAAGTTTGGAGTATGTTAGAGGAGACTGCACAGTTAATTTAAAAGTGCCTTAATAAAGCACATCACAAATATTTATATATTTATCTTGTTATAAATATATTTATAGATAGATAAATATATTTATCTAGTTTTAAATAGTTTTCTATATATTTTAGATAGGTTAATATTTATTTTTAAAAGTTGTTTCAGTATTTTTCCCAGTGCAACTGTAACATACAAGGGAATTCCACTCAGTTTTTAAAATCAAAAGAAACTGTATACCGTAATTTGTGACAAAGTGCTGATAACTGATAAGTGCTGAGAATCATAGTGCTGAGGACTTGAAGGTTTTGGAGATGGAATGAGAGTCTCCAGTATATGTATCCATATCAATCTGTTTCTTTTTTCTAAACCAGGGAATTAACAGTCAGATCAAGCAATCTGGCTGACTGGGATGTAGTTCTGGGGGTGCTGGGGTGTCCGTCATGCCTTCGAAGCAAAGAATGAATTTCTTAAATGATATGAGTGTTCACTTTTCTCTGTTTCCATGTGTGTACTCTGCATGGGTTGGAGAGCTATAATCATGTAATTGCATCACAATGATTGAGAAAAAAATTTAAAAAATTGAAATATGAAAAAATACACAGGTATTATAAGGAGTCCTATTTTTCCAGCTAATATAAAGATTTTTAGGACCATGGCTATATCCTGGATGCACATTCAGTTTTTCAGTTTGTTTGGATTTTGAGCCTGCTTGTCCGAAAGGGATTAGCCCAGATCTCTAAACTAATGGTTCCTGAACATTTCAGCCTGGGACCCTTCTGAGAATGTCTGGGATATCCCCCTCAGCAGTGATGCTGTTAACCTAGAAGTAATGTCATAGTCATGGAAGTGACATCAAACAAGATGTGATATCACAGTGATGCAGGTGCTCTGCCATGTCTACTTGGAATTGTCCCATTGTATTCAATGCAACCAACTTCTAGGAAAGTATAGATTGCAGCCTGAGTGTCCCATTCTAAGATGGCAGTACGCAGCTTTTCATGACCCCCTTGAAATGAAGTCACGAGGCTCCCCAAGGGGGTCCTAACCCCCACTTTTAGAATTGCTGCCCTACAATATGATGTAAAACGGGTGAGAAGCTAAGGGTTCAGCTTCTAAATCAAAGAGTGCGTGGAAAAATGGACCATGAGGAAACTTAGTACAAAACACTCATTGAATTACATGCCTTGTGTAAAGTGTTTGTAAAAGAAAAGTGATCTGAGTTTGTTCATCTTTTCTTCGTGGCACAGATATGTGGCTTTTGTTTTATTTTAAATGTAGACGGTGGACATACATAAAGAGAAAGTGGCCCGCAGAGAGATTGGCATTTTGACAACCAATAAGAACACATCCAGAACACACAAAATCATTGCACCGGCTAATATGGAGCGTCCTGTAAGGTATATTCGAAAACCTATAGACTACACAGTTTTGGATGACGTGGGACATGGTGTAAAGGTAAGAATTCTTAACTTCTATCTGCTTTCGGTTTTGATGGGTGAAGCTAATATTCTAACTTGTCTCAAGTAGCTTTGTGGTGATAATGAACTCTGTACAGATGGAGAAGTAGATACAATTATACAATTCACCAAGAGTGAATACAATTCACCATGACTGAATGGATAAAATGAATACATGTGCATTAATATGTACACATAAAATGGATAAAAGAAATACACATGCATTTTTATGTGCATTTTTTATTGAGTGCAGGCAATTTCCTCTGCACTGCTTAAAGCAGAGATACCAAACTAATTTCATATAGAGCTAGCATTTGTGTTGCCTGTTGAGGGTCAAAAGTAACATCATCTATATACAGGGTGATTGAAACGTAACTCTCTATTTTAAAGTACTTATAAATTGCAGTATAGGGAGTTACATTTCAATCACCCTGTTTATAAATCTGAAAAGTCAGTCAGTCACTCACTCACTCACTCACTCACTCACTCACTCACTCACTCACTCACTCACTCACTCACTCATCAATGCCCAGCCAAAACTGCCAGGCCTAGAAGTGTGAAATTTGGGGGGGGGGTGATGATGAAGGCACCCACTAAGAGCCTGTTTTTGGAAATTACAACCAGAAGGGGGTGAAAAGGAGTGCAAAGCATTTTCCTCCCTATACTTTCCATTGAAAAATCCCTGACTGAGGGATGCTCTGCCCCAACCTCTGGACCTAGAAGCATGAAATTTGGGCAGGGTGTTCTTTATGTGACATCAACACCCACCAAAAAACAATGTTGAGAAATTTAACCCTTAAGGGGCTGAAAAGTGGTGCAACATTTTTTTGTCCTATACTTAACATTGAAGATTGATAGATTGATCTAGCAATTTGGTGCATGTTGCCTGATGCATTGGGAAGGAGGGTGCACTGGGGGGTATGGTGCGATGGTGGATGATGAGCATGGGGGTTCATGCACATGTGAGATGTTGTGCATGGGGGGATGTTGACACTGACAAGGCACTAAAATTATCAAGGCATATCATCAGTTTTTGACAACTGACAGAGTACAGTGCATTTCCCGCAGGGAAATGCAGCTTCCCCAATGGCCCTACTTAATAACCTTCTCCCAAACTTACTTCATACCATTTGCGGCATATCACAGTGGCTAAAAATCATTGTCTTAGGGTGCAGTCCTAAGAGATTTAGGCTGACCTAACTCACCTGGCCCATCTTTCCATGATGATGTGGCGATGTTGGCATATGCCTGTGCATTGGCCTAACCTCCCAGGAGTTGGGCAGAAGTGTCTTGCTGCACTTTTGTAACACCCCTAGGGCAACTTAGGATTTATGCCGGGGGTTAGGCTGGCCTAAGTGGAGTTTGGATTGCAGCCTTAGAATTTCTTGTATTGCCCAGAAATAGAGTGGTTGATCAGAGTTGAAGCATTTCAGCAAATATTCAGTCAATCAAATGTTTTGAGAAGCTACGCTTTTCCTAATGTAAATTAGAAAGGTTTTTGGTAAAGTTTTCAAAAACTGTTGCAATATATGCCTGTATATTGCCCTGTGAGTTGCTGAGTGTGGCCTAGGATAACCATGTGCCACTAATTCCAAACCTTGCTGCTTTTGGGAAGCACCAACACTTTCCTTCAATGCTTTAGTTTAAAGGAACCCTATTAGCCGAAGCAGTCACAGTTTTGACCTCTGAGGACATTGTGGTGTTTACAAGAATCCTTGTACTTCAGAAATGCTTCTGGCATCACATAAAAACTTCAGGTGGCATTT
The DNA here is from genome assembly GCA_030015325.1 of Cryptoblepharus egeriae. Lineage (NCBI taxonomy): Eukaryota > Metazoa > Chordata > Lepidosauria > Squamata > Scincidae > Cryptoblepharus > Cryptoblepharus egeriae. The sequence goes on from JAREYC010000004.1 coordinate 16,826,048, forward strand.
TATGAGTTGCTTCTACCTGTTGCAAGCTGGGGTGAGTCAAGGGGAGCTTCTGCATGCCTCAATAGCGATGCAGTGTGTCACTGCCTCCCCCTGCTCCTTAATGGGATTCTGCCCAAGGTATTCTGGCTGGATCATTGCAAAATGCCAGTTTGATAACCACTGTTTTAGTGCTTTAAAAGTTCAAAATACAATGTAGTGTATGAAGACTACAGAGGACGGGAGAGGCAAATGGTATTCAGATGGGGACATATCTTGGTAATACATCACATACTTTTCATGTAAAGGAGGTCAGTGGTTTGACCATTGAAATATCCAGATGAAAAAACAAACTATGGTAGCAGTATTAGGAAAGACATCTGCCTGGAGCATTGGTGAATCTTTGCAAATCAGGAGAAGCAGTACTGAATTAGATATACATGTGTTCTGACAGAGTAAGGCAGCTTCATATGTTAACATCATATCATACCCGTCAAAATAATTGATGAGTATATGATAAAGAACTGCTTCATATTATCACGTTCACACAACTGGTACTGTTAGTAGGTTCAAGAATGGAGAGAGTGTGAACCTACAAGAAGCTGATAGCCATTTTGAGAAAAAAAACCCTAGACACAGTCCTAGGAATAGGGTGACCATATGTTCTTTTTCCAGGTCATGTTCACTTTTTAGCCTTGTGTTCTGGAAAAAAAAACCTCAGTTCTCCTCCTTTCCTTGTGAGTAGGCAACAGGTAGCATTCTTGTAACTGATAAATTATATCAAACAAATTATATGTAATTTTAAACTTAATAATAAGTAATTATTATTAATTACTTATTATTAATTAATTAACAGCAATTAATTATTAATTCATTACAGCATCGAGCACGATACCATAGTCTTTCAAGACTGATGGATGCCAAGTTAATGTTTAAATTAACTCAAGAAAGCAACATATTATTTTGTCATGTTCTACATTTTTCTTGGTTGTCCTAAATTTGGGGGTGCCAAATCAGAACTTGTCCTCTTTTGTGGTTATGATAACTGGTTACCATATTTTGCTACATAGTTCTTTTTGGTCTCTCCTGCTATAAGGGTCCAGTGCAGAAAGACAAGGGGCATAGATAGGACTTAATATGTTCTGTATATATGTTGTCTACAAGGGAACAAAATCTTTATTTTACTCTTAAAACTTGTTAAGAACGCTTTTAAAAGTCCTATGCAGGATTGTGCAATCAGATAGGAGATTAGCTTTATTTTTTGTGTGCGATTTCCTGTAATTTACAGTTCAGACTGAGCTCCATTGTGTTAAGATGTTAAGCAGGCGTTGTCCCAAAAATACTATTTGTGTGTGCGTTACCTCTTTCCCCTATGCTGTCTTCCAGTTTCGGAAGACTGTTTTAAATATGTTTATCTGTTCAATGCCAACTCTGACAGTGCGTCACAATTGTTTTTCTCGATGGCAACAAATTATTGAATTAAGATAGATAAAATGCACTTTCTTTTTGTGGAACCCTATTCTTCAACCTCTATGGTTGCAAATGGATTCTGTTTTTCTACCTGGACTGCATTTGTCAATTACAATCAGGAGAAAGAAAATGCTGCAAATATTATGCCATTATTTAAACCTGCCATATGAATAGTAATAGATTTGCCATTAATTTCTACTTTTCTCCCCCTTTTCTTTTTTGCCAACCTAAGTGGCTAAAAGCCAAGGTAAGAGGAGTTTTTTCTCATTTGACCCACAGCACTCCATGACACTAGAGGCTGCTGAGCCACCTGAAAGCTAGTTCTTTTTCCTTCTCTCTGCTCTTTTTTTTCCATAGGTTATTTTTATTTAGATGTGTTGAACTTCAGCTCCAACTGACAGTTAATATATCACTGATATATTGACAGATGCATTTTATCCATAGATAACATTAATTTCTCTAACTCACATAGTGCTTTGCTTTGATTTGGTAGACGCTTCCCCACCCCATTTCCTTTATTGACTTACATTTTAGATAAGGTTTCCCAGAAACACATGCATGCCTGTGCTAATCAGATAGCTGGACTAAATGTATTGTATTTGTAAATCCTGTTTACAAAATGAATTTCAGTTGATCTGACATGTTCACTGAAATAAGATTTGATTTATAAGCTATTATTGATATTTAGTGCAATTTAACTTCTGATTCACTTCTCCAACAAAATCACAAAATGGGGGTTGATTGGAGTGTTTTTTTAAAAAAAGGTTTAATGGGTTTCTCTTCTTGTGTTTAATCCATAAAAGAAGATGTGTTTAACAGCTGGCTGGGACTCCTCACTTCTTATTAGTGTATTCAAGAATTGTATCTTCATGCAATTTGAGCTATTTCAGTGCATTTAAAAAAATCTGAAGCATTGTTCTGAATTTTTCAGCATGGAAACAATCAGCCTGCAAGGACTGGCACATTGTCAAGAACAAATCCGCCTACACAAAAACCACCAAGTCCTCCCATGGCAGGCCGGGGAACTCTGGGGTAAGATGAAGACTTCTCATTCTGCTGCTGTGCTGGCAGAGAACCTAGTTTTGATTTCATGTGTCAGCATTATCTAGTATTTGGGGGTGTTTTCGTAGTCTATCTATCTAGAGTATTTATATACTGCTTTTCAACTGAAAAGTTCACAAAGCGGTTTACAAGAAAATGAAAATAATAATAGCTAATTAGTAGCTAATGGGTCCCTGTCTCAAAAAGGGCTCACAATCTAAAATGCAAAAAGAACACCATCAGAAGCCACTAGAGCAGACATTGCTGGGGTGTGTAGGTCCAGTTCCAAGGAGAATGCCTCTTACCCAGTTAGCAGGGTCAAGGAGTATTAAAGAGTTAATATTACTATTAATTTTAGGGTGCAGCATCATCTTGTAGGGTATTTTATGTTGAATAAAAAGTGACAGTTTATTTTATTTAGTCTACAATTCTGTAGACATTTGTCTGGCAGTACAGTCAACCCCCACTTATTGGATGTGTTAGGGACAGGATTACAGTCCAAAAGTGGAACCCAATCTTTTTTTGTTTGTAAATATTGCTTCCTGTGTAGCTAGCAAATTGCAAATGCCCCTTTATCTTGCAAATTCCTGCAGTCACCCAAAGATTTCTGCAAATGGATTCTCATTAATTCCATCTCGAATGGGTTTAGACCAGGACCTACAACATGGGGGAGGGCTATTTTGGCCTTTAGAACAGCAGAGAGATGTTGAAAGAGTGGAACATACGTTGAATGAATGAGTTCTGGGTATAATTGAAAGGTGTTGAAAGAGTGGATCATCAGAAAATGAGCTGTCAGAAAGCAGGGAATATCCGTAAGTGGCTTTTCAAAATTGTTACATTTTTGGTAAAGAAGCGGCTGCCAAATGGAAATTGACATTGTACCAAGGCGAAAGTCTGATTGGGTTGAGTGGGAGGGTAGTAGGGGATCTGAAGTACTTACGTTGGAAACTAGTCACTGGGGGAAAAGGCATTGTGTACTGTAGTATAGAATAAAAATATAAATCCTGCATAGATCAGAACATTGGCTGTAGTAGAGCAGTAGAAAAAGGAGAGTTAAGAATCCTAACCCTAAGGAAAAAACACAATTTAGCTTGAGAGATTTGAGTTATTTCATTTGTACTTAATAAAACACTAAGTATTTTATTGAACTTCTACCACTGAGTCCTTCAGGAAGAAGGTGGTGTATAAAGTACTATTACTATTGAAAGAAGAACTTGTGTCACTTTTGGAGATAGCGGGATACTGGGAGGGTGGCAAATTAGCTGTGGATGTGACTGAATTGAAAAAGTAAATATAGGTTTGGTCAGTCCTTCTCAAACCACCTTTTCACCAAACTGGGAAAGATCAACCACACCAGTCTCACAACCAGGAATTCTGTAGCTAGAACAATCGGTACATCTGTTTAACATGGACTACCACAGACTAATGGAACAGAGCGATTACTCTATGAAATGCCTAATTTGTTGTTATACAATATGGCTATTAGTATTTTATTACATTTCTGTAATTATTTTAAAATACCTCTTTCCATTCTTGCTTTGCAACCTTAAAATGTATTTCCTTGGTCACTGGAAGATCTAGTTATTTTCAGAGAAAGTTACTAGCTGTCAAGTCCCAAATTTCACCCGCATATATATAGGGACTGTCAGGAGCGACAGAGGAAGACCCCTGAAGAAGAAGCGGAGGAGGACAATATGTTTATGGAGCCGTCGGACAGCGACGACGAGCCCCCTTGCTTTTGCGTTCGCACCCACATTTCTGGGTTGAGATTGTCTACCTTGAGGCCAGGGAGAAGGGAGCCGGCCCGGGGGGCCCCACCACAGGTGGCCGTCAGACCCCTGAACCAGCAGGGAAAACCCATGACCTGCTGGGAGAGGAAAATAGCAGCGGGGATGCCGTGGCCTCCAGGGGCCAAGGATGAGATGGGAAGTCGGCCTGGGTACCCCTGATATTACAGGGGACCCGCATGGTGGCAAGATGTACCTCCCCCGCCACGGCCTGAAGGGTGGAACCCTCCTAGGGGGCGGGGTGTTTGGGGGATATTAAAGGACCGGGAAAAGGCGGGAAAGGAGGCTGCTGGGCGGGAGAAGCTCGGAGGACGGGGAAGCCGTCCAGGCGCAGCAGAGAAAAGGGCCTAGCCTAAGGTCTAAGTGGTTGTCTAGTCTTACTAGGCTGTTATACCTTGTTCCTGGTTATACCATACCTGTGTAGTGGATGTTGAGCCACCAAGCCCGGAGTGTCGTCCCTCGGCTGCGTCCGTGCCTATGGAGAAAGAGAGAGAGCAGACAGTAAGAGAGACGAGGGGGTAGAAGGGGAAGAGAGAGGAGAAAGCAGGACACTTACCTGACTGGGGGACGTCCGGGAGAGTTCTGGGGTTCCTATGTTTTGTAACCTGTTGGAAAGAAGAAGTTAGAACCTCTGTGTATGTAAAACATGGATGTGAGTAAAGATTTCGTTTTGGACATTCCCTTGTCGTCACCGTGGCCTAATTTACCAGGGGCCATCCCTCTAGAATCCCCTCATCGGCAAGATTCCTCCCCATCCACCCATATCACCGACCCTTACAGGGACAATAGCTAAATCCTTTCAGCTACAGAGTCCTGTAATCTTGGATTTCATAGTTCAGTTTTTCTTGGACATTTGTATCATAAAAGCCTCTTTGCCAGCCATCTTGTACTGAGCAGTACTTTTGTTCCAAATATCTCTGATTTCCAGCTGTTGTTCTGGTGGATCTGGCTCTAAGCCCATGTCACTTCTTGGGAGGTTGCCTCATTTGAAGACATTTTAAACTAAAATTTCTTGTGAGTGAAAACATTAGTTCTGAAGCAAAAGTATTTAGAGATGCATGCATGATCTGAGAGGCAGCCCCTTTTGTGTGATAGTGAGAGGAGAATGTTTCTTAAAGATGTTTGTTATGTGCAGTTTGTTAAGCACTTTTTATATTCAATTTTTTAGTTTGTGTTTTTAACCTATTGAAAGTTATGATTTAAAAAAATCTATCTATCTGCAGTATTTATATACCGCTTTTCAACTGAAAAGTTCACAAAGCGGTTTACAAGAAAATGAAAAAAATTAATAGCTAATTAATAGCTAATGGGTGCCTGTCCCAAAAGGACTCATAATCTAAAATGCAAAAAGAACACCAGCAGAAGCCACTAGAAGAGACATTGCTGGGGTGTGTAGGGCCAGTTACTCTTCCCCTGCTAAATAAAAGAGGAACACCCACTTGAAAGAGTGTCTCTTGCCCAGTTAGCAGGGGTTTCTTATCCAATCCTACATGAGATATTTTTTCCAGTATATGACATTTCTTCTGAATTCCTCATAGGACATCCTTCTTGGACGAGTACATATCAATAATAATAATGTGGAAATGTGTTTTAATATGACTATGCATGGTCTAATACTAGATTTCCTGCCCCAAGATTTTAAGTACATTTGTGTGTGTTCCATTTGGTTTAACACATGGATAAAGTTGCCAGTTGCAAAATGTTTTTGTCATTTACCTTGCAATATTTTATACTTATGCTTCAGTCTCATTAGAATTGAAACATACAATTTTTTTTAGCATTAATTGCATTTAGCACATAAAACTATATTTTTAACCCATTTTATGCTTTGTGTACCTTAAGAGAGACACCTCATCACTTCAGAATGCTTCCTTATGTTTTTATAAGATGGTTGAAATAAAGCAGAGTTCTACAGGGCTGTCATTTTTATAAAAAAAACCATAATAAAATTAGGACATTACCAAGTCATGAAAAGCCATATTATAAACAACTATGTCTAGATTCTTACAGGAAAATCTTATGAATCATATTATTGTGTTGCTGGGAAGTCATAATCAAATGTAGTTAGGTAAAAGGGATGATGATGATGATGATACATAAACAAAAACTTTATTTCTATCCTGCCTTTCTCCTAGAGGGACTCAAGGCGGCTTATAAACAATGCATAAAAACACCCATAATAAAATCTGATATATTAAAACAATTAAAACAATCATCTTAATAAATAAAAACATCTACATTAAAAACTGATTAGCTGATTAAAAATTGATTAAAACCATAATAAAAGAGTTGTGCAGTAGAAACAGCCAGACAAAAAAAAACCAGGAGACTAAAAAGCTCAGAAGGCTGTTCTAAAGAGAAATGTTTTTAGGCCAAGCTGAAAAGTTTTGAGGGAGAGAGGGGTTTTTAGATGAAGAGGGAGGGAATTCTAGAGGGTTGGTGCCACTACTGAGAAGGCCCTATTTCTTGTCGCTGCCCATGTACCTCCCTAGGCGGCGGTATGTGAAGCAGGGCCTTTTCTGATGACCTGAGGGAACGGGACGGATTGTATGGAAGTAGACTGTTCTAAGATAATCTCAGCTCAAGCTGTTTAGGGCTTTATAAATCAAGACTAGCACCTTGAACTGAGCCCGGAAACGAATGGCCAGCCAGTGTCGTCGCTGGAGGAGCAGCCCAACAGAGTCGAATCGTCTGGCTCCGGCAACCACACGGGCCACAGCATTTTGAACTAATTGCAGTTTCCGAACCGATTTCAAGGGCAGCCCCACATAGAGCGCATTACAGTAATCCAGTCTTGATGTCACTGTGGCGTGGACCACTGTGGCCAGGTCTACATGATTCCAAAAACAAACAAACCAGTCCATCCTGTAAAATGCAAGGATGCAAAGTTGCTGACATATCAAGTTGAACCAATTGCAAGTTTTGTCTTGTGCAGTACTCTCAGTCCCAGTGCAACTCTCTGTGGTGATGGGTGTCTGTTTTATCTTGCTCTTCCATCTGAAATGCCTTAACACGATAGATGGTAGATGCAATGTATGTATCTATCAGGTTTTGTGTCTGTATAAACTTTAAACCTGTTTACTGCAGTTGGTATCCCATTGAAGTCACTCTTACTGTTTTTAAAGGACATTAAACAATCAAAGTGCTTTAGAGGGAAACAGGTATACCCCTAGATTCCAGATGTCTTAGCCTATCTCAGTAACAGAGATAGCTCGAATTATAGCATCTTTTAAAGAGCTTCCTACTGGCAAGATTTCAGAAGTTGCACCTCTCTGATGACATACATAAAGTTGTACTGTAGGTTCAGGTTAGAAATACTGTATATTTTTATATATGTTTTTCTTTTTCTCTCCTCCTTATCCTGCTTTTCAATAGACGTAACACTCCTTATAAGACCTTGGAGCCAGTTAAGCCACCAACGGTCCCCAATGATTATATGACCAGTCCTGCAAGACTCGGAAGCCAGCATAGCCCTGGAAGAACAGCATCTTTGAACCAGAGGCCTAGAACACACAGGTAGGATTCAAGACCATATGACCGGGATGACTGTTTTTAAAATACAGATGTATTGCAGGTCTCTTGTCACTGTTCCTGCGATGCCTGCAAATGGTAACAGGGAGCAGGGACAACTATCAACAATGCAACATTAAGCTGTATGACCAGGGTGTCAAACTTGTTTCATATAGTGGGCCAAATAGCATCCATGATACCTGCTGAAGACCAAAAGTGATGTCATAAATCAGAAAGTGATGTCATTAAGCAGGCTATGACCAGAAATAAGCACTTTTTAAAACTTAGAAGCTTATTTTGGCAAATGATAGAACATAAAATATGCACATTTTGATAATATTTTCAAGATATGGGAAAGCCCAATTGTGCGGGGAGCCCTTTCAACAGTGACAGCTCAGCACTGACAGCAGGTGATGGTGGTACTGAGAGAGCCTGAGGGCCAAATAAAAAGCTTCTGGGGGTCCCATCCAACCCCTAAGTCTTGACATCCCTATAAATCTTTGCACATTAAGTGTCTTGCTTCACAAGTGTTAGCCCTAGAACCCACTTAGCAAGCATTAATGAGGTGGTGACAGGAGCATAGGTAATGAACACAGAACATAGGCAGTGGTGGGCTCCAGCAGGTTTGCACCTACTCTACAGAACCGGTTGTTAATGAGAGCTAGGACATACAAAGTTTAAAAATAGCCATTTAAAAGTGGCAGCCAGATGGGCAGAGAACCGGTTGTTGATTTCTTTGAATCCAATCACTGAACATAGGTAAGTCATTTGTGCAATGGGGGAATTTGTGAGCTGCTGATAAGCGAAACTGTGGATGTGGGGGGGGGGGTAAGGGGGAAGGGATGCCTATATGTATGTTGGCCACCAAGTTCTGCCTACAAATATATGTTAATGCAGATTTCTAGAATGTACCACTTATTTTTGATCAATAAGGGGTTTTTTTTGGGTTTTGTTTAGTTTTTGCAAATTTTGAAAAACCACCCTCTTATTCCAAATTTGCCTCCTAAAAACATCAGTTGGGAGTTCAACAGATCACGATTACTTACGTGCTACAGTGGGAAGACTAGGGAAGGTGTCTCAGCACTGCAGAATGTTGTGCTGCATTTAATGCTTAATACTTTTCAGAAGTGATCTGCAATATTGTCAATTTTGATAGAGGGGCATGAACCTGACATTCGTTGCCAGTCTTGAAAAATGTACGCTACGGTTCAGAATGACTGTGTAATCCAGAGAACATGGGTACAAAAATGTGTTGCTTCCCCCCCTGCTTTTTATGCATCCATTATTTGAAGCAGCATTAATGGACTCTTCAGTTTGGTGAATGACTTGCGGTATGAAATTCAGCTGCAACCATGGAAACAAGTTCAAGGTCTATGGCATGCGGAGCACTGATTTTTGTGAGAATAATCTCTGTTATTGGTTGCAATCTCAGATATTCCCTCAGTGTATCTGAGTTATTGGCTTGTTTCATGTACCTCGGCAGTTAACTCTTTGCCTTGTTTTGTATATGAATAAAACAAGTAATTGAACGGAACAAGTGTGTTTTTAATATGCTTAGAAATGTAAACAGCTGGATATATTGGCACTACCCGTGCAAATGTTAATGGATAACTTAACATCCTATTGTATTTTTCAGACTGGTTTGTGTCGGTGGTTATTTCCTCTAACTTCTAGCCCATTTAGGGGCACCTCAAAGGACCCTGGGCGATGGTCCCAAAGGGCCAAATCTATCTGGACACCTTCCCTGATCTCTGTGGCAGACTATTTTGTCTCTCCCATGATACATCTACACATGGGAATTAATCCCCACAATCATTTTTGCTGTATAGGGAATCATACTAAGGGCAAAATCCATAGCAGTTATGGGTCCAGGCAGTTATGTCACCCTCTGGTGTTATTTTATGGAAAGTCATTTTAACTGCTCCGGAGCAAGGGGATTAATTTCACTTTAGTATATAGGCTTAAGAATAATTTATTTCCACCATAAAATGTATTTGGCCACCATAATCATATTAATTTTGTTAATAAAATTAACAACCGGTTCTATGCCCATCTGGCAGCCACTTTTAAATGGCTATTTTTAAACTTTATATGTACTATCTCTTGTTAACAACCGGTCGTATAGAGTAGGTGCGAACCTGCTGGAGCTCACCACTGACCATAATATACATAAGGAATATATGTTTTCATCTTTAGGTTCACTGGCATGATGGAACAGAGAGATGTTGTATACAGTTCATTCCATATTACACTGACACGTTCCATAGTCCTAATTTTTGATGCTGTCTTAACTTTAAGGGTACAAGAAGAAAACATTTTCAGCACGCATTGCATCAGAATAATAAATTGCTTATATTTTGAAATTTGTAACATCTAATTTATCACCCTGAATGCACTGTAATAAACTGGGGTGCTTGTAACCATACAGCATACCCGTTCCGTAGCTCCTAGGTTGTTGTTGAATCTTTGGAATTAAATATTCAGATAGCTGAAATTGGGGTTGGGTGTAAGCATCTAATGACCTAGCTTTTAGGATACAACAAGCAACAGGGATTTTTCTTGCATACAGACTTTCTGTTAGATAGATTTGGCTTATAGCCTTTGGTGTTTTCTCAGAATTAATGTAGTTTATCTCAGTATTGATTTATTTCAGTGTATTGAAAGAAGCGTTTACTCAAGGTGCCTGCTTACCTGTTTGTGCCTTGTTGTGTTCCCAATAGTGGTAGCAGCGGAGGAAGTGGCAGTCGAGAAAACAGCGGAAGCAGCAGTATTGGCATTCCCATTGCTGTGCCTACACCTTCACCACCAACAATTGGCCAAGGTTTGTGCTGAGAAGCTTCTTAAATGATATTCTGCCTTTCAGTGAGATTGTTTTGTCTATGCCACTTTGTGTGGCATGAGATTTTTGATTTGCACCTGATTTCCATATCATTTATTACTCATAAAAAATGCCAGGGCAGCAACTCTATCTATTCCCAAAGTGGGAGATGTTTCAGTGTTATAGACCTCTCATGGAGTATATTTTTTGAAGCAACACACCACTTCGCTTGTGTTGGCTTGGAGAGTTGTAATGCAATTTGTTCTATACTGGAACACCAATGCCTTGGTTTTATAATGAGCGTTCTTCTTTCTGAATCTTTAAACTTTCTTTTTACTCCTGTGCAAGTGCCTAAGGGCAAAATCCAGAGTAACTACGGGGAGTCCTTGCTCCGGTGTAAGAACAACTTACTCTGAATTTCCCATAGGTTTTCACTAGGTGGTGCAGTAACTACGGATGCAAGTAATGTCTCTTATGTGCTCCCATAGTTACTCTGGATTTGGGGGTAAGTCCAATAAAATTTAATCAGCCCATGGTGTGCTAGTGATAGTTTAAGGTAATGCAAGATTTTGTACTTGGTACAAGTACAAAATGAAGATCTGTGTTCACCTTAGACTAACTCATGCTGTCCAATGTAAATATGCCCTGGGGAGGAGAACAGGTAAGAATGTGGAAAATCGGGGCATAGTATTGAAGCATACAGAAGAGGAATAAATCATATTGTTACTCCCCAAAAAATTTTAATCTTGGTTGCATGGTAAATTTTCCATATGGTTGTATGGTAAAATGGTGTACCACAACTCCATATGATTTAGTGTCTGTCATAAGGTATTTACCACCAGTAACTGTCCACTGTGTTGCAAATGGATATCCGTGGTTGCCAGATTTTCCACAACTTCTTCTCAAAAGGTTCACCTCTGGATCAAAACCTAACTTGGCAATGTGTACTATTAATATTGCGCATCTCTGTTTCCTCCTTCTCCGGAAGCTCCACCAGCACCACCAATGCCCCCACCACTTGCAATGGGCTGTATGATAGGTGAGATCTGTGATAGTGCTGGCATAACCACAGTTCTTTGGCATAATAAACACTCTTCCATCTAATGGATGCAAACATTTCAGTTTTGTTGTGTGTATTACTTGCTATAACAGTTTTTGAGGATTTAACCAATCTAATCTCAACTAACTCTTTGTGATGAAGGCCTCTGAAGGTTTAAATAAACTCAAGAACATAGTTGATTCTCAGCGAAAGCGGTCTCACAAAAATCTTGTAAGTCTGCTATGCCTTTCCAGGCCTTCTCCCCAAACATACCTAATAACGACACTAAATGCATCTCTGCCTTGACACATTTAAAATCAAGCAAATGAGTATGATTTTCAGATCATGGAGAAAGTTCTTTTCCATGGGGCATTGATCAGGATCAGATTTTTCAACTCATATTCAACTCAAACACCTATGAGTTTGTGTAGTCTTACCTATGCAAGGCAGTACTTAGTTGATGAAATGCTTTCATGGAAAGTAAAAAAGAACAAAACATTTTTATTGGTCTCTGGCATGCTTTTGCTTCCACAGACATTAAAAGAAATTTTTTCCCCAAGGCAAGCGGCTTTGTTGTTAATGCAAAATAAATATTAATAATATTTGTGCAGGCAGCAGGCCTCCTGCCATACTTACTATTCTATAGGCAATAGTAGTAGGTTGCTTTTTGCTGATGTGATCTTGAGAGGCTTTTACCCAAATAATATTCATGCATATTCTCTTCGTATTAAGAAGATTTTGCATAGTGTTATAAGGTATTGATAACTCATATATACTGATATTTACATCACAGACAATAATGTTTTATTTCAGAAAAGTAAATATGGAAAGATCCTTCTGTGTTAGCAAATTAGAGTGATAAGCTACCATATTTTGAATTCAGAGAATTAAATTTTTTGTCATGGCTAAGGAAAAGGCTAGCAGAACTTTAAACAGACTTGGCTGATCATTATTTATGTAGGGTTTCTAATGTGCTTTTAATGTATTTTTGCATTAATCTGAAACTTATCAAATATACAATACTTTGGATTTTGGATTAGACAGCTGATAACTCTAATTTGTCAATGAAAGCTCTCTCTAGATCTGCTGCTTCACAATGTACTTTGAAAGAATTGGATGGTCAATTCATCAAGACTACTTCAAAAAAATAGGATAGCGTTATTATATTTTCTTGTTGGACTTTTTCCCTTTTGAAATGCACTGTCAAACATATTTCCTCCATGACGAAATGGAAGCCCCAATGCATTTGAGAAAGCAAATTGTATTTGTGATCATTTAGGTTTAGGAAAAAAATAATTTCCTTCAAGTTGTTTTTCTTCCCTAAATAATATAGGAAGTGCTGTCCTGGATCTGTACTGGTTCAATTAAATGTAGGTAACAGGATTGTATTTCTGATGCAACCTGCATGTCAAACTGGCTGCAGCCCTTCTGAAAGCCTCAAGGATTGATTAATAGCTTTAGGTTTTAACTGCTATGCAAAATTACGTCTGTTAAAGGAGGGTCGATTCCCTCTCCATACCCTTTAGCTGCATCCTAATTTTCTATTCCCTGGATTCTCCTCTGTGAGGATTGGGCTTCATATGTATTGCTGCATTATGGACGTTCTTCTCCCCTCCTGGTTCTCTGCATTCTTTCCCATGTGTTGTTATTTTTGCTGAAGTCTCCTTCTTGGTTCCTTTTTGGCTCCTGCTTTTCAGCTGCTCCTGGGTCAGCTCCTGGTTCCCAGTATGGCACAATGACCAGGCAGATTTCCCGACACAACTCTACTACTTCTTCGGCATCTTCTGGTGGATTTAGGCGGAACCCTTCTGTGACTGCCCCGTTTTCTGCTCAACCTCATGTTAATGGCGGGCCTCTCTATTCTCAAAACTCAAGTAAGCTGCTGGCTTGTGCATCAGAATGCAGAAATCTTGGAATTGATTTGCAAAAAACAAATATAAAGGTCATTCATAACTGTGGGTTTGATTCAGTGACAAAGAACATAAGCAATACTTTCCATAATGGCAATTCTGTAGGACTAATTTGTTGTTGTGCTCTTTGTCGTGGTGTGATTGATAGCTGTGTAGCTCATGGGAGGATGCATTCTAGATCGCAGGTAGCCAATTGGCACCAATTCCATGCTTAATGGTGTCTCCTGTAGTGGTTTTCCCTATTGTGCTTGACTATCTAGTAAATGTATGTACCGCTTGCATTATGGGAAGTATTACTGTGCACTACATTTAACAAGGCAAGAAATATTTCAAAACAGTTTTTAAAGCGGTAATCATTTTTGTTTCTTGACTTTCGCACTAAATAAGAACCCTCAGTGCTAAAGGAACAGTGTGGTTGAACAGCGTTCTTTAGTCTTTCCTTTAGTCTCTGGCTGTAAAAATAAAATTGCCATAAGTGTAAATTATCAATAGGTCAAATCAGATATTGTGGTTATAAAAGTAAACCTGCACTCTCTTGTTGTTTGCAACTACCCTTGGAAACACAACATTTGGATATGGTCTGTGCATGTCCAATCCAAAATTGCATTGTCAGATCTCACTGAAGAAATTGTGCCATTTTGGCTTGCATGAATTGAAAAGAACACATGTAGGCCTTAACTCAGTGATTTTCAACCAGTGAGCCATGGCATGCTGGTGTGCCACGGATAGTCCTCAGGTGTGCTGCGGGAATTTGGAGATTGACATTCATTAATAGGAAAATTTGGATGATTCTGGTGTGCCTTGTCAATGATAAAAACAACTTATGGTGTGCCTTGACAATTTCGGTGCCTTGTTAGTGTGCCATGAGATGAAAAAGATTGAAAATCACTGCCTTAACTAAATTCAATGTCCCCATGTTGATGTGCAGAGATGATGAGAGAGAAACTAGCATGCTGGATAGTCAGGAACGGTTTTCTTCCATAAAGTAGAGGAGATCAGACAAGACTATGGGAGGAAGTCTCTTTCAGTCTGACTTTTAGTTTTTTGTAAATTCCACTTTCATGTTCAGATGTAATCTAGGAATACAAGAAAATAGCTGTGTTTCATTCAGGTAGTGGGTTTTCAGTAAAGTGAAAAAATCTTCATTAAATGTCTTTTTTTTGTCTAGTATTTGTTGTAATTTCATCATTATTTTGCAGTGCAGATCTTTGCTCAAATACAGGCACAAATCCGAATTATACAAAGCCCAACACGCCTTTAAAAAATTTCCTGTAACTTCTGCTACCTGCCCATTTTCTTCTGTTTTTGAGATATATAATATAACATCCCAGTCATGACAAAGGAGCTTTCAGGTTTCCCACTTTGCTTGGGCTGTGCTCTTTGAGCCAGCAAGTATTGAGACTGTGGGATCCAGAGTTGTGCTTCCATGGACGCATGCGCCCCAAGATGGGAATGAATATTCTGTTCAACACAAGCCAAAGGGGGAGCCTTTGTGCGAGCAGAATCAACCATCTGTTCTTGGAGGGAGCATGGAAACCCAGAATGCACCTCTGGTCATAGAAGCGTTACTCTGAATGATTCCCATAGTTTGTATTTGCAAGAAGAGGGAAGCAGAAAGAGAGAGAAAGAGAGAGAGAGAATAGAACAAATTTCCTGAAAATTGTACAAAACGGACCATTATGGTGATGTACAAAACGGACCATTACGGACCAAAACGGCCATGGTCACATAAGGGAAACTAGACCGTTGGAAGCAAGCTCAGTACTGGGATTTAAATTGTCAAATAATGAATACTGAACACTGGCTTTTTAAAAATTATTGCATACGTAGAAGTTTAGGACCTGTTTCAAATTTGCAGTCCTAGCCTCATTACGCTGCCGAACCCAGAACATTCAAGATACCTTGAAACGAAATTTGTCAAAAGATTAGGGGAAAATGTTCTCATTCCTAAATATTTTTGATGCATTCCACTCTCTATTTTAACATCTTTCAAAACAAACTTTCTGATGACTACCAAATTTGTTAGTGGTATGTATCCAAAGGTTACTTCAGAGTTAGAGCACAATCCTAACCATGTCTATTCAAAAGTCAGCCCCCATTGTGTCCTATGGCTCTTATGCCAAGGAAAGTTTCTTTAGGTTTGCAGCCTTAGAACCAAAGTTGATGCACATTGGATCACAAACACACAGAGTGGGTCCTAGGAAACAGATGAAGTGTTAGTAAGATACAATTTTGGTCTCCATCTCATTTGGGATTAGCTTCCTTTGGATCAGATTGAGGAGGCCTGCATTGCTGTGCATACGCTGTTAATGCAGGTTGGAGGAATTAATATATATGCATTCATACATTAATACATATACATTCATAACAACACCCAGCTTTTTTGCACCTTCAAAATCCCAGTTCTTTAGATTCCTATTTGTTTCACAATTATGTTGTTCACGGGCTGGAGGAAAGTTGGAAAAGAAGAACTAATTCATTTAATCAAGACATCCTCATACAGGATGCTATGAACACAAATTTATCATTATAAAATATAACTTTTTCTGTTGTCATATTTGAAACATGAGTGAGCCTTTGCATATAATTTCAAGATTCACTATGCCTTGATTGCTACCTTAACAGCAGAGATGCTCAGGCAAACTCAGAGTTTGTATGATATGGATGAAAGATTAGCAAGAAGGCTGAAAGAACGATTTCACAAAGCAGACAGTAAGGGGAAGCTTCCATTTCTTATCCCATTGAAAAACCAATAATCCAAGTCATAGACAAACATATACAATAATACATTTTTTCAGGCATCCCCTCACTATTAGAGACAAAGTTATAATATTTTATTTTAGGGAAATATTACATAGGGCAGAATTCAGAGTAATTATGGGGAGTCATTGCTCTGGTGTAAGAACTTACTCTGGATTCCAATATGAATTTCCCATAGGTTTTCACTAGGTGGTACAGTAACTATGGGTGCACAGAAAGTCTCTTATGTGCTCCCGTCGTTATTCTGGATTTGGGGGATAGTATCTTTTTTTTACCACTCAAATGGAATTGTGGTGTTTCATGCAACTGTAAGGGCTGGACGATTTATTTAAAAATAAATTTTTAAAATATTTTGTAAAAATTTTTTTTGAACACAATAACTACAACCATTCTTAATAATGCACCTCCCTTACTTTATGAGATTTTATGGTTTGCTGGCAAAACCAAAATAGCAAATTCCACTTTCCTTTTTAGCAAGACTTTGCTGTCAGATTTTAGATTTTAAAATCCATAGGGAAAAAAGAATTTTATGAGGGCCAAGTGACATCTCCGAAATGGGATGAGCAGATTTTTGCCCTTGTTCCTAGTTATGCTTTCTTGAATTTTCAAACTGGCTTAAAATGAAGTTCGGCAGTGGTGGCGACGCTGGGGAAGCAAACTTGATGGAGGTCCTGCTGTGTGCGTTTCTGTTGTTGTTCATTGCATACCTTGTTTTGTGGTCCATTGTTACTGACAGCTGCTTTTTGTTTTTGTTTTTTGTATGTGTGTATTTTTCCTTTTCCTGTATCCGTTTTTACTTCCCTGTTATGGTATGTGTTGCTTCCAGTTTCTATTGCTCCACCTCCTCCCCCTATGCCTCAGTTGACTCCACAGATACCTCTCACAGGCTTCGTGGCCAGGGTGCAGGAAAACAGTAAGTTTGGCCGCTCAGCTACTCCAAAGAGTAGAGCCGACTCTCTCGTTCTCTCTCTCTCTCACTCGCTCGCTCTCTTCCTCTCTTCTAGCATGCATGGCCGGCCAGTCTTATTCTTCTTGTTATGGGTTTCGTGTGTGTGTGTGTTTTGTTCTCCCTGTGAGATGCTAATTCCATCTTGCACTGTTAGTGTCAAAATGGAAGCGGAGGACACAATTTTTTTAGAACATAAAAAGAAATACCTTATGTTCTAATTTTAAATATTACATCTTTGACACGATCCTCAGCATTCACATTTTTGGAATGATAGCTTTGCTCAGAAGGGGCGTGTTGGTGTGTTTCTGTATGTGTATATCCCTGATACACATTTCTTTTAATATACTTTATGTATTCTGATAAACATATTTTTTAAAATCACTGTATATTGATTTATTTTTTGTGGGGGGAAGTGTTCAAAATAGGGATTTGGAAGTGTCGGGGAAACCTGGTTGGCAGCAAAAGCATTTATGGCATTTCCCTTTCACGAAATTCCTCAACGGATATTAATAAGGAAACTTCAGGGGCAGTTGAGGAAGTGCATACACTCCTATGAATCACACCCAGATAAGATTTTTAAAAAACTTTGCTTATCTGTGGGTTTTCTAAGTTGTTTTCCTCCCCCAGTTGCTTACAAGTGCCTTTTTGTTCTGTTTAAAATCAGTTTAGGTATAATTTAAACAAGGCATAAAGCATGTTAGAAAGAGTTATCAGTGTAGCATTTAATGTCATTAGTAATTTACTAAACTGAGGGGACAATCCTAAGTTAGGGCTGAGGAGAGCCCTAGCTGGACTACCCCAACTATTCTGAATCCAGAGCAGAAAGTTATGCTGCATCCAGAGTCAGGAAGACTGGGCTGCCCTAACTACTCCAGAGCATGCTCAGTCATGCCTGGGGAGGGCTTGCTCCCGAGGAGACCCCCCTCAGATCACACTGAACAAGGAACAGCTGTGGTGCCTGCCTTAGAAGGAGTCCCTGATGAGATGTCAGAACAGTCTACAGTGAATACAAGAGGCTTCTTAAGAATGGTCTGCTGTATCCCCAGGTCAGTGGCTGCTGTAGTTGTGTTGTACCCTGAAGTTGAGAGGCAGGGATTGCAGCTAGGCTGGCCAAGAACTCAGATTTTTGGTCAACATTGCCATTCTTACTCTGCCTTATCATGGATCCCCATGGGTCTACTCATTACTATACCTGCTCCTGAGGTGGTATAATTCTGAGGAGCTGGAAGAGGGCATTTCTACCTTGGAAACAGGCTCTGGGTACAGAGTAACTGGTCTGCCCTAGGCAATGCTAAACATGCCCTCAACATGCCTTTCCTGAACCGCTTGGGTTAACCCATCTAGGGCAACCCAGGATCACCTGTCTTGGGGCAGCCTATGTTGCCGTAGGCTGCCCCAAGCCTTTTCCAGAATAACTAGGGTGGCCCATCTTGCAGTTGGGTCAGCCCAGTGAGAGATAAGGTAACCCAAGTGCACTTCTGGATTGTGCCCTGAGTCGCTTAATCTACATGCAGTGTGCCAGCCCGCTCCCCTCCTATGTCACAGATCCCTGGTGTTTTACCATTGTATGTGCAGCAGCTACGTTTCTGACCAGATGGAAGAAGATATGAAGGAATAAATACTTTTGCTGGTCTGCAACTAACATCTGCTAAATCAGGCATGAGTTTCTTGTCTGTGAGTTTTCTGTGCTCTTATACGTAGAGCCCAATCCTAACCATGGCTACTCAGAAGTAAGCCTCATTGTGTTAAATGGATCTTACTCCCAGGAAAGTGTGGTTAGGATTGCAGCCTTAGTCTTAATTTGCAGATCATGCAGTCTGTATCTCAATTCTATCTGGCTCAAGGATCACAAATGAAAACAGCTTGAATTCTGTAAAAATTGCAGAGCATCCGATGGTGTTGTAAAGACAAAACAAATTTATTAAGGCACAAATTTTTCAAGTCTCCAGGTGTGCTCTGCTAGATGCATGAAGTGGTCACCTTAATGGTATATACCCCAGTGCAAATAATGACTTTTTAAAATACCAGATCAGTTGATAAGAGGAAGTAAGAATTGTGTCATGGTATCTTTGCAGGTCTGTAGTGTATCACAAATAAGTGCATCAATACTGTAGTGCATCACAAATAAGCACCTATAACTATCTCTTAGATCATAGTAAGTTTAAAAACTGGTTTTCCTAGAGTCACCAACTGGTAACTTTCCTAATCACCAACTGGCTTGCCTCTCTGATAGGAAGAGGTAGTAGTGAATCAGAGCACAATCCTAACCGTGTCTATGCATAAGTAAGCGCCATTGTGTTCAATGGGTCTTACTTCCAGGAAAGTGTATTTATGATTGCAGCCTCAGTCTGATTTCACACACACTCTTAGTGATCTGCCAGAAAGGTCTGTTGACACAGACGCTGCTTTGTAATTCTTAAGGTTTTTAGTTTGGTAGCTGGAAGAGGAGGAGATTGATCGAGATCTATTGATAATTGATTGATTGAGATATGTAGCTCATTCTAATGTGGGGGGTGGACTACTTTAGGGCTCCTGGACCTTTAAAATTATATAGGAACGAGAATTTGAGCTGATGCAGCTTGTCATCTGTAAAAATCCAGAGCTGTATTTTTAGAATGGCTTGTTACATTTTCACTAATTGAAGCAAGATGCACTGAGATTTGAGGTTTACTCCAATTTTCTTCTGTTTACCTCCATTATTCTAACTTGGTTTGAGCTGTATTGGAAAACAAAGGAGTAGCTGTAGCTGAATTACTGCATTGTTTTGAAAAAAAAAATTGGATTCTCGCATCCCTTTTCTAGTTTAAAAAAATACATCAATATTGAGGGGTGAGTTCTTTTGTATTTTCATCAGTTGAAAATAAGCTGAAGAAAAATCAGGAATGAAAGAGTTTCTATTTAAATCCTCATTCTAGTCCCATGAAGAGTGGATTCAGTCTGTAAACTATTTTTGTTTTTGTGTGCCTGTCTCTTACAATTAAATGGATAAAATCAGTATCTTCTGGGATGCAGTCCACTAGTAGCATCTCCTTATGTTGCACTTGAAAAATTCTATTCTAGCATATGTACTTAATGTATTGATCACATATTTTTTCTAGTGTGGAATAGTGGATCATGGTACAATCATTTTTTTATTCTTTTGCGAGGGCGAAAATGAGAAGGAACAGTCTGAGGTCTTTGATTTATTATAGCATCTGTTGTACGTGTTGAGATGAGTGTGAATGAGTACATGCAATTTTGTCACAAACAGGGTAATGGTTCCAAAAGACAGCCTGTGGCTTCGTTTTATAGAACTATGGCGCATCACACCCTATCATGTCTGGGGGTGAAGGGTACAGGCAGATGTATAGAGGGAAGCCTGAAGATTACATGAGGCAGACTTGCCTTTCTCCTAAATTTCAGTGCATGCTAAAGTGTGATTATGACTAAACCAGAAAGTGTGCTGCTTACCAATCGCTCTATAGGTTCAGTACAGAACTTTTAACTCAAAGAAAAGTTAACGATACTTAGTAGTGTTGGAACCACCAGAAGGAAACATTTGCTTTTGGACTGCAGTATTTAGCAATTATCATTGTATCCGTTCGAATTAGAACCAATGCTGCTTTTGGCATCCTGAAAGAAACATTGATGGAGCAAGTATCCCTTCTGACCTCTGCTAGTGATCAGCTTCTGCCTTTTGAGTTTCTGCTTTGAAACCAGCATCTCTAGATCTATGGCTGCTAACAAACTATATATTTGTATCCTGTAGCATTTTAACATACAGACGCTGTGCATGGAATTAGTAGTGCATGCTGTTTGTTTCCATAGAAGATGCGCAGGCCCATAGATTAACATTTGCACAGAACATGATAAAAAAATTGTCCTTTTTGTTGACTTTCTATAGTTGCCGACAGTCCAACTCCTCCTCCGCCCCCACCTCCTGATGAGATGCCTATGTTTGATGATTCTCCACCACCACCGCCTCCGCCGCCAGTGGATTATGAAGATGAGGAGGCTGCAGTCGTGCAGTACAATGATCCATATGCAGATGGAGATCCAGCTTGGGCCCCTAAAAACTATATTGAGAAAGGTAAAGGAAAAACATTCTTAGTTCCATGCATTTGCTCTCTCAGTGCATAGCTAATATAGACCTACTCTATGTAATGCTTTGTATTCCTCGTCATTTAAAAGGCAGGAAGATGGAATATAAGTGTCTACACTTTAAACACTTTTTAAAAATGGGAGCATACGCCAAGGCTAAAGCACACATCAATTCCTGCATGTATTTACATACTTTTGCAATGAGAGGCTAATAAGCCATCATTGGGGGGGGGGGAGTGTGCAAATTGAATTTTATTTACCCTGCTTGTAAATACAACAACCCTTCTCCTTTGAGGATAACCCTTTGAGGACAACCCTTCTCCTTTGAGGAATAGCTTTTCCTTCCGACTTCAGGTGTTAGACATAAAATGTTTCAAATAACTTTTGAAAGTTTTGTATGTTTGTGTGGATGTGATATTTTGTTGAGAAAAAAGGTTGATTTAGTAGGTATGCACATGTCAAACTTCTTTAGTGGCTGGAATGAGATACCCCTTCCCTCCCTCTTCCTCTCCCCCCCTTTATGTTGAGAGTGCCACTATTCCTGAGTAGCGTGATGCCCCACAAACTGAAATTTTCCAGGTCTGCCTTACGTTTAGGACCCATAGCCTCTCGGTATTAGTATAATCCACCCCTGAAAAAGGGAGTGAAAATCAGCAACCACTGTCATTGGGAATTTGTCACTTTTTCCTTTGAATTAATATTGAAATACAGCAATAAGACAGTTTACTACTTGACTGGTTGCTAGTTAAAAGACCAACCTAATGTATTTGCTATAGAAGTAGCTTAATGAGTAATAGCTTAATAACAGCTTAGATATTTAACTTTTATATCAGCGGTCTCCAAACATTTTGGCAGGAGGGCCACATCATCTCTCTGACACTGTTGTCAGGGGCCAAGAAAACTAATTTACATTTCAAATTTGAATAAATTTACATATAAGAATGTATAGGAATGGATTACAGGGCTTGCCTAGGGGCTGGATAGAGGGATCTTGAGGCTTGCCGAGGGCCGCATCTGGCCCTAGGGCCAGGGTTTGGAGACCCATGCTTTGTATGGATGCCTTTCTGTGCGTTATTTTGTGCCACTGTACATCTGCATAGGATACTGCAGATACTGAAAATACCACTGTTGCTGGACCTGAATGACAGAAACAAAGTTCACAAATCCAATCCTCTGTAGCCATGTTAAAATATTTATGATGGGGCCACTGTGTACATTTCCAAACATATGTATTTGAAGGATATGTATTTGTAAGAAGAAACAATCTAGATTTAGGAGTTGCATCATGTCTAATTGTCAGGGTTGGTTTTTACTTCTGTTGCATAGTGAGAAATAAAAGAGCACCTGCTCTGAAATCCCAGGTTTAATCCTTTGCTTGTCCAGGTATAGCTGCAGAAGACTGCTCTTGAAAACCCCCAAGAGTTGTCAGCAGCAGACCATACAATACCGAGCTGGACAGCTCAGAATGTTGACATTGCATTAAGGCAGCTGGATGTATTTATAGGAAGCATATATAGCTGAGCTATCTAAGGTCCCAAGAAATTTTTCTTAGCCCCATTCTAGGAGATGCAGGACTGTCAGGATAATCCTAACCCCTAGTTTAGCAGACACTAGCTTGGGCTTGTTGCAAGTGCCATTAGGCACTTCTGTGCCACTATGGGGTGTGGGTTGGGATCCCCATGTCACTGCAGGAATGGGGCAACAGGTGAGTTGCCCTGACCTAAATTGTTTAGGATTATACCTTCTGTCTACAAAGCATTACAGTCAAGTGGTTGCCTCTCAGGTAGCATGTAGAAGCTGTAACTGAAATGCCAGGTTTATACCATCAATGTATGCCTTGCTCATATTGTAATTTTTGTAGTAAATAGGCTCAGAATTCATCGAGCCTGCAACAGGAGTAGCCCTATAAACTGCTTTGAGGCTGGTTTAGACAAAGTAATTTGATTAACTCTTTCTCCCATTCTCAGTTGTTGCCATATATGACTACACAAAGGACAAGGATGACGAGCTGTCGTTCATGGAGGGTGCAATCATTTACGTTATAAAGAAGAATGACGACGGCTGGTATGAAGGAGTTTGTAACAGAGTGACTGGCCTGTTCCCTGGAAACTATGTTGAATCAATCATGCACTATGCGGATTAAATTCTCTTCTGGTCAGGTCTTGTATTCAATCATGCCATATTTACTTACAAGGAGTTAACAAAAAGGTTAACAGTTGTCTTAATACTCTTTAAAAACGTGCCCATTCTTTTCAGGCCATACTGTTTAAATGGTATGATTGAATGTTCATCTGAAAGCATTTGTCTCTGCAGTTTGTAAAAAGAGCAACTGTTTTATCACTGATTATGCTTATTTACTTATGCATTGTTGATTTTATGACCAGCCTAAACTATTCTGGGGAAGTAGGGTATATAATATTTAATGACTCATGATTCAAATTGTGCCATTATTTTTTCAGTGCAGCATGGTGAACTAACAACTAACATTAAAAATCTGATTGAAAAGTTTGATAGTGCTGGTCTTTTACCTTTGTTTAGACTCTTGCTCATCCTCAAACTATAGTATTTGTTTAAAAGCATGCATACAGACTTATGTATTGAATTATACTTATTTTCTCAAAAAAAAAATCCAAGATGCTTCCAATTTGTTGTAACCTTTTACCTGGAGGACTCTTTCACTTTAAAGAAAGTCTATTCTAGTGATTCATTGGAGTCTCTAAGGTGTTCATGTGAATCAGATGGTTGGTCTTATGATGTATGTGTAATTTGTATCTGAGTTTTTTATTAGTAAATTTGCATTGAGTTTTCCATTCATAAATACATAAGTGAACCAAAGGGTCTTGTCCATTACTTTGTTGGCTTGCCTTGTAAAGCAATATTTAAAATGTTGATTTATCAAAATTCCCTTCACTCCCTTCTCAGCAAAAACTAATTCCAAAAACTGAACATTTAAAAAAAAATCAAATTTCTGCAAGTTTTGGTGTAAAATTAACACAATTTGATTTAGTTGTGGCAGGAAGTGGCAACAGTTTATGGACAACACTGCCAGTCTATCTTTGGGTAGTCATCACCTTACATTGTATATGATAAAAATGCAGGGCAAAAAGATATTGGCGATGGGGGATTTTACAGTGAGAGTTTGGCCACAGAAAGCTGCACTTGCATATCATTGAGTCTATCAGAGGCTGTCCCAAGTCTGGATCTAAGTGTGCAGAAGAAATATTCCTGCCTACAAACAGCATCACTCTTGGTTCTTTCTGAGCTGTCTATTAGTGCTGATCATCAGGCATGAGATGGGATAAAGTGATGCCTGTTTTGCCTTCCATCTTAGGGTGCTCAAGCAAGTGCTCTGCTTATCTGTAACACACAGGGTCAACTTTCAGTTTGGCAGTATGCCTGTCAGGCCTGCTTCTCACATCTGGCAGTTCTAGATCTGAAATGATATCAATGGCCCTAGTGATGAGGTAGTGCACTTTAAAGAACTTTCCTAGCTTATCTTCATACATTCCACACACTGCAGGGTGCAAACGAACAATCAAATGACTTTTCTATTTACTGCCTCATATAAGCCTTGACCATTTAAAGTTAAAGGGGTAATGAATGACCTCCTGAAAATGAAACCACATCTTTGAAAAGGGTTTGCTACTGATTTGTCAAGATCACTGTATTCAAATGCTGTACTGCAATAGACATTCATGAAGAGCATATGGGCTCAAATGGAGGCAAAGTGACACTGCTCAGTCCAAGTCTTCTATGGTAAGAAGCCGATCACACCAGTTTACATAAGAGACAGAAGCAATTGCAGTTTTATATTGCTCTTAGAACGCAACAGTTGCACTTCATTTTGAGAGTTTGAGCACAAGGCCAGGTAACATACTGATTGATTTAGGCAGATTGATTAAGCAGTAAGAAATTTTACTATGTGGAGTAAATTTTTTTCGCTTCAGCACTGTCCTAATGGGTATTAAAGATATTAAATGATGAAAAAGCAGGTATACTGTGTCAGTGGTTGCAGTTATCACTCATGTTCTAGTGTGACATTAAATACTGAAGCGTCCCTTGCCTTCCTACCTTAAATGAACTTAATTATATTAAATGCTTTCTTACCTTTTTCCTAATTGTTAAACTGTTTCTGAAATCAATTAGCAACCCGTAAAACCTATCTGTATTTCCTTTATAAATTGGAACATCTTATTTTAATTTGTATATAATCTGTTTAATTACAAAATTTATGTACAGTCTTTTATAATAAACCATTCTCCTTTAATATTTTGGATACTCCGAAATTCTAAATGTAGGCACTTAGATCTCTTTTCCAAGTTCTCAGAGTCCTAACACAGAACCAACACAGCAGATATTACAGGAGTGATTTGAACACGTTGATTGTATTTATTCTCATTGTGGCCTTGGGTGTCAATATTGAACAATGTAAACAATATCCACAAAAAAAATAAACCCATCACTAAAAAAGTCAGTACCACTTTAACATACTGGTCTTGTTAGCATTTTGTATGGCTTCCTTCAATAAAAGATTTTACTTCATAAACTTAAGTTATATTTATTTCAAGAATAAAGTGAGACAAAAAAATTGGTAACTGTACTGGAAGCACACCAGGATGTTTTGTGGTGTGGTTTTAGGCACAGTCTGGTAAATAGCTGCCAGAACCATCAGACGGAGGTATGTCACTTGTTGCGGGAAAGTACAATTTCAGCCAGCTGAACGAGAGCATCTCTTTCAGGTGATGGCCTGAGTTTGCTGATCTCTCTCATTGCCTGGTGGCAGTAGCGTTGGGCAAGGAAGGTAGTTTGCTGTACACCATCACTCTAAAAGAAAAGTACCAAGCTTTTAAAGTAGGTTCACAACATTTTATACGTTTTTCAAGTTTGAAACTACTAAAGTATCTGGAAAAGAATATGTTTCACTTGTTTAACAGCTGAACATTATTCTAAACCACTTTTCTGCATAGTTCAAGAGTGTGCAAGATTATGGCCAAAAGATTCAAGCCAACTGTCTCTTGGTAAGTGCTTATTACGTTTCGTACTGTACTTGTACCCCAAGAATAGGAACAGATTGCCAAGGGAGGTAATGGTCTCTCCCTCACTGGGGATCTTCAAGCAGAGGCTCGAGGAGCACCTGTAGGAGATGCTCTAGGAGGATTTCTTGCTACAAGCAGGGGGTTGGACTAGGTGACCTATTAGGTCCCTTCCAACTCTATGATTCTAATAACTGGTATCTGTCAGCACCCAACAGAGCTGGATGCATTGCAAACGAGAGGTACCACCAAACCAAAGCTAAGTTGCACAGTGTCACAAGTGTCTCAAGCCATAACATGATGATTAACAAAAGATGTTCAGTCATCTGCAGAATATTTATGGTGAATTTTTTTTGCAGATAGAATGCCATTTCGTACTCAGAAGGACTAGGATCAGAAGTTACAGTCACTTGGCTTACCTGTAATACATATTCTCGCGTACGTTCAACATCACCAGGCAAACTGAATCTCCTCATTATCATGACATTGATTTCTGGAAACTGAGGAAATAAATTAATTTGCTCTGGTAAAGATTTAAACGTTCAGTTCGGCATTCAATAGAAGTTCAGCATTCAGTAGATATTTGTCACTCCTGATCTACAGTATTTGTCCCACTAAGAGCAACCTTGGAGACCACAGCTTCTTTGGAGGAATATTGTTAAATGTACGTAGACCAGTTTTCTCAAACTTTCAGCAGTGGGACCCACTCTTTAGAATGAGAATCTGTCAGAACCCAGCAGAAGTGATGTCATGACAAGAAGTTACATCATCAAGCTGATAAATTTTTAGCAATCCTAGGTGGTAATCCTACCTAGAGATATCCAGGAGTTAAGTCTCATTGACTATCTTTGTTAAAAGTATATACATGCATAACAGTGAATATACAGTATGCATATACGTGCATATGCATATACAGGGCTGTGGGTGGTGCAAGTGGCTAAAACACTGTGCCTGTTAACCAGCAGGCCAGGGTTTGAGACCCGGGTCGGCCCCACAAGACAGGGTGAGCTCCTGTCCTTAGCCCAGCTCTGCGACGCCAGCTGGATCCAATCGTATCGGCTCTGCCTTTCCATTGGACTAATTCAGTGGCGTGGAGAGGGGGGGATTTGCTGCTTGGGTAACAGCCTATCCTCCATAACAATCCAACCCAGGCTTTTGTGCTTCGCGTGCAGCGTATGCAGCACCAAGCACGATACCATAGTCTCTGAAGACTGACAGAGGCCTGCTTTTATACGTGCATAACAGTGTATATACAGTAAGCATTATATACATTGTAACAGGAGCCTGTTAAAAGTGAAGATCTGTAATCTTTCCCCAAATATGTCACATCTCACGGTTGTGGTATCCCAACATATAAAAAGCAAATATTGAAATGAATGGGGACCTTCCTAACAGTGACTTGCAGCCCACACCTTATGGATCCTGACCGAGTTCGAGAAACACTGGCACAGATACAGTAAATTATGTCCCCTCCCCAAAATCACTGCATTTTGAAATGGCCAAGGAAATGGCCATCACTTTATCAAGAATTCAGAGTATTCAGAATAATTTTGGTATCTGCTTGGAATTGTGTTCTGGATGTTGGCCCAATTCAACAAGGACCTTAATTTTTATACCACCTTCCTCCATGAAGCTCAGGGTGGTATACTTTGTTCCTCCCCCCTTTTGTTCTCACAATTACCATATGAAGTGCAGTTAGGCTGCAATCCTAAAGACACTTTCCTGGGAGTAAGACCCATTGAACACAATGGGGCTTACTTTTGAGTAGACATGGTTAGGATTGTGCTCTAAGGATAAAAGATAATGACTGGCGCAAGGTGTATAGGTAGCTTCATGGATAAGTGAGAGTGGGAATCAGAATCTTCCAAATCTGAGCAACTATGCCATATTTATTAATTATTGATTTATTAATAAGACTCTGGCATATTAAGAATATTTATATACTGTCTTTCAAACATTCAAAAGTTTGCAAAGCTCAAATAAATGGAACCTTGTCCCAATCTCTCAACTTGACAATCCCCTCTTGTTCTACTCATGATTTATGTGATTGATTATGCTATTTGGAATAAACTTGCATCCTGTATATGTTGAGGACAATAATTGAGAGGACTGCTTTTTCTTTAGCAGTTACTGCTTTTAGTTATAAAGAATATGTGTAACATGACTCTTCTTCCCCTTCCTGTTTCTCAACAAATATTTTTGCACAGTTCCTTAAATATTAGTAGTTACTGTGGGAGAAGACAGGGGCCATAGTATCTTGGTTTATCATACCTGCCGACAAGCAAATAAAACTGGACCTGTGGCTATACCAAGTTTAAGGTCTGTTGATGCTGGCTTCCCCAACTGATGAGAACAGGATGTAAAATCTAGGACATCATCTATTAACTGCAAAGAAACAGAAAAATTATGTAACAATTATCTTCCTTCAACAAGAACCTACTTATATTTATTGCAGTAAAGGTTTTTATCTGGGCACAATCCAGAGTTAGGGCAGTGAGGAGTGCCCCGGCTGGGCTGCCCCAACTATTTTGAATCCAGAGCATAAATTATACTGCATCCAGAGAGTCAGGAAGCCTGGGCTGCCGTAACTGCACCAGAGCATGCACAGTAGGCACCAAGTCAGCGACACCCAGGGAGGGCTTGCTCCTGAGAAGACCTCCCTCAGATCACACTGAACAAGGAACAGCTGTGGTGCCTGCCTTATAAGGAGTCCCTGATGAGATGCCAGTACAGTGTAGTGAATACAAGGGGCTTCTTGGAGAGGCCCACTGTATCTCTGGGTTAGTGGGCTGCTGTGGTTGTGCCATAGCCTGAGGCCGAGAGGCAGGGGTTGCAGCTAGTCTGGTTACGAACTCAGATTTTTGGTCAACACTGCCATTCTTATTCTGCCTTATCATGGGTCCCTATGGGTCTACCCATTACTATACCTACTCCTGAGGTGGTATAACTCTTGAGGAGCTGGAAGAAGTGCATTTCCGCCCTGGAAACAGGCTCTGGATACGGAGTAACTGCTCTGTCCTACGCAATGCTAAACATGCCCTCAACATGCCTCTCCTAAACTGCCGAGGCTGTCCCAGCTAGGGCAGCCCAGTGCACTTTTGCATTGTGCCCTTAGTATTATCCATATGCATTACCTGAAATGCTATCCCAACATTTTTTCCATATTGGTATGCAATCTCATGAACCTTAGGATCTGGGCAGCCTAGCATGGAAACCTGAAAGGGAATCAAGAAACATCTTATTTGTTCCACATATTTGTACATGCACTGCATGAATGGCAAATATATAAAACACAGTGGTAAGACAGATCTCATTAGCTGTCCTCCTTGCCATCCCCAATCCCTGTTCGTAGTCAGGAATATGACTAATCTGAATGGGAAATTTGTATTTAAGTTCCAAATATAAGTGGGCTGCATCAAATATTTATTGTAGCTGAACATCATACTGCAAAGAGAGGTTGGAGATAAGAATATGTGACTACAAACCAGCAGCTGAATAGCAATCAGAACAATTAAGCCTATTAAACAGGAGTAAAGGTTGCTATGCTAAACCACCCACTGTGTGTCTACCTACTTGAAGTACTGATTTAAAAGTCAAAACTATTCTGGCATGTAGTACCCTGTCACACTGCAGTGCATTCTTCATAAAGAATGTATCAATTTGTACTGTACTTAGTACAGTATGTACTCAGGACAGTACAGAAGAATGTACTGAGAACAATATATGTTAAGTACATAAGAAAAATGTACAGAAAGTTTAATGCTTTTCAACAATTGTGAACAATTTTCATAACACAGTGCGAGCAGAAGAAGTCGTTGTGTCAAAGAGCAAGGACTGTTGCATGTGAATTCAACTTAGGAGATGAAGCCAGACAGTTGTTCTCTATACTACAACTACAGGTACAACTTTGTTATACACAGATTTTTTTATACAAGGCTTTGACTCACCATGAATGGCCACTGCAAGTAAGTTTAAAAACTGCTTTTCTACTGTTGTAGATGAAAGTTATGCAAGCAATCATTCCATTTTTCAGTCCCAGAATCAAACCCCTGCAGATATTGAGGCACGACCTTATTGCATTAGGCATAATAGAAGAGAAAGAAGCCTGGAAGTGGGTCTTTAAACCTATTCTTCAATTGTTTTCCCAAAAAAATGGGTTTACAGCAACATTGTATAAATATCTGTAAGTCAATAGCTGACTCCTTCTGTTGCTTCCCAGAAATGGGTACCCTAGGGCAGTGATGGCAAACCTTTTAGGCACCAAGTGCTGACTGACAATGCTGGAACTCTTTTTTCAACTGCTGCACACAGCGTTGACATTTACTGCAACTCTAATATTTCATTCCTGGTTAATCACCATCAGTTGAGATCAGAATATACGAGTATATGCAAAAAAAAAAAAAATCCAATGCATTTCACTTCACAGTAGCCTAGAGTCTTGCTTAAAGAGATGCTAATGGTGAGGATTAAGAAAACTTCATATTCCACTTTTCAAGTGTCACTGCGGATTTCTGCTGCAGAATAGGCAGAAATATGAGTGAACATATTCAAATGAATCATGAAAAGAAATAGTTGAATCGGGGCAGATGTAGGGCCAAACCAGGATTAAATATTTGGCATTACACCCACTGGGATCCTGCTAACTGAAGGATTCAGTTAGGTGGTCTTCCATATGGAGGGAGCACAGGCGCTGAATCATTTACTCAGAAAGGGGTTTGCTACACACAAGATGCAAGCAATTGATGTTACTTCTGTTTTGCAATCTTTCCTGTGTTACCCAAGAGTAAGTGGCTCACCTGGAACCTCATCTTTCCCTTTCTGAGCATTAGAGGGGCATGCCAACATTTTGTAAAAGATTTTGAGTAATGGGAAGAAAAGTAACCGGCCTTGGGCCTGCAAGTTAGGTAGCTGCAAAAAAGGGGGTGCAGCTCCAAATCTCACCATGCAACATGGTAGATTAACAGCAGGAAAGGTGGAACGTACATACTGCTTTACAGCTGTTTGCTATAAGACTTGCAGTCTTCTTAAAGCTTTTCTCGAGGTAGTGAGCAAATCTCTCATTTTCATTTTCTTTGGAACCCAACTGAAGAAATTCACCTACAAAAGATGAAGCAAATCAACAAGGTCTTGCAAACAGATGCTTGGACAACATTTCTCAGGGGCTTCTAGGTACATAATTAAAAAGCCTTACCACGCACCAGGTCCTCAATCACCTGCGTTAACACAGAAACGATTGTTGTGTTTCCTATGCGTGCTAATGCTAGAGATGCCGCAGAAAGGATGAAATCGCCAGCGAGTACTGCCTGGAAAAAAGTATGCACTTTAAAAAGGCCCTTCTGTGTTTTGTATCATGCAATAATATTTAGCACTAGTGAAACGTACCTGCGTTACAGGAGTAAAATTTCCCCGTACGCCATCCCCCCACTGCGCATTAACCCCCCATGCACATCCACCCCCATATTCATCCCCCCATGCGTATTCACCCCCCATGCACATCCACCGCCATGCTCAACATCCCCCATGCGCATCAACCCCCCACACGTATCAACTCCCCAATGCACATCTCCTCCCCATGTGCATCATCTCCCCATGCAAAACACCCCCCAATGTGCAGCTTCCTCCCCAGTGCAACCCCTCCCTCCGGACAACATCCCCCCAGTGTACCAAATTGATTGGATGATGGTTAGTCTTCCATGTCAAATATAGGACAAAAACACGTTGCACCCCTTTTCAACCCCTGAAGGGTTAAATTTCTCCTCCCCAAATTTCATGCTTCTAGGTCCAAGGGTTGGGGCAGAGAGTCCCTCAGTCAGGGATTCTTCAATGTAAAGTACAGTGGTGCCTCACATAACAAGTTTAATTCATTCCAGAAGCATGCTTGTTATGTGAAACACTCTTTATGTGAAGTGGATTTTCCCATAGGAAATAATGAAACTAAGACTATTGGTTCCACAACCCAAAAAATACTCATATAAAAATATTAACTGTATGCAAAAATGATGACAAAACCCTGGAATTGAATTCAAACATGCATTCAATGTGCATGATCCTATGAAGTCTACTTAGGCTGCAATCGTAAAGACACTTTCCTGGGAGTAAGCTCCATTTAACACAATGGGGCTTATTTCTGGGTAGACGTGGTTAAGAGGCTGCAAAGACACTTTCTTCTGTAATCAAAGACACTTTCAGTGTCTCCCCACTTTCTCCTTCTCTTCATCCTGAGCCTCTCCCTCCTCTGCTCCCTTTTGGCTAGCCCTGAGCTGCTTCCCTCTTCTCCCCTGCTGTTCTCTCCCTCTGTGTAGTGGACACCTGGTCACAGGAGGAACAGTGTGGAAGTGTTGCTTTTGCTATGGGCAGGCGCACTAGGCAGCCCTGATGCTTTTTAAAGGGCTGCTGGCCAGCGCTTCTGCCCCAACTGCCAACAAGTGTGCTTGTTAAGTGAAGTAACACTTGTTATGTGAGGCAGAATCCTAGATAAATTTTTGCTTCTTATGTGGATCACTTGTTGAGCGAGGCACTTATTAAGAGAGGTACAACTGTATAGGGAGAAAAATGCATTGTGCCCCATTTCACCCCCTTTCTGGTTGGGATTTCCGAAAATCAATTCTTAGTGGATCCCTCCGTCACCAAAGGAACACCCTCCCCAAATTTCATGATTCCAGACCCGGCAGTTAGCCTCCCCACACCACCAATGAACAGGTACACAGGCGAGTTGTGCCCGCCTAAATTGATTAGCATTGCATCTGTATTGAATTCATCTCATAAGCATTATTTTAAAGATGCTCTCTTCATTTATGCTTGCTTTAACCATCCTGAATAGTTTTTCTAGATATTTTCAGCTTATTCTGTGAACACCCCTGAAATACAATCACAGGTCTTCCACACGGAACTCACCTTTCTTTCCCCCCAGATGTGATTAACCGTTTGTTTTCCTCTTCGTGAATTAGCATTGTCAATGACATCATCATGAACCAGAGTAGCTGTATGGATCATTTCTGCAATTACAGCTACAGAGCGCTGACTAGCTTTCACCTCCCTAAAAAGTGAAAAAAGAAGCTGAACAAGTCAAGCTCACTCAAGGCACCTTACTGTAATATAAAAGAAATTGCCACAACTGGAGTTGTGTCCCTTCCTCCTCGTCCGACAGGCCACTCCGTTATTCACCAGTTGTTCTCAAACTTTGGGAGAGCTCTATTCTCTCTCTAAGGGAGCCTTCCTAACCAATTTAGGCCAGCCTAACTCAACTGTAATATCTTCACAGAGTGGAGAGGGGGGAGGACGGCATATGCCTGTGCACTGATCTAACTCCCCCCCCCCAAAAAAAAGTAGAACAGAAGTGCCTTGAGACTCTTGTGACACCCCTAGATCAGCACAGGACTTGTGCCAGGGCTTATCCCGGCCTAAAGGGAGGTTAGGACTGCCACCATTGTGGGAAAAGAGCCTGGGCAGTGATGCAGTCCCAAGATCATGCCCTTGCAGGGGAATGGGAAATAAGTTCCAGCCACTACGAAAACAGAAGTCAGATTAAGCTACACTAAGTTAGGTCTTAGAGCCGATACTTCAGAGACAGGTTGGAACAGCTGGTTCATGCTAGTTCAATACTACTGAGCCTGCACAGATGAACCAGCAAAGGTTCCACTGCTCCTGCATGAAACTGTTGCCACAGGCATCCGTAACTAGGAGAGCATGTACCTTCTAAATCCTTTCCTGATAAGTAATATACTAAAGGGTGAGCCATCACTGATTACTGAACTGTGCTGTCTTCATTTGTGCTAAACAACCAATTCATGTCAGCAACATAGTTCAAATCAGGTCAACTAACTGATACCTCTTAACACAACTGTGTCACTAAATAGCAAGTGAATCCCTTTTGAACGTTTATACACCCCCATTCAACAGGAGTTCTCAAAGCAGTTTACACAGTAAAATAATGGCACAATCCTAACCAACTTTCAAGCACTCGCCTAGATACAATGCAGCCACAAGGTAACAAACATGCCCTTACCAAGCTTGAGGAGGCCTACTTGACTGCCTCCCCACAGCAGGATGCTGTGGCAGTGCATGCCACATTAGCACAGCTATGCCAATGTTAGTAAGTTGGCTTGTGCCCTAAGTCAATAAATGGTTCCCTATTCCAAAAGAGATAACAATCTCTTAAAAATCAAGAGACACCAGCCACAGGAAAAAAGAGAGGGTCACAGGCTCTACCCCTACTAAATATAAATGGATACCATTTTAAAAAGTGCCTTTTGCCCAGTTATCAAAGATATGCCAATTTATCATAGGTCTTAAGTCCTATGAATAAAATACAAGCCCGCAAAATTTTGGGTTAGAAAAACCTCTTAAAATTGCTGGTAGTTTCTTATGAATTTGGGGTGCGGATTCCACAACTGGCATCATTTTTGCCCTAACATGTCTAATTTTAGAGATACGAAATAGCCTCATTTGTGAACTGTTTAAGCAACTTTCTGATGAGGAAGCCACAGTATTTGTTGTAAGACAACAAAATATATGTTCACCAGTGCATATCAACACTTACCCAGAGTTGCTATGATGAAAATTGCACGCCCTTGCCATTAGCACCACAATCATCGGTCGGAAAGCTTTCCCTTTTCCATCAAAGTAATATTCACACATTTCCTTCAGTTCAGTTGTAGATACCCATAATTCCTGCAAGATTAAAAAGAAGCTCTAAAGGTTGGCAATACGCCTGGAAAATCTTAAGATAACTGAATATGTGTCCCTTTTGAAGCAAGTTCCCTTAGGATCCTCACAATTCTCAACAAAAGCCCTCACCTTTTTAATGTCTTCATAGAGATTTTTCAAGTCTTTCCTCCCAAGTTTAAAAGGATCCTTATATTTTTCATCACTAACCACTTTACTGTAGCTGTTTGCTTGTGCCGTTATGTGGTAAAACCTGGCAATAGGATTGGTTGAAAGAATTTGGACAATTAACAAATATGCTTTTGTTTTACAGAAAATATGCAAAGTATAAAGTCACTTTCAAATTTTTGCATTAGATGTTACAAAAAAGAGTTTAAAATGTATAGCATGTCTTCCATATCATTAAATTGACGCTCACCATAGAGTGAATTATCTTGTTTTAATCTCAAAATAAACATATACCATGAAATATTTATAGCAATCCTCAGTGGTAGACCTAGTGGCAAAGTACCTAAACATTACACACAATACTGATCTTGTACATTCATTTAGTTCAGTGGGTCTTGTGCAGAACTTCCCCAACAAGATGTATCCTAAATATTACTAACTAGTAAAATACTAGCGATTTTAAGGCACTATCAAGCCAAAGTATGGTGATGGTTTAAGAGTGACTTGGATTAAGAATATTTTGAATTAAGAGCAAAATTTTCTCAGAAATTTTGACTTTGATTAAGAGCATTGTCTTGGAAGAAAAGCACTTCTGAGGAAGTTTGGAACATGCTTCCATGGCCAGGGAACCCTTGGTGTGGGGGGAGGTGGATCTGGGGGAGAGAAGCCTGAGCCAGGTGTAATTTGATGCTTCCGGATAAAAGTATGCTTGTAAACAGAGGCACCACTGCAATACGAAACAGAAGTGTGTTTGCCAATTAAAGTGGACATCGAAAAAGCTGTTAAAGACCATCAAAACACACTGGTTATGTTCCAATAGGTCAATATATACAAAGTTATAATGGCAGTCAAAACAAGCAAGAGCACAATCCTAACCATGCCTAATCAAAAGTAAGCTCGAATGTGTTCAGTAGGTCTTAATCCCAGGAAAGTGTCTTTAGGATTGCAGCCTGAGGGCAAAATCCAGAGCAGTTACAGGTCCACACAGTTACGTCACCCTCTAGTGTTATCTTATGGAAAGTCATCTTAACTGCTCCGGAGCAAAGGGCTTAATTTGACTTTAGGATACTTTAGAGCACAATCCTAACCATGTCTACTCAAAAGTAAGCCCCACTGTGTTCAATAGGTCTTACTCCCAGGAAAGAGTCTTTAGGATTGCAGCCTAAGTCTCCAAAACAAAATATTCAACCAGACTACAGTGGTGCCTCACATAATTCGTTCCGGAGGCCTGCTCTTTAAGTGAAACGCACTTTAAGTGAAGCAGATTTTTCCATAGGAAATAATGGGAAACTCAGATGATTGGTTCCACAACCCCCAAAATATTCATATAAAAGTATTAACTGGATGTAAAAATGATGACAAAACACTGTAATTGAATTCAAAACATGCATTCAGTGTGCATGATCCTATGAAGTCTACTTAGGCTGCAATCCTAAAGACACTTTCCTGGGAGTAAGCCCCATTGAACACAATGGGGCTTACTTCTGAGTAGACATTGTTAGGAGACTGCAATCAAAGACACTTTCCTGGGAGGGTTAACTGGGCTGCTGCTGGAGGTTCAAGATGGTCAGTGGGGGCACTTTGGGGCAGTTAGAGGCAGCTGCCTCTGGCACCTCTAGGCAAGTGCACCCAAGTTGGGGGCAGTTAGAGGCAGCAGCGCTGGAAGGCAGCCCTTTTAAAGAGCCTCCATGCGGAGCGTCACGGCTGCATAGCACGCGTGCCCATAGCGCACTTGCTTGTTAAGTGAAGCTGAAGCGGAACTAGTTATGTGAAGCAAGATTTCTTGGAAATTTTTCCTTGTTATGTGAAACGCTTGTTGAACGAGGCGCTTGTTAAGCAAGGTACCACTGAACCTCAAAGACACTCAGATCTTCATAAAAGTGATGCAGAATCCAACTTACCGACAAAATATACTATGTATTTTTGGAAATGATAGGACTGAACTTCCTTCTAGAAAACCTGATGCCTGTGGAGAAGAATATACAAAAAGCCAAATTTCACAAAATTGCTTAACGTGACCTTGGAAATACAGCTCAACTGCCAACACTCTGATTCCATCTTTGTGGGTGCAATCCTAACCTAGGCCAGCACAACTCATTGGTCTTCCCCTTCTTTAGATATGATACAAAAAAGAGCTTTAGATACAAAAAGAGCTTCTTTAGATATGCCCAAAGGAACAGGAGGAGAGACGAGGGGGTGGGGCTGCTCTTGGACAAGGATGGACAACAGGTGTCTGGAAACCAGCAGAAGGCGGAGATGCTCAACTCCTACTTTGCATCCATCTATTCACAGAAGGAGGGCTGTGCTAATGGGGGGTGCGGGATCATTGACTGATTCGGGGATGTGTTTACATCCCCTAAGAGGTAATGAAAACATGGATGGTGCAGAAGAGCAGATTAAGATTGACAGAGAACTGGTTCGAAACCACTTAACTGGCCTAAATGAATTCAAGTCATTTGGACCGGATGAGCTGCATCCTCGAGTTCTGAAGGAACTGGCAGATGTCCTTGCAGAGCCTCTGTCGATCACCTTTGAGAAATCCTTGAGGAGTGGAGAAGTGCCACTGGACTGGAAGAGGGCAAATGTAGTCCCAATTTTTAAGAAGGGGAAAAAAGAAGACCCGGGAAATTATAGACCAGTCAGTTTGACTTCAATCCCGGGCAAGATATTAGAGCAAATCATAAAACACTCAATTTGTGCACATCTAGACAAGTACTCAGTGATCAAAACAACCCAGCATGGATTTACCAAGAATAAATCTTGCCAGACAAATCTGATCTCCTTTTTTGATCGGGTTACGAGCTTACTGGACAGTGGCAATGCTGTGGATGTCATTTATCTTGACTTCAGCAAAGCATGTGACAAAGTCCCACATGACATTTTAATTAGGAAGTTGGAAAAATATGGGCTAGACAGGGCAATTGTTAGGTGGATCTGCAACTGGCTCGATGGCCGCACTCAAAGGGTTTTAGTAAATGGTTCTGTGTCAACCTGGAGGTTAGTTTCTAGTGGGGTCCCCCAAGGCTCTGTCTTGGGACCGGTTCTCTTTAACATTTTCATCAATGACTTGGAGGAAGGGATACGGGGGAGCCTGATCAAATTTGCAGATGACACCAAACTGGGAGGAGTAGCAAACACATCAGAAGATAGGAGAAACCTCCAGGAGGATCTGGATAAACTGGAATCCTGGGCTGTAACAAACAGAATGAATTTCAACAGGGAGAAGTGCAAGGTTCTGCACTTAGGCAATAAAAACCAAAAACATAGGTATAAAATGGGGGATACTTGGCTTGGCAGCACAACATGTGAGCGGGATCTTGGAGTCGCCGTGGATCACAAGCTGAACATGAGTCAGCAGTGTGATGTGTCTGCAAAGAAGGCAAATGCCATTTTAGGTTGCATTAAGAGGACTGTAGCTTCCAAGTCACGAGAAGTTCTAGTTCCTCTTTATTCAGCATTGGTCAGACCTCACCTTGAGTACTGTGTTCAGTTCTGGGCACCTCACTTTAAGAAAGATGCAGCCAAACTGGAGCAAGTCCAGAGGAGAGCGACAAGAATGATCAGTGGGATGGAAGGGAAGCCCTACGAGGAAAGGTTGGGGGAACTTGGGATGTTCAGCCTGGAGAAGAGGAGGCTGAGGGGAGACATGACTGCCCTCTTCAGATACCTGAAGGGCTGTCATAGGGAGGAAAGGGCCAATTTGTTCATAGCTGCTTCTGAAAGCAGAACTAGAACCAGTGGGTACAAACTGCAAGAAAGGAGATTCCGGCTGGAAATTCGGAAAAAATTCCTGACGGTGAGGGCGGTTCGGCAGTGGAACAGATTGCCAAGGGAGGTGGTGGACTCTCCCTCACTGGGGATCTTCAAGCAGAAGCTCGATGAGCACCTGTTGGAGGTGCTCTAGGGGGAATTCCTGCTGCAGGCAGGGGGTTGGACTAGATGACCTACTAGGTCCCTTCCAACTCTGTGATTCTATGATTCTAGTGATGTAGGGAACAAAGCGCATGTCTGTGCACTGGTCTAACTTAAATTTAATCTCCAAAATCCGGTGCGCATTAGATTCAATGCTACATTAAATTCAAGTGAATACTTTATTTTGATTGTAATCATAGGTCGGTATTTAGTTTAATAGTTTACTCATCATCATCAATGGCATCCTTCAGTCTTGAAAGACTAGGTGTCGTGCTCAGAAATGGAGGTCCTAAAACAGCAGCTTTAGTTTACTATATTACATACTATACTGTATATAGTTTACTATATTATGATAAAAATGTAACAAACCCATTGTTGCATAAAGTAGTGCAATTAGATAAAAATCATAACATAAACCAAGGGTGTTGAACGCATTTCGTGCAGAGGGCCAAAGTTAGCATTAATGGTGTTTCCTGAGGGCTAGAGTCCAATCTTATGCTTGTTTACTTGGAAGTAAGTCACATTTAGTAAATGGGACTTACTCCCAGGAAAGCGTGAAGGTGATATTATCTAGAGCCACTTGAAATGTCAAAGCCTGCCGCATTTTCCCTCGGGCCTTGTGTTTGACACCTGTGACATAAACCCATTGTCATATTATTATCATATAACTCATTGTTGGAAGCATAAAATTAAATTTTGCACCTGCTTTCCAGCTGCCCGTTAAAATAGCCAGTAAACTCTTTTACTCTCAAGTCTTTTAAAATAGTTGTGTGCATTAGATTAAGCGGTGCATTAGATTCGAGTGAATACAAGCATTTTTGTCTCTTCCAACTGTCCTGACCCCCAACTTTGAGAACCAATGTTCTACTCTGTCCATTCTCTGGCGAGGCGTTCCACAGACTAATTATCCTCTCCTGACTTTCCATTTTAGTGATTGTCTCTTGTTCTGGTGGGGAAGTGAACAGCCCTCTCACCACCCTATTCAGCCCCTGAACTCCTGTAGCAGGGAGTTCCATAGGCAAAAGACACATCTCACCATCCACCACAACCCCATATCTTGTGGCAGGAAGTTCCACAAATCAAATCACACGCTTTATGGAAAGTCAATTTGTGTGGATCACACCAGGTTGTGGTGTTGTGTGAGACCGAAAGGACATCTCTCACTCCACACTATGCACCCCAATCCCCACATCCTATGGCAGGGAGTTCCACAGTGAAAGTACACCCCTGACTCAATTCTGTGCACCCCAATCCCCTCATCCTGTGGCAGGGAGTTACACATGCAAAGGACACTCCTGACTCCACTCTATGCACCCCAATCCCCACGTCCTGTAGCAGGGAGTTCCGCAGGCAAAGGACACCCGACTCCACTCTATGCAGCCCAATCCCCTCATCTTGTGGCAGGGAGTTCCACAGGCAAAGGGCACCCCTGACTCCACTCTATGCACCCCAATCCCCTCATCCTGGGGCAGGGAGTTCCACAGTGAAAGGACTCCACTCTGTGCAACCCAATCCCCTCATCCTGTGGCAGGGAGTTCCACAGGCAAAGGACACCCCTGACTCCACTCTATGCACCCCAATCCCCACATCCTCTCGCAGGGCGTTCCACAGGCAAAGAACAACCCTGACTCCACTCTATGCAGCCCAATCCCCTCATCCTGTGGCAGGGAGTTCCACAGGCAAAGGGCACCCCTGACTCCACTCTGTGCACCCCAATCTCCTCATCCTGTGGCAGGGAGTTCCACAGACCAACCCCACAGTGGGTGAAGAGCCTTGTCCTTCTGTCTGTCTGTCTGTCTGTCCACCCATCCCTTCTCCATTTTGTGCCTGATCCCCCCTTTGAAGCCTGGAGCCTCCATTTTGGGGTCTTCTCTCCCTCCTCCGTCTCCCTCAGCCCTGCTTCCCTCAGCCGGGCCCAGCGCTTGACCTCCATTCGCCCGCTACGCTCACCCCGGTGCTCCTCGTGGGCGCGCCCGGCCCCGGTCCCGGCTCCAGCCCGGTCCCCGGCGGCCTCCAGCGGGCGCCCAGGCAGAAGGGTCGCCACGGGCCGGCTCGGGCCGAGCAGCAGCACCGCGAGCGCCAGCAGGCCATGAGGGCGCTTCCCCGGTACGGACCTCGCAGGCAGCCCGACCCGGACGCGGAAGCCCTGCCAGGGAAGAGAAAGGGAAGGGCCGGCCCGGCCCCTGCTTAGGTTATCCGTCCCCTGAGGGGAGGCCGGGCGGAGCCTGAGGAGAGGCTCCTCATGACAGGCAGGCGGCAGCCCTCAGGTGGGGCTCCTCCGTCAGGCAGGCAGCTCCACAGGTCAGGTTCCCCAAGGGCAGGCACAGGCAGAAGCCCCTCAGGTGAAGCTCCTCAGGCACTTCCCACATGACACAGGTAAGCTTCCTCCTCAGAGCTGTGTCCAGGCAGAAGTTGCACTGGGATAGCCCCCCACCAGGGATACAGGTAGAAGCCACACAGGTAAAGGTGGAGTCCCACAGGTAAGGTTTCTCTTCCTCCAGGCACCAGTTCCACAGGAAAGGTCCTCAGGGCAGTTCCCAAAGGCACACATTCCACAGGTAAAGGTCTTCAACTGCACAGGCAGATGCTCCACAGGTAAAGTTCCTCAGGCACTTCCCACAGGACAAAGTCTCACAGGTATAGTTCCTCCTCAGCACAGTTTCCACAGGCACATTCCACAGGTAAAGGTCCCCCGAGGGCACAGGCAGAAGCTCCACATGTAAAGTTTCTTCTCAGCACAGTTCACACAGGCATAAGTTCCACAGGAAAGGTTCTCGAGGCAGTTCCCACAGGCAGACATTCCA
Source organism: Cryptoblepharus egeriae (assembly GCA_030015325.1). NCBI lineage: Eukaryota > Metazoa > Chordata > Lepidosauria > Squamata > Scincidae > Cryptoblepharus > Cryptoblepharus egeriae. The sequence goes on from JAREYC010000004.1 coordinate 16,867,969, forward strand.
CAGGTAAAGGTCCCTAACTGCACAGGCAGAAGCTCCACAAGTAAAGTTCCTCAGGCACTTCGCATAGGCTGAAGCCCCACAGGTAAAGTTCCTCCTCCTTGCAGTTCCCACAGATTCTCAGTAAAGTTTCTCACCGCAGTTCCTACAGGCTGAGATTCCGCTGGTAAAGCTCCTCCAAGGCACAAGCAGAAGCCCTACTCGTAATGTTCTTCATGCACTTCCCACAGCACCCACAGGTAGTTTCTCCTCAGGGCAGTTGCCACAGGAAGAAGCTCCAGGTAATGTTCCTCAGACACTTCCGTAGGTCCAAGAAGACCCCCAGGTAAAGTTCTTCCTCAGTGCAGTTCCCACAGAATCTCACTAAAGATGCTCAGTGAAGTTCCTACAGGCACAAGTTCCACAGTAAAGGTTCTCAAGGCAGTTCCCAGAGGCAGACATTCTGTCAGTAAAGGTCCCCCAAGAGAACGGGCAGAAGCTCCATAGGTAAAGTTTCTCAGGCACTTCCCACAGGCCAAAGTCCCACGGGTGTAGTTCCTCCTCGGTTCCCCAAGAGCACGGGCACGGCTCCACAGGTAAAGTTTCTCAGGCACTTTCCACAGGCCAAAGTCCCACAGGTATAGTTCCTCCTCGGCAAAGTTCCCACAAGCATAAATTCCACAGTAAATGTTCTCAGGGCAGTCCCGCAGGCAGATATTCCACAGGTAAAGGTCCCTCAAGGACACAAGCAGAAGCTCCACAGATAAAATTCCTCAGGGACCTCCCATAGGCCAGAGTCTCAGAGGTAAAGTTTCTCTTCACAGCAATTCCCACAGGCACACATTCCATGACTTCCCAAAGGGCAGTTCCTACAGGCAGAAGTTCTACAAATATACTTTCTTAGGGCAATTCCCTCAGACAGATATCCCACAGTTAAAGTTTTTCAGGCACTTCCCAGAGGTAGAAGTTCCACAGGAAAAGTTCCTCAGGCATTTCATACAGGCAGAAGTCCTATATGTAAACGTTCTCAGGGCAGTTCTCACAGGCAGAAGTCCCACAGTTCACATTTCTCCTCAGTATCCACCCACAAGCAGAGCTTTCCAAAGGGCAGTTCTCACAGGTAGAAGCTTCACAGGTAAATTTCTTTAAGCACTTCACATAGGCTGAAGTTATACAGGTAAAGGTTCTCAGGGCAATTCCCACTAGGCTGAAATCACACAAATCAAGTTTCTTCTCAGAGCAGTTTCCACAGGCAGAAGTTCCCCGGATAAACTTTCTCAGGACAGTTCTCACGGGCAGATATCCCATAGTTAAAGCTGCTAAGGCACTTGATGTAGAAGTCCAACAGGTAAAGTTTCTCAGGCTTCTGTTGAACAGAGGCCCAGACTCCAAAACAGACTTCTGTCACTTGTGCCTCGTAATTGTTTTAACTACACAAATAGGTTCTTGTAAATATCACATCTATTACCTAAATTATGAGAAATAATTTTCATATGCATCAAGATTTTTTAACTTAAAAAAAATAATCAGTGGTGTAAATGTGAAATTCCAGAGAGAAGGGAATGAAGATGATCATGGCAAAGCCTTGTTGAAGATGAAGTATATAAATGTTGGCTTTATATATTGGCTGATTATTATTATCTTCAATTTTTGTTTCCATACAGGTAGAAGCTGTATAGAAGCTATCATTAAGAGTATTTTGAGAACAGGGATGCCAGGATATTATAATAATAATGATAATGATAATGATAATGATAATAATAGTAACCTTTATTGGCATTGTAACAAACATCCATAAATAAAACAAAAAGCTCTACCAGACATAGCAAGTAACATGTCCATCAAACACAATAAAACACAGCTCTACCAGACATAGCAAGTAACATGTCCATCAAACACAATAAAACACAGCTCTACCAGACATAGCAAGTAACATGTCCATCAAAAACGAGATAATTTAACTTTAATAATAGTATCTAAATATCGAGCCAGCTGTTTAGTGAAGCCAGCATCTTGTATTTCGAAAAGCTGTTTGATGTTCCACTTGTCAGCAAGGTGGGGATTCAAATTCAACAAAGGGATTAATTAATGCTGTCTGCTCCAGTCATGGCGAGGACAATGAAAGATTAAATGATCCAGGGATTCCACAACACCCTGGGCACATGGACAGAGTCTTTTCGTATATTCAATCCCTTTAAAGAGGCCCCACATGACTTCTGATGGGACGACATTACATCTAGCTAGGGACATTGCTCTGCGATCCCTGGGATCTTCTAGGAGAAAGAGGTAATTGGGGGTCTGACCCGGTTGCACACAGATATGATGGTGGAGCGGCGAGCCGAAATGCTTCCTTTTGAGTCGGAGCTCCAAGAATATCTATCCAGATTCCTATACTTTTTAATTTTTTTAACCAGGCATTGGATTTGCTGTGAGAGTCTGTTAAAAGATGATGGAGTAAGCTATGTTTATCATAGTTGAAATATAATTTGAGCCAGTAACTGGAAATTCTCAGCCATCCCTGGGTCTCTATTTTCAATAAGCCTGTCTCCAGGCATAACACTGCATATGGTACGCAGTTAGGAAGGCTGAGGATTTTCCTTAGAAAAAGGGCTTGGGGTTGTTCTATCAAACTCTTTGTAGCCTCCATCCATACTGGGCATCCATATAGGATTTGGGGTAGAGCTTTGGCCTTGAATACCTTCAAGGCAGCCGGTATATGTCGACCCCCATTTTTATAAAAAAATCTAAGAATTGCATGCGATGATGCTCTAGTTGCGTTCATGACTGCATTTCGGTGGGTTGTCCAGGTAAGATTATAGGAGAAATGGATTCCAAGGTATTTGTATGTTTTCACTTGGTCAATCACGCCTTCCGCAAAAGTCCATCTATATGGCAACCAAGTTTTTGCAAAGACCATAATTTTGGATTTTGTAAAGTTTAATTGAAGTTTATTAAGAGTGATATAGGCAAGTGATTTGTTAATTAGATTGGATAGACCTCGTTGGGTTTGAGATAGCAGAACAGCGTCATCTGCATAGAGTAACAATGAAGTTCTCCTTGAGCCAAGTTTTGGTGGGTGGCAATCAGAATGGTCAAGTGCTGGAGCCATATCGTTAAGGAACAAATTGAACAGGGTAGGTGCTAATAAGCATCCCTGTTTAACATTCCTGTTGGTAGGGATTTCTTCAGTAGTCTTTCCATCCTGGGTAAGTCTTATTTGACAAGATGTATCCATATATAGTCTTTGAATAAGACGCAATAGTTCCTTATCAATCCCCATATGCAGAAGTTTCTTCCATAAAAGATTTCTGTCCACGCTATCAAACGCAGCTTTAAGGTCTAGGAATGCCACCACAAATAATTTGGATTTAAATAAGACTGAGTATTTGTAGGTGAGATGTAAGAGGACTATGGCATATCCATAGTCATAAATGTGAAATTCCAGAGAGAAGGGAATGAAGATGATCATGGCAAAGCCTTGTTGAAGATGAAGTATATAAATGTTGGCTTTATATATTGGCTGATTATTATTATCTTCAATTTTTGTTTCCATACAGGTAGAAGCTATATGGAAGCTATCATTAAGAGTATTTTGAGAACTGGGATGCCAGGATATTATGTAGTTCCCTCATTGATCATTTGTTTAACGCTGGTGGTGTGTCAATCTGGATGCTGCCTCCTTGATTCCAGAACTGCTGCTATTCATTTTAGCCATGTTCCTAATTACACAAATACAACAAACCCACATCAACACTACTGTGAAAGAAAAAGGAAGTTGTCCAGTTTGTCAGGATGGAGACTCTCCACAGAAAGACTCATAGGTACTTTACAACTTGTTTCACTTGCATACTACTTGGCTGCCCATTTCCATTAATTGAAACCCCTCTTATTTGCAAAATATTTGTACATGTGGGACTTCAGTATTTGCAAATACAACTTGTTTGTACAAAAGAAAGAAAACTAATACACTTAAAGTAAAAAAGAAAAACCTGTAGTTATAAAATGTAATGCCTTTGCTTGTTCCCTCTAGCAACACTTCCCATTGACAGCATTCGAGAAAATTACATTCGTGAAGTACACAATTCCATTTTTTCAATTGTCTATCCTACATCTTTTAAATCCAGAGTTCTTCTTGTTGCTGTTTCAAAGGTTCGGCTTGATTTTCTTTATCTGGAGTTCTTTATTGTACCATATAGTGTTTCTGCCTTATGTAAATATTTTTTTCCAGATCTTGTTTGTAAATGCCAGATTTTGCCTTCTTTTTCCCAATCTGAGTTTGGAGATTTTCAACAAGAGTAGTTCACAAAGCAAGTAGTTTTCCAAAAAATAGGTTACACAGTAAATAAATCAATTAAGCGTTCATTGAAACAATTGAATCCAGTGATACTGATGATTACCAATGAACTGAATACGTTTCATTAAACCCAATGACCAGTGATGGGATTCAAAGAAATTAACAACCAGTTCTGTGCCCATCTGGCAGCCACTTTTAAATGGCTATTTTAAAACTTTATATGTCCTATCTCTCGTTAACAACCGGTTCTACAGAGTAGGTGTGAACTTGCTGGAGCCCACCAATGACCCTTCCCCCTAAGTAAACATGTCTAGGATTGCACTGTTGGTATAGTATCCTTCCAAAAGGTAATTTTTCTTGCTGTGGAAAGGAAAGAATGTTGCCAGTTAGTCTCATCTATGACTTACGCTGTTTTAGTGCCAGTGACTTCAGAGAAAATTAACTGAGATCAGTTTTCTTAAACTGACAGATAACTTCACATGTCACTTGCTTGTTCAGTGTCAGTGAATTTAGTGAAAATTAACAGGTAGCCCAATCCTAACTAGTGCTAGTGCTGTGAGACCTATGGCTTCTAGTCATTGCTAGCTGGGAGCCAGCTGGGAGCCTTCTTGGGGTAAGTGAATATTATTCCTTTTACCCTGAATGATTCCCCAGCCTGAGTTATGGGGGTATTTTGGTCTCCTGGGCCTGCTCCACCATTCTTTCCATCCTTCCCTTCTCATAAATGTCCCCTCCCCAATCCCTTGCACTGCTTGGTACTGAATGTACCTCCACTAGTGGTTAGGGACTTGGATCCTGTGCTGATGGGCCAGCACAGGGCATCCTGCTGGCACTACTTGCTCACAAGATGTCATTTAGCATTAAATGGTGCTTTTTCAGCAGCTCAGGCCAGCATAGTGGCGTTGCTCCGGCATTCCTTCCACTTAGGATTGCTCTGTGATATAAGTTGTGTTTCTACCAAATAAGTTTGTGAGACTTAAAAATATTCTTGTTCATTTTTCTGTTATTTCTCCTTTCTTCCTTCAGCAAGTTCTGGAAGACATTCTGGACCTTGATATTTCTGTCTCGGGGACAGAAGAATTTTTACATCTTGTCAGTGGCACAAAAATACTATTGGGATCTCTTCCTCTGGCTCACAGATATGGGGGCCATCAGGTCAGTAATAATACTTTCTCTCCCATTTCATAGTGACAATGTTTGTATATAATGTACAATGAAAGGATTTACCGCTAAATTGTTTGCATGTTAAGTAGGGCAGGCCAAAAGGTATTGCTCTGTTCATACCAGCGTATAGTATTCCAGTGAGACACAATTTCCCATAGCAGCTTCTAGGTCTCAAACATAACACCCCTCTCATCTTTGCATTGATTGGTCATTTATTAGATCCATGTAGAATTGGTAGTTGCTGAAATCTAGAGAAGAACTTCAAGTAGGAATTGTGTTCTCTTCATTTTCAGTGACATTTCCTGTCTCCTTACCAAGTCTACTGGAGAAGCTTTACTTGAATGTGGAATAGCCTATGCCCTCAGTGTGGGTTCTAAGAAAATGGGATGTCATGCTCTGATATGTACTCAGTAGTTACATAAGCAGTAGGAAATATATAAAAAGTGGTCATAAGCTTTCCCCACAGAAAGTGTCTTTCCCCCATGCAACTTGACATGATTTTGTAGTGCTTTGGGTAGCATGCTAAAGTGGTAAGGCAATTTCATCTGCATATCATAAGGTTACTGGTTTAGGACATAACTCACTAAATGTGAGGAATCTTTGACTTCCAATAAAACATCACCTGTCAGATAAATTTATGTGAAAGTTAACCTTTGTGGGGAAAAATTGAAAGGAGAAAAAATAGCAAGTTGCTATCCCTCATAGCTCTGCTGAACATTAAAAGCTGATATCAATACTGTCTTTTCTAAAAATGTTGATACTGATGGGGGGAGGACCCATATCCACAAACCCGTATTTGTGGATTCATTTATCCGCTGATTGGATCTGGGGCACCCCCTCTACTGCATGCCACTTTGGAGGGTCCTGTTTTATCAAAGGTTTATTAAGGCTAAAATCTTATCCATGCTTTCCTGGGAATAAGCCCCACTGAATACTATAAGATTTATGCCTGAATAGACATGGGTAGGCTTGTTTCTTTAGTCAAATTGTATTTCTTGTTTTCCTTGTGCTTTCATGTGAAAATGAACTCGCTTTCCTGCCAGTGTTTCATGAGTTCCATCTCTTGTTTTCTGTCATTCCTATCAGTATCCAGATTGTTGCTGAGTCTGCTCAATCTGCTTACACTCTGAAAATTAGGATTTCTAACATATAGTCTCACTGAACTCCTTCTTCATCAGTTTTAGGAATAATTTCATAGTTCTTTGTGTGGTATAAAATTATAAAGGTCAAAGTAAAGATTTCTCCTTTGAAGTCATGTCCAACTGTAGGGCCCTGTGCTCATCTCTGATATTCAGCCTTTGGAGCTAGCATTCTCAGCATGACTGGGAGCCAGGTGCCAAAGTGCCACGGCACTGGGCACTGAACGTTGTTACCTTCCCATTGACGAGGTGCCTATTTATCTACTTGCATTTGCATACTTCCATACTGCTAGGTAGAGATTATTATTGTGTGTTTTCTCCTCTTTTTTTCTTTTTAGTTTGGTAGCTGGGCAGGTCAGCTTGGTGATGGAAGAGCTCACCTGATTGGCATTTACACAAACAGGTAGTACTTATTTAATGTCTAAAGAATTTGATTATTTATAACCATTTGTAAATATGTACACATATTTGTACAAATACAAATATGAAAGGGTGTTTAATAACAGTAGCATGCTTTGATACTAGCACTGGCCTGAGAGTTTTATGATTTTATATTATTATGAAACTAACAGAATTTACCCACCATTCTGGAGTTAAATTTCAAGAATATTTGTGAGCTCCAAGAACTGCTGGACACTGGCAGGCGCTGGTGGGCACAGCTGGGTACCACTGGGCACCGACAGGCACTAGGAACTAGAGGGTACCAGGGGGTGGTGGTGGGCATCAGGAACCATCAGGTAGCTGGCACCACCGGGCACAATGGGTACCAGACATCCCTACTGGGCACCAGTGGGCAGTGGGCAGTGGGCACCAGACACACCTACTGAGTGCTGACCAAACTTACAGGGCACACTGAGTATTGGGCACCACTGTGCTGTGGGCATCATTGGGCAGGGCACTGTGCATCCCTTCTGAGCAGCAGGCACCACCTGGCAGTAGACACCACTGGGCACTACCCAGCAATGAGCATATTGGGCACCAGTGGTTAGCTGGTACCAGCATGCAGCAGGCACTTCTGGGCACCAGTGGGCACCGGGCATCCCTGCCAGGCACCAAGCACCTCTGGGGATTGGGCACCAGTGGATAACATTGGGCAGCAGGCAGCACTGGTAGCTGGGCACCACTAGGAATCAAATCTGTTCTTGATGGGTGCCTACAACACAAAAGGAATATCTTCCCCAAATGTCATGCTTCCAGTGGTTTTGGCTGGGTTAGATTGTACTTAAAATTGTTAGCTGCCTTGGGGGTCTCTTCAGAGGTAGAAAAGCAGGATGTGTATATTTTTGAAGTGTTCAGAGTGTTCCTTTTCCCTTGTTTTGGTAATCCTGCAAGGTTCACATAAGCAGACTCACTAGATTTGGTATAGAGAGTTTCCAAACCTTGCTCTTAAACTGCTATACTAGTTCTGCAAAGTTCTAATACTTAAATTGTTTTTTCAGGTTTGGTGATCGTTGGGAACTGCAGCTTAAAGGTTCAGGAAGGACACCATACTCTCGGTTGGTCCCATTTTTAGGTTCTCTGTCTTTATCCCAATACTCTGGATTCTATCCTTGTTGCTCTTGAATTGGTTCCTGTTATACATCTAAAGCTTTCATTTCAGTGATTCATGCCTTTGCAAACAATCATCCAGGAAACCAGTTTTCCGAGTTTACGAATAATCTTGCTGTAAGTTCTCACCACTACTATTTAGCATAAATGGCTTTTATAAAAGACAAATTAAGAAGGGTGGGTCATTAATAGATATTCATCACATACAGCCTTGAGAAATACTGCCAAAGGCTGTAAGGCTATAAATTTATAGAAGCTGAACTCCTACTGATATTTTGGAGTACTATTGCTCAAACTTATGTATGTTTGCTCTGAAGAAAATCCCTTTGTGTCTATTGGGACTTACCCTGTTTCAACAGTTTAGAATGACTTCTAAAGCCTGCCATTTTATACACATATTGCTGGAAGTAAGCCCCATTGACCATATTGGGATTTACTTATGAATAACCACGCATAGGATTATACTGTAATTCTCTTGGGAATTGGAAAAAGAGATCTCCTGAATGTTCAACAGGAGAAGTCCTAACTTTGGAATAAATTATGGAGATGCACAACTTCCAATTTTCAGAATTTTAGAGGAAAAGTTGTCCTTTCAATTCCTATACAGTGTAAAAATTTTGAGTGTGATAACAGAATATCTGATCTTAATAGTTTCTAGGAAATATTGATGGATACATTTAGTGAAATGTGTCCACTTGGTTTCCCCCCCCCTTCTAACACTGCATGTTCGACATTTCAGAATGTTCTTGAAAATTATCTATGTGCTCTAAATAGATATATTTTGTTAAAAGCCCTTACCTTTCTCTGATGTTAGTTAATAACTTTTAGATAGAAATATTGTAATGTTCCTTATGGCATGTAGCATTGTATCTGTGGAATTTAGGTTGCAATCCTAAGAGCACTTTCCTGAGTGTAAGCCCATTGAACTCAGTGGAATTTACTTCTGAGTAGACACTACAAGGATTGCACTCTTAGAAAATTTAGGATTTGCTATCTTATTTGATTTGTTATCTCATCATGAAGTATGTAATAAACATAGGTCAGACTTTAAAAAGTAGTATTTTTCTTGCAAATAATAAGGTCATTCCTCATTATTTTTTCATAATTTGCAAAGAAAGGTTAAAATGTTTCTTGTTGTTTTATCTTTCCCCTAGGAATGGGGATGGCAGAGCTGTACTTCATTCTTCTGTTCGAGAGTTTTTGGGGAGCGAGGCCATGCACTTTCTTGGAATTCCTACCAGCAGAGCAGCAAGGTTTACGTTTGTTCACTCTTTCCAGCTTTAGGCTGTGATCTTCAGTCTTCATACACCATCGAGAAAGCGGCATAAGTACTTTTATAGTCCAATCTTGTGTTGTCTCATCATAATATCAGGCTAGACAGGCATTTGCAGGGAAGACAGAAGTGGTATTTTCAACCTTTTTCAACTTCTTAATATCTGTTAATGTTCTCCCCAGCTGTTTTCTTCCCCTACCTACAGCTAGGCTCTGAGGCTGGATATAAGCCTTGAACACCTCTAGGAGTAAAAAATGAACACCTCTAGGAGTAGAGATTTTCTGGGGAATAATTTATGGATGCAGGAAGGATTAAGCACCTTCTCCTTCTGCTGTCATTTGTATCTCTGCCCAACCTATATTTGGGTTATGAAAGCAAACATGCAGCTTGGAAACATGTACTTATCATTGTGATCAAGGTTCTGTCTTCAAAGTTGGAGCAATGTTTCAGTGTTTCATTCTTCATAAATATGATGCTTGGTGATAGTTGCATAAAAGCTTATTATCTGATAGGTTATTGTGTAATGTAATTTTTATAGAAATTGACGCCCTTCGTCCCTCCCATTCATTAATTGTCATAGTATTTTGTTGCAGTGAATATATGTAACAGCAGCTACAATATACTGCCTTGCAATTCTCCTATTAGATCCTAAAATCCTAAAATTTTCCTGGGAGTGGGCCCCATTGAATGCAATAGGACTTACTTCTGAGTAGAGGCTGAGGCTTTTGAGGCTTTGAATTGCATTGTTAGTGGAACAATTAAAATACAGCAGAAATTCTCAGTGTGATAGTGTAGAAGAACAACGAGTTTTTCTGCTTACCAAGCGTCTGTAGAAAACTCAATGAGAAAACATTTGCTTTGCTGGAATGGACACCTTTGCAAATGACCTGTTGGAAAGCTGGCTTTATTGCTTTAATGAAAGGTCTCACAAGCTCATTGATTGAAGCAAAAACTGCAAGATTGTCTGGATCAGCATGAAAGCTTCTAGCAGCATTATGACCTTCTTTGTTTGCTGCTGTATCCTGTTGTTCAGTTCAAAGTCAGTGACGAGCATTAATTTTCTGTAACTTATCTCCTGAAGTCACGTGATGACTTAGTCCTCGGTTTGACCCACCATGCTGGGTTTAAAGCCTTTGTCATACTGAAATTGGGGTAAGTCAAGGTGCTGTATTCTAGAAAGCTTTCCAGACTCTGTTTTCATAAATATTTAAGTCAAAAAACACCAGCTGATAGTTTGACAGTTGCCAATGGGAAGCCATTGTATTGCAACTGTTCCAGTTCATTGACAGAAGTTCTTGCTGAGTCTTGGCAGAAGAGTAGGATCGAGCATGTAGTTTATCCAAGAATGCTCTATAGGTGGGCCCACTCCATTAGCTCTGTGTACATGTGTTCCCAACAGGAAGCTTCAGTCATGGAGTGATGAGCCAGTGAGAATTTTTTTTTATTTTATCTGGTGCCTTCAGTCTCATAGACCACATTTTTGGGGAAATTACATAGAGGAAATTGGCAGTGAGAAAGCTGGAGACAGGTAAAAAAGTTTGTCCTTTCAATTTGACTTGATGTCTGCTAGCATCAACCTTGGTCAAAAGGAACATAAGTCTAGTTCAGTATCTTTCGGCACTAATTATATGCTGGAAACATAAGGCACCTCTCAAATGCATTCATTAAGTTAAATTGCTGTGTTCAATTTTGGGCTGATCTGGCCACTGATTTACCAGTAGCCTGACATAACAGTGGGCATATAGTATGGTAATTTTGTGCCTTGTCCCTGTAGGTACTCAATATGGTGAGAAAGGGGGCTTGTCTGTATTGAATGTCCATAGATCCTTATTTCATTTTTAATAAATGAAATTATGAATCAACTTTTTGGTTCAATATACTGGCAAAGCTTTGACCTGCTTAATGCAAACTGCTCTATTTCTCTTCTTGCACAGCTTGGTTGTAAGTGATGATGATGTGTGGCGAGATCGATTCTACAATGGGAATATTAAAAAAGAAAGAGGTAATAATCCACTGCATTTCAGATTAATACTTGGTAACAGCATAGTTGTCCATCTTTTCTTAAATCATGCACAAATATTGTGCTTCTTGTTTCTATAATGTAACTATCTTGAATCACTGTTTATTTTTATCAGTGGATGCTCTTGGTTTTACTGGAATTAAGTTAGCGCTTGTAGATTGTGCTTGAGGCCACAAGCGCAGGGCCCATTGGAGTTAGCTTTTGAGAAAATTAATCATTTATTTACTTTCTCATTTTATACCTTTTAAAACATCCTTAAAACACCACAAATCAAACACATACCAGTAGCAGCTAGCCCTTAAAAAAAGGCATCTTCATAAAATATCTCCATAAATACCCACAGACATCCAGTATTAAAAATACTATAAGCTCAGAAGGGTACCCTGATGGAAAACTGTTTGTAAATTGAGGAGGAAATTTCATAAACTTTCTTCCCTAACGAGAAGGCCCTATTTCTTGTCGCTTCCTCTCTCATATCCATAGGAGACAGTACCTGTAAGAGTGCCATCTGATGACTGGAGTGAGCCATATTATACAGAAAAAGGTGATAGCTCAAATAGGGTTTTAAATGTCAAAACCAGCACTTTATATTGTGCCAAGAAATTAATTCATAGCCAGTGCATTAACCAGATGAGCCAGAACCCAGAATTGCATTTTGTACGTTTTCTCCACTTTGGGTGGCCAAGACACTATATTCTTCTGTATTTAAAATGAAATGTAATCAAAGTTTGAAAGCTTGAAATGGACAGTCTTGAATGTCACCCAGAATTTGAGCAGCTGTAAGCTTGCAGCATTGCATAGCCAAATTGTTTTTGTTCAGTTTTCCTGAAATGCTTTATGTATTTCATTTCTATGTCATAAGTTTTGTTTCAATGCTTCTTACTATTTCCTTATATATTTCCCTTGCAGTTCTTTAGTTGCAAAGTAGGGGAGCTAAATTATTTGCTTTCTTTAGGAAATTCAAAAATACAGCTCAAACCTTCAGTCACTGGAGTAGAACTGCATTATTATTTGAGCAATGCCCATCATTGCCATCTTGCAGTGCTTTGGGGACCCTCATAAGTGAGGAAAAGATGAAGTATAAGTTCATTAAATAAATTCAGCAGTTTACTTCTTTGCAAGGGTTTTCCCATCAATGAGCACATCTACATTTGCATTTTATTACATGTGAACAAGTACTTCCTTCCAAATGAATGAAATTTATAAGTGGAGGAGCTCCATGCACACACTAAAATGTGTATTTCTTAATGTTTTATATATATTTGTTTTTTTAGGTGCAGTAGTTCTTCGTGTTGCCAAATCATGGTTTCGAATAGGATCACTAGAAATTTTAGCTTTTTCTGGAGAACTGAATTTACTGAGGTTAGAATTTGTTTTAATTATATCTGTTCTTAGAGTTGGACTATATTATGTAACAGCCAGGACCCCAAGACCAAATCATATTTCTTCCTTCTTTTCTTACCATCTCCCACATCTACCTACTCCTGAAGGTCATGCAACTTTTTGGGTTGGCATTGTAGGAAGTACAGGATCAACTACCAAAGGGAAAATTTAACAACACTCATTTGTATGGCTGTGTGTGGTCACACTCCGATCATTTTTTAGATTCTGGTCACTTTAAATAAAAATGGAAACTTTTAAATTCTTGTGGAAGATATGTTAACTTTTTAAGGTACTGTAATACTGGATAGATCTGCCATGATCTAAAGTGGAATTTCTCAAATACCAGATACAGGGTGCAATCCTAACCAACTTTCCAGCTCTAGGGTTAGGACAATGTGAGGGAACAAACATTGCCTTACCAAGAGGAGGCGTTTGTGACTGTTCCCCCACCTGCAGGATGCAGCACATGCCCCACTGGCACACGTATGCCAGTGCTAGAAAGTTGGTTACGCCTAAGGTGTCTGAACTAAATAATCAGCTTATAGCCCAATCCTCTATGCTTACTGAGAAGCAAATACTGCTATATTCACAGGGGCTTGCTCTCAGGTAAATATAGGACAGCAGCCTTAGTGTTTTGAAAGATACTTTAATAGACAAAACTTCTAATTTGTGGTTTAGGACACTGCTAGATTTTATCATCAGTGAACACTTCCCATCAATAAATATGAATGACTCAGATAGATACCTGGTAAGTTACAAAACATCATGTTTCTGTGAAAGGTTTTTGTTAACCTTTGTTTGAACATGTACAGGATGGTTAAGAGAAAATAATGGTGTACATATTGTTCTGAGTATCAAATTAATCCTCCTCCAGCTTCTTCCTCTGTTTCTTCCAGTTAAAAGACCGCACAGTGTTGCTTGTTATTGTTGCTGTTTAGTATATATTTAGAACATATAAAGGACAGGGAGGGTTCCCTATCTCTACTGAAGAAGCTTGCTATCTACAGCCCAGAGCCAAAGAGATGCAGGAGATCTGTGCTGAAGTTCTCTTTTTTAAAAAAAATTATTAATTAGCAACACATGAAAATGACTCCTTTAAAGATCAAGGATACTGGGGAAACTGGGTTAATCTCCTTCCCAAGCTGCAGGTAACACTGCAGAGGTAAACACAGGGACTGCTAAGTAGCTGTAAAAAACGGAACCAACCAAATGATGGTAAATTCTGGTTGTGGAGCTCCTGTACATTAAGTCTAGTTTGGAACTCAATTCAGAATAATACTTTCCAACTCATTGTTGTAAAACATTTTTATGTATATGTTTTTTTTATGTGATATCAAATTCACATTTTTGTGAAATATTTCAAGGTAAAACTGTGTTTGATTTCAGATATTTTTCTCTAACGTAGTATCTGAGACTGCACAGTTGATTGCTTTATGGATGTCAGTTGGCTTTGCTCATGGTAAGAAATATTTTTGGTATTACATCTTTTTGAGGTGACGGATGCAAACTACTTTGATTCTGTTATAATTTTGTGGCTATATAAATAGGATGTAGTTGTGTCTGTCCTCAAAGCCAGCAGTCTCCTATCGCTTATCCCTTTCCCAGGATTGACAAACTGACCTATTGATCTCACCCCAAGGAAACCATCAGTCAGATTTCTTGTGAGATGCAGTGTAGGCTGTGTTAGTGCTGCTAGTCTGATGTGGGGGAATTTAGTTGGATTGGCTAATGAGCATGGTTTTGTCAGAAACCTATCAGACCTTCTGGCACATTTTCCATTTACATCTCTATAATAATAATAATAATAATAATAATAATAATAATAATAATAATAATAATAATAATAAAGGCATTTCTATACCACTTTTCTGGTCTTTTGGATTGTTCCTTAGATTTTATTCAAAGTGGTTTACGTAGGCAGGCTGATCTAATCCCCGCAGAGATTTTTACAAACACAGAGTGGTTCTATCTTTCAAGAACTGGCTGCGTTCAAGATGTTACATTCACAGTCTGGTTTTCACTACTGGCCCCTGATGTCTGACATGCTGGCTGACAAACCTCCTTTGGTTCTCACACGAAGGGCAGCTGAGATAGCTTCTTCATTCCCACTGATATTCCAGGTGGAATATCTCAGCGTCAGCAGCCGCTTTTTCAAAGTCTTGCCTCAAATCCGACTTCTGGTTATCTTGATCCGGTGACCTTCCGCTCTTATCTTCAGGCAAATGGAGGCTCTACCCTCTAGATCAGACCTCCTGACCTTCCTCCAAGTTGCACAAAGAAGTAGGCTTCCTTTTATTTTCACCAGCTATGTGAGGTAGATGAAGCTGACTGACACAAAATCACACACCAGCTTATTTAATAGTGAATGTACATTTTCTTTTATCAGGTGTATGTAATACAGATAACTTCAGCGTGTTGTCCATAACCATTGATTATGGCCCCTTTGGTTTTATGGATACCTATGACCCAGGTGAGTATAGCCTAGGATGAATACAGAATTGATTATTTCTGGAAGTAAAATTCTAGTTTAGCAATAGCATGCATTGACTCAGTTTCCATAGTGCATTTGGATTGCTGGGTTTGAACAGAATGAGCAGAAAATAGGTTGGCAGGACTGTAGAGGACACAATGAAAAGGTCATAAGATTGGGTTAGAATTGGCATGATACTGGATCTTACTGGCTGCTGTTAGTGGGTTAAAAACCTGAAATTATTTTGCATTTAAAATAACACACTAGCATTTGTAAACTTATAAGCTAACAATGATTCTTTCCTTTGGCAAATATTAGACCATGGGCTAATCCAGCATAAACAAATAACCTTGTGTTTAGCTAACTCTGGAAAAATATTTTAGTGCATTTTGTTAGCTTAGATCAACATGAAAAATGAGCACACTTAAATCTTTCAAAGTTGGTTGTTTATTCTGAATACTCTGTTGAAGAAAAATACAATTTTATTTCAGACTTTGTCCCAAACACATCAGATGATGAAAGGCGGTATAAAATAGGAAACCAGGCAAATGTTGGAATGTTTAATCTGAACAAGCTGTTCCAGGCTCTTAACACTTTATTAGATCCCAGACAAAAGCAGCTGTAAGTAATCCCTAAACATGTCTTCCACACTTAAAAGAGCTAGTGAGAAGAGACATGTTTTAATGACCATATGTGCAGAAGAGAATGATGGCTCTTTGGAAAGATTTTTTTGGGGTGTGGGGGGGGGGGGGGTGGGGTATCAGAAGAATTTTTAAGATCAAGCACCTGGAGCCAAAAAGGAAGATGTTTAATAAATTATATTAAGTTGGCCAAATATGTATGAAGTTAACGTAACCAGTATTTTTCATAAACTGGATTGAATCCTTGGTTTTACAATTATTAGCCAAACTGAAAAGCAAAAATGTAAATATCAGCCTGATACAGTATATCCAGCTGTAGGTTTTCCTATTGAAATTTGTCTAGCTGTAGCTTTGAAAGCCTTGATGAAAACATGCCGGTGAGCATCATTATCTTCATGTATTATTTTCTCAAAATACTATACTCTCAAAATACCATTTGCAGTTTTTTCAGGAAGAAAAAAATGTGTACTGTCATAGGCATGCCATTGGCGCAATTCAATTTATGTCCCTTAAGTGTCAATGGGTGTATTTATGAAGCACCCCTGGGCTGGTCCAACTCCCTTGTGCCTTCCAGAGAAGAGAGAGGGCCGGTGCAATTTCTTGCACTGGCCTTCCCACTCTGATGCAGGCCCCTGGAGTGGGTGAATTGCACTAGTCAAGTTTGGGCAGCACAGAGATTGGGGGGCAGGAGGGGAGGAACTGACAGGTAGGGAGCAGGAGTCAGGGCCAGAATCTAGTACTTGTGTAGCATCTTATCCCCAAGCAGTCTTTGCTAGTCCTGGGCTGCTTGGACTTGTGTTAACAATTTTGGTAGTGCAGTTCTGAGTAGCCCATTGGGGCTGCTGCCCAGGATAAGGGGGAAAGTTTCACTTTGGTTAAGGCCGGTGCAGGAGCAGACCAAGAGCAGGATGAAACCTCAAAAGGAGGAGAAGGTCTTGGATTCCTCTCAGCCTGGCCTTTCTGATGTACAATGGCATGTTTTCCTACTCATGAGTAAAGTATTGGGCACTTTCCCATAGAGCTCAATGCATATTTTTATTTTTTAGTTTTTTTTGCTATAACTTTTGATAGGAAGGAGATATTTCAAAACCAATTTTTGCATTGGATTCTGCTCTTCAATATGAGTCCAATGACATATGACACGATGGGATACTGCACACCATTGCAAAGTTCCAAAATGGAGCCATATTGGAGACAATGAAGCCCTTTTGGAGGACATATGGACAGAAGTGATTTGTCCTAAAAAAGAGGACAAATCCAGAAATTTCTGGTCATATGATCACCATGCCCCAAAGGAACTGGGGTAGTGACAGTATTTCAGATGCAATTGTAAATCATGGTTGTCTGCTGAATGAATAAGTCCTAGAAAGTTCTCTTTTCATTGCCTTCTTAGCTCTGTTATGGGATCATGTTGATTCAGTCCTTGTTTTCTGAACCATAGCGTCATGGCTCCAATGGAGAATTAATTCTCCTTGTCATTGGCTGAGCCGCAGCCAGCCCCAATCCTGCAATGGATATTGTGCAGACCCGGCTGCCTGCTTGTTCCAGTGCAGGTTAGGAAGAAGCTAAAATATAGATAAGCAACATATAACAAGTTTTTTCTAAATCATACATGCTCTGTCTTGCAGTATATTTCATTGATTAAATAGAAGTGATTGCATCACAAATGTGAAAGGAATCCATGATATTGTTTCAAATTGATGTAAACATAAAAAGTATCATTTGGAGCACAATCCTAACCATGTATACTCAAAAGTAAGACCCATCATGTTTGATAGGTCTTACTCCCAGGAAAGTGTCTTTAGAATTGGTTACAAAGTGATTGTTTTCTTCAGATTAACAATGCAAACTTTCTCTTTAGTTAAAAAGTGTGATAGAATACCATATTGATCTGTAAATTTTGCATACATAAATGTCTTCCTTTTTAATATCGCATTTCACATCTCTTTTAAATAGGGCTTTTCAGATACTTGAGGGATATCCTGAGCAATATTACAAACAGTATGTAATTGTTTCAATTCTTCTTTTAACCATATATATATATTTTAAGTATGTTTCCAATCTTGTCATGTTAATACATTTATTTCATTCCTCTTAGTTTTACAGAGCTGTTCAAAGCAAAATTAGGTCTCTTGGGTGATAGTGAGGATGATGGCTATTTGATTGCATTCCTTTTAAAAGTGAGTTCCACCCATCTTTTGTTAAATATTTGAACGATTGTCTGAAATTGTTCCAAAAAAAACCAAAAAAACCAAAAGGTAATGACAAAAATAATTTTATGTTTATTAGCTTATGGAAGATACAAAAGCTGATTTTACAATGACTTTTCGGCAGCTTGGTGAAATTTCACAAGACCAATTGAAGGAACTCAACATTCCTCAGGTATCATTCCTTTGCATTTAGGACTATGTGAATAGTTTTTAATCTTGTATTAATCACAGTGATAGTCAGAAAATATTCATGATTAAGATTGAATTGTACATGTTGTAAATCTGTAGCAAAGAACTGATATAAGCAGTGAATGCAGAGTTAGGTCAGGGGTTTTTAAGCAAAATAGCTGCCTGTTCCATTGTGGGTATTCTTCAATCTCTGTTTTCACGATGGGAAAGCATTCAAGAATTAGGTAGATTTCCATGATGGATATTGACAATTGCTGGGGTAGGAAAAAAAGATGTGATATCTTTTGCTAATTATTTAGCGTAATAGTACACCTATTTGGGTAAGTAACACTTTCTCAAGTGGATGCTCCTCTTTTATTTAGCATGGGAAGAGTAATAGGCCCTTCTCACCCCAGTAGTTTCTTTCCTAGTGGCTTCTGTGGGTGTTCTTTGGCATCTTTTTAGATTGAGAGCTCATTTGGGACAGGGACCTATTAGTTATTTGATTATTTTCTGTAAACTACTTTGTAAACTTCTGGTTGAAGAGCAGTATAAAAATACTATAAATAATACTTTTGTTGTTAAAACATGACCTTTATAAACAATCCAGTACTTTTTATAAAAAGACAAAAAATAAAAAGATAAACAGAGCTACTACCTTTTCCTGTGCAAATAACTTGCCAATGGCAAGGTATGTTCTCTTGCAGACAGTTTTATTTCTTTCCAGAGAATGGCCAAAACCCAGCATGTATATTTCAAGAATGATAAACAAGCCCATTTCATTCTTTGTGGACAAGACAGTATTGGCTTCTGTCAAAAACAGCATTTTTCTATTTCTATATTCCAAGATAATAGACATGAATGCTTTCTTTCCACTTACAGGCAGACCTCCCAGATTACTTTTGTTTTTCAGATGTCTTCCTCTGTTTATTATTCAGAAACTATTTTATGAAAACTATTTTATGATTGTGTTGGAACATTTGGCTTTGAGTCCCAAGGTCATTGTACCAACAATGTTTCTGACCCTAAGGAGCATGTGGTTTCCTTTTCGTGTTCCTTTCTTATTGTGTTTTCATTTTCATATCTCTTCTTTTCAGTTTGAATTATGAAAGGAAATGTGATGGAATTGATTCATGCTGGCCTGGTGCGCTATTTTAGCATTCCAGTTTGCAGTCAGCAGACAGCCCCAAGTATTATTGGGATTTCATTGTCTACTTTCTGCGTCTCAAAGGCCTGCTGGTTGCTGCTCAATCAATTTTAAGTAGAAGTGCCTTGTAACACAAACATAATTCATTCTGGAAACATGTTTATCTTACAAAGCATTCTTTATACAAAGCAGATTTTCCCATAGGAAATAATGGAAACTCAGACAATTGGCCAAAAATATTCATATAAAATTATTAACTGTATGTAAAAATGATGACAAAATATTGTAATAGAATTCAAATCACTGTAATATAATACAGAACACAGTTAGTGCAATATTAATAAAACACTGAAATATACTGTACAGTAAAAACAGAAAAGAAAAACCTTTATGGCCAAGGATGACTAATTTTCACTAAAAGTGTCACTGGTGTCTTTTTGAGCAATTTTAACAAGAAACCTTCTAATGACGCTTGCTTTTGTCTCCTTTTGAGGATTTCATGGAAATGTGACATGGCATTGTCATTAAACAGACTCATCGCTCGCACTGCTACAGCCTTATTTGGGTGGTGCTTTTCTACAAAATTTTACAAAATTTTACACAATTTCCCAATGTTCACAGATATCCCTCATGTGAGGGATTCTTTCTCCTTATTCTCTTCCTCTTCTGCAGATGAGATCTCCTCCATAACCTCTTGCTGTTGCTCATGATGCGGATCAATCAATTCCTTCAATTTGTTTGTTTTACAACAAATTTTCATTGTAAAACTGTTTGTTTTACAAGGCACTGCTTGTCTTACAAGGCAGAATTCCTTAGAAATTTTAGTTTGCCTTACAAACCATTCGTTTTACAAGTTATTTGTTTTAAGAGGTATCACTTCATACATGTATTGACACAGATATAATTTGGAACAGGCAATTTCTTAACCTTTTCCCAAATTTTCCCCTGCTTACATATGTTATGTATGTGAATGGCAAGACTTAGAATCTGAAGCCTGGGAAGAAGCTTCAGAATTTTGTCACTTTGGAAGTTGGAAGTAAAGAACACTTGAGAGTGGAGAATTCTGCAGATCAAAGAACACTTCATTAGTGTTGTATATTTTCAGAAATATTCTGTCCAGTTAATATAACCAAAATATCACGAAGTGATTTTTTAAAATTATTTTAATTAATATGTAGTCAACTCTTTTCATGTAGGAATTTTGGGCTCTGCAAGATGTGGCTAAACATAAATTATTTGCCAGCTGGGTTGCTATATACCTCTCAAGATTAAAAAGGTAAATATAGGTATGTTCATTTAAGGCTCACTAATTGGGGCAAGGGGAAGAAGCTTACTGGACCCCACCCCCGCTCCCTCCCCTGAAATTTTGTAAGGAGCTAAATAATTCTTAATGTAGATTTTGTGCTTTCCTACATAATGATTAAATGCCAGTATTTAAGAAAAAAAGTAATCCAAGATTTGTGTTTTGACTTACATTGTTCAATGTATTTCTATTACCGGATCAATGACAGGAACTGCCCACATTTAGTGTGCCTCCTTAACTCAAGTCATTCCTTTCTTTTCTCTTTAGCCCTGGCAACAAAAATTTAGTATAAACCAATGAGAGCATAATCATTTTTTTTCATGGAATGCAAATGAATGCATATTTGCTTAATCTGGAAAATATTGAATTTCTGGATGAATCACATGTCTTTGAAAAAAATATTTGCACAGTGACATAAAAGAAGGTTCATAAATCTGTTTTATGTGTATTGTTTAGGAATACAGGTGATTCTTATTCAGAGCGAAGCAGAAGAATGAACAGTGAGTCAAGAATTTTTCTGTTCTCAAAAATGTTATAGCATGTCTTGTATATACCACTGATCTTTTTCAAAACATACATGAGGTTATGAAAGTAGATTGGGCTTCTAAACTTTTGGATGTGCAACAAGATAAACACTTTCAGTATATTTTAGTTTCCATTTGTCCCTTGGTAGTCTTGCACTGCAGTAGGGCACAACAGCTTGACAACTGTCCAAGCCATGGGTGCTGCAGCGTAGTTTCCCAAAGACAAAATGCAATATGAGTAGAGGGGAAAGCATATGGTTTAAATTGGCCTATGGAAAAGGGTGAACTCTGTGGTAGATCAGATTGCTCTGCATGCATGAGGTGCAAACTATGGTATATCTGATTAAAGAAGCTCAAGAATTAAGTCTGAGATAGGCCTTGACTGAAACCTTGGAGAGCCAACAGCAGTGCAGATTACAAACCTCTGGACTATGTGGAACCATGACATGACTTGCTGCTTGCATCTTTACAGTGTTATCTGCTATATCCCTAGAGCAGTGTTTCTCAGCCAGTGGTGTGGGTAGCATGACTGGGTGTTCAGGAGGTTCCCAGTGCTACTTGTGAGATCTCTGGAACCTGCTGCCTGGTAGCAAGACCAGGAACACAACATAACAAACAGTGGTAGGAAGCTCCATAGCATGCTTTTCCATGGTCAAGAAAGCCCTCCAATCCACCTGAGCCTCTCTGTTAATGTTGATTACTGTAGGAATTTGGGAATTTATTTATGTAGCAGAATTTGAGGACTTCAATACAGATGCACTCATCAAATGAATAAGGAGGCGAGAAATGAGCAGGAGGAATCCCACATCAAATGAGATTAAGGACATTTGTGAACAATGGGAAATTGTGTAAAATTTTGTAGAAAAGCACCACCCAAATAAGTCTGTAGCAGTGCGCGCGATGAATCTGTTTAATGACAATGCAATGTCAGATTTCTGTGAAATCCTCAAAAGGAGACAAAAGCAAGAGTTATGAGAGGGTTTCTTGTTAAAGGTGCTCAAAAAGACACCAGACTCTTTTAGTGAAGGTTAGTCATCCGTGGCCATGAAGGTTTTTCATATCTGTTTTCTGTATATTACAGTGTTTTAATTAATATTACAGTAATTATGTTCTGTATTATATTACAGTGTTTTGAATTTGATTACAGTGTTTTGTCATCATTTGTACATACAGTTAATATTTTTATATGAATATTTTTAGGTTGTGAAACCAATTATCTGAGTTTTCATTATTTCCTATGGGAAAATCCGCTTTGTATAAAGAACAATTTGTAAGACAAACATGCTTATGGAATGACTTATGTTTGTCTTACAAGACACCAGTCTTACAAGGCACAACTTCTGTGGGCATTCTGTGGGTCCTTCTGTGGGCATGTAGTGTACTACTGCCCCCTAATGACTCAAGTCTGTTGCATATTCCAACAGTTGCATCACATCAGGCCTCTTAACCCAGAAGTACTGTAACTGGCAGTGATGTTATTGCCAATTACTTTCAGTTGTACTTACATGGGTCATGTGAAGTGGTACAGCAGCACTGAGAAATATTGCCCTACAGTAACTTTACCAATCATTTCCAGAGGGCTAAGTTGGGGGAATTAAGCAGTGTGCTTATGTAAGCAGCATTCTGATTCATCTTCAAAATTGGCTTTGAAAAGGAAATCCTACATTCAGTAATAAGCACACACTTTTCAGATTGTGTACTTAGAACATACCTTCTTAGATAGAACATGTTGCAAATTTTGCAAATTTACTTTTTACTAAAATCCCCCAAACTGGAAAATGTGGGATTTGAAATGAGGCAAATTTTAAACAATTAGCTTACAGCCAAAGAGCTGAACATACTTTAAATTTTAGGAATTAAATAACAGAGCAGCAAAATATTGTTGTTGTTTAGTTGTTCAGATGTGTCTAACTCTTTGTGACCCCATGGACTGTACACGCCAGGCCCTCCTATCCTTCACCAGCTTTCAAAGTCTGTTCAAATTCATGTTCATTGCCTTGGTGACACTATCTAAATGCCTCATCCTCTACTGTCCCCTTCTCCTTTTGCCTTCAGTTTTTCCCATCATCAGGCTCTTTTCTAAGGAGTCCTTCCTTCTCATGATGTGGCCAAAATATTTGAGTTTCAGCTTCAGTATTTGTCCTTCCAGTGAACAGTCAGAGTTGATTTCCTGAGCAAAATACTACTGATTAGTTTCTTACTTCAGTTTAAGACAAGTAGGGAGACAAAACATGGCTGTGTCAGCTGCTCCCATAGAAACTGACAACATTGGATTGTGATTAAGAGTGTTCATTTCAATGTTTTGTGTAGTTTAGGGTCCATCATGGACACTCCTAAGCACTTTCCTCCTCAGGCTTTCATTGAGAGAGATTTGAAGGATGCCCATGTTCAAGCTATTTGACAAGCTTCCAAGAATGGAACACAGAAGATGCATTCCTTTATTTAAAACAAGAATGAGAAACTGATGCCACATAAAAGTAGTGCTGTATAAAAATAATTAAATGCAAAAAAGGGGACCAAAAGGGCATGTTACTAATGTATATTCAGATTAGGAAAAATCAGATTTCATAGATTGTTTGCATTTGCCATTTCAATTATACAGAAAATACCTAAGCTGCTGCCTGATTCACACACATTCCTTGCGTGGTAGAATATATTCACATGTTAAAAGTGCTCATTAAAGTAGTGAAATCTGTGCAAGGTAGCCCCCTTGGAGTACTTAGGTAGAAGAGAGAATTATTGTTCGCCTTTAAAAACACTGTTATTATCTTTTGCCCACTGCCATCCTTGTGTGGTCAATGGTTGCAGACAGCTGAAGTTGTCAGAATGGGTAAACTGCTATGTCTTTCATCATAACAGTGTTTGTAAACATATAGTTTGCAGTATGTAGACATTAAGAAAGTGTTGGTGCCCTGGAGCTTCCACCTGCTAGGATAATGCCTGTTCAAATGCAGGTAATATGTATTACAATATTTATAGACTTCTTTAAAAGGACTTCTTAGTCACAGGTTATTGACATCAGTGAGATAACTTGTGTTTAGTCATGGCTGTCTCTCTTAGGAAACAAACCTTGATGAATGACAGTCTGTCCAGGACCCCTAGAAGTGATGTCATCCACCTGGAAGGGATGTCATGGCAGGAAGTGACATCAAACAGCAAGTTACATCACTGTGATGCCAGAGTTCCTCAGTGACTCCTCAAATCATTGTGTTTAATGAGACTTACTTCCAGGGAAGTATGGATTGCAGCCTGCGTGCCCAGTTATAAGATGGCAGCATCCAGTGCCAGATTCCAAGATGGTGGCACTCACCTTTTCACAAACCCCCTGAAATTAATCTGCTACCCCCCCAGGTGGTCCCATCCTCCACTTTGAGAACCACTATGCTAGAAGCATGCCATCAAATCACTTCCTTCTCATTTCTATTGGAAAAACACACAAAAAGCATAATAAATTTGCTTTTTCTTGACTGATACTGATAGAATTTTCATGAGTCTGAAGATTCTTCAAAGTGTCTTGTAGTTGGGACATTCCAGTGCCAATTCCTCCTTGGTCCTTCCCAGCTGCAACCAAAGAGACTAGCCCTACAATCCAGAGTAACTAGGGGAGCACGTAAGAGATATTACGTGCACCCGTAGTTACTGCACTAGCTTGTGAAAACCTATGGGAAATTCATATTGCAATCCAGAGCAAGTTGTTCTTACACCAGAGCAAGGACTCCCCGTAGTTACTTTGGATTGCGCCCTTCACTTGGTAGTGAAGAAGTGGACTTTCTGAATCCCAATCACTCCAATTGTGGAATCTTGATGAATTTAGCTGGAGAATTTTTTTCCTCTTCACTTTCAGTCCTTTGAAATCCTGCATTGCTCTTTTATTCAACCTTGTTATACACAAATTTATTTATACACAGATTTGACGCAACACGAATGGCTACTGCAAATCAGTTTTTTTAAAATGACTTTTCTACTGCTATAGGGAGGTACTCATGCAAGCAATAATTCCATTTTTCAGTCCCAGAATCAAACCCCTGCAGGTATTGAGGAACTACTTTATTCCATTAGCTGCAGTAGAGGATATAGAAACCTGTAAGTGGGCCTGGTAAAATCTATTTTTCCATTGTTTTCTTTATGTGATTTGTTTTTATCCACAGGAGGTTGTGGAATGGAACCCTAGTGGATAATGAGGGACATCTGAAGTTTTTCAAAGAAAGGATTTGAGTTTCACTGCAGTAAATCTCTTGTGAACTGCCTTTGCTAATTCTTATATATACAGTTGTATTTTTTCTTTTTGATTCCAGGTATTAATCCTAGGTATGTGCTCAGAAATTGGATGGCAGAGTCAGCTGTCCAAAAAGCTGAAAGAAATGATTTTTCTGAGGTAAATTGTTCTTATATGTGTTGATGGTCTTCTTTAAGTTGGTATGCTTTAAGATACTATGGGTGCAATCCTAATCTAGGCTGCCATCATCACTCATCAGTTCCTTGGTGATGTAGGGAGCCAAGCTCATGTCTCTGCATTGGCCTAACCTTCCTCCGGGTGTGGTGCACAAGTGTCTTATGGCACTTTTGAGACACTCCCAGGTCAGCACAGGACTTATGTGAGAGGTTAGGTGGTCTAACTAGCGGTTAGAATTGCAGCCTTAAGTTATGTTCATGGCAGACGGATCCTGTGCAGAAATTGTGAGTGGTGCAATTGTTTAAACATGTTCTGTGCACTGCAAAAAACAATGTTCCAGCTTTTTAATATCTCTTTTTTTTGGTGGGGGGATGGATATTGTTTTGCTTTTAGGTTCGTCTCTTGCAGCAGGTTTTGCAACGTCCGTTTAAGAGGCAAACGGTGGCAGAAAGAGCTGGTTATGCACAACTGCCCCCTCCTTGGGCTAAAGATATTAAAGTAAGCTGTTCATCTTGAAAAAAAACCTGTAAGCAAGACAAACTAGAGAGACAAGTCTTTCTAATAAAAACTAAAGCATCAAAGAATTTTGCTCATTGGTACAAAAGGAATATGGTGTGTGTCATTCAGTGTCTCAGTGCTGCCTTTCATCACCATGGGACCACTAGGACCACTCTGTTCTGGGTACTTGTATATTTCCTGAAAACTCTGTAATCTCACCTTCTCACTGTTAAAATGGCTGTTACTGGATGCAGTTGAGCTCTTTCTGCTCCATTCCACTGTTTGAATAGAGCAGAAAAACATTCTTCTTATTTTTCCCTTACTGCTACATGAACTACTATCAACTCTTCATCATTCATTGAATGGTCTTAATTCTACAAAAGGCATCTAGGACTCTAGATCAGGGGTCTCAAATATTTTTGGCAGGAGGGCCACACTGTGTCGGGGGCCAAAACAACTACTGGTAATCTATATTTCAAAATTAAATAAATTTACATATAAGAATTTACTGGAGTGGATTACAGGGCTTGCTCAGGGGCCAGATACAGGGATGGTGAGGCTTGCTGCATCTGGCCCCAGGACCAGGGTTTGGAGACCCCTGTTCTAGATTAAGTAGAAAGTACATTTTAAATGGGACAATTCCCATTGGATGATTACGGTAATACTAAAAACCAGAATTGCAAAACACTATAACAGAACTTCAACCAGCCACACTTCCTATATTTTAAGGAATTCTTGCATATAGAAGGTCACATGCCCACAGTCTGTGGTGGAAAGTATATGATAATATGAGGAAATTGCAGCCATACCTATTGTATACAGCAGAGATGTGCTAAGTATAGGTGCTTACTATGCCATATTCACCCTTTATTGCAGTAAGCTCTGTTGAATTTCCTTGGACTTGGTTCCAGGTGAGTTCAGGATTGCAGCCTAAATTAGCAAACTAGTTTGCACAAGAGCAATTATAGGAAGTTGTATACCTCTGTAAAGGTCTGAAACCTATGCTACTAATTGCTGCTTCCCAATTTAAAGGAGCCCAACATACTTGCAAATAGTTGTAGGAAACAAGTTATCATAATCTCACATTTAAAGGTTTCAGAAAGGAAATCAGAAGAAACTTCCAAGAAACAAATGCACTTTTTCAAAGACTTCATCAAAGTTTTGAGGGCTACATGCTTAAATATAGCTGTAGTGTTTGCTGATTAACTTTGACACTGATGACACAGAAGAGGATTTATTGAGTTGGCAGTGAATACTGTCAGACTGAACAGTGGAGGACTAAGATGAATCATAAATGACAAAAAATGTGTAGGATGGGATAAATTACATTAAAATATTCAGATAATTACAAGGTCTAAAATGTTTAAGTGACACGTAAGATAAATCCAGTAGCCTGAGTGGGAGGAAAAACTGAAGCTGTATCTCCAGTAGGTTTTGTCTAACTTAAAAGAACATAAATAATATCTGCATGTAACACTGGAGATTATCTTGAAAATAGTCATTCTGGATGGGAGGACCTAGCTCCAGCACCACTAAAGAATAATATAAGTGGATGGGACAGGACACATGCTTAATAAAATTTCAGGGAAACCCACTTTTTCTCTATATCTGCAGTAACAAAAATGGGACATGATTTTTTTGTCTCTACAAGATACTTTTAATTTAATCAGAGGTCCCAAAAAACAAAAGGTTTTTGTTACTTTGGTAACTTTTATTTGTATCAGCTGTTACACAAGAGGAATTTCAGAACTGCAAAGGCAGTTCTCACTTTAGATGTTGAGATTACCTTGTTAAAACTTTGGATCTTACTCGGCATAGTGCTTACTCAGTAAAGTACTCAATAGAGAACTCAGGGCCTGACTCGGTAGAGTGCTTTTCAGTAGAGAACCAATGCTGACAAGACCTTCTGCAGGGTAAGTAGAAGCTGTGCAATTGGCCCAGGAGAAATCAAATGATGCACTTTCCTTCCTGGCAATAAGTTAAAGCACAATCCAAACCAGGTCGATTCAAAAGTAAGCCCCATTGTGTTCAGTGGGTCTTACTCCCAGGAAAGTGTCTTTAGGATTGCAGCCTTAGGGCACAAGCCTAACCATGTCTACTCAATAGTAAACTCCATTGTGTTAAATGGGTTTTACTCCCAGGAAAGTGTCATTAGGATTGCAGCCCTATATTAACCTTTAAGTTGAAAGGTGATACTTTGAATTTTTTGTTGCAACAGGCAGAACAACTCTGCTGGAGTCTGTTATTCCCCATGATAATTGTAATGCTTCTAGTTGCGCATTGGTATTAGACCAGGAGCATGAGAAGCCATAGTTTCTATATGCCCTGGTAAAGGGAACACACCGTTGTATCCAGATAAGTTGGAATGGGTGTCTCTTTGCACATGTTTGTCCCCACTAAAAAAAGCTCTGGCAGATCTTTACAGGCTATCCTCTCTGTAATCTTTCACAACTATAAGTCACCCCAATATTTAAACTATTTTATTATGTATCACCTCTTTTCTTTTGTAATGCTCTCATTAGATCGGACATGAAATCTTCTCCCCCTGCTTGCTGAGTGCTTTCTTCTTGCCTTTTAGGGGGTGGTGGTGGCTTTTTCTTGATTGGTGGACGTGGAGCAGGGGCTGAGAATGAGGGTGGTGGTGGTGGTGGTGGAGGTGGTAGTGATAGTTCGGGGCTGCCACCACCACCAGCAAAAGAAGGTGGTGGGGGAGGGATAAAATCAGGAGGTGCTTCAAAGAAGTCGGGTGGTGGTGGTGGCGGCAAAGGCAGGTCCTCTAATTCAGGGGCTGGGAGAGTCAGTGCAGGAGGTGGTGGAAAATCTGCTGAATCCATTAAGGAAGGCATCCTTTCTCTCTCAGTACTGATGGGTGGTTGCAATGATGTGGTAATAGCAGAAGATCGTCTTTGAGGTGGTGGTGGTGGGCATAACCCACCAGGTTTACGATGCTGTCTCAGTTGAGGTGTGGAGGGTAATGGTGGTTGACTGGCATCATTAGTGGTGCCCTCTGGTTTTTTAACCTTTGAACAAAGGAAACATTTCAAAATTAAATGTTGGTACAAAATTTCTAGGCACAGCATGAATTATGACTCTCCCAATAGAATGGCTAATTTCAAGAGCTGCTTGCATTAGATCAGGGGTGTCCAAAGTTTTTGGAAAGAGAGCAACATCATCAGTGGTGGGCTCCAGCAGGTTCGCACCTACTCTATAGAACCGGTTGTTAATGAGAGATAGGACATATAAAGTTTAAAAATAGCCATTTAAAAGTGGCTGCCAGATGGCCATAGAACCGGTTGTTAATTTCTTTGAATCCCATCACTGAACATCATCTCTCTGACACTGTGACGGGGGCTGGAAAAAATTAGTTACATTTCAAATTTGAATAATAATTCAAATAAATTTACATATAAGACTGCATTAGGAACAGATCTGGAGGATTACAAAACTTGCTCAAGGGCTAGATGGAGATGTCGCCATGGGCCACATTGATTGCTTGGCCACTTTAGGGATCCTGGACCTTTAATAACTATTAGGATAACTAATAATAATAATAATAATAATAATAATAATAATAATAATAATAATAATAATAAGTTATTAGTAATAATATTAATAAAATATTAATAACTAATAGGAGAGAGAAATTTAAGCAGATGCTGCTGGTCATCTCTGAGAATTTTACTTACAAATTGGGGATTACAAATGGAAAACTTATTCCTTAGAGCTGAAAAACTTGGAATTGATCCCTTAAAAAATTCACTGGACTCACCATCCAGTGGGATTTAATAGTGATGAGCACTATTTAAGCTCAGTTCTGATGTGCCTTTGTCACTATACCCTGCACTATACCCTGTCACTATACCCTGCATCTTCCGAGATATACTGTATGGAGATGAACATAGGAGAGCGACTGGGCCAAATACTGCTATGGTGATGATAGTGTAATGAGAGATCTGTCTCTGGCAAGTTTAGATCATTCTTGAAAAAAATAGTGGAGGCATTGCAAGTGCTTCACTCAAGGCTTTGTCCCTGTACCTTGCCTTCCATTAGAGAGCACTGCAGGAACAAATTGCTACTGCTCCCAGCTGGGCAATCCATTTTCATCCACTGTCTCTCACCCTTAATACTAGAAAGAACTATCTAGCATACTGCTTTATTTCTCTGACGACACACAGTGCAGTGCTCAAATAACAGGAGTGTCACCAATGAGCTGCTTTTTAAAGGCTTTTTCTTTACCACGTAGAAAAATTTGCAGGGCTCATTTAAGTTCTTTGTTGAATTTGTGCTATAGCCTGCAATCTGTTGTCTCTACTTTGTGAACTGTGGCAGAACCAACAGAAAATAAGTCTTTACAGAGCAAATCACACCTACTTCCCTCTGTGCTTTTTAAAGATGTTGGTGTTTGGAAATGAGCCTTGCCTGAATTTTGCAGAGCCTGGATCAAGCTGGTCCTGTACATTCTTTTGTACTACCCACAACCAGTTTCTTGTAACAAAAGCTGACTGGAACTTATTAATTTCTAGACACACGGTATACATAGACATAGCGGAGATATGAAATGTTTGGTCTCTTCCAGATGAAACTGGACAAAAAGAGTCCAGTTGGGAAGGCAATAAATGTGCTTTTTCACTTGAAGGCCATAATTGGTAGCCATTAAAAGCCATGCTTTTGTACTTCCAAGTGTTACTTGGCTTGCTTTGCTTTTGTATGTATTCACCTGTTGAACTGTTTCTGCGACGGTTAAAACGCTCAAGCCCACTTACTTTGAGCAGTTATGCAGAATAAAACAGAATAAAACCTGAAGGGAATTGTATGCATTATTGCAGGAAGATAGAATAAAATCACTTGTGCTGTCTCTTCAAACATCACCTTGTTGATCAGCAGTGTTCACAAGAACATTGATCAGCAATGTTCATCAAGGGATCCAGGGAAACACAGGCCTGGGCCCTTTCCTGGGTTGTGTGTGCTTTGTCTCACAACTTTTTTTCAGGCACGACTTAAAACAAACACACCAAACACCATGAGATTTATAGCATTGCCTGCTCCAGGAAGGCAGGTCTTTCAGTTGTATTAACTTTGAATTTTACCTGTAGTATCTCAGCAGGCTTCCCAGTTTCTGAAGATTTGGTCGTGGTACAGGTTATAGCTTGAGGGACCTGTCCGTTGGCTTGAGAACTACCTGCGATATGCAATAAAAAACTAAGATGCATGTGTATGGCTGGTACAACAAAACCAAATTTAAGTGAAAAGAGGTATGTTCTCATTTAGCACATCCCTGATTCTCTGATTTTTTTTTAGCTGTCAACAATATGACAACAATAAGCTGTCAACAGCTTAGCTGTCAACAATACGACAACAACAAGCTGTCAACAATACTGGCCAACTGAACAAGGGAAAGACACTTTCGCCTTTGAGTTTTAACTAGACAGAACATGAAACTGACCAGGGATTGTATGAATTCTCCAGTTTACTTTGGGTTATTCAGAAATGGTCTCCTCTCAACTGCTTATGGTGCTTTAACATCTAATTTTTCTAGTTAATGAACTGAAGCAGGAACTGAGTGCTAACATGTAGCTAATCTGTGCATAAATGATAGTGTTGTAAATACATCCAAAGATGGTCTCACTAAGGAGGTGATGTAGACTGGTACCTTTTGAAGATGTTCCCACAGTTGCAGTGGCCTCGATATGTCCTAGCTTCGCCAACCGAGAGGCCAAACCAGTTTTCTGCACTGCACGATTGTAGTTGTCATACAATAGCTTGCCATACTGGGAAAACACATACCAATATTTTAGCCTTCATCTTGAAAATGATCATTGATATCCTGGCAAATGCATTTACCTAAAGGAAAATACCTTTTCCTACTTTCTGAGCGTTTACTACAGTGTCCAGCGTAGGCCCTAGAGCATCTTATAGTTTCTGCAAAGCAGGGGAGGAATGCTGTAAACCCACAGCAGTAGGAATTTAGTTAAACCCATGTTAGTGCAGGGAGGTGGGTGTAGATCTAATATACTGTACAGTATTTATTCAAATCTAACGCTAACCTTTTCCAGCCAAATTCAGTCTCCAAAATCAGGGTGCGAATTAAATTCAATGGTTAATTAGATTTGAGTAAATACAGTATTTTGATTATACTGTAAGTACTGAATGAGCATTTCAACAGTGACTTTTCTCTTTGCAGTTGCAGTTTCCATTCTGATAAATCAAAGTCTATTTGAACAAACCTGAATCCATCAGTTCAAAAATCAGCTTACATTAAAGTGTCCTGAATGAACTCTATCTGTAGATTTTATCAGTCTGTATTTGACATAACAGAAAATTAAGGCTGGTTTCCCAGAGTGCAACAAGACAGTGACTGGCAGAACTAGGGCACATTCTGCAGCAGTCTTGATTTCTCATTTTGGGGACAGGGGAAGGAGGACTAGGAAAGGGCCACAACTACGACAAAGAATAATATGGGATCAAATAATTTCAGCCATCTTCAGGCTGCCTAAGGCTGCAATCCTAAACGCATTTTGCTGGGAGTAAGACCCACTGAACACAATGGGGCATACTTCTAAGTAGAGATGTTTAGGATTGTGCTCTAAGAGAAAGGCAGGGGGTCTTCTGTGAATATAAACCTAAATCAGAATGCTGCTATTTTTGTTCCTGGCATAATACTTTGACAAGTATTGTTTATGAAGAATGAGGACTTGAAATGTGGTAGCCATCAGGTTGGCAGATGTGATGTATACTTGTGTACTTTGTGTACAAACTTTTTAAAAGTGTACATACTTTTTATTTTCTTCTTAAGTCCAGAGCTACGAGATAAAACTCAAAAGCTATTATGGGTGAGTCTAGCTCACTATACTAGGATAGTAAGGAATGGTTTGATTAGAAAAACCCATAAGGTGCCTGAGACATAGATGCTATGTGCATATAAATCGACAGAGCCAGGTGCGCTTTTCAGCAAGGGAACATTGCAGCAAAGGAAAACATCCAATTGGGAAGGGAGATAGTCTCAGGCCTTAGGACTTTAGTAATAACATCAAGTGTAGATGGAAGATTTTGGCAGCCCCAAAGTTAAACCCCTGTTGCATGTGGGGAATTCCTGTTGATAAATCATTCTTTGGGGTTTCAATTCCAGTGCAAATTCTGTGCTGTGCATAAAGTTGTATGGAACTTTCCCTACAATCCAGAGTAACTACAGGAGCATGTAAGAGACATTACGTGCACCTGTAGTTACTGCATCACCTAGTGAAAAACTATGGGAAATTCATATTGCAATCCAGAGTAAATTGTTCTTACACCAGAGCATGGACTCCCCATAGTTACTCTGGACTGCACGCTAGTACTGTGTTTGTGGGTAATGCTTGCCTTTGCAGTATATTGTAGCACAACTGCTCCTGGATTCATCATGCCATTTACTGTAATTTCATTATCAAAACAAAACAACAAAACAGCTTCTCCTTCTCACCTTTGCGATTCTTATACCAGTTACCCACTGATGTAGAGCCTGCTGGTCATCACAGCACAAGTATTTGATATATTGTGATTCCTTCTGAATCTGGGGATGCTGTCAAATAAGAACATTAAAATTAGGTAGAAAAAAGTGCTAGATTAGCAGTAAGTTAATTATGACATGAGCCTGTGAATAAATCACAAAATGGGATGAACATGTTCTACATATTTTTTTAATTTGTGTGGCGATAATGTCTAGATAAGGACTTGGTGGTTTCTCTCCAGAGTACTATACTTATATGGAGCACTTCATACAAGTTAGAGACGTGGGAAACTATCTGCTTGAAATACCTTTTAGGCATGTACAGTAGAATTGTTCATTGGAGACTACTGAAAATTATTAAGTTTGTGATCAAGTCAATATTGGTTGAAACCACAGGATAGCTACCATAAAGTGTAGCATGGTGTACAAAGAAACTAAGCTGAATTTTCTACTGGGCCCAGAGGTGATCACGTTTTTCCCCTGTTACATATGAGCAATATTAAACAGAAATTGCTTAACAAATGATTAATACTATATATTAAAAACTAACAATATATAGGAATAACAATGTTATATATTTTATTGATTGTTTTTCTTGTATTTTATCAAGTGTTTAATTATATTAATGTATTTTAACTGATCGTTAGACGCTTTGGGTGTCTGCATAACATACATACATACAAACATACATACATACTAACATACATACTAACATACATACATACATACAATTGAACTTGCTTATCATGGAATAGAAATAATTGACTGATATTTCTTACTGAAACATTAGCAAGTTAAATGGGATTGCCAAAGTCAGTTTTGACTCATGGAAGAAACGCTTTGAAAAATACACCAATCCTTACATGTAATAATCAGTTATATCCAGCAGATGGCATCAGATACTTTTCTTTTAGAATAGCTTTTCATTCACCCCCCCCCCCCCCCCATTTCATCTATCCTTTCAGATCTTTCTATTTTTCCAAATAATAATCTTCACAATGAATTTTCTAAGGGGTCTTCCATCAGAAAGCAATACATAATTTGGGTTTGTGCTTAAGATATAGTTTTCATACAATGCTGAAGCCTTTTCCATATAATGAGAAGTGAAATAGTTCTAAGGAATATATTAGGATTAGTGACCAGAAGTCAACGTTGCCTCAGTATTCTAGTATATATGATGAGTCACCAGAATAAATCCTTTTTCAGTTTTCTGAGAATGTGATAACTGTGATCTCATACTGGGCATTCAAAATTCTTTCAGATGATCAACAGTGATTATATCTGTGCTACTTTGCTGCATGTAATTATCTAAATTCAGTTATTTTGCTGCAATTTCTTAATCCGCTTGCAAGTTAATAATACAACATGTTAATACCATAAGGGCTGTGGGTGGCGCAAGCGGTTAAGACGCTGTGCCTGTTAACCAGCAGGCCAGGGTTTGAGACCCGGGTCGGCCTCACAAGACAGGGTGAGCTCCTGTCCTTAGCCCAGCTCTGCGACGCCAGCTGGATCCAATCGTATTGGCTCTGCCTTTCCATTGGACTAATTCAGTGGCGTGGAGAGGGGGGATTTGCTGCTTGGGTAACAGCCTATCCTCCATAACAATCCAACCCAGGCTTTCATGCTTCGCATGCAGCGTATGCAGCGCCGAGAACGATACCATAGTCTTTCAAGACTGATGGAGGCCTGCTTTTTTAATACCATATCACAATAATATGCACAATAACCCACTGGCCCACATGCAACTCTTAATATTCCAAGTGAAAAACAACACACCAGTTTTCAAAGTCATCCATAACACCTCAAGGTCCACAACTGTATGTTTCAATAAAATAACAACAGCAATAACAGCCACAGTGCATATCATGTTATGGGTATGATTGGTCGCAAACAAAAACAAATGATTGTAATTGCAGTATGGACTGAACGCTCCCACAGCTAACAGCACACAATAATAATTATGAAGGTAATGGAAAAAAATCAGTAGTTTAGGAGGAACTTCGGAAGACCAGACCACCTTATCAAAATCACCTAGAAAAAGACATGCCACATGGAAAATGGATTCTAATAAATAAACCTAAAGAAATTCAGCAAATCAGTTTGAAACCCAAATGTCCCTGATGCCATCCATTTCATCTGCAGGCAGCATTGCGAAAAAACCTATCTGAAATCCTAGAGAACTGCTTCTGCCTGTCTGTTCAGACCAGATCAACAAACTAACTCAGGATATGGCAGCTTCATTTATAAACTGAACACCAGTTAATTCAGGGATCTCATAGACCTGCTTTGATACGTATATTGTTCAACAGATCAACAGCTCTCATGGCTTGCTTTTTAAAAAATATTTTACTGTTTTCAGTAGTCTTGACTGAAACTGCTACACAAGAGGGTTGTGTGTGTTTTCCTTGGGGAATAAAGAATTCCTTTTAAAAATAATTCTAAACGATTGTGTTTAACTATAAGTCGAACAACTTTATTATCTGTACAGAAAGAATAGTGTATTCTGGACAGGGACAGATGCAGTACTTATGTTGGAGAACCCAATAGCACTACCTAAGGGCACAATCCTAACCACGTCTACTCAAAAGTAAGCCCCTTTGTGTTCAATGGGTCTTACTCCCAGGAAAGATTGCAGCCTAAATTCTAGAGCTCATGTCAACCAAGTGGGCTCCCAGGTTGACATCCAAGGCTGAGGTTGTCCAAGTGGATAGACTTGGGATTCAGCCTGGACTTCAAACCCAGATCTACCAGCCTCCATGGCCAGGGTTTTCTGGCAAGATAGACCAGGGCTGTTACCCAGACTTGGACCCTAGATCTACCTGCCAGGTAGACCTAGACTCACACTGTACTTGGATGCCTTTCCTGCTGGCACAACAGTTTGATGGTGGCCATGCCCCACTTAGATATGCCCCAAATATAGTTCCTTTTTCTACTTGGAACCAGTGCTATGGTTGGACGTGAACATCTCAGATTTTAGCTCCAAAACCAAATTTGAATATCAGTTTCCATTCCAGACACACACTGCCCTGCAGCAAGCATCAAGTCCCAATGACATTGTAAGAGGCAAGAGTATTTACAGTGTTACTATGCAATACAATGTAGTATTCAGTAACTGCTTCACTGTGTAATGTCATTATCAGTAGAGATTATTCCCTCTGATCAATCCAATTTGCAAGATGTGGCATGTTAGCACATAAGACAAATTCTGCATCTAGTTTACTGAAACCTGCAAGGTCTACCCAATTGATCATGTAAGCAAGCCCTGGAAGGGCAAATTACATGGGCATTCTTGATTGTCCATCTAAAAGACATCAGTACAGTTCATGAGGAAAACCCAGCTGGAAGGACCACAATGGCAGGTGTACAAAGCCATGGAAATAGCATGATGATGATGCTATTGTGTCATTTGTTCCCAGGGCACCAATTCCTTCACCCTAGATTAATTCCACATTATGCACCATTACTTTCAGGTTACTCAAGCAAAACCTGCACAAATAAAGCATAATTAAATTCTCTTGGTATCTGAGACACAACAGACTGACTAAGCGAGCCAATTTACATATAGATTACTTTGCTACTGTCAACTGCAAAGATTTCTTTTTAATCTGGGACTAAGATTCTATGCCAGTGAGTCTCCAAAAGAAATGTTTTGTGCCAGATTGCCTGTAACTTGAATTCAACACAGCAGTAGATGCTTCTGGAAAAATGTTTCCAATGAGATTCTAGCTGTTGGAAGATTTTGGTCTAAGGCAAGATTGCAAATACCAAGGGACCTGGGCTGCATAAGAGAGGAAGAAAGCAGCACATACCCTTGATGGTTTATCTACACTGCTTGTATCCTGCCTTACTTATGATTTATTGAAATCCATGGTGTAGGGCTGTAGTGGGGTGAGGGGTCAGGGGAGGTGTAGGGTTGCCATAATTTTCTTGCACTAAATTGGGACAGGACTTTCTATCCCATTTGCCAATATGTGAACACAATCCCAAAAAATCTGGATTGTCCCTGTTTTTTGGACATATGGAAACCCTGGGGAGGGGGGAAGGAATACTCAGTTTTGCAGGGATCCTCCTTGCAGCGTGCAAGGGACCTCCTCCCCTCTGAGCCATTCCAGGAGGATAAAGCATCCTGGAATGGTTCAGTGCAAGGGATCTCCTCCCCCTCTGAGCCCAGTTTGCACCCCACTTAGATATTCCTGGAATTAGGATCTCACTACTATTTCAAAATTATTCCCACTCAGAAACTCAAGAGATGCCATCTGTATTCCTTATTTACTGGCAAGACATATTAAATGCTGTCCCATTTTTACGGCACTACAGTGCGTGATATTTTGTACATACCTTTAAGACAAAACAGTGTTCTGTAGGCGCTTTGTATTTTGCTTTGTACTGAATACCATAATAGACATTTACATTCTCAAACTGTATGAAGCAAGCCAAATCCCGAGATGTCTAAAAAGTGGAAAACAAACATACAATTAATTAATGTAATGGGGAATTAACCCAGGAGAGTCAGCAGAAATCAAGTTAGCTTGATAATGATTCTCATTGCAAAGTCTTCAGATGCAAGCAAAGCACAATGATGGCTAAACTTAATGTTTTCATTGGACTCACTTGGGTAAGTAGGTTAGAAATTCACATTAGATGGAGCATTATATTTTTTGGAGATAACCTACTTGGCCTTTATTCCAGTAACATGAACTTTCTTAAACAGATCTCAGTGCATTTTAGCACAATGAATCTTCTGTTTCCTTTGCAAAATGGTAGACATACTGTTCCAATGTGTGACAACTATGATTGTAGGTATTTTTTGTGGCTCCCAGGGGTCCAATATGCTCTCTGCTTCAGAAGAAACTCAAGCAGGGTTGAAATCGTAGCAGGAAAACTGTTATGTGAATGCTCAAGTTAACATTTCTATAGTTTGCCCTTTCACTGGGCAATGAGTATGTGTCTTCAAGCCCTGGGATGTGGGGAACCTAGCCATAGCATCTACTACTGCTGGTCCTTTTGTCTAACCTTTGTTCCCCACATATTACACTTTTGATTATAGCAAACTATATAGCAAACTATAAATCAAAATATATCTGATTATAGCAAATATATATATTGGAGTCAGAAGGCTCCAATTCAGATGACTGGACTAAGAAATTGGTCAAATAAACTTTGGATTCTATTAGCTAGCAGGCCTTTGTCAGTCTTGAAAGACTATGGTATCATGCTTGGCGCTGCATATGCTGCATGCGAAGCATGAAATCCTGGGTTAGATTGTTATGGAGGATAGGCTGTTACCCAAGCAGCAAATCCCCCCTCTCCACGCCACTGAATTAGTCCAATGGAAAGGCAGAGCCAATACGATTGGATAGTCGCAGAGCTGGGCTAAGGACAGGAGTTCACCCTGTCTTGTGGGACCGACCCAGGTCCCAAACCCTGGCCTTCTGGTTAACAGGCACAGTGAATTAATCACTTATTAGCTAGTTGATGCAGTATATAACTTTTTTTCCTTTCTCTGTTGTTAAAAACATACTTTAGTACAGGATGACCAGACGCCCAAACCTCAAAAGGAGGACAAGGTCTTGGATTCCTCTCAGCCGGGCCTTTCAGGCAGACAATGGCAGGTTTGCCTACTCACAAGTAAAGCTGTGATATTGGGCACTTTCACTTTACCTTAGCGCTCAATGCATATTTTTTTATTTTTAGTTTTTTTGGCCATAACTATTGACAGGAAGGAAACATTTCAAAACCGATTCTTGCATTGGATTCTGCTCCCCAATATGAATCCAACAACATATGACATGATGGGGTCCTGCACACCATTGCAAGGTTCCAAAATAAAGCCAAAATGGAGGACATATGGTCCTCCATATGGCCACATAGTTGTACGGTCACCCCGCTTTCATATAAGTAACAGACCATTTAAGACATGATACATAAAGTGCGTAATCCTAACTATGTCTACTCAAAAGTAAGCCCCGTTGTATTCAGTGGGTCTTATTCCCAGGGAAGTGTCTTTAGGATTGCAGCCTTACTATATTGCATGACTTTGTGGAAGAACAAGTAATGTAGACCTAATGCCACACTTGCAACACAACTTTCGATACCTGTTTATTCTTTTTTTCTATATGAAAGAAAAAGGAAAAGAAACGTGATCTGTAATTTGACTCCCGGCTGCTTGAAAGGGGCAAATTTTCCTCTCATCTCAAATAGTCTTTTGTCGACGGCTGTCAAATAACTAGTGCTTGTTCTTCATGGGTTGCTATGGAAACAAAGTTTTTCCTAGTAATGCACCTATTTTCCGAGAAAAGGTTTTGTGGGTAAAATGCCGGACACATCCAGACAT
This sequence comes from Cryptoblepharus egeriae, assembly GCA_030015325.1. Classification (NCBI taxonomy): domain Eukaryota; kingdom Metazoa; phylum Chordata; class Lepidosauria; order Squamata; family Scincidae; genus Cryptoblepharus; species Cryptoblepharus egeriae. The sequence continues at coordinate 16,907,937 of JAREYC010000004.1, forward strand.
TCACGGTGCTTTTCTTAGAGGAAAAGTAATCTCCCCTTCCTGTGTTTCGACATGCTTTAGGCAAACCAACATGCATAGTTCTATTCCTGTGGATCTGTGTGGTCAGGCATGGGAGCTTAAGCGTACAATATTCACATGTGCAGCATGTGATTCCCATTCCTCAGCTGCCCGGTGCATGAGGCTTGCCATGGTACCAAAATTGTGGCTGTGGTATCCTATATGGACTGGGCAGCCACTACTGGATTCCCAAGTAAGGGAAGTTGCCAGTAGTGGGATTCAAATAAATTAACAACAGGTTCTATGTCCTAATAACATAAATTAACAACAGTTTCTATGTCCTTAAAAGCAGGCCTCCGTCAGTATTGGAAGATTAGGGTATCGTGCTCTGCGCTGCATACGCTGCATGCAAAGCACGGAAGCCTGGGTTAGATTGTTATGGAGGATAGGCAGTTACCCAAGCAGCAAATCCCCCTCTCCACGCCACTGAATTAGTCCAATGGAAAGGCAGAGCTGATACAATTGGATCCAGCTGCGTCGCAGAGCTGGGCTAAGGACAGGAGCTCACCCTGTCTTGTGGGGCCGATCCGGGTCTCGAACTCTGGCCTGCTGGTTGACAGGCCAGTGTCTTAACCGCTTGCGCCACCCACAGCCCACTTCTATGTCCCAATAACCTAAATTAACAACAGGTTCTATGTCCTAATAACCTAAATTAACAACAGGTTCAATGTCCATAGAATAACAAGTTCTATGTCCCATTAGTAACTATGTCCCATTAGCAATTAGTAACAGAACGAGGCACTGAACGAGGCACTGATTAGCAAAGGGTTCTATAGAACCTGTGAGTACCTCCTGAAGCCCACCACTGAACCCCAATGGGGTTTCTCAATTCTGAGGCAGCTCCGGAGCTGCCACACAATCAAGGAGACCTATGTGGGGCCACAAAGATCCACAGTGGAGATAAGGCTGCATTTTTACCTGGGAGTAAGCCCTATTAACAACATCTCAGTATTCGTGTATAGGATCGGGCTGTAAGCCAGTGAGCATCACTGGCTAGTACTTCAGAAAGATAGCAATTGGGGGTTCTATATTTTTATGTAACAACAACAAAAAAAGAAAGGAAGGTGTGTGGAAATGTCAACAGGAATTCTAATATTAAGGTGTTTTGTCCAAAGAAGGAACACTGTCAGGCGCACAAGGTGCTGTTCGAAGAACATCACCTTGAGAATTTTTTACTTTCACCTTCATGAATTACTTTATTTCCTGAAAGGATTTCTTTGACTTCTCTGACCTTGGTCTTTCCTTTGGGTACATAATAAATTCCAGAAGCTCGTAGAAGGAAATAACGTCTCTTCCAGGACTTTTTTCCATCTTCTTTTAAATAAAGGGCCCCTTCAAGTTCTGGCACTATGACAGAGGTGCCACAGAAACTCTCCTAGGGAGAGACAATTGGGTTAAATAAAACATGAGTGGCCATAAGTAGCCCCATTAATACCATAAAGCCACACTCTGGCCATATTTTCCCTAGAAAAGAACATTATCACAAAGAAAGAATATAAGTGGGTCCACATAAGTACAGATCCCGTATCGATGGTTTCAATATCCACAGATGCAAGAGGTCCCTACGTACTCTCCCTGAGCCAATCAACTTGTTTTAGAGACTATGGGTAAAATCCAGAATAACTACGGGGAAATAAGAACAAGTTACTCTGGATTGCTATAGGAATTTCCCATAGGTTTTCACTAAGTGGTGCAGTAACTATGGGTGCACATAATGTCTCTTATGTGCTCCCGTAGTTACTCTGGATTGTGCCCATTACCTATTTAGGCTAGCATTACTCACCTGGCACAACTTCCTGTGGTGGTGCAGGGAGGCCGTCACATGCCTGTGCACTGGTCTAACACTCCCCCTCCCCCGAGTGGGGCAGAGCATGTGCCAGCCTCGCCACATCATCAAAGGAAGTTATGCTGGCCTATATTGGTTAGGATTGCACACTAACAGCCCAATCCAGAGCAACTAATCTGTCCACATAAGAGCCCTTAGGTTGCCCTATCTAACACTAGGTTGGAGCAACTGCAAGATGCTCCAGCCCAGTTACTCTGAAGGAGGCTTAGGGCAGAGCAAGGCAAGATAGGGTGCCCTAAGAGAGGTGGACCTGCTCTGCCCTAACTGGGGCAGCCTAAGCAGCTCAGGAGAGGCAAGTTGAGGGCATGTTTAGCATTGCCTAGGGCAGAGCAGTTACTCTGTATCCAAAGCCTGTTTCCAAGGCAGAAATGCCCTCTTCTAGCCCTCAGAGTTATACCACCTCAGGAGCAGGTATAGTAATGAGTAGACCTATAGAGGTCCATGATAAGGCCCGAGTAAGAATGGCAGTGCTGACCAAAAATCTGAGTTCTTGGCCATCCTAGCTGCAACCCCTTCCTCTCAACCTCAGGATATGGAACAAACTACGGCTGCCCACAAACCTCAGGATACAGCAGGCCACTCCAAGAAGCCCCTTGTATTCACTGTAGAATGTACTGGCATCTCATCAGGGACTCTTTATAAGGCAGGCACCCAGTGGCCTCACCAGACTGGTGCGGCTGGTGTGGGCTGCATTGGGGATGCGCTCTGTATGGGGTGATGTGCCGGAGGAGTTTGACTGTCCTTTGGCAGGCCCCGGGCGTCAGCACACCCATTCAGGCCTGCTCCAAGGCGGAGAATCAGCCAGAAGCTGCCACTTGTCTGAGGAGCTGGCCTGAACGGCCATCTGAGGTGCACTGCGCAGAAACGCACTGAGCATGCCGAACAGCTTCAGAGGAGACTTCCTTAGAGCAGAGAAAGTCCGCGCCTCTGCACAGCCATTCGGCCTCACTCAGGAGACGGAGCGGCAGCCGAATGGCTTCAGAAAGAGTACTGCACAGGCACCAATTCTGACGCCTGCACAGTCTCCCCCAAAGCCAAAAGGCTTCAGAAAAGTACTGCGCAGGTGTCAGAGATGGTGCCTGCGCAGTACTCTTTCTGAAGCCAGTTGGCTTCAGAAACAACTGCGCAGGCGCCAACTTTGGTGACTGTGCAGTCCAGGTGGGGGGGGCGCGCATCCCAGGGATGACGCACAGACTTCTGCACCAGGTGATGTGCAGAGTCATGTCACCACTGTAGGCACCACAGCTGTTCCTTGTTCAGTGTGATCTGAGGGGTGTCTCCTCAGGAGCAAGTCTTCCCCTTGTGTCAATTACTTAGCATGCTCTGGAGCAGTTAGGGCAGCCCAGGCTTCCTGACTCTCTGGATTCAGCATAACTTTCTGCTCTGGATACAGAATAGTTAGGAGAGTGCAGTTAGGTCAGAGCAGGCTGAATTTGCTCTGGATTGCAGCCTTATTCTTGTAAAAATGCTTTGCCTTAACTACTTGCTTAACAAGCTCACTGTAACCCTACAATCCAGAGTAACTATGGAAGCATGTAAGAGACATTTACGTCTACATAGTTACGGCACCACCTAGTGAAAACCAATGGGAAATTCATATTGCAATCCAGAGTAAATTGTTCTTACATCGGAGCAAGGACTCCCCGTAGTTACTCTGGATTGCGCCCTATGTTTACTGGCTTATAGTGATATTCCAGCTGCCTCTGAGCAGCCTGAACACTTGAAAAATGTAGATTGATCTAACAAGAAGCAGTTAAAGTTTGCTTCCTGTTAAGATTAAGCTATTTTTTAAGCATCCAGACTTTTTAAAGCCAAGATACAGCCTGAACATAATTTAAGTATGTAAGCTTATAGTGAAACTTATTAAACAAAATATTTTCACTGGTGTACAACTATAAAACAAGTTAATGGGTGAGGAAACCTCTAGACAGGTGTCACCAGTAGCCATAGTTTCCATATCTGGTGGGGGAGTGTGTGTCGAACAAATCCCCCAAGAATATAGGGCACACCTATAGCTCAGACATGCTGTTTTTCATTATCAAAACTTGTTGGTAGATTCATCTCTCTTTAAAGCAGAAGGAAGCCAGGCCTTACCCAATAGGAGTTAAAAAACACTCAATTATATATTATCTTTTGGTACATTTGGATAAGACAGAAATATTATAATGCCCAGCAATACGCTTATTTTCCACTTATTCTAGAACATTTTAACAAATGTTGTGTTGGTTATAGTTTCATGCTGAGTGGAGCAGTTTAAAACTTATACATAGCCTACAGAGTAACTGTTATTCCATAAATTCCTGTTTTCGTATGGTCTCAAAGAACCAAAATGCTTCTAAACTAGGGAATAGTCATAACCAAATGCATCTTCTTCACCCCAAAACTGGCTTACCTCCAGCAAAACTTCTTTGCTTTTCTCATTCATTTCCTTGCGTTCATTTTTTCCTTTGTTTGCCAGGTAGTAATTCTAATTAAAATACAAAGAGGAGTTCCAATTATAAGAACATGCCCATTAAGTCCCCCTCTGTATTTAAATGCACAGAACTTACCCAAATATTAATAGTTTACTGTAAACTGATTAGTTTGGTCCTCTGGAGCACCATTAATGTGAATGAAGGTTACTTCCAAGGATGAATTCTTCTGATGGTTATGCTTTTTGCACCATTTGCACCATCAGTGGGCTTTGCACAGAAACCTTGTGTCATTAGATCATCAGATCCATTACTTCCTGCAAAAAGTTTTCGCCTATCTATTTGGATATATGCACAAGACTTGCCATTTGGATGTGGCACAAGACTTGCCACAATTGCCGCTGTACAAATTCAACCCAGCTGCTGACAGCCACACTGAAATACAAAGAACTACATGCAACTTACATTTGAGCATCTGGCATTTATTCAGGGGGGAAAACAGACCACCCAAACTCTGCAAACTACATTTTGCTATAGACAAATCAGAAGGATAATGACAAGGTTGCTGCTTTCTGTCAACCAAACATGACCTTGTTTCTCACACTCCTGAGAAGACAGATGTGCCATCTTGTGTCTCACCAGCACTTGTCATCAGTTTTGTGTACCCGAGACTCCTCTCCCATCTCGCCAAAACAGAAATGTGTTTAGCATTCACTATTCTTCTAAGGGAGAGGCTAAATGTTATACGTATGTATATATCACTGTGTGGTCTCCTACTGAGCACAATCCCAGTGAAGAGGACCATATTTCTATAGGAACTCTTTTGGAGGTCAATGACTTGCATTTGCCCAAAGGTCACAGTACAAAACGCAACGATCCCTTTTTGAAGATGCAATGGAAAGAAAAAGTCCAACAGGCAAGTTCATTTAGCAATTGCTCTTTGACACTTTTGCAAGCTGTATGGTGTCAAAATAACCATGAGCAGTTTTTTTTTAAAGATTGCATGTCTGTATGGAAAGGAATCCACCTTACTTAATAGTTTTGTTAATTCTTCTAAAATTGAAACAAAAATACAATCTCTTAAAAACAGAGCATACATTTATGTTCACGTCCTCTTCCGTATCTGCTGTTTTATTTTACAATTAGTACCATTTTCTTATAGATCGCAGGCAGCACAATCCTAATTTGCACTGGAACACGAAGGTCAATAGGACTGCACAGTATCCAGCACAAGATTGGAGCTGACAGCATCTCATTCTGGGACAAGGGGAATCACTTTCCCTTAACCCAGATAGAACTGGGGTATAATAAAGGCGGGGTATAAATTGAGTAAATAAATAAACTGTCCCAGTACCTCAAATGACCAATGGGCCCAATTGGACTACTTAAAGAGGTGGTGCAAATCTGAGCAACCCAGTGCTGCCCCGGTATGCCCCCAAATGGAGCTGGGATCTGGATCATGGTCTTGTCCTCCACTTCCCCACAGCCCACCCATGGGATTGAAGATGGCTTTAGGGACCCAAACTGACTCTAAAGGGAATGGAAGGGACCACATTAGGATTGCAATATGTACCGGAAAAGTGGGACTGTTCCGGTTTCTAGGGGATTGCATTCACATACTGGCAAGTTTGACGGTGGTCCTGTCCTGGTTTTGTGCTGGAGAATTATGGCAACACTAGACCACATGCATGCTGCAATGAGGCTCCCTGTGAAACTTGGGCTGCAATCCTAAAGACACTTTCCTGGGAGTAAGACCCATTGAAATCCATGGGGCTTACTTTCGAGTAGACATGCTTAGGATTGTGCTCTTAGTGTTTTGCACCCCTTCTAGCTACACTACTGAGCTAGATCAAAGTGAAAGTTAAAAAAAATCTTTCAGAACATATCTGAGTTAAGATTTCTTCATTCTAGTTTCCTGAGCATATGTTACAGCCTGGCAGTATACAGTTATTTGTTCCTGGTCATCTGTCATCCACCAGTACACAGGAAGGTTGGTGTGCAGTGAATGAAACAGCTGTGTAGTAATTATCTGTATTTTCATTGTTGAGTGATTGCACCTGGCTCTTCCTTATTAACTGCACAACATCCAGCCAATTACACTGAAAAGAGTCTCTGGCTGGCTGCTCTGCAGACGGCCTGTACACCAAATTAAGCTTTTTCTATCAAAAATGTGACCATATCACTATGAGCTTCCAAGATATCAGAAAAGAGTGATTGGACAATACAGCTTAGCAATATAAGAATCTTTTGGACACCCCAATCCTAAATGAGATGTTATACTAGGAGCCAATATGAACAATGGTTCACATCTTGGAGTACATTAACATGAATAATTATAATAAATATAATTATAAATAATTTTAATGATTTTGGGTGAGAGAGATATAATAATATTTGGAGTGAGGCAATCCAGTCCTAGCTAACTCCCCATGCAACAATGCAACAGTGACCATGTGGTGTCCACTATATCCCACAGTTGGAGTTTCAGCATGTGGAGTATATGGCTCACTAGAGGGGAGTTCATGTCCAGAGATGCACAGCCATGTCACACTTGCTAGTGCTGTTGCATTTGCTTTTTAGACCACCAGAGAATTCATTCTGGCAGTGTAAACAGTCCTTAGGAATCAGCCAACAGTCACATTACAAAGTTTCAGATTTATATAATAAAAGATATTTTAAGGAAGGTTGACCAGAATTTTTCCAGTTTTTAGTCATGGACTTGTGACCTTCCCTTTCACTGAGTCATTGGCCATGGTTCTATGAAACACATAGTCTTAAGGTCCCTGAGAAAATATACCATGTCAGTAACGGACAAGTTGAGTGACAACCTTTGGAGAAGTACTGTATATAGGCTGTTTGAAAGAAAAGGAAAAATTGTTTTCTTGTACAAAATATTATAAAAGCCACTTGTACAGATGGGGCCTCCATATCCATGGGGTATGTATCCATGGATCTGGCTATACGTGGGTCCCCCGGACCAGCATGGAGTCAGACTTGGCCACAACTGAGCTCTCCAGAGGTGACCGGAGCTATCATATCCATTCCCTTCCAAAGCTGTGTGTGGGTGGGTTAACGGGGGCAGTATAGGATTGATCCATTAGTGCCTTATCTACTATAGAGGGTAGTTCATGTCCAGAGATTCTTAACAGAAGAAAATGTGAGACTGAATTTAAAAAAAATAAGGCTGCAATCCTTAACTCCAGTTAGGCTGGCCTTAAGCCTCAGCCTAAGTCCTGTGCTGGCCTAGGGATGTCACAGAAGTGCTGTAAAGCACACGTCTTGGGGGATTAGGCCAGTGCGGGGGCACGGGAAGATAGGCCAGAGAAATTAGGCTGGCCTAAATTGGTTAGGATTGCGCCCTAAATGAATTACAAATGCTATTAGTTTATTGTTTTAAGGATAGAAATAGCCAATCCTATGCATGTCGACTCAGAAGCAATCACCACTATAATCAATGGGGTTTACTCCTAGATAAGCGTAGATAGGATTGCAACCTCAGTGTCCATTTTCCTGGACTTCAAGGTTGGGGCTGTTGTTTTCTGTAACATCAGATCAAACAGTTATTTCTCCTCCAGTTCTTCCTAATTTTGCTCTTCAAAATCACCTGAAAATGAAAGTGAGGAATGGCTCCAAGCTTCCAGATGAGCTTGAACTTTGGGGCAGGCAGTTTAATAGCCCAGTTGCTCCCCTCCCAGATGCTCCAGGCCTCAGCTGGGAGACAACTACCAATTTCAAGCTTGATGCACACAAATGAAAAAAGAACCAAATTGGCCAATATCCAGGAAAAAGCCAAAATGGAGAGGCCAGGGGGAATAGGTTCTGTCTCTTGTCCACCCCTACAAGACCAGAGGATTATATAGGAGAGGGCTAGCCATTTAACTAGCCATCCAAATAATGGAAAGTTGGATAGGACTGGGCCAAGAATGGGTTTCTTCAATGGCCATTCTGATGCCCAAGGAGGAGTTTCCCATGGCTGCTAAACTCCCTCCCCAACCAGATCCTAACAGCCTCTTCAGACAGTTTACAAAAGCCGCTAACATCTTCTTTTCTAAGACTATTTCCATTCCAATTAAAGGCCTATCCAGTGATTAAAGCACATGGATCTTCAAAAGTTCTTAGCAAAGGACTAAAGCTGCACCCTTGATTGTGCCGGATCTAGGTGTTTTTCCTTTTATGTAGGACTGACGTTGCAAGAAATCTCTCGTTTATTGGCATGTAAATCTTGGGGTAAACTCTTGGGAAACTGATGTCTTTAAGCCATCTGTTAAATTTTCCATTGCAGTATGTACTAAAGTTACAAAAGAGTCATGAGCAGCAACGTCAGAACATGTGTTCACATTCTTGTAGCTCTCCCATTGTACTTGGTGTCTCACATGGGAGAAAATGTCCTTCTTCCCACCAACACTACTATCCACAGCATTCCTGATGAGCAAAATGGGCTTCTCATTTTATGCACATGACTATTATGGGACTCCAACCCAATATAAGAATGAGAATAAAGGCTCTTTTAACCCATTTTATACACCTGGGGTCTCCAAACATTTTGGCAGGAGGGCCACATCAGCTCTCTGAGACTGTGTCAAGGGCAAAAAAAAACTATTTTACATTTCAAATTTGAATAAATTTACATATAGGAATGTATTGGAGTGGATTACAGGGCTTGTCCAGGTGCTGGATAGAGGGATTTTGAGGCTTGCCAAGGGTCGCATCTGGTCCCAGGGCCACGGTTTGGAGACCCTGTTATACAATATGGGCACTATCCTAACCACGTCTACTCAAAGTAAGCCCTCATTGTGTTTAATCGGTCTTACTCCCAGTAAAGTGTCTTCAGGACTGCAGCCTAAGAGAACATTTATTCCCTTGCTTTGAAGCTGCATCAGAGACGGAAAGAACCCAAAATGTACTTTAGAGTTAGTAGAGTTCACAGATTGCTATGAATACCACTTGGAAGCCAGACCAGATTACTTGATGTATAAGTAGCAGAGTTCATGCTTCCTTCTCCTTTGAATCAGCAAGTCTGCAACAAGGGCTTTTTATAATCTTTCTAAACTGGATTGCAAATTAAATAAGGTATCTAGACATCACTGCATGTGGTAAAACATATACATGTACAATATATTGTTTTGTCCATATCATGGTACTTTACCTGAGGATTTTTAAACACAGCGTATTTTTCATTTTTCTCTAAAAATAGAATTTTATTTTCAGTATCCCGAGTCCAATTTGATAAAACTTCAATCACATTTTCATGATCTTCAAAAAATCTTTCTAGAGGGAAACCAAAAGGGTACATTAGATGTGTTCATATATAAAAACCACCAGAGCATATTCTTGTCTTTAAATGTTTTACTGTGTAATTCACTGAGACGCAAATTCTGGCCAAAAGGATTCATATTAATATGATTTTCCCTTGGCATTCATAACCTTAGAAGAACCATGATACACTGAGTAAACCAAACAAAAATATCTTCTTCAAAAAAGGAAAGTTCCAAAATCTTTTTAAAAAATTAAGTTTACATTAGAATTTCCTACTTTTCAAAGTGCATACAAGGCTACCTCAGAATGCCAGAAGGATGAGCACCAAGGATGAGCACCAGCAAAACAAGTGCATGCTGTTTTATGTGCTCCTTGAAGCATATGGTGGGCCACTGTGAGATATAGGAAGCTGGACTAGACAATCCTTTGGCTTGATCTAGTGAGACTCTTCTTAAGGTCCATTTCCTCTGTTTTTTACACACCCAAGATTGAGATGTGGCAGTCCAGTGCAAGAGGTAAGATTCTTTGATTTTGAATCAAGTATATGAACTTCCTTCCAAGCAAAGCCCATGCAGCTCTATCATTATTTATTTTATTTTTCATATTTTTATATCCCTTTTCCTATGAGATGCCTGGGGTGGTGTACATGATTCCTTCCCTCCTTTGGTCCTCACAGCAACCCTGTCAGGTAGCTTAGGCTGAGAGACTGGTTCAAGATCATCCAGGAAGCTTTATGGTTGAGCAGGGATATGAACCTGGAATATTAAGGAACTTCTAGGTCTAGGGCTACCTTAAGGGCCCATTAAAAAGATGTAGGTTGCAATCCTAATCCTCAGTTAGGCTGGCCTAAGCCCCAGCATAAGTACTACGTTGATCTGGGGGGGGGGGGGTCACAAAAGTGCCATAAGACACTTCTGCGCCACTCTTGGGGGAGGGTTAGACTAGTGCATAGACATGCGCTTAACCACAGGAATGGAAAGACCTCCCTCCATAACGACAGGAACGGAAAGACTAATGAGTTAGGCCGGCCTAGGCCTTTGGGTGCAATCCAGCTTAGGATTGCACCCAAAATGAGGTATAAATGGGCAAATAAATAAATAAACAAATAAACAAACAAATAAATAAATAAGTCTAACAGCCAAACCAGTACACCAACCTGGCATTATATTAAAAGGAATCTGAAATTACAGGATGACATTTTATTTTCAATTACTTTGCTGCAGATTATCTTAGAGCATTGATTTGTTTTGCTGCAATTTTAAATTTCACTTCTCTATTTTGTATTGAATGCCTTTTAAAAAAACTGGTTTTTTGAATTTTTTGTTTTCTTTTGATCCTTGTTATTCTTTTATTAGCTACTTCAATAATTTTTTAAGGCAACCTTAATTTTTATTATAATTTTTAAAAAAATGTATCTTGATTTTTGTCAAAATCTACACAGCATACATTTGAATTTACAAGCATGTGCATATGGGGGGATTATTTACAGTGCATATTTGCAGTCCAGGCATCTGAAGGATCAGAATGCAATTCAAGGGGTTCGCTATTTAATTTAGCCTTAAATAATAAGTGAGGGGTGTATCAGCAAAATGTCACATGATGCAACACCAGCAAGTTGCCTCCTCAATAAAGCTGTGCAAATACAACACGTGAACTAGATCTCTTATGATGAAAGGTGTTTTACCAATTTGTAGTTCTGGGTATACTTCATAAAGGCACCAATCCACATTACAGTCGCAGTGGGTTTTTTCAAAGAGGTTGTCCAAGACATCGCGTGCCGCTTGCCGCTCATCGACCATCAAAGACTTGGTGCTGTTATCATTCATGTGCACCTTGACAACAAGCTAAGGAAAGAATAAAAGATGAGTCGGTTAATTTCACCATTGACTGAAAGGCTCATGTGGTCAAGAATCTGCATGGTCTGATAAGGAGGATCGCTATTGATTCAAAACCATTGTGTGTTCACAATTGGACTGGTGAAATAATACATTCTGGAAGCATCACCAAACAGCAGTCCACCCAACCTTTCCACTTATAAGAGCTTACTTATGCTTTGGGTAAAGAGTATGCATAGTGAAATATCCTATAGGTACGATCCTATCTTTCTCTGATAAACTCTTTGCACAGCAAAAAGACTGCCGATTTTTAACCAGTTTGATCTCCAAATTGATCTCCAAATACGAGCTGGTTCAGTGCTTAGATCCTTGCTATGAAAAGTAATAACAAAGTAATAATAAAACTATAATAATAAAGGATAATAATGAAAGGGTACAGAATAAGGCAAAGCTGTGTTTATTGTGACGATTAGGTTGCAATTCAGTGGGCTGTGGGTGGTGCAAGTGGTTAAGACACTGTGCCTGTTAACTGGCAGGCCAGGGTTCGAGACCTGGGTCAGCCCCACAAGACAGGGTGAGCTCCTGTCCTTAGCCCAGCTCTGCGACGCCAGCTGGATCCAATCGTATTGGCTCTGCCTTTCCATTGGACTAATTCAGTGGCATGGAGAGGGGGATTTGCTGCTTGGGTACCAGCCTAACCTCCATAACAATCTAACCCAGGCTTTCGTGCTTCGCATGCAGCGTATGCAGCACTGAGCACGATACCATAGTCTTTCAAGACTGACGGAGGCCTGCTTTTTTTTAGGCTGCAATTCTAAGTGCACATTCCTGCGAGTAAGATCAATTGAACATAATGGGGCTTACTTCTGAGTAGACATGAATAGGATTGTGCCCTTAGTTACCCATCTTGTAGCCCTTTGAAAATAAGAAGCTGAGTTTGGAATTGATGGGTAAACATACATTTAAAAAATTGTGATACCAGTCCTTAGCTGAAAATAACACTGAACATGCAGCAGCCTCCAAACCATGGCGTGTGATGTGCCTTGCAGTTGTGGGCCTGCTGTTCCAGTGCAAAGTGACCTGTTCTTGTTCCGTGACTTTGCAGAGCTTCACACCAGGCAGTCATTTCCGCTTCTAATCACCTCAGGAGGTTCTACTCCCATTTGCCTAGCAAAAGCATCTGCCTGGTACATGGGAAAGAATGGTCCATTTCACAACAGTCATGCTCCAACACACTTCCACACTATGCCTGGATGCAATAGTAAGGTGCATAATTTCCCTAAGATCCCTGCTCAAAGCATAGTTCTTTGCAAGTTCATAATTTTTGTTCTTTATTTTTAATTCACAGTACTTAATTCAGCTCAGGAGCTATACCATGCTCCCTGTAAAGAAATTATGGAGTAGCAGCATTGATAAAGAAATGGTTTCCATTTGTTTTGTCTTCACTTCAACCTATTAATACACATTTTATTTGGAAGCGGCATTAGATTCACTTCTATCACTTCATGATTTCAAAATATACACTATACAATCCTTGATCAAAAAAACAGAAAAAGAATGAGGCATACACTGAAAATGAGTTGCTAGATAATTGCTGAAGATCTGGAGAAGAGCAGTAGAAAAAGTCAAATTAATTGGGAATAAGAGAAAATAAAAAAAACTGCTTCCCTACATTTACTGTGGTTTCACCAAACTGCTCAGTTTAAAATTTCTGCATAAATAGCTTTGGCACTGCAGACAAGAAATTATACAGGAAAAAAAATCAAGAAGGGACAAATTTTCATTTTGCCCTTATTTTGAAAAATAAATAACATTAATGGTTTTAACAGTAGACTTCAGTAATTCCTTGGGGTAGCATCAGGGATGAAGAGAATTACGTTGGAGATTAATAAACTCCAGAACTTGTTTTAAAAAAGAGAGATGGTAAAATAAGGTAAAGCTGGTACTTGACTGTTTAGAAATACGGTTACAACATTTTTACAGCCCCTGTGGAATACTAACCTCATAAAGAATAATACCGTTTGCATCTAAAAGTCATATACATTTGTTTCACCCTCCTTTTTTTAACAGACATGCTGGGTTTTCCTTACATACAGCAGCATGTCCTACAGCATGTAGAAAACTTTAAAAAACTCTGATCACGAAAGGGAGGGAAGGGACCACTTGTAGGGAGAGGTAAGGCATCCGCACAACTAAATGTGCAATCCTAACCTAGGCTGGCACAACTCATTGGTCTTCCCATTTCTGTGGTGATGGAGGGAGGAAAGTGCATTGGCTTAACCCTTCCCCAGGAGTGGCCACAAGTGTCTTACGGCACTTTAGTGACTCCTCCAGGTCTGTATAGGACTTGCGCCGGGGCTTAGGCTGGTCCAAAGACGTTAAGATTACAGCCAAAGTGCTTTGCACCCCCTTTAGCTATGCTACTGGTCTAATGTACAAAAACAGAAGTCAAAATACTGAAATGCAAAAATGCAGACTGCAGTAAAGCAACACCACTTTACGCTTTAATATTTTGATGCCAGTATTTTGCAAATACTCTATTACCTTTTTAACCTTGGCTTCCTTCAGTTTTTCTAATGCAAGCTTAATCTTGTCTGCTTTTGCTTGTGCCTCTTGTTCTTCCTGAAATAAAGAGGAAAAAGAAAGATGGTGACATCTTTTTTTAAAACCCGCAAACCCATCAAGGATGTTCTTCCCCTTGTTATTTTAATTAACCTATTTTGAGGTGGCCAAGGTGGCCTCATTGGAGATCTTCAAACAGGCACAATAAGCACCTTTAGGAGATGCTCAAGGAGGATTTCCTGCTTCAGGGAGGCAGTTGGACTAGATGACCTATTAGGTCCTACAAATACTAGGGTTCTAGAGAGATTCTTAGATGTTTCATTTGTTTGCAGATTTTGTTTTTTTCCCCAAGTGGAGAAAGCTGTGTCCTCTGTTTTCATTCCAAGTTTGCATCTCCATAAAATTCTAAATTATAATAGCTTTAAAAGTGTATTAGGCAGGTGATCTAGATGGTGTAGTGCAGCAAAGTCAGCCACAGTCATTACATAGTATATTAGTTGTAAGATTTTTTTTTACAAAAATGACAGTGCAATCCTAAACTTTGATTAGGCCAGCACTAATCCTGGCACAAGTTCTGGGCTGGCCTGGGGGATGTCACAAAAGTGTCATAAAACACTTCTGTGCCACCCCTAGGGGGGAGTTTTAGGTCAGTGCACAGACAAGTGCTGGACTCCCCACGCCACTGCACAATTATGCTGGCCTAATTTTGTTAGGATTGTGCCCTCAGAAGTGGAGAAAGTGGTGTTATTTGTCTTTATTTCATCATCACTGAAGAATGAGGTTCCTGAGATTTGAACTGAGGTTCTTCTGCCTGCTCACCTGAGTAAGTGGTTCAGGAGGTGGAGTTGGAGGAGGGGGTGGCGGTGGCAGAAGATCAAAGTCTATGTCTGCAGGTAGAGGTGTTAAATTATCCACAGCATGTGTAACAGCAAGATTTGTGAGGCTAGATTGATGCCCATATGTGGCAAGGTTTGCAGGAGGCTGAGTCACAGCAGCTGGTTGATCACGCGAGTCACACGAGACTTCCTTCTGTCCTTGGAAAGCAGTTTTTTCCACTTCACTTATGTCAGCTACAAGATCAGCCATCAAAGCATCCAAATCAGTATCTTCCAATGTATTTAAAGATTCTGTGAAAGGAAATTCCAAAAAGTGATGCTCTACATTACAGTAATGTTTGTATTATTTGATGCTCTTCCACAGCCTAGTTAATTGCCAACTAAGGGCAAAATCCAGAGTAACTATGGGGAGTCCTTGTTCCGGTGTAAGAACAACTTACTCTGGATTCCAATATGAATTTCCCATAGGTTTTTACTAGGGGTGGAGTAACTACGGGTGCAAGTAAAGTCTCTTATGTGCTCTCATAGTTACTCTGGATTTGGGGGTAAGTGAATTCTAAACCAACAAGATAACAAAATAAAAATACTTTTTGCAGGCTCTCTTAGCAGAATGTTTGCAAAAATTTATTACCTACTGAGTTTATATTTCACTGTTTGCCACCTCAAGGCAGCATAATGTATCAAAAACATGTAATCCTAAAAAGCTGCATGATAAAATGAGAAGTAGGATTGCACTGTTAGTCAATATAGTGCCACATTTTGTATAGTTGACACTTTAAAATGTTTTTCAATCATTGTACTAGATAAATCATGTACACATATTTTTGTAAGCATTAACTGATAAGGATCAGAATTTGATTCACAAGTACAAATTAAATATAACTGTAAAGTACAATTTGCAAAAGCGAAAGAATATCTATAGGGACTCCCTGCTGTTTTTTAAGGGAAAACTGAAGGACTGTTTTAAATTTTGATATTTTGTTTCTGTTTAAACCTCATGCATTCATCTTTTCAAAAATGAGCCAACTTTCATTTTCAAAACTTAAAATTAGCAAATCCTTCTGTAAGAGAAAATTGCCATTTGATTTTTTAAAAATTTCCATGTTTTTGTCCAAGACCAAAGCAATGGTATTTACCATTTAAATCTTTGAAACCAACAGCAAAATTAAATTCATCATTTGATGCATTTGCAGGTGGGGGTGGAAGAGTCTCCACACCCAAACTCTGTGAAAGAAGAAAACAAATGTGAGCTTTACTAATCACAAACAACAATAATGTAAAAATTAATTCTTCTGTCCCTAGGCTCAGAAACATATATGTTAGGCTTGGTACGTCTCTATCTTCAGAATATAAAATGCATTTTGACTGAGGACTATAACTTCACAAATCTCTCTCTGTATATATTCCCTTTCCATACAAACACTTGAAAGCCTGTATCTGTTTTGGATTTATAGTTCCCAAGAGAAGTTTTATCATGTTCACCCTCACACCAAAGTTGACAATGTTACTACACAATATGTGAAAAAATAAGAATCCATCTTTACTATGATTTGTAAAATAGCCCCCAAAATGATGATTTTTTTTTTGAGAAGGCAGGGGTTTGGACCAAATCTGTCCCCCCCTCCAATTTTCAAAAAGAATGCATACTTTACCTGTGTCAACAAATCCATTTCTCCCAATAAGTCACTGAACATTTGGTCGATGTCATCACAGGCTTCCTCCATCTGAAGAAAAAAAATCAGATATTGACTCTTTGACTGCAATCTTAACCTAGGCTGGCACTATTCATTGGTCTTCCTGTTCCTGTGGTGATGTAGGGAGGCAAGCACATGTCTATGGAGTGGCCTATCCCACCCCCAGGAGTAATGCAGAATTTTCTTACGGACTTTGGTGACACCCGCAGGTCAGCACGGGATTTGTGCTGGGGCTTATGTTGGTCTAACTGGGGCTTAGGATTGCAGCGTATGGGCGCAATCCAGAGTAACTATGGGGAGTCCTTGCTCCAGAGGAAGAACACCTTACTCTGGATTGCAATATGAATTTCCCATAGGTTTTCACTAGCTGGTGCAGTAACTATGGGTGCACGTAATGTCTCTTACGTGCTCCTGTTGTTATTCTGGATTGCAGCCTTAGCCTACTAAGAACATCACAAACTTGTCAATGACAGGAAAACAAGGTGCTGGGCAATGGCTGTCCTTGGATTTCAAGGCTTTCATTGTGTGATATTCCTGGTTCAAGACACTGCACCAAGTGCATGGTTTGCAAGTTCCCAAGTTCAATTCCTAGCATTTCCAGTAAAGACTGGTAAAGATTATGCCCCAGATCCTGGAGAACTGATGCCGGGTGTGGACAATATTGACCTAGTTGGCCAATGACCTGAGAGCCCAATCCTATGTACATCCACTCAGATATAAATCCCATGATAGTCAATGGATCTTCCTTCAAGGTAAAAGTGGATAGGACTGCAGCCTGACTCAACGTTGTTCACACATACACTAATTTCAGTAGTGAGATTCAAATAAATTAACAACAGGCTCTATGTCCCATTATTAACTGGTTCTCAGAACCAGGCGCTCACCAGCAAAGGATACTATAAAACCTGTGTGAACCTGCTGAAGCCCACCACTGACTAATTTCCACTTAAAATTTTCTAACATATGTTTCCCCGAACTGGTAATGAAAAAATTTCATTTGTAAAACTCCAAGTAACTCCAAGTTTTTTGTCCTCCTCCAAATAGTTTTTATCCAGTTAATCTTTGCTTTTAAATCAATGTTTTTATTCTGTGTTTTTATTTGATTACGCCACTTGGGCTTCCTTGTTTTACAGAGGAAAGGCAGGATATAAACAAACAAATAAATAAAACATTTTGGAAGTACAATTCTCAGAGTAACCCTACAATCCAGAGTAACTACGGGTGCACGTAAGAGACATTACGTGCACCCGTAGTTACTGCACCACCTAGTGAAAACCTATGGGAAATTCATATTGCAATCCAGAGTAAATTGTTCTTACACCGGAGCATGGACTCCCCATAGTTACTTTGGATTGCGCCCTATGTATGTGCCCTAAATTATAATTTAACAGCAAAAAATCATGTCAACTGAATAATAGATTTGTGTCAGATGTCATTCTGAATCAAAGATTCATTTTACAGCAGCAGTCTTTACAAGCTGCCTAAAATATTCTCAGAAAATATTAAAGAGAGTAAGCTACTATATACAGAACCAATGCCAAACTATTTTGCACCCTAGGCAAGGCTCTTTACACTCGCCTCAATTCTTTCTAAGACTTTGGTTTCATTCCTAACCTAGGCCAGCACCAGTCATTCATCTTCATATTCCCCTATTGATGTAGGGAGTTGAGAGCGTGTCTGTGCTCTGGCTTAACCCTCCCCTAGCTATGGTGCAGAAGTATCTTACAGCACTTTTGTGATACCCTCAGGTCAGCGCAAAACTTATGCTGGGGCTTAGGCCAGCCTAACTGCAGGTTAGGACTGCAGGCTTCTTAATCAACATTTTGTTCTTGAAGTACTTAAACGGAAGTTTTCCACAGATGCAATCTTCTTTATTATTACTACTGCATCTAACCCTAACCCTAACCTATCACAGAGTTTTTAGGTGGTCTCCCAACTTCTGACTATACCAGCCATGATTTTCTGCAGCAAAGCTGTGTTATAATGTGCTTTCAGGTACCCAGAAATCTTGCTCCATAATGCCACTTCTGTAAGATTCTGGACATTATAGGAAAGATCTGAAAGAATTCTACATTTATTAGTAGATGACACCATACTGTGTATAATAACGCAAACTGAAATACTGTATTAGCTCAAATCTAATGCGCCATCGAATCTAATGCAAAGCCTATACTTATAATCAAAATAATGCATTTACTCACATCTAATTAACCATTGAATCTAATGTCACCCTGATTTTGGAATTCAGCTGAAAAAGGTGAGCATTACATTTGAGTAAATACAGTATTTTATCATGATAAAATTGTAGGTGGCATTCACCGACTGGTCAAATAATATAGTATGAGTTTACTGTTGAAAGTAAGTCCTGCTGATATTGAGGTTTTGGAAGATACATGATTAAAATCAGGTTGTTAGAATAATTTTACATGTCCCCCCCAAAAAAATATATATATATCTGTGACTTGATGAATAATAGTAGCTATTTATCCAGCATTCTGACCCTGAGAATTCCAGTTCCTGGCTGACAGCTTTTTAAATGGGGATCATGAAGAAAAATTAACCAGCCTCTGGTTTAATAGATAGCAGAATAATTTATTCTGCCCTGGAAAGAAAACAGCCAAAACCATGACTTTATGGCCATTACCCATACATGGAGAAAATCAAAATGTATTCATCACAAAACGCTCCAATTACCATAAATGAACAGCAAGGAGGCAGTAGCCTACTCAAAAACTGAATGGGCCAGTGATCCAAACAGATATGGTAATTGTTATGTAGGCAAACAATCAGCACGGCCCCCTAGGCATAGCCAAGTTACACATAGTTCAAGCTGGTTAATATTTATGAGCCAAATAGGTGGTTATTAACTGGGCAGTCACTGAAGTTGTTTTACTTCCAGTGGCATCAAGAAAGTTTTGCATCACTGGTTGAACCAGCCTTGGCGAATAAGACCGAACTAGCTAAAGAATCAGAATCACATTTCATTGAAATTCATTTAGTACAGTGCTAGAGAAAACAGAAAATAAAAAACAAACCAGTAAACCGGCCAGGAGATATTTGGAGGGCCAGGGACACTTTCAGCAGCTCACTCCCTTTGCAAGAAACTTTCTTGCATGCTGTGTTAGAATAGCTTTTGCCATCTTCCAGGGATGTGATTACTGTAGGTTCGAGCAGCAGTTAGATGGATGGGCTCTTAATACTGGCCCTGGGTTCTTGCCATTGTGTCAGCTCACAGTATGGTTCTATAAATTATAGGGCTATAAACCAGATATCCATTTTATTCATTGTAGTAGGTTCGTCCATTATCAAAGTATCGCTTATCTCTCTCAAGGAGATATCTCCAACTCTGAACCATATACCACACTCTCTTCTCTATCTAAAAACATTCACAGGTGAATGCATGTGCATGCGCTTGCACACACACACACACACACACACACACACACACACACAAACATAGAGGTAGTCATTTAAGGTAAGGCCCATTTAATTTGTAAGGCCCATTAAATACATACAGTGACATTAGGAATTTCAACGTCACAAGCTAACAGCTGAAATTGGTCACAGCACACCACTGGAAAGGATTAGCCATAAATACATTTATATAACATTTCATTACCATGGCTCACAACATGGAAACTTAGAAAAAGAGGAAGTGATTCTTTACAGAATATATCTCAAGGACGCATGTACTTGATTGTTAATGAGAAAACAAGCTGAAGATTTGTGCAATTTCTACAGGAAAAAAACCATCATCTTAAGCAAGATTCTGTTGTAAACTAAACTTTCATAGCCTGAAAGGCTACAGGAGTGAAAAATGATGTTGAAATAGTAGGGGTTGCGCAGGAATGGTGCACAGGAAATTGTAATCCAGGCATTCAAACCCATGACAACAATAGTCAGAAAAAGAAAATGTGATCAATGGAGACGAAAGGGGATTAGAATAAAGTCAGCTTGACATTGACTTGTGTATCTCCAGCTATTTTAAATAGTAGAATTCATCTGCTATTCATCTGAGAGTAGAATTCATCTACTAATCCCACAACAATGAGATTTATTAACATGCAGGTCTCTGCCAGGAAACACACAACTGACAACGAAGATAGAACTGAAACCTAGAATTGCATCACTGACAAACAGGTGTGCAATAATTATACGAAAGCTTAGCTCAAAGGCTTGATCAATATATGACTATCATCTCTGGGTCAGAAGAGAATCTTTTCCAGTGTTATATATGAGATGTGTTGCAAGAGTCTGAGCATCAAAGCACACAAGTAAGGTCACTCACTGAACACGCAGCAGCTGACTGAACTATGTACCACTTCTCTCTCTCTCTCTCTCTCTCTCTCTCTCTCTCTCTCTCTGTGGTTTTTAAGCAAACATTTAAATCCTTAACAAGCCCGAAACAACAGATCAATATAAAATAAAGAAATAAAAGATTGATCAATACAATACAATAATAATTTAAAAACAATAACTCACATCAATTAACTTTTCAGTCATTATTTAGCAAACAGAAAAGTCTAACATCACACACACAACACACACACAAAAACAGGTGGAGTATTTTTTTATTCAGATTGCTTGGGATGTATAAAGTACAGAATCTTAAGCTATATGATTCTGCAGAGTGTCATAAAAGGCACAGCACTCAGCTGCCAGTATCTATGCCCTTTTATCTATGGGGTAAAATGGAACCCCATAGATTTTTGCCTCTGATCTGAGCACATGTGGGAGTCAGGAAGTGAGCATTTGGCTTTGTTTTCTGGTGGTTTCTAGGGGGGAGGGAGTCCCTCTGCTTTGCCTCTGATCTGAGCACATGTGGGAGTCAGGAAGTGAGCATTTGGCTTTGTTTTCTGGTGGCTACTAGGGGGGAGAGGGCTCCTCCTTTTTTGCCTCTGATCCGAGCACACTCTCTTGGCCTCTGAGTGCTGGTTTTCCTCTTTTTCCTTTCTCTTTTGACTGGGGGGAGGTCCCTGTTGTTCTAGAGTTTCCTTCCTGTGAGAGAGGAGGGGGGTCTCTGGGGCTCATGGTGCTAGTTTTCCTCTTTTTCCTTTCTGAGTGGGGCGTGGGCCCCTGTTGTCTCTAGAGTTTCCTTCCTGTGAGAGAGGAGGGGCTCTCTGGGACTCATGGTGCTGGTTTTCCTCTTTCTTTTGAGTGGGGGGAAGTCCCTGTTGTTCCTAGAGTTCCCTTCCTGTGAGAGAGGTGTGGGTGTCTGGGACTCATGGTTCTGGTTTTCCTTCTCTCTTTTGAGTGGGGGGAGGTCCCTGTTGTTTCTAGAGTTTCCTTCCTGTGAGAGAGGAGGGGCTCTCTGGGACTCATGGTGCTGGTTTTCCTCTTTCTTTTGAGTGGGGGGAGGTCCCTGTTGTTCCTAGAGTTCCCTTCCTGTGAGAGAGGTGTGGGTGTCTGGGACTCATGGTTCTGGTTTTCCTTCTCTCTTTTGAGTGGGGGGAGGTCCCTGTTGTTTCTAGAGTTTCCTTCCTGTGAGAGAGGAGGGGCTCTCTGGGACTCATGGTGTTGGTTTTCCTCTTTTTTCCTTCTCTCTTTTGAGTGGGGGGAGGTCCCTGCTGTTTCTAGAGTTTCCTTCCTGTGAGAGAGGAGGGACTCTCTGGGACTCATGGTACTGGTTTTTCTCTTTGTTCCTTTTCTCTTTTGAGTGGGGGGAGGTCCCTGTTGTTCTAGAGTTTCCTTCCTGTGAGAGAGGAAGGGCGCTCTGGGACTCAGGGTGCTGGTTTTCCTTCTCTCTTTTGAGTGGGGGGAGGTCCCCGTTGTGTACAGAGTATCCTTCCTGTGAGAGAGGAGGGGCTCTCTGGGACTCATGGGTGCTGGTTTTCCTTTTTTTTCTTTCTTTTTCCTTCTCTTTTGAGTAGGGGGAGGTCGCTGGTATGCCTCAATGTTTGCAGCCTTTGTTTGGAATTGGAGCAGTGCACTGGGTCTTACCCTGCTGGTTGCTTGTACGGGAGGGGAGATCTGCATTGCCTCTGGTAGTGGAGCATGAGACTGAGTGTGATGTGAGGATCAATCATGCGACTGTGTAAATCATGAGAGTGAGTCCTTATCAAACCTACCTAGGAGAAGGAAAACTCTCACTAAACCTCCGCTGCCTTGTGGCTATACCCATTCATGGGAAAGGCTTCAGGAGAAAACCTCGAGGAAAAATCCGGAGCCGGAGTCCCGAAAGCAGTTCATGACTGTGTTACAGTCATGTTCTGGTAACTCCTGCGACGCAGCTGGAACCAATCAAATTGGCTCTGCCTTTCCATTGGACTATTTCAGTGGCGTGGAGAGGGGGGATTCTCTGCTTGGGTAACAGCCTATCCCCCATAAAAACCTACCCAGGCCTTCGTGCTCTGGAGAGGAACTCCAGCCTCGCATACAGCATGGAAACAACACGGGAAGTGGCAGTTACTGCTTATAAGTCGCTGCTCGATTGGCGAAGAGCTTGACGCCAGGGGCTACTTCCGACGGTGGGAGAGGTCATCGTGCCTCATTTGGGCAGCTATCGCCCGCCTTAAGCTGGGCAGCCCCCAGCCAGTAGGATGCTGCCTCGCCACGGTCTGTTAACCTCACTGGGTGCTTGGGGTTTAGGGTGAAAACCGACAAGCAGATCGACAACTCAGCACCATGCAACAAACATAAGAAAACTTCAGCCCTTAAGTTGGGCACCTGGAACATTCGGACAATGACCCCCGGCTTTTCTGACGACTTGCGAGAATTGGATGATGTACGTAAGACAGCTGTCATTGATATGGAGCTGAGCAGACTGCAGATGGACATAGTTGCCCTTCAAGAGACAAGGCTGCCAGACTCAGGATCTATTAAGGAGAGAAATTTCTCATTCTTCTGGCAGGGAAAGCCATCAAGTGAGACTAGGGAATATGGAGTTGGCTTTGCAGTTAGAAACACCCTACTTGGATCCATTATCCCACCTACTGGAGGAAGTGAAAGAATTCTATCTCTGCAGCTACAGACATCAGTAGGGCTGGTCACTCTTATTAGTGCATATGCACCAACACTATCATCTTCAGCAGAATCCAAAGACAAATTCTATGATGATCTGGCTGCCACTATCAAGAAAATCCCTGAGAAAGAACCATTGTTTATCCTTGGTGATTTTAATGCAAGAGTTGGATCTGACCATAGTTCTTGGCCTGCTTGTCTAGGTCGTTTTGGCATCGGGAAGATGAATGAAAACGGCCAACGCCTGCTAGAGTTTTGCTGCTATCATGATTTTTGCATTAGCAACACATTCTTTAACACAAAGCCTCAACACAGAGTGTCTTGGCAACACCCTAGATCGAAGCATTGGCATCAGCTTGATTTGATCCTCACCAGGCGCTCCAGCCTTCCCATCATTAAGATCACACGTAGCTATCAGAGTGCTGATTGCGATACTGACCACTCCTTGGTGTGCAGCAGAGTAAAACTGCAAGCAAAGAGGCTGCATCACTCAAAGAAGGAAGGAAGACCACGAATTAACATCAGCAAGACCCGCAGTCTGGAAAAAGTGTTGGAATTTGACCAAGCACTTGAGGAAATTCTCCCAGGCCCGGCTGAAGCAAACGCTTCTGAACGGTGGGAACATTTCAAGAATGTTGTTTATACTACCACCTTGTCAGTTTTTGGTAAGCAGGTTAGAAAGACAGCAGATTGGTTTGAAGCCCACTCGGAGGAGCTGACACCAGCCCTTGAGGAAAAGAGGAGAGCTCTAACTGCATATAAAGCCTGTTCTAGTGAGCGCAACCTTCAAGCCCTGCGAGTCGCCCATAGCAAAGTCCAACAGATTGCCAGGAGATGTGCTAACAATTATTGGCTGCAGCTTTGCTCTCAGATCCAGGTAGCAGCTGACACAGGCAACATCAAGGGGATGTATGATGGCATCAAGCAGGCCTTAGGTCCAACAGTGAGGAAATTTGCCCCGCTTAAGTCCGCTACAGGTGAGGTCATCCAGGACCGAGCACAACAGATGGCACGCTGGGTGCAGCACTACTCTGAGCTATACTCCAGGGAAAATGTAGTAACTGAAGAAGCATTAAACAACATTGAGTGCCTGCCTGTCTTGGAGGAGCTCGACAGTGAACCAACTTTAGAAGAACTAAACGAAGCCCTGGATTCCCTTGCTTTTGGCAAGGCACCCGGGAAAGATAACATCCCTGCTGAAGTTCTGAGGTGCTGTAGAGGGACCATTTCCACTGAACTGTACAAGATATTCTGCCTCTGTTGGAGGGAAGGTGGAGTACCACAGGACATGAAGGATGCTAATATTGTCACACTGTACAAGAACAAAGGCGACAGGGGTGACTGCAACAACTACTGTGGTATCTCTCTTCTTAGTGTTGTAGGGAAGCTGCTTGCCCGAGTCATACTGAAGAGGCTTCAGGTGCTTGCAGAGAGAATCTATCCTGAATCACAGTGTGGATTTCGAGCCAACAGGTCCACCACTGATATGGTATTTTCCCTTCGACAGTTGCAAGGGAAATGTAGGGAACAAAGACAGCCACTCTTTGTAGCCTTCATAGACCTTACAAAGGCTTTTGATTTGGTTAGTAGGGATGGCCTTTTTAAAATCCTCCCCAAGATTGGATGCCCACCTAAGCTCCTCAACATCATCAGGTCCTTTCACGAGGACATGAAGGGCACTGTAGTTTTTGATGGCTTAACATCAGACTCCTTTCACATCCGAAGTGGAGTGAAGCAGGGCTGTGTCCTCGCACCAACTTTATTAGGGATCTTTTTTGCAGTCATGCTGAAGCATGCTTTTGGAAACGCAACAGAGGGAATCTATCTCCGGACCAGATCAGACGGAAAACTCTACAATCCTTCCAGACTAAGTGCAAAGTCCAAAGTCCAGCTGAAATGCTTGCGGGAGTTCCTCTTCGCCGATGACGCTGCTGTTACTGCTCACTCTGCCGAAGACCTTCAACGACTTATGGACTGTTTTAGCAAAGCCTGCCAAGACTTTGGACTAACAATCAGCCTGAAGAAAACACAAGTCATGGGTCAGGGTGTGGACTCACCTCCCTGTATCACAATCTCTGAACATGAACTGGAGGTTGTCCATGACTTTGTGTACCTTGGCTCAACTATCTCTGACACTCTCTCCTTAGACTCTGAGCTGAATAAACGCATTGGTAAAGCGGCTACTACATTCTCCAGGCTTACAAAGAGAGTATGGCTTAATAAGAAGCTGACGGAACATACAAAGATCCAGGTCTATAGAGCTTGCGTCCTGAGCACACCCTTGTACTGCAGTGAGTCTTGGACCCTTTATGCATGGCAGGAGAGGAAGCTGAACATCTTCCATATGCGCTGTCTCCGACGTATTCTTGGAATCACCTGGCATGACAAAGTCTCAAATGACACAGTATTGGAACATGCTGGAATCTCTAGCATGTTCACACTTCTGAAACAGCGGCGTCTACGCTGGCTTGGGTATGTCGTGAGAATAGCTGATGGTCGGATTCCAAAAGATCTCTTATATGGAGAATTAGTGCAGGGAAAGCGCCCAAGAAGGAGACCACAGCTGTGATACAAGGACATCTGCAAGAGGGATCTAAAGGCCTTAGGAATGGACATCAACAGCTGGGAAACCTTGACCTCTGACCGTTCAGCGTGGAGGCAGAAGACCCAGCATGGCCTTCTCCAACTGGAAGAGACACTTGTTTGGCAGGCTGAAGCAAAGAGACAGACCCGAAAGCAGCGAAACCTGGGACCTGGGCAGGGGACGGAATTTATTTGTCCTCAGTGTGGAAGGGATTGCCACTCTCGAATTGGCCTCTTTAGCCACACTAGATGTTGTTTCAGGACCTCCAGTCAGAGCACGATACCTTAGTCTTTCGAGACTGAAGGATGCCAATAATAAAATGGAACCCTCATTCAACCTCCATAGATATCTGAAGCTACAGATATGGGCAAACACCTCTTCTTGCAAACTGGGGTTGTTTGTCTAAGATAGAGCTTTACAGTAGAAAAAAAGTCACTACTAATTTCATGGAGAAACCAGAAATGATCTTTTATTGCTTAATAATGCCAGAGGGGGGATGGTGACCATGTGTCATAACTGAAAAAGAGGACAAGCCCCCACCCAATGTAGGGCTCCTAAGAAAAATATAGGACATGATAAAACAAAAGCATATTATTTATTATTAAATTTAAATACTGTATTACTATATTAAATTAAACTTTAAACACTATATTCCACTATGTTACTATATTAAATTTAAACACTATATTACTTATTATTAAATTTAATCCTACCAATATTACATATCATTTATTACATATATTCTGCAATCCTAACCACACTTTTCTAGGTGTAAGTACTACTAAACTCAATAGGACTTACTTCTGAGTAGACATGCTTAGGATAGCAGTGATAATTTATTAATTACAAGAAGGCTACATGCGGCCTAGTCATAAGGAAAAGAAGGACAATGAAGATTTTTCCAGGACACAAAAGAGGACACGTCCTGGAAAAAGAGGACATATGGTTACCCTGGCACAGGGTGGGTGTAAGGGGGAACAGGACCTGATCAGTGGTTAACTGACAGCACAATCCAGAGTAAGTATGGGAGCTCTTGCGTTGATGTAAGAGACATTTACATCGACGTAGTTACGGTGCTGCCTTTGGGAAACCTATGGGAAATTCATAGAGCAATTCCCATAGTTACTCTGGATTGTGCTGTGAATCTACAAGTATGGGATCCACACATATAAGTCCACCTGTACATTGATTTTTGATTAGTCTGGATTTTAGAATAACGGTGTAAGTACAATGAGAAATGCTTCCTCTTGCTGTTTTCACTTTTACCCATACAGATGTTGACATTTTTCTACTTCTACAATTTCATTAGCAAGTTTGAAATAATAACAAGTGGGACTATAGGGGAAGCATAGATGGAAACTGCAAGAAATAATTCATGTTTTCCTCAGTTTCTTTTTATACCTTCCTTAGAAAACATTGCAGCATTTCTTTAGACTAGTACAGATTCCTTCATTGGCTTGACTTGGGGGGGGGGGCATTTATTTATGGCCTTGCAAATTACTTTAGAAACAGAGGAAGTCACAGCGGAATAATGTGAAAGAATCTTAAGCTATATGATTCTGCAGAGTGTCATAAAAGGCACAGCACTCAGCTGCCATTATCGACCCACACTTCTTGCAACAAAAAGGGAAAGAAATTCAAACCCCAAGTTAAATCAACAGGGAAAGGCAGGCAACAACTAGAAAGCTGTTGTTTTAACAAGTTCAACATTAAAAAATATGTAAGACTCAATGTGGTGTAGTGGTTGGAGCAGCGACATTCAAGTATTTCAGCTAGGGACTCCCTTTCAAATTTAAAAATCTCTCCAGGGCCCACTGTCAAACTTACTGGGATAGTCCTCTTTGTCTACTCAGAAGTAAATCCCTTTATGTTCAATGAGACTTACACCCAGGAAAGCCCAGTGCCAGATTCCAAGATGGTGGACCTCTTGCAATCTCCCTGACCTGAGGTTGTGACCCCCCAAAGGCGATCAGACCCCCACTTTGAAGACCACTGGTCTAGAGTGTCAACTGGGAGAGGACAATCAGAATTCATATCCTCTGTCCACCCACTCACCTCCACTGCTTTTCAAACTGGTTGGATTGGAAAATTAATGGGGAAAGCAGCAGAAGAGAAAGTGCAGAAGAGGTTTTTTAAATGTGGGCCATTCTCCACATAGTGAAGACCTATCTATTTATTCAAATCCTACCTCAGAGTTCTTTATCACTCCTTTGTTTTGTGAAGTTCAAGTTTTTCTCTCAGTTTGTGAATTCAACAGGATAGAAGACTTTCCTTTATTTGCTCCTTGAAAGAAGGGTTTGCAAGATGATTAAAAAGTTAAGCATTCCTCCCACGCCCCTCATGTGGTTTGCTGGATGAACGGTTAGTTAACCGTTCTCATCAGGTCTCCCTGCAGGGAGTCTTGTCAATGGTGCAAGCAACAGTGTCAACTGAGAAGGCATCTCTTGACGTACTTCATTCTCTGAAGTCTGGCCAAAAGGAAGGGGAACAGAGAGAGGCAAAAGCTGCATGTGGTGGTGTTGAAGATCTGCTATGAAATGGTCTAGAGGGAGGGGAGCAGAGGGGAAGCATAGCACAGAGTGGCAAACGGTAGGCCTGGGATGAATTTGGCTGCAACGAAAAGGAACCACAATGTCTGAAGATTACTTTCGTTACTGAGTCACTCACAGGCAGTTAGTTGCACATGAAACAAAATGCCAACATTAAAGCCAGCTCACACAGTTCTTTTTACTGCCAATGTTTCTCTTCACATTCACCTGATGCGTGCATGCGCAGGCCTATAATTGCATAGTATGATGTAAAGCACTGGCCATCCCAACTGATCACCAGGCATCCTTGCTGGGCACAGGCAGCACTGCGCAGTGGGCACCACCAGGTATGGGGTATCCCAACTGGGCACTGGGCATCCCTACAGGGCACCACTGGGCAGCACCAGGCAGCAGTGGGCACCACCAGGCAACAGCGAGCTGGCAGTGGGCAAGGAAACACTGGGGATCAATGGGTACCAGCAGGCAACCAGATTGAGCACTGGGCATTCCAGCTGGATTCAGGCTCTGAGCACCGCTGGGCAGTTGGCACCAGTGCGCAACACTGGGCAGCAGTCAACACCAGACACTGAGCGACGCTGGGCACCAAATTTTTTCTTAGTGGGTGCTCACATCACAGAAAAATACACTCTCTAAATTTCACACTCCTAGGTACAGTCAGCAAAATCAGTCAGCAAAATCTTCAGTGTAAAGTATGAGGACAAAAATGCATTGTGCCCCCTTTCATCCCTTTCCTGTTGGAATTTCTAAAAATTGGTTCGTAATAGGTGTTTAATTTAATGCTTCTATGTCCAGCGGTTTTGACTGGGTGTTGATGAGTGAGTCAGTCAGTGAGTCAGTGACTCTTCAGTTTTAAATATTGGGTGATTGAAAAGTAACTCCCTATATTCTAATTCATAATTATTTTAAAATAGGGAGTTACTTTTCAATCACCCTTATATAGAAGATTGAGCTGATTTCACTTCTACTCAGATCTTTTGTTCAGTCCTTCAAACGAACACTAGAAACATACTCTGGGAAACATGAATAACACTTCTCTCAATTACTCATCTAAGTTGTTGTATAGTTTCACATGTTAACAGAAATGTCAACATCAGGCATGCATGATGTCAAGTTCTAAATTTGAAAATGAGGTGTTTCTTATTTTAAAATGGGTGTGATTCCATTTCCTCTGAAGAATGATAAATGTTCAGCTACAAGTGCAATACAAGTTGCAGTGAGGAAGATCTGTCTAATTTTACAAGTTTTGGAAAGATATAACTGAAACTGCAGGGGGAATTTAGAATAGATAGATATTCTAATGGAAGAATTCTAGGTAGTGTAGGCACAGTGTAGGCACTGAAATCTCCAAAAGTGTAGGCACAGAAATCAGGAAAATTAGCTAATAATTAGCTAATTAATAACCATTAGCTATGAATTTTTTTCATTTTCTTTGTAAACCGCTTTGTGAACTTTTTAGTTGAAAAGCGGTATATAAATGCTGTAGACAGACAGACAGACAGACAGACAGACAGATAGATAGAGTGGTGCCTCACATAACAAGTTTATTAATTCATTCCGGAAGCATGCTTGTTGTGTGAAACGCTCTTTACGCGAAGCGGATTTTCCCATAGGAAATAATGGAAACTCAGACAATTGGTTCCACAACCCCAAAAATATTCATATAAAAATATTAACTGGATGTAAAATGATGACAAAACACTGTAATTGAATTCAAAACATGCATTCAATGTGCACGATCCTATTAGGTCTATTTAGGCTGCAATCCTAAAGACACTTTCCTGGGAGCAGGACCCATTTAAAACAATGGTGCTTACTTCTGGGTAAACATGGTTAGGAGGCTGCAATCAAAGACACTTTCTTCTATAATTCAAGATCTCCCCACTTTCTCCTTCTCTTCATTCTGAGCCTGCCTTTGCTCTCTTCTGGCTAGCCCTGAGCTGCTTCTCTCTTCTCCACTGCTGTTCTCTCCCTCTGCCCAGCGGATGCCCGGCCACAGGAGGAACAGCGCGGAAGTGTTGCTTTTGCTATGGGCAGGTGCACTAGGCAGCCCTGATGCTTTTTAAAAGGGCTGCCGGCCAGCATGTCTGCCCCAACTGCCAAAAAGAGTGCTTGTTAAATGAAGCAACACTTGTTATGTGAGGCAGAAACCTAGATAAATTTTTGCTTGTTATGTGGATCACTTGTTAAGCGAGGTACCACTTTACTTTTACTAGCCATAAAAACAGGTACAAGTGAAACTGGTCCTATCATGACTAACACGGACTGAAGCCTATAAGGATGGCAAAATAAGAATAATCTAATCTGGACAAGATGTATTAGGGGTATTAGGGGGACATGCTGACATTGCCACAGCTTTTTCCCTGGTGTAGTTCTGTTGTAGCACCTTCTCAGTTCTTAAGGGCACCTCAGTTCTAAAATGGAAGCATTAGCAGAGGGGACAAGAAATTGGAATCTAATTCATATCTGAAGGAAATATAGATCATTAACTTTCTGGTAACAAAAACTTGGCAAAATATTTACTTGACTGTACAGAGGCTAAAAGTATAGTTTACAGTATTTCATTCTACAGTAAATACATCCCACTCCATAATTCATTCTCTGTAAGAGACACCAAAAAAACCTGAACATTGGAAACAGCAATTTTGTAAAAAAAAATAACAAGCCATTTTAGTAGACTCCACAAATTTCTGGCTAACTAAAATCACTTTCCAAAATATTTTCTGAAATAAAACAAATTGCATTTGTTTCTGAAACAATCAATAATCTTAAGAGGTCATGCCAAAAACCGAAGTCTTTTAGAAATGCCTTAAAAATCCAATTTTAGAAATCCAGTGTTTTAGAAATACCTTTAAAATCCAGTGTTAGAATTCCAGACTGCAGCCCCTATCCTGTGGGTTGTCTGTTTGGTGACTGCTAAACAGTGTATTCTTGCTACACACCCAAGAGCTCAAGCTGATGAAGCTACTCAGAAGTAAATCCCTTTATAGTCAAATTAGGCTTGATCCAAGGTTAGTGTGGTTAGATTGCCGCCTAAGAGTACAAAGATATTGCACCTTGGTTAAAAATCAAGCACCTGATAAACATCAATAAATGACTGGTGATGGACAGAATTTGGCCTCCTAGGTCATAAATTTTTTTGGCCTCCAGGGCCATAAATTTTTTATTGTACCTAATGAGGACATTTAAAAAATTTCCATATGGATATACCACACCTGTTTCCTGAAGCAGTGAACACAAGATAGATCAGAATCTACTGATAAATCCTGTCTTGCTTATCATTCAGCATACTCAGCTTGGAAAATATGAATATAAACTGGTCACCTTTAACCAGTTCTTTATTCAGCAATATTTATTTCCTTTTTTAACAGAGTTTCAAATGTGCAATCTTCCTAACGTAGGAGAACATGGCTCATTCTGTATTGCTTATCATGATTCTTTTCTATCCAGGCCAAATAAAAGTAGAATAAAGTATGAAAAGGAACACATATAGGTTTTCTGGAGGTGTTTGAGTTAAGGGCAGAGCTGAAACAGCGCCCAAAAAGGCACCCAAAAAGGGAACATCCCCTGCAGAAAAGGGAAGTTTGCGCAGGGGGGTTGGAGATAGCTCCTCTAATACAGAGGTGTGCTGACAATTCCTTTTTATAAACTTTCAGTGAATATTGTCAACAACTTGTTTTCCTCTGTTGCTGCTCTGTTTCTCTTTTCCTCTATTGCTGCAAGAGGGGCTGCTATTGCAGCCACCACACCAGTTCTTGCAATTTCTGCGGAAGGAAGTTCTGCAGAGCTGGCAAAACCACGGTAAAGTAATGCACAAAATCTTTTTTCAAACCAACGTGGCAGAGATCACTTCCTGCACCCTCTGACTTTCTGGTTAGTTTATTAGGCAAGAGTTAATTTATAAAATGAGACACAGATTGTCAGAAAATTTAAATCAATTTGACGGGGAGAGAAGCAGCAGTTGTTCAGGAAAAGGCGCTCACAACATGCTTAAAAGGCTTTCAGTGCAATCCTAGATATGCCTACTCAAAAATAATTCCCATTGTGTTCCATGGGGCTTACTCCCTTATTTAATTAGCAAAAGGATAGAACTTAAACATTTTTAACACCATGAAAGTCAGAAAAACAGTACAATCCTAAGCATGTCTACTCAGAAGTAAGTCCTATTGTACTCAATGGGGCCTACTCCCAGGAAAATGTGTTTAGGCTTGCAGCCTCATTCAGCTAACAAGTGTGTATCCTGGAGTGTGTATCCAGGATGGTGTAGTAGTTATGGAGTTGGACTGAGATCTGGAAGTTCAGGTTAAAATCAGTCCTCAGCCAAGAAGCTTCCTAAGTCACCTTGGGCCACTCTCAGCCACACCTACCTCACAGGGCCGTTGTGAAGACAAAAAAGTGAAAGTCTATGTAAGCCACCTCGGATATTTGCTTTGGTATGGGAAAAGGGTATAAAATCCTTTAAATAAATAAATAAATCTACCCCACAATATAATCTAGTAAAAGAAACAGGAACAGCAATTGGTTGCAATCCTAAACACACTTTCTGGGAGTAAGACCCACTGAACACAATGGTGCTTACGTCTAAGAAGCCATAGTTAGCCACACAACAACCTTCCGTGGTAGGCTATGCTACATACCTTATAGTACTGAGATCACCAGTGAGTTTCATGGCCTGGCCGGGGTTAGATGCAAATCTAACCCATGTGTTACTACTTCTAACTACCACTGCATCTAGAAATGAGGTTTTTGAGTGGACCAACAAGGGGGACAAATAGTGCCATTTGTCAAGAAGCCATTTTCAGTTACACTGAACATGTTTCTTCCCCTTCCTCCTTTCATGGGAGAGAATCTAGCTGCTGTTTCCAACTTAACCCTTTTCCCGTAGACCCTATTGTTGTAATATGCCCCCCACAAATAATAATAAAAAATAATAATCAGAAGGCAGGCTGAGAGGGGATGATTCCACCTACACAACCAATGGTGGGCAGAGTCCCTGAAGCCCTTGAGCTTACCTTGCCAGCTTTGCTGTGTGGGGCTGAGGTGGGGGAGTTTGTATCAAGCAAGCAACCCAAAGCCGGGCCAGTCCCTTCCCCGGTATACAACGGCCCTTTTCTGAGTGAGGTGGCTTTCGGTCTCTTGCACAAAGGAAAGAAGGAAGTGGTGTTGGCCTATCACAAGTCAAATGAACTACACCGAAGCACAGTGCTGGTGTGGGAGGGCAAGGCAGGGCAGAGCTGTCAGGTGAAGGGAAAGTTCCTCACATGTTCTGCTGAAAGGAAGGCAATAAGAAGAGAAGTTGCTTTCCAAAGAGGGGCAATAAGCAAGAAGCAGCCAGGATCTTCTGCCCCTTTCAAGAGAGAGTTTTACCGTATTTACTCGAATCTAAAGCACCATCAAATCTAATGCACACCCTACATTTCTGTCTCGGAGCAGGCATGAATGGCTGGGCAGAGGCGTGGCCGGGCAGAGGCATTCCTCCACTCTAAGGAGGAGCAGGCTGCTCCTCCTTAGAGCAGAGGAAGTGTCTCTGAAGCCAGTCGGCTTCAGAGGAGACTGCGCAGGCATCACAGTTCGCACCTATGCAGTACTCTTCTGAAGCCGGTCGACTTAAGAAGAGACGGCACCAGCACTAACTCTGATGCCTGCGCAGTCTTCTTTGAAGCTGACTGGCTTCAGGCAAGTACTGCACAGGTGCCAACTTTGGCACCTGCACAGTCCTGGGGGGTGCGTGCATACCAGGGTGACAGGGTGACCCCGCACCTGGTGACGTACACTGTTATGTTGTTCCTGAGTGTAATGCAGCGGCAGCCCCAATGGGTCTATTTAGATCTGTGCCACCAATTTGCCACAGATCCAAGCAACTGCAGACTGCCACAAGCTGCCTGGCAATGGGGCTTGGATTCAGCATTAGTGCCAGATTCCAGCGCTATCCAACCTCCCTCCCATAATCCCTGCCTTCCCTTGCTCCCTCAGACCCCTGCACTGGCCAGTACAACTTACCATGTTCCAGGGCTTATGGTGCACAGGGAGGCCTGTGCAACTCCTTGCGGTAGCCTGCCCTTCTTTCCAGGTATTGCAGATTTCCTTTATGGCACATTTGCGACACCTTGAGCTAGCTCAAGTGCATAATTTCTGTATATGCAGAAATACAGTGATCATTCGATATATGACTCCTGACTCCTCAGTACTAATGATAACCCCCAACTCATTTGAAACCCCAGCATCACCAGCCCTGAACCCAGTAGCACCACTTTTCAAGTCACAAATAAAGGTAAGGAGAGAAGTACTTGGGTTGAGCTTCAGCTTGCCTGGAAACCACATTCTCTTACATGGAAACCCTGCCCTAATCCTAGATATGAGTGAGATCTGGCTGTGGTTACAACAGGCGGTGATTACAACACATACTGTAGGGCTGAACCCAGCCGAAAAACTTCAGTTATCAAGCCCTGGCTCTGATATGCCTTTGCTGACAAGCTTCATTTTATCAAGGCTTAGCCCAGAGCAATATTTGCAGAACTCGGACTGTCTGGAAGTTCCAAGAAAAGTGTCTCGAAGTTTGCTTGCCTCACTTCACCACTTCAAGCTCAATTAACTCAAACTTTTCCAGGTTACTGATGGTTCTGAGAGCCAATGAGATGTGATTCTGATACTGTATGGCGCTAATAAGGTGTTAATATGAATCAGTTCTCAGTACATACATCATATAAAGTACATATATCATAATACCCATGCTTACTGGGTATACAGGCACTTCTAAGTGGTGCTCCTCTTCTATTTAGCAGGGGAAAAATAACCATTCCTCTTTGCCCCAGCACAGTTTTCCTAAACAATAAGGGACACAATTTTCATTTTTTTCTTAATAAAATTGGATTTTGTTGTTGCAGGGTGGGGGGAGCAATAAAATTTTATTCAAAGCGAGATAGCAAATAGGTGCTTTAGAGCAAAATCCAGAGTAACTTTGGGGAGTCCTTGCTCTGCTGTAAGAACAACTTACTCTGGATTCTAATATGAATTTCCAATAGGTTTTCACCAGGTGGTGCAGTAACTACGGGTGCACATAAAGTCTCTTCCATGTTCCCGTAGTTACTCTGGATTGGGGAGTTAGCTATGTCACTAGCATGAGGAAATGGTGGTGAAGTGGTGAGGAGGAGACGGCAGGTTTTTCCCCAATTTTCTTTTTTAAAATACCCCATTTAAAAAAATGGGGATGATGTCACTTCTGGTTTTGACATCAATTCTGGGGCTATATTTTGAGCTTCGCACCTGTCTACATGATCATTAGCTATGCCACTGCGCAACCCTATTGACTTTTCTGGAATCTGGTGCTGCTTGTGTATCGGAGATGCCTGTTAGTCCGCAATGGCTAACACTTCATTTGTTAAATTTGGTTCAGTTTCTGTTTTATCTCAATCTAGATCATATTCTTTTCAACACTTACTAAATTTCCTCCAAAGGCTACTCTGTCACTCTCTGCATTACATCCATATGAATTATTCTTTTGCTCTTTTTCATCTCGAAACATTTCTTCAGCATTATCCTTGTAGATTTTTGTGGAAGTGGTTGCTTTTTATGTTGTGAACCTGGAAACAACAGAATATTGAGTGATATCAGAAGCACCCTTGAAGTGGTTTCTGTTTTCTAATGCAAATGATAGAGTTAAGAGTTCAATTCTCTTTGATAGAATAATGCGTCTGACTTGATCACTGTCCATGCAAATATTATTAAAAATACCTTTGGTGTAAGATAACTAGCTGCTACAAGTTCATTCATTCATGCTTTAAAACATATAGAAATTGGATCTGAAGGCATAGCTTATGTTGTGCACTATGTTATGTCCTCCTGATTGATGCAAAAGCAAAACATCAACCCTTCACTGACTCCTGCTGGAATTTCCCTGCTACTCGCCCTTTCTGAATGATGGTCCCATGGGGTCTTTTGTGCTTCAAAAAAGTAAACCCAGACACCGACGGACACTCAGACACAAACGGACACAAGTCTGCACATATGAAGAATGAATGCTGAATCAGGTGACATCAGATGTGAGTCAATGCCAGAGTTATCAACCCAGTGACTTAAGTGAACAAGATTCAGAAAAAATTATATGTTTTTGTAATTCTGACTCGAGTCACTTGGCTGGTCAATATGTGAAGTTGCAATGAGTCACGCAAAGAGGAATAATCTCTGATTACCAGCATTTGAGTGAAAGTGTATGTAGACCTGACCATTGCTGTCATAGCAGATATACCTATGATGAAGCACATACACTTACATCTTTGTGAGTGGGACCCTTTAGAATTTTATGTTGCTTCTGTGCTCTGTTGTTGGTCGGAACTGGTAAGATTGTGATCTATATTCAGTTCAGAAATACAGTATTAAATTCCTCTGGAGAAGATGGGATCTGAGCCCAGACACTGTAGCTCATATGGAGTTAATACACCCTGAATTATTAGGGAAAAAATCATTCTTTCATCTGTCTGAAAGTCAATTTTACATAACCATATGGAAACAAGATGAGATGGGGAATGCATGGTAGGGAAGAATATAAAGAATTGTGGCAATTCATCCAGGAGTCAGATTGCTAGGTTCTGATGGTAAGCAAACCAAGACCAAAAAAAGAGCAGTGAATGAGATCCTGTAAGATTCTGGCTTTGATGCTACACATGAACATGCTGGTACCATTTAACTTATTCCAAAGAATTAAATGAACCTTCCATGTTGGGACAGATCCAGCTCATATCAAAGTTAGATACTGGAATTTTTCAAGAATTTGGCCGGGGGCCACTTCAATCAGAAAAAAGTTTCTTTTTAAATGCACTAAAACAGAGTTGTATAGAAATGTGAGCTGAGTTCTGGCATCAGCTCTCGAAATGTGTGAGCAAATAGTGTCAAGTAAGTAAAGCAAGTGAGTCAAGCTACGATTTTAAAGCAGAATAGGTTGACTTTCAGTGTTGCAGGATAAACGATCCCTCCCTCCTCATCCTGAGCCATGTGCAAGATAACAGTTTGGGCTATCAATACTGATATCTTTCAAAAATTAGTAGTATCAATCAATTGTGCTTATTTTTTTTTTTTCAAAAAATGTCCTCACTCCTCTAGAGGAGTGTTTTCCATAATATGGATTCCCACTAGCCCAAATCATTTACAGCAGGGATCCTCAACCCCTGGTCCGTGGCCCAGTGCCAGTTTTCAGCGCCTTGACTGTGCCAACACTGGGCCACTGATATACAGAACTAAAACCACATTCAGAAATTATGAAAATGGTAATGGTAACAACAGGGTTTTTTTTGCAGAGGTGTTTGAATTTGGGTATTTAGTTTCTGTCTCATCACAAAGCCATGTAATTCTCAAATTGCCTCCCTTAAAAATCAAATTGCCCTCCTCCCCATGGGGCATGTGCTCCATGTTGGAAACCAGGTCACTAGCTGCTTTTGCGTAGGTCATGAAATTTTTTGAAATTTAAAGTGAAACAAAACTTTGCATACACCTTTGCCTAGTTTGCAGAAGAAAATTGTTAGCTGGAATGTTAACCTGTGCTATAAGTTAATCTTCATTCTAAACTAAAATGTCACATTTTCTGATATTCTGTAGTGATTGGCATACTGTAGATCTCAGCCTTTTCTGACCTGGAAGACCTTGCTCTATAACTTCACTGTCTGGGTACCCTGGAATGTAAAAGTCTGGGGAACAGTCCTTGAACTCCATTTCTGGGGAGAGTATACCACTGTAATTTTCAACCTTTTTAATCCTCCAGCACAC
Organism: Cryptoblepharus egeriae; assembly: GCA_030015325.1. NCBI lineage: Eukaryota > Metazoa > Chordata > Lepidosauria > Squamata > Scincidae > Cryptoblepharus > Cryptoblepharus egeriae. Next base: position 16,946,280 of record JAREYC010000004.1, read on the forward strand.
TGCCACAGCAGTAAAATTGTCAAGGCACACCATCAGTTTCTTGACCTCTGATAAGGCACATCATGGTGCAGGATTCCCCAATTGCCCTCCTAGTGAATGACTGTCCCCAAAGTCCTGTGGCACACCTGTGGACCTTCAGTGGCACACCAGTGTGCCATGGCACTGTGGTTGAAACTGGTGTCACAAATATCTACACACATTTGTAAGGTCTATAGCAGCCTTTATAATGTCTCTATTTGCAATGTGTCTAACAGCCGCAAGAGCTCAGATCCCCAATTATTTTCATTGATTTCATTGATTTCATTGATCCTTCCTTCCCTCCCTCCCTTCCCTTCCCTTCCCTTCCCTTCCTTCCTTCCTTCCTAGTGGATTATGGTGAATTGCCTTTCTGAAATTTGGTCCCAGTACTAAAAAGAGTGGGTGGGAACTACTGCTCTCTAGATCATTGTTGTTGGGTATTACTGGAAGGGCTGTGGGTGGCGCAAGCGGTTAAGACACTGTGCCTGTTAACCAGCAAGCAAGGGTTCAAGACCCGACGCCAGCTGGATCCAATCGTATTGGCTCTGCCATTCCATTGGACTAATTGAGTGGCGTGGAGAGGGGGGATTTGCTGCTTGGGTACCCTCCATAACAATCCAACCCAGGCTTTCGTGCTTCGTATGCAGCGCCGAGCATGATACCATAGTCTTTCAAGGCTGACGGAGGCCTGCTTTGTGTACAAGGCAAGTACAGGACTGGGGCAGTTGTTTTTCTCCATCCCTGAAGCCAAGATCAGTGTGTCAGAGCCAGAATTTTTTAAAGCAGGCTATGAAGTGCTTTGCCTCCCACCCCCAGCCCCTGAAGTTGGATCTGCAGGTTCCCACAGGCAGTCATGAAACCTGTTCATGTTCCAACTCATCTCCCAAGATCAGAAGACTGAGTCCCTCCTCTTTTAACCCTTTGCCTGCAGAAATGGAGTCTGAAGAGTTAAAGTGCTTGGGAAATCTGATGCTAACCATGCCCAAAGGAATGTTACACATTCACATTCCCTTCCAGGATTTTGTTGGAGGAGGAGGTCAGATCCTTGTCAGAAACTTGGCTTCTTGATCTTTGCTCATTCATTCACTGCAAGACAGAGCCTGGATGTAAAGAAAAGCAATTGCTAAAGGCTGCAGTTCCTGTTTCTTCACCTTTCATAGGTAACTGGTTAATTTTTTAGGCTGGCTAGATAATGGTCAATCCATTTGCGGAGAGGCATTTTTAAAGATTTGCAAAAGATTGTCAATGAAATCCTAAAGCGGGTAGTGGAAGAGTTCCCTGCAGCTTGGATTAACCAACAGGGATAGGATTGGGTAGATACAAAAGAAGTATTTTGGGGAATTTGGTTAAAGGGACAACTTAAGCAATCACAGTTTAATCAAACAACCACAACAAAGTTATGGAGGGGTAACTTTGTGAGCTGGTGGGCAAAGTCAGGTACAAGAACAGGCTTGTTAATGTGTGTTTTACCTCTTACTCTTAAGTATGGGAATTTATATGTTTTTATTTATTTATATTTATTTATATTTCTTTATTTCTGTCCCACCTTCCTTCCTTGAAAAGGAAACCCAAGAGCTACTATTGTTATCTAAAATTTCTAATGGAACTTTTTCAGATTTCAACTTTGTCAAAATTTAAACATTTTCAGATTTATTGAATCTGACTGTAAATCTGACTGTTAAAGGAGATTTTTTTTTAAAAAGTGACCAAAAACCCAAATGATACTGGTGGTTTTCTTCAAAATCGTAAACTCTGATCCTGTTTTGTTCTGTTCCTACCAATGGGATTTATTTCAAAGGAAAATGTTTAGGCTGAAACTATTGTGAATTGAAAAAAGGTGTATGTTGAAGACCATTTTCACATGTGAGGTCTAAAACTGAGTTTGTGTTCAATCTGGCATTCAAATGGGAAACTTACACTAATTAGAATGTATATTTGAGTTATTGTTAAAGAGTTTGCATCCTTTTTCATATCAACAATAACGCAGAAGATTAAAAAGAGTTTGCTCTACTTACTCTGACGTTATTTATATGGTAGTGTAATCCCAGGAAAAGCAAAATACCCTTGAATTAGGAATGACGTGATGTTGAGTTTAAGGAATCCTAATACTAAAAGGTGGTCCCAAAAGCACATCTGGAAGCACATATTACACCTTATATATGTTCTCCCTATATAGAAATTAGATAGATTCATTATTCTCCTACACTTAGTTTAAGAGTTTGGAATTTTAAAGGGAAAGAGAACTTTGCTTTGATGTGGGCAAAAAGTGGGCTATGGCCAAATATATGAAATCTATATACAGTGGTACCTTTGTTTACAAACTTAGTTTGTTCCGGAAGCATGCTTAAAATCCAAAGCACTTGAATATCAAAGTGAATTTTCCTATAAGAAATAATGGAAACTCAGTTTGTTCTCCATCCCAAGTACAGTGGTGCCTCACATAAAGAGCTTAATTGGTTCCGGAGACATGCTCTTTAAGTGAAACGCTCTTTAAATGAAGCAGATTTTTCCGTAGGAAATAATGGAAACTCAGATGATTGGTTCCACAACCTCAAAATATTCATATAAAAATATAAACTGGATGTAAAAATGATGACAAAACACTGGAATTGAATTCAAAACATGCATTCAATGTGCATGATCCTATGAAGTCTACTTAGGCTGCAACCCTAAAGACACTTTCCTGGGAGTAAGCCCCACTGAACACAATGGGGCTTACTTCTGGGTAGATATGGTTAGGATACTGCAATCAAAGACACTTTCATGGGAGGCTTACCTGGGCTGCTGCTGGAGGGTTAAGGTGGTCAGTGGGGGAACTTAGGGGCAGCTGCCTCTTGCACCCCGAGGCAACTGCCCCAAGTTGAGGGGGCAGTGCTGCCAAGTAGAGGCAGCAGCGCTGGCCGGCAGCCCTTTTAAAGAGCCTCCGTTCGGAGTGTCAGGGCTGCATAGCATGCGTACCCATAGTGCGTTTGCTTGTAAAGTGAAGCTGAACTTGTTATGTGAAGCAAGATTTCTTGGAAATTTTTGCTTGTTATGTGAAACGCTTGTTAAGTGAGGCACTTGTTAAGCAAGGTACCTTGCATATTCATATAAAAATGATTTTTCAGGCCTCTGTCGGTCTTGAAAGACTATGGTATTGTGCTCAGCGCTGCATACGCTGCATGCAAAGCACATAAAGCCTGGATTGGATTGTTATGGAGGATAGGCTGTTACCCAAGCAGCAAATCCCCCCTCTTCACGCCACTGAATTCGTCCAATGGAAAGGCAGAGCCAATATGATTGGATCCAGCTGGCGTCGCAGAGCTGGGCTAAGGACAGGAGCTCACCCTGTCTTGTGGGGCAGACCCGGGTCTTGAACCCTGGCCTGCTGGTTAACAGGCACAGTGTCTTAGTCACTTTCGCCACCCTAATATAATACAAAATACTGTAATAAAGGAAGAAACAAAATAAAAAGGAAAAAAAAACAAATTAACCTCCACTTGGTATCTCAGGTCTCTCAGGCTGCAATCTGCCCCCTTACACAGGAGTCAGCCCCACTGATAATAATAGGACCGACTTTAGAGTAGACATGCAAGGCTACATCTCTGAGGCTGCTTTTCATTGCCCCCTTATATAGGAGTGAGCCCCACTGACTATAATAGGCTTACTTCAGAGTAGAAATTCATAGACTAGTCTCTCAGGAGAGGCTGAGCAGGTGCTGGCAGAGTGCTGAAACCTGTCCAGGCTGGGACAATTATTTTGCTTGTATTCCAAGACAAATTTGTTAATTTGTTAGAAATTTGTCATTTGTTAGAAATATTTGCTTGTCTTGCAAAATGCTCTCAATCCAAAACACTCTAAATCCAAGATTTTGCTGTATGTAAAATTGAAGAGTCACTGACTGACTCGTCATTGCCCAGCCCAAACCCCCAACCTAGAACCTAGAATGAAATTTGGGGAGCGCATTCCTTCCATGATGTGAACACCCACTAAGAACTGATTTTTAGAAATTTGACCCCTAAGAGGTGAAAAGGGTGCAACTTGACTTCATCCCTATACTGACCATTGAAGACTGATCAACATCCAGTCCTAACTCCTGCACCTAGAAGCATGAAATTTGGGGAGCAAATTCCTTCTGTGATATAAGGAGCTACTAATAATCAGTTGGGGGGCCTTGGGGTGCTGGATCTCTGTTGTTGACCTCTAGCGTTCGGTGCCCAGTGGTGCTCAGTGCCTGGTGCCTGGTAGGGATGCCTGGTGCTTGGTAGGGATGCCTGGTGCCATCTGCTCCATGGTGGTGCCTGGTGCCCAGTGGTGCCTGTGATCTCCTGTGCATGGTAGGGGTGTCTGCTGTCCTGTGCTGCCACTGCCTGCTGGTGCCTGGTAGTGCTCACTGCTTGGTGGTATCCACTGCTTGCTGGTGCGCAGTAGTGCCCAGTAGGATACCTGGTGCCCTGTGGTGTCACTGTCCACTGCACAGTGGTGCCCAGTTTGCCCAATATCTGGTGGTGCCCATTAAGTACTAAGTATAGATGTCCAGTACCCACTGGTGCTCATTGGTACCTGGTAGGGATGCCCAGTGTCTGCAGGTACCTTGTAGGGATGCCTAGTGCCTGCTGCCTGGTGGTGCCTGCTGCCTGCTGGTTCCCACTGGTCCCCATTGGTGCCCGATAAGAATGCCCAATGCCTAGTGGTGCCCACTGCCCACTACACTGTTCTGCCTGGTGCCTGGTAAGGGTACCTAGTAGGGATGCCCGCTGGTACCTGCTGCTGCCTGCCACTGCCCTCTGGGACCCTTCACTGCTTAGTGCCTATTGGTGTCCAGTGATGCCCAGTGCCTGCTGATGACCAGTGTCTGCTTCCTGGTTCCACTGCCAGTGCCTGGTGCCCAACAGTGTCCGTCAGTGCCCAGCCATGCCCAGGGCCCACAAATATTCTTGAAATCTAACTCCACAAATAAATTCCACAAATAAATAAAAATAGATGGCTCAGGAAAGGGACCGTACAACTGCTGGTAGGTAACCATTTTTTATTTCCCACAGTGACACCCTCCCTGGGAGAAAGGGTCTAACCCAACCTTTTGCTTGGTGTGTTGTCTTTTAAATATACTTTCAGGGGCTTACAACATCATCTGCCTGCGATCTGAAGTGGTGCTATCCAAGCTCTCACCCCATTCTTCTTTCTATGTAGATCAAATCTCTTCTGCCTTACTATGAGTATTGCCAAGAATCTGACAGAGTTTTTAAAATCATCTCTTCATATCCTAAAATGAAGTGGGGTTCACAGAGACAAAGGCTGCAATCCTAAACACAATTACCTAGTTGTAAGACCCACTGAACACAATGGGGTTTACTTTTGAGTAGATATGGATAGGATTGTGCCGAAGAGCCTCACATAGGCAAAGAGGAATTGTAGTTTTGCTCTGGCTTTGAAACCAGGATGTAAAACTAAAATCTGATCTCAAATCTTGGTTTGGAATAGCACTTAAAAACCACAATTCTTGGCATTTCAGAAGCTACTGCTTTATAGAAACCAGGATTCCTGGATGCTGAGCCTCATGTTCCCTGCTCCCATTGACCCTGGAACTCTTCTTCTTGCAGATACAACTGGAGATGCTGGCAATTCTGCAACATTGGACCTTCTGCTGCTGGTTAGGACTCTGCCTGTGGTTGCTGACTAGAAGTGGAGACTGTGTTAGTTCTGATCTCTGCGAAAGCCCCCCATGCATCAGTAGTAGTGAGGCTGAAAATCAACGCAGCAGGCAGCAATGCCAGGGTCCTCGATGCCAGGGCAAGGCAAGCCGAGCCTCCCGTACCTTTGTTCACACTGGTGCATCTGTGCGTGGACAGCCTCACAGCAAGCAACTGTTGCCTTCCCTTCAACAACAGCAGCAAGCCCTAGCAGGGAGTAGTTCTCAACACACAGCAGTGGCCACAAGGGATGCAGGAGAAAGTTGTTTTGGATGTACCACTAGTGCGTCCAATGGCACCATAAGAGACTGCAAGGGAATTGAATGCAGGTTGCCCCTGCGCATTCGCCAGAAACCTCGGCCAGTGGTTCAGACCATCCCATGTCCCCAGAATCAGGAGGAGGACTGCTCGGAACCTACTTTATTGAGAGTAACAGAGAGGGCGGCCCAGTTCATTGGGGAAGATCTGGCCTACACAGCCTCAGATCTGGGGGGTGCTGCTCTGGGTGTTCAGCTTACCTGCGATGTTAAACCAGGTAAGTAATGTGTGTCAGATGAGTGAAAGATCTGTGCTGCTGAACACCTTTGGCTTTTAGACTGGTTAATGAGTGGGTAAAATAATCTCCATTTTCAGATAAAGTGTGTTCAACCCTTTCCACACAATGGCAATTGGTAAGACTTTTGTAGCGCTCTGGGGCAGGGGGAAGGCACAATCAATTGTTTTGTGTTAGTTTTGGAAAATAAGGAATAAACAATTGAGAGGTAAGAGCCAGTGTGGAGAAAATGGATAGGAATTATACTCATTCCTTCAAAGAAGATGAGATGATGGCTGCTAATTTAGATGGAGATTAGATTAAACATAGCTAGAGGTCTATCACTGACCTGTTAAATGTTTTCCCTGCCTTTCCCTTCCCAATGTAAATGCCCAAGACAGCTTACAAAACCTGTCTGTCTGTATTTTAGGGGAAAATGAGGTTCCTTCGGAGGATGCACTTGTACTACAACTTCAGCTCATGAAAGGACAGGAGAAGTTTGTTGAGATGATACAAAGTCAGCAGGCGGTCATTGTGGATTTACAGCAAAAACTCTCTGAACAACAGAACGCATTGGTCAACCAGCAGCGGGAAATTATTGAACAGCAAAGGAAAATGTATGAGCAAATGGATCTGATAAAGGTCCAGTATGGAATGCTTTTTGACACCGTGAAGCAAATGTCGTTTAAGAGTTTGCAAGAGGATATTCAACATTTTTTCGAAGCCAATCTCCAAGGCCTTCAGAACCAAGTCAGAAATCATCTCAAGAAGTCATACTCTGTACATACAGTAGAAGTGGATACAAAAGTGATTGATGTTGGGGAACCTTTACTGGACTGCGGCCTTTGTGAAAGTGATGAATTTTGTAATTTCCAGAAGACACCCTCACAGTGTGAAAAATGCACCTTGTGTCCTGCTGGCTTTTTCCAACTATCTGAGTGTACTGCAAGTGCTGATCGGATATGCCAGGTGAAATATTATCTTGCTTTAAATTTAAGTGGTAGTTTCACCAAATAGAAGCAGCAGATTCTCTGTGAGATGCCACATTCAGACTGATGGAAGATCAAGATTTTATTCTGATTTCTGCACTGAGCGCTTTTGAGTTTAGCTGTATTCTTCTTTGCACAAACAAGACATTTATTACACCTGCAGTGTTTTATTATACTTGTGGTGTTATTATGCCTTCGGCTTGGGTCTGCATGCACAACACATACACACAAATTGCACCCATATAATTTATGACGCACATAAACTTCTATAATGACTTTGAAGCTGAGCCTTCTAGTCTTTCTGTCTGAGTTGTGCCATGCTGCCCCTAGAATATGTTTTGTTTTTGTTACATATAAGAATGATTGCAGATTCATGAAATCTATAATACAGATGTCCCCTACAATCCAGAGTAACCATAGGAGCACATAAGAGACATTTATGTGACACCTAGTGAAAACCTATGGGAAATTCACATTGCAATCCAGAGTAAATTGTTCTTACATCAGAGCAAGGACTCCCTGTAGCTACTCTGGATTGTGCCCATCCTCTGTTATCCGCTAGGGTTCTGTTCTGGAACATCCCATGGATAAAAAAATATGTGGATTAAAAAATAGATTTCAAGACCTACTTTCACGTTCCTTGCTCCCCATTTTGCCTAACAGAATAAGGTAGTGCCTCAGTTTCTGCAGGGATTTGATTCTGTGACTGAAGAACGGAATGGTTACTTGCATGACTGCATCTCTACTGCAGTAGAAAAGCAGTATTCAAAATTGAGATTTTAATAACACCAATTGAATTTGTGAGTAACTGCTTAAAATAAAAAGTAAGTATGCAGTAGGAATTAGTTGTTGGAATTAACAGCAGAGAGAAATAAGCATATCATCATCTATCATCATCTATCATCATCTGCACCATTTCACACTATTTGCAGGGCTTTTTGGAGCTTGAGAAATAAGTGTTGCTGATGTCATCACATCAGTATATTGGGAGGGCATCATCAGCACTCATTTCTAGGTCTGGAGCCCAAGCATTGTAGGCTGGATGAGTTTGGATATCCCAACTCCTTACCCCAAGGAGACTATCTAGTCCTGGAATTCCTCTGCAGGATATTGCACACACCCTAGTTGGTGTGTTGCACACACACACTAGTTGGTATGGTTCCATTTTTATGTGGGGAGTTACATAGAATTAGACTGTGCTATCATTAATGTTAATGATAAAAGATCATAGTTTTCAGAAGCTGTGGCTCAAAAGATTGAGGCGATATAATAGAGGCTGATAAAAGATATAAATGATCTGGATATATTTTTCTCTGTCTTTTAGGTCTATGGAATTAACAGTTGGTTCAGATGGATAAAAGAAATACTCCACACAACTAACATGATAATATCAGTAAAAGATGTAGTTGACACTGTATACATGGTCCTTAAAAATGCTTTACTTAAAGTAAAAAAAGTATCTCACTTTTAAGGTTTAAAAAGTATCTCATTTGGCAAAGTATCTCACAAAGTTAGCAGTCATGAAAAAAAGAACAATTATAGATTGTTAACTTTATAGGAAGCAGAGAGAAGGAATAAATATGAAATTGTTACACTGAAAGGAAATAAGTGGGATCAGGGCTTCCATGGAATTTATGTTCTGTACCTTTATGTTCTTTATATCTTTATGTTCTGCACAGAAGAGGGAATTTAGGCAGGTGGTGCTTTTTATACCCTTCTATGATGAGCTACACTTGCCTCAATTCCCTCTTATATGCAGTGTTTAAAGGTCCAGGCACTCTGTTCTCTTTTCTATATAGTCACCCTGGTGCTCTTTCTTGTTGTGGAAATGAAATGTATAAAAAATACTGACTTGTGTTTGAATTTGATTTTCTTATTTGCAGGACAGAGATGAGTGCATGGAATCGCCAACCATCTGTGGGGAATGGATAAAATGCCTGAATACACCAGGTAAAACCCACATATGTGCTTATTGTACATCTAAAAAATGATGGCTTAAGTGGAATTGAAGAATTTCTAGGACAATCATTTGTTTCCTAGGGAATAGTTCTTGCTGTATTGGCCCAGTTTAGATGTCACACCAAAACAAGTTTGTTGTGATCAAAATATTCTATAGTGAGAGCCTGGCATGCTCTATTCTCTATTCTTCACACAAGGAGGGAAGATTAGATATTCTGTTCACAATTATGTCTGACCATCAGAAACTGTGGCTTGTACAAACCACAATAAAATCATGGCCTGATACTGGTTTGATATCTTGGTTTGATAATCAGTGGTCGTTTGCCACAGTTTCCCATATTCAGATGAAGCACAAAACTGCAGTTTGTTACAGACAATAATGAGACTCTTTATTTGCTTCCTTTTCTACTGATGTGTGGGGGGAGAACGAGTATTCAGGCTTGTTTCTGCTTGTGTCACATAGTGAGACACCTTTATTTCCACATTACATCTGAATTGGGCCAAGTATTGTATTAGTTTAATCAGGCTTGATCTCTGAAAAATGTCATGCTAATGGATCTGTACCAATAATTCATGTAAAGCTCTAGTTCTGCAAGATGCAAGGCTATAAACAAGCCTATAAATGTTTGTCGGCATTATCTGAAAGAGGAATGATAATGGCTGCCAGGTGTCAATGCAGATCTCATGAGCATATCAATTTAAAGCTTCTGAGAGGATGCAACTGCTATGCATTTCAACCTGCCGTTTCAGGAACCTCTTACTAACATTATTGCTATAGGAAGATAGTCATTGAAGAGGGAGAATGAAGGAAGAAGTAGACCCACTTGGGCATAAATACTCTTTACATGTGCTAACATGTGGCCTCCCATTTACATAAACTCTACCCCACCATCTGCCCCTTTTTGGGACAAGAGTTATCTTTGTGCCAGCATGAAGGGACATGCTGTCTGATGCACCTATGGCTTCCCCCACACATCTCCTAATAAGCCACAGATGTACTTTTCATGGATTTTGAGGGTATTAGCTGCAGTGGAAGATCTTGTGACTGAAACATCCTTTGCTCTGTCAACAGGAGGCTTTCGATGTCTTGGAATTGCCGAAAAAGATGCTGCTTTGGGATTGTGTGGTGAGGAGTATTTTTTTAATAAAGAGCTGCAAGAATGCCAAGCTTGCCTCACGTGTGAAGGTGGAGTGGTTTCTGTCCCTTGCTCCATGGTCAGCGATACTGTTTGTTCAGTAGCCAGAGAAAGCAAACTGTCCGAATCCTGGCCTGCAAATATTGTCTTGCCTTTGGCCAAGCCTGGCATCTCTCAAATCTACCCTGGTTTAAACCTGAAGATCAAAGGCAAGAGAAAGTATGATATAGCGACAGATGAAGAGGACAGCTTGGTGTTCAAGCAGCATGGCTTAGTGTGGGCTGACCTGAATTTTGCGGTGAAACATAACTGCCGAAACTTTCTCCAGCTTTCTTTGAAATTCAACAACAGTGAGGAAAGCTATGAGTTGAGCGGTGTTCGCATCGAACAACCAGAAGGAAAAATCTTCCAGAGTGTGAGTCTGAGCGGCGCTGCAGAGGTAGAACCAGGTCAAACTCTTTCCGTGGTGTTGAAGAGTCCAAATCAGTTTTGCAATCAGACCAAAGACTTGAACATTTATGATCTCAACACACCCCTCAGTTTGTTCTGGTTGTCCCATGATACAGGGGCAGTTGCAATGACAGCGCAAATGTCGACCGCTGTGCACTACCAAACCAATTATCGACCTACTTTTAAATTAACTTCGCTTTCTGACCCTTACATGTTGGCATTGTCCCATGATGGCAGAGCCATCAAGTTTACGGAAACTGGTGTTGTGAAGTTTGTTTTCCACCAAGCCCTCTATTCCATGGGTCACACCTGTGTTCGAGAAGGTTTTTCTCTGGTTTCTTATCTCAGCCGAAATGGCACCAGTACAGAATTAATGACTGTGCATAAAACTGGTGTTAATTATAGAGACACATCGATCTCTGTCTCTGGGGCCACTAAAGTTGGAACCGGCGATCTGATTAACTTTGAGATTTTTTCCCCAGCTCAATGCAATGTTCGCTATTTTGGGGACAACTCTGGACTCAGCATGCTCAGCCTCATCTGGCTCCCATCTGCAGTTTCCACTGCTCTTACGGCCTTTGTCTCCAATACAGGACTACCTACCGGAGCAGTCAGAAACAAATTACTGGATTTCAGTCAGGTTTCATCCAATGAGAAACAGATACAACTGGTTTCTACTGGACAACATGCTCAGAAATATTTTGTATTTAAAGAAAGGGGAATTGCTAGCACTGAGTTCAATTTAAAGTTGATCCACTCATGCAGTCTACTCAGAGTGACTCTAAATCAGCTTACCAGTGACCATGCCCAGCCTACAACCATTGCCCAACAAGTTGGAGGCCAAATGCCAGAAGGAAGTATCTGGACTAGTGTTAGCCTTCGCTCCTCTTTTGAAGTTCACAATGGTACAATGATGTCTATTTCTCTTGACTGTGTGCGTGGCAGGATCAACTACATTTCTCATGAACATGGAACCCGTTTATCAATTTTATGGATTTTGTCTTAGCTTATTCCAAAGTGTGGATTAAACAAATGGAACAAATAAATAAAGGTGCTATAGGGAATCCACTAAGTACAAATTACATATTTTATCTTATTTTAACTTTTTCTTGTTATATTGAGTGGCACAGACTATCTAAGATGACAAGATTAAGTAAAAAGCCTGTAATAGCTGGCTGGCTGGCTAATGTATAGAGTTAATACTAACTTTTTAAAAAATTGTAAGCAAGATTGTGAAGGCAGTTATTTGTTAAATACCTAGCCCTACTTTTCATGCTCAACATCAATCTATGTATTATTTTCATGGTATAGAACCACTTCTATATTGCTAGAACCTAAGCTTTCCTGTTAATGCCACGAGACTGTGACATGAAAAGAAACCATATTCGTTTATCTACCATCTTTACTGATGGCTTTAACTGGATGTCTATGATATATAAATACCATAATACTGCCAAATTCAGAGGCTTACACAGCCTCTGAGAGGAATTTTTTTTAGGGCCTGCACAGTTACTTTGGGGCCCCTTTCCCTACTTCATTCAATCATAATTTGATATGATTCATATGATCATACATATGAATCATAATTTCTATGAATCACAATATACAAAATGTGAAAGCATGATCTTCCCTTATGCACTCTCTAGTATGGGAAGCAAGATGATGAACGAGATGCAGATTTGATCTGCATAGGCCCATCCTATGAATGCGCTTATGGAAAAATTCTGATTCAAATAATGTTTAAGAAGTTCTCCTGCCACTTAGGTTTCAATCTTCCATCAGTAAGGTAATGGCAGTGCATCTCCAAGGTAAGGGAACAAACATTCCTGTTCCTTGAGGAGGCTTTCATGACTGCCACCCAATTGCAGGATGCAACCAATTGCTATATCCTGATTTGGACCATATCCTAAGAAGCTCCGCTGGATCCAATGTGCTATTTTGGGCTGAAAATCCTGACATGTAGCTCCTCCAATCTATGTCAACAAAATAATTGGTGCAGATTGAAGGAGAATCCATTGGAGGGCCTTGCACCCTTCTCCCTAGGAAAGTCCAGTGGCTGTTGATGTGAAGTAATGTACACAAAAGTTGAAATTTATTATATTATATTATAAAATATGCCTATTATATTATAAGCCTGCCTTTTTTACATTTTTTATTTCAGACTTTTAATATGTTTATCATACATTTTATACATACATTTATCATTTCCAAGGGCTGCATTGGATCTGGGCATGTCATTTGTGATTTTTTTCCTTTAAAAAAATTAGGAACTTTTTAATGAGAATGAACAGAGAGATTTGTTATTAGTTGCCATGAAGTATTAGTCTTTGATGTGTATGTGTTTTTAAATATTTGTGACATTTCACAGATTTTATTTGAATATATTTTATTATGCTTAACATTATATACATCAACATTTAACATAATATATATGTTAAAGTATACAAATATGGGATTGTATTAATTTAAAAAATGCAAATCATGATTAAGGTTTTGAATATGTGGTTTCTCCTGGCATAGATGCAGAATAATAATATACTTTTAGAAACCACATTAGTTTATATTTTTATCTCTGTCTATAATTTTGATTCTAAAATACTGGAATAGACACCATAGAGCTTTTTAAGATTGCATGAATATAGATATTTACCATCCATGGTCTGATATGAAGATATACACTGAGAAGCATGTTTTCTTGTCTCATTAATGTAGGAGAATTCTAAACAGATATTTTAGAACAATTGTCAATATTCCTAATATTTGTGTATGCCACTAAGTGCAATTTGGTGCTTTGCTGGCACCACGTAATGAGAAGAAGCAGCTATTCCAGCAGAACAAGACCATAAGATTGCTCATCCAGCCTGTTATAACTCCTCTCCCAGAAAGTGAATCTTTCACTTGTTGATGGTTCATTTTGATGGGAAAGTGGTGTGTGTGTATGTGTATATGTATGACAATCCCCACCACTAACATAACCCAAACCAACAAATATATGCCACAGCCGCTGTACTACTAGAAATGCTTGGCTATTCAATTAAACAGGCAAACTACATCAGCACACACCCCACCTTGGAAAATGAGGCTAGAAGCTAACATCAAGACATCTCGAAGAGAAGTCAGCCAATTGGTGGAACTACAAAAGGGGGTGAAGATCAAAAACAAGTCTCACATACTTAGAAAATATAAGGGCCTGACTCTACCTGAGGCCCTTGAGACTGCAAAACAAAGGCTCACAGCCTTGGCTGCCAGACTAAAGAGATATACCAGAGAAGCAGAGGCTAGAAGGATCAACGCCCTGTTCTCCAAAGAACCATCCAAGGTATACTCTCAACTGCAGTGTAACAACAAAGTAAGAACAGAACCCCCAGTAGTAGAAACTGAACAGTACTGGAAGAACATATGGGAAAACAAAATAACACATAACACCAGCGCAAAATGGCTAAAGGAACTGAAAACAAGCCATAGCAATCTCCCAGAACAGGAGCCAGTCACCATCACAACTGAAGACGTCCAGCAACAAATCAGGGATATGAAGAGCCGGGCAGCACCAGGGCCAGACATGATCCAAACTTACTGGCTAAAGAGGTTCACAGCACTGCATGAACGACTAGCAGAGCAAAGGAACCAGATGCTAGCAGCAGGCTCCCACCCAGGCTAGCTCACACAAGGGAGGACAGTACTGATTCAGAAAGACCCACAAAAAGGAACAACACCATCTAATTATCAACCTATAACCTGCCTCTCTACAACATGGAAAGTCTCATCAGGCATCATAGCCACTAAATTGCAAAAGCATATGAGCCAATACATGAGCACAGCTCAAAAGGGCATTGGGAAGGATACTAGGGGCTCAAAACATTAACTGCTCATGGATAGTACTGTAGCCCAAGACTCCAGAACCAGACAGACTAATCTGTGCACAGCTTGGATAGACTACAGGAAAGCCTACGACTCAATGCCACATACGCGGATCTGTGAATGCCTGGCATTATATAAAGTAAATAAGACCTTAATGACCTTCCTTAAGAACTCCATGGGGCAATGGAAAACAACACTGGAAATCAACTCAAAGGAATTAGCACAAGTATCGATCAAGCGTGGCATATATCAAGGTGATGCACTGTCTCCCCTGCTGTTCTGCATAGGCCTGAATCCCCTAAGCCAAGTAATTGCAAAGACTGGATATGGGTACAAGTTCAAGAGTGGAACTACCATCAGCCACCTCCTCTATATGGATGACATCAAGCTGTATGCCAAGAATGAACGAGACATCGACTCATTGATACACCTGACAAGGATCTACAGTGAGGATATTGGGATGTCATTCGGCCTGGATAAGTGCAGCCAAATGATCGTAAAGAGAGGAAAAGTGTTTAAGACCAGTGGGGTAGAACTACCAACAGGGTACATAACAGATGTAGAGACCAACTATAAATACCTAGGTATCCCACAGTCCCACAGAAATCATGAAGAGGAGGCAAGGAAGACAGCAATATCCAAGTACCATCAAAGAATACGACAGATCCTGAAAAGCCAGCTCAATGGGAAAAATAAGATACATGCCATCAATACATATGCGCTGCCAGTCATCAGATACCCTGATGGCATAGTAAGCTGGCCACAGAAAGAAATGGAGGCGGCCGATGTGAAGACCTGAAAGCTCCTCACAATGCATGGGGTTTTCCACCCCAAGTCTAACATCCAGCAACTATATACTAGTCAGAAAGAGGGCGGCCGGGGTCTGATGAGCATCAAAACTACTATCCTGGATGAAACCCAGAATATCCAGGAATACATCAGTAAGATGGCACCCAAAGATGAGAGAATGTCTCCAGCAACAACAGCAGCAGCAAATACGGAAGGAAGATCAAACTGAGGAAGTGTCCTGGCAAAATAAGACCCTGCATGGGATGTACCATCACCAGATAACCGAAGTTGCTGTCATTGAAAAATCCTATCAGTGGCTGGAAAAAGCTGGCTTCAAAGATAGCACTGAAGCCCTCATCATGGCAGCACAAGAACAGGCACTAAGTACCAGATCCATAGAAGCGGGGATTTACCATACAAAAGAAGACCCAAAGTGCAGGCTGTGCAGAGAAACGTCAGAAACAATCCAACACATTGTGGCAGGGTGTAAGATGCAGGCAGGAACAGCATACATTGAATGCCACAACCAAGTTGCCGGCATTGTGTATAGGAACATCTGCTCAGCCTATGGATTAACCCCTCCCAAGACCAGATGGGAGACCCCTCTGAAGGTTGTGGAGAATGACAGGGCTAAGGTCCTGTGGGACTTCCATATCCAGACAGACAAGAAGGTACTGGCTAACCAGCCAGACATTGTGGTGGTAGATAAGGCCCAGAAGACAGCCCTGGTGATAGATGTAGCGATACCAAACGACAGCAACATCAGGAAAAAAGAGCATGAAAAGGTGGAAAAGTATCAGGGTTTGAAAGAGGAATTAGAAAGGTTGTGGCAAGTGAAGGGGATGTGATCCCAATACTGATTGGAGCACTAGGGGCTGTGACACCCAAGCTGGAAGAATGGCTCCAACAGATTCCAGGAAGGACATCAGAACACTCGATCCAGAAAAGCGCATTGCTAGGAACAGATAAGATACTGAGAAGAACCCTCAAACTCCCAGACCTCTGATAGAGTACCCGAGATTGAGGATAACATACATACACCACCCATGGAGGGTGAGAAAACAATTTTTTTTATAATAAGCTTCACTTGTTTCAGTTCTGCTTCTTCTGAAAGGAACAGACACCCTAACTTTGGCTAGGCAGAGAGGAAACCTCATGAGCAAGTCCACATTCTAAATATACACTGCTCTGAAGTACCTTTGAGATGCGGGGATTTGGACAAATAATCCCAGGAATTTTTTAGAAATTGTAAGATCCATCTTCACAGAACGGAGGACCAAGAAAATTACCTTAGATTCAGAGTGGTTTGCATTTGCAGCAATAAATCGCTTAATTGTGTCATGTCCATTTTTCTTCACTGCTGTGGCTGTAACATATCAGAAGTATTGCTAATGTGGTTTTGCTTAACAAAGTGCCGTGGTGTCCTGGCTGCTTCCTCACTGACTGTACCATGTGGCTTTCTAAATGTAGACATGTGTGTGGCAGCAGGCCCAGTAGCAATGCTGCAATGGACAAAGCAACTGTTGACAACTTCTGTTGTCACTTCTGGTGGCACCAAACTAGTAGAGAATCCACTTAAAGACCATAGGCAGCCAGAGGATCAGATAAATCAAAACCTAGAGAAATTCAAATAAGCTGCACTCTTTAAGGCCCCCAAAGAGCACAGACCCAACTTAAAGCACTTGCAAAATTCTATCAGACTTGCAAAATGCTGAATATGTTTGGTCATGCTTGGAGCTGACCAGGCTACAATTACTGTAACATCACCACCAAGATTGCTGCCATAGTCCATGCATGAAACTGCCTCTGAAGGCTCTTTAGAACAATATTTCCCAAAACAAATTAGCAAATCTTGACCCAGTTTTTGGAATGAGAATCAGTTAGGAACCACTGGAAGTGATGTTATGAACCTGGAAGCTCTATTGTGGCTGGAAGTGACACTATCACTTTAGGTTTCAAATCTAACCACCATAAGGCAAATATCCCACTACATAGAGTGCTTGTGCAGTTATTTTGCATGGTTCAGACTTTGGAATTGAAGTCAAAGCAGAATACAAACTTGGATCCTTCTCCAAACACAGCCCTCCTCTTTTTCCAGCATCAAATCTTCCCACATATTCAAGGCAAAAAAATACCTCTCTCTCACCAGGAGCTTAACCTTCTCAGCAGCTCTGTACCCTGTATTTTCAGCTCTGTATTTTTAATTGTGCCTGAGCTAGGTGCTACACAACCCCCCTGAAATTGGTTTGTGACCCACCTAGTGGGTCCTGACCCAGAGTTTGAGAAACACTGCTTTAGGCACTTCATCTAATACAAAATGTGGCTGTGAGGTTTCCAACAGATACAAGATTATACCGTCTATGTTTCAATCAGATGTCGGAAAGGAAGCATTCAAAGAATTATTTTCATCAGCTGCACATCATTATGGGTCTAGCAATCCTCTTCCCCCCAAAAAACCTCCTTGAAGATCTAGGTCTTCACCACGTGCCAAAAGTCACAATGATAACGCAATAGGGGCCTCTCTAGAGAGGGATTTAACATTGGTGCGATAACTGAAAAGATGCTGCTCTCTATCTTTACACACCACACCTCAGTCATCAGGGAGCCTTGACTTAGATATTCTTAGATAGTCAACAAAGTGCAGGGGATGGGGATGTATGGGAAAGGCAATCCTTAAGACATTCAAGCCCTAAACATCTTATCATTGTAAAAGACTTACATTTCTAACCAACAATAAAGCAGCATGCATGAGTTTCATATTTAGGCAGTTATTTCAGTTAAAACGTATTTCATTCTGTGTTGGAGTCTGGCCAATATGAGAAGTAGAAGAAGAACAGTCATAAAATCACAGAGCTGAAAGGGACCTTATAGGTCATCTAGTCCAATCTCCTGCCTGAAGCAGGAAATCCTCCAAGGGCATACCCAACAGGTGCTTGTCAAGCCTCTGCTTGATCCGCAGTGAGGGAGAGTCCATCACCTCCCTTGGCGATCTATTCCACTGTCAAACTGCCCTCACCATCAGGAATTTTCTCAACTCACTTGATCACTCCATTTCTCAAATGTGGCCTCATTTAAAGTATTAGCTTCATCACAGCCCATCACAGCCCAAGTTCTGAAATGTTAGTGCTGATCTTAAACATATACATTTTTTTTGCTCTATGTATTCCCTATGTATACTCTATACAACAACTCCCCAACAAGGATTTTTCCTTCTTCATGATTCCTTCTCTTTTTCTGTTCAATGGACCAATATTGCTGCCAGAGCACATTCTCCAGTAGTACTGAGTAGTATTTTGCGGAAGCACTGATCATGCACAGGAGCAAGAATATTTGTGTCAAAATGTTACAGAATTCTTACATGTTTTTGACACATATATATACTTTACAAAACATAATCCTGTGCAGGCAGCCTTGTTGTCTGATATTGCCTACACAGGAATATTTTTTGTACACCATTATTATAATATGTGGCATAGTCCTTGCTTATGCTTCATGCAGGTGTGTATCCTGTCACAAGGCTGAGTAAAGATCCTATGGTGCTGTATGTATTGAAGCTTTTCATCTTCTAATTGCATTGATATAAATATGACATATGGAGTGATTTAAACTGGTAATCACACTGAAATTGCATGGCTGAGAGTAATGCAAAAGACTTCTGGGAACACTGAGAGATGGAAAGCAGGTGGCTTCAGATAAGGATTACAGATGCTTTGCATCTGACACAAATAGAAGTCAT
The DNA here is from genome assembly GCA_030015325.1 of Cryptoblepharus egeriae. Classification (NCBI taxonomy): domain Eukaryota; kingdom Metazoa; phylum Chordata; class Lepidosauria; order Squamata; family Scincidae; genus Cryptoblepharus; species Cryptoblepharus egeriae. The sequence continues at coordinate 16,965,416 of JAREYC010000004.1, forward strand.
CCACTTTGGAAAATAAAAAAAATGGACCAGGGTTTAGGATACACTGAAATATTTTGTTTGGTGTAAGAAAAAGTTTTTTCAAGCAAGGAAGAAGGATAACAGGAAAATATTTTGTCATGTGCCAAATAAATAAAGGTACTTAAAGCAAATGTATTCTATTTATAGGCTTGTAATAGCATTAAAGGTCCTGGAAGCTAACATCATGTTTTAGGCCATTTATTGACCCGATTCTACACTACGAATAATTGAATATTCTGTACAGCAGTCATCATTCTTTCTCCATGAGCGGCAATGAGAAAACAGAATCCACTTGATGGCATCTCAGTAAAGAGAATATAAGAGAGTCTTGAGCCAAAAGGGAAAAAAACTTCACTTTGTTGGGTTATCAATCAGGAGAATTGCTTCATGATTTACTAGTGCTCTGGTTCCCCCCCAATCTGCTTTAAACAGGGTGACCATATAGAATGCAGGACAGAATGCCAGTACCTTTAACCATAGTATAAAAGAGGGAATTTAGGCAGGTGCTGCTTTTTAAACCCTTCTTTGTTAAGCCGAACCTATCTAAATTCCCTCTTCATTTTGTATGAAATACCCTGATGTATAGTTATTACTAACAGATTAAGCCCAGATGAATGATCAACAAAATATAGGTTCTCTGGACCTCTGAGTCTCTGGGCTCAGGGGGGCAGAGAAGCTGAATTTTCTAAAACAGAACTGGCTGCTTACACAGAAAAGCAGAACTGGTGGCATGCACAAACAGAAGCGAGAAACAGGAGGCTAAGCTACAGAAGCAAAGGCATGCACAAATTTATTTATTGTGTGCATCGTTTCATACAACTTGGTGCCCAAACAGGGACTACCGAATCGACTACCAGGTTGCTCTGGGCCAGAGAGAGTTCAAGGGGAGGCTACCCCTGCTTGAGTTCAAGCTGGCTATGAGTCTGTTGTTGAACTCTGGCTATGAGTCTGGAGCTCATGGAAAAGATCCCAGAGACTAAATAGTGATTGGCATGGAAAGTAACAGTGAAAGGATAGGTGTTGCCAGAACAGGGTGACCATATGACCAGAAAAACCTGGATTTGTACGGATTTGTAGCCTCCTGTCCGGGTGTCCTACATTTTGGCTTCATTGTCCTACATTTTGGCTTCATTTTGAAACTTCGTGATAGTGCACAGTACCTTATCAAGCCATATATCATTGGATTTGTATTGAAGAGCAGAATCCAATGCAAAAATCAGTTTGAAGATATCTCCTTCCTATCAAAAGTTATGGTCAAAAAACATTTTTTGGCAATTTTTTAAGCGGGTAGAATTTTGGCTTGGGATTAGGAACTTTGGCCCTGGGGTTCAGGAATTTTGACCCTGGGGTTCAGGAATAATCTGGTCTCCCTGCGCCAGAAGGTCCAATCAAAGATAGCCCTCCCACAAAATCCATTGCGCAAAATTCATATATGAAGCAGGCAAGGACAAGTATAACTGTGTGTCCATGAAGTAGTGTCTGCCGGTGGTCGAGGCGGGAGATCAGCCAGGTGGGTGAAGAGACTGTATGAATAAAAGACATACTCAGAAGGCAGACCACCTTCTGAGAATTCTTTTATATAGAATCTTTTATCTTTTTATTATCCAAAATAGTGCATATGAAGTATTTAGCACATTTACAATCTGCTTTATAAGTGCTCCATAGTAATTACAATGCTGAATATGTACCAGGGCTTCCTTCCTACCAGAGCTGATGATGTTTCTGTAATGATGATCTAACATAACTTTATTCATTTTTTAATGGTTTATCCTGAGAATGATCAAGTATTGGAGGTTTCATGGGGTTTATGTATCATTCCTGTGACTGTACTTTAACGTGTGTTTAACTCCTGGTGCAAGGTTATTTAACTCCTGGTGCCTCTCAGTGTCAGGATATGGCACAACTATGGCAGCCACTAACCTGTGGATACAGCAGATACCTCCAAGAAGCCTCTTGTAGACTTACTGGCAGTCTTATGAGGCACTCTTTAAAAGGCAGGCAACACAGCTGTTGCCTGTTCATTGTGATCTGAGGGGGGATCTCCTGGGGAGCAAGCCCTATCCAGGTGTCACTGACTTGATGCCTATTCAGGAGCAGTGAGGGCAGCCCAGACTTCCTGACACTCTGGATGCAGCATAACTTCCAGCTCTGGATTCAGAATAGTTGGGGCAGCCCAGCTAGGGGGCACTCCTCACTGCCCTAACTCTGGATTGTGCCCTTAGTGCAGTGGCTCTCAATCTTCCTAACACTGTGACCCCTTTATAAGTTCATGTTGTGGGGACCCCCAACCATAAAATTATTTTCGTTGCTACTTTATAACTGTAATTTTGCTACTGTTATGAATTGTAATGTAAATATTCGGTATGCAGGATTATTTTCATTGTTACAAATGAAATGTGTGTTCTATGCATACAATGAACACAATGGGATTTATTTCAGAGTAGGTATGCATAAGATTGGGACCTGAGGCTGCAATCCTATCCATATTTACATGGGAGTAAAGGCCACCCTGACAATAATGGGATTTATTTCAGAGTAGGCATGCAAAGGATAGGGCCCTGAGGCTGTCAGTCAGCCCCAGTGCGTGTGCAGCTACAGCAAGAGGTCTGGCAAGCCTTACCTGGCCCCCTGCACTAGGGGTCTTTAGGCGACCCCCAGGAAAGCTCTAGGCGACCCCCAAAGGGGTCCCGACCCCCACTTTGAGAAACACTGCCTTAGTGGCTGTGTTCTGTTTATGCTAGTAGAAGACAGGATTGTGTTGTCACACTTGCCCCCAGTTCAAAGTACCATGTGTTGGATCTTCTGAAGTGGGCCTCTCATTCACTCTTTCCCAAACCCATCTCACAAAGTTATTGTAAGACAGTGCATCACATATGCCACTCTCAGCTCTTTGGAAGAAAGGCAAAATCCTAACATAATCAATCAACAATACCCTGCTTCTGTGTAAAGGGTGACATTTCATTTTATTTATTTTTCTATTTCTATTTTCCTTCATTGCTTGCAGACAAAACATCTGACCATCATACATTTATCTCACTGAAAATAGCCTGCAACATTTAAAATGTGGCTAAAAGAAAAGCCTCATGGCTATTTTCCTAGTTTGCCCTTGAGAAAATTAGAACAATATGAATTGTTTGAACAACAATTAGCGTTGCCATCTGTTAGCACCAGCAGATGGGCTTGGTAAGCCTTGTACTCTTTGCCTTTGGAGAAAGCAACACTATGTTGTTTTCACCTATGTTGTACAGTGTACACACATAAAGCAAATTGTTTTCTTTTTTAAATGATCGCCATGCTTGGAACCTTTTGCATTTTTTGCATAGCCAGATTCCTCCATCTTTGTTCTTACTACATAGATATTTCTGCCAAAAGCCTTATAAGAAATCATTGAATTATTCCATGTCAAATATTTTGAGCATATACGTGCTAGGATTGTACAGTGGTTATATTAATGTATGCATGCAAATCTATATACTTGGTGCAAATCTATACTTGGTGCAAATCTATACTTGGTGCAAATCTATACTTGGTGATGAAGTGCACAGGTTGCCCTTTGGGCTAGTGTCTGTATTTAGTCTAACACAAGCCCATGAAGTATGCATCAATGGCAGATGAGGAGAGGGTGGAAAATTTAGGGTGACATTTTGGCTTCATTTTTTAACTTCACAATGGTGTGAAGTACCCCAACATGTCATATGTCATTGGATTCGTATTGAAGAGCAGAATCCAAAGCAAAAATCAGTTTTGAGATATCTCCTTCCTATCAAACGTTATGGCCAAAAAACCTAAAAACAAAAATATAAAAACAAAAAAAATACATTTCTGCCAATTTTTTAAGCGGGTAGGAATTTTGGCCTTGGGGTTCAGGAATTTTGGGTTTGGCATCTGGTTACCCTGGAGGTAAATGTATCGGGGATGATTTGACAGCATTTTCTCCAAATACTCCCCAAGGAAAGTGATAAGAAGATAATAATTAGTGTACCCTGGGAGTGGTCCTGTAACAAAGTGTGCCACACGTTAGGCCTCCTTTGATAATGAATTAAAATTCCACTTCCTGTTCATGATTGCTGTCTATATCAATACATTCCTTTGTGTTTTTCAGTATTTGGCTTCTAGTTGAAAAAAGCCAAAGTAGAATTTTGTGTTTTAGGACTTCATCCGAGGAAAAACATACAGTGGTACCTCGCATAACGAGTGCCTCGAATAACAAATGTTCCACATAACAAATAAAAATTTGTGTGGGATTTTGTCTCACATAACGAGCATGATTTGAATAATGAGTGCCCATTGGCTGGGCTCCCTCTTCTCTTCCTTGCATTGGCTGGGCTGTAGGAATGAGGCGGGACTTTCTCCTCCTGCCTGCAGTACAGGGAGAAGGGCCAGAAGAGGGAGCTCAGGAGCCCTTTCAGTCCAGCAACAAAGATGGCTTCTGCAGCCAGGAAACACATGGCCAGCCCAGCTTCTGCACTGCAGCCTCCATCATGTAGGAGGGAAAACTCCTCCTGCATCCCCCTCTGGAGTCCCCCTCAAACAAACCCCTTCCCCCAAGGAAGCCCCGCTGCCTGGAGCCCACTACACCACCCCCTCCCCCCGCCACCAACTTCCTTCACTTTTCCTTTCCTGTGGGAAAGCCCCAGTGGATTCAGTGGGGCTTGATTCTGGGTAGACAGCATAGGATCTGGCCCTTCTGCTCTTGCTCTTCATGCAAACTTGGAGTCAAGCCGCATCCTACACACTTTCCTGTAAGTAAGCCCTAGTGGATTTAATGGGGCTTGTTTCTGAGTAGACAGCATAGGATCTGGCCCCTCTGCTGTTGCAGACTGCCTATCTAGTTTGCATAGATAGATCTCACACACAGAGAGGTTCCTTGCTAAAAGATGCTCCAAAAGACACCAGTGACTCTTTTAGTGAAAGTCATCCTGGGCCATAAAGGTTTTTCTTTTTTTTTTTACTGTACAGAATATTACAATGTTTTATTACAGTAATTGTGATCTGTATTATATTATAGTGTTTTGAATTCAATTCCAGTGTTTTGTCATCATTTTTACATATAGTTAATATTTTTATATGAATATTTTTGGGATTGTGGAACCAACAGTCTGCGTTTCCAAGGTTTCCTATGGGAAAATCCACTTCACTTAAAGAGTGTTTCACTTAAAGAGCATGCCTGCGGAACGAATTAAGCTATTTATGTGAGGCACCACTGTATATAAAAATCCCAGTCACCAAAATGGAGGGGGTGGTTTTAGGTAAGGAAACCAGCTATTCTTTGAAGTTGCGTTGAAAAAAGGAAGGTGAGTGGGCAAGGTTGTACTGTTTGGAAAGCCCCAATTTTCTTCCATCTGCATGAAGGTAAATCTGACTCTTGTTGCCTTTTGCATGTCAAAAATTCCATTTTGCATTATAATAATATTTAGCATCTGTGAGTATCCAGTACTAGGAGTGAAGTAAAGCATGCAGTCTGGAAATCGGTTTCTGGATTTTTTTTATTTTATAATAAAAGACTTCTTGTCTTTCAAATTCCATACACTTAATTGACCAGGCCAAGACCATTAGCTACAGGAGCTCTGTTTTCAGGATTTCACCCTGAATCTATTTTGTTGGCACAGACTGGAGGAACTCCGTGTTGGGATTTTTAGCCCGACATGGAGCATTGGATCTGCCATGTGTGTGTGCGTGAGCATAAAAATGACAAAACTGCTTCAGGATTTATGGAAACTCTTAACATTTTAGCTCCAGATTGCACATTTTCCTCATGTGCTACTTACAGTAGGAAAAAATGTATCCGTTGAAAGCTGTGTCAGCTGACAGTCATTTTCCTACTGCAACAGTGTGTGGTGGGCGGTGGGCGTTATGTGCGTGATCACTGATAATGGCAGCCTTGCAACCTGAAACAACCGTTTCCCAAATGGTTGTCCTATCTGCCTTGCTGTTCAATAGGTATTAAAAAAGTGTAAGCTACCTATCCCAATTGCAAATTCAGAAATGGATAAGTTTACATTTGCAGGGATAATGGGTAGGTAGATTAAAATACCAGTTTCCAAGATTTCACCTGACTGTGCCCTCCAGGCTTTTGAGCAGACTCGATGAAGCTTAATCAATAGCAGCCAATTTATTTCCTCTGGCAGAAACTACATTTGCTACCTTTATCAAAACTTGGATCTCCTCCTCCAGCCCACTGAGCTTTCTGTAGTAGCAGCATGCCTGATAAGGGTCACTACCTGGGAGATTGGGGTCAGTTCTTTAAATATCATGTTACTTATCATCGGCTTGTTCTGGGATCTTTTGTACTATACTTGAAAGGTTTAGCTGCTTTTTAAAACCAAGGTTGCTCCATTTATTTGGATCCAGAGTTCCTGTGGATCTTCACTGGAGTTCACTGTCAACTCCTTTGACTGCTGATGGAAAGATGAACATGGTTTCAAGTATGCTTGGGTAACGTTAGGCAATAGCAGAGGAGCATTCAACTGAAGCGTACTTTGAGTCAGAATTTCTGTACAAAAGCACTGGCAGACTTCAAAATTGCTCTAGGTTGTCTAGACAACTTGTTGACCCCAATCTCTGAGTAGTGACCCTTGTGTGCACAACTCCACATACACGTGTAACAGTTGCAGGAAATTAATAACTCAAGATCCAATTAACAACCCAATCCAAAACTCTCCGGAGCCAGTGCTGCAAAGTTGGTTGGGCTCTGTATTTCATATACCCAGTGACGGGCAGGCATGGCCCTAACAACCGGTTCTCCAGAAGTGGGCGGGGCCAGGTCAGGTCAGGGGGCGGGGCCGAGGTCAGGGGGCGGGGCCAGCAAGTATTTTAAAAAAATTAAAAAAATTAAAAAAAATTAAGCATGTGGCTTACCTCTGAGTGGACCTGCATAGGATGGGTCTCTGAGGCTGCAGTCCTTTCCACACTCTCCTGGGAGTAAGTCCCATTGATTAGTATGAGGCTTACTTCTGAGTAGATCTGCATAGGATGGGTCTCTGAGGCTGCAATCCTCTCCACACTGGCCTGGAGTAAGTCCCATTGACTATACTGGGACTTACTTCTGAGTAGGCCTGCCTAGGATGGGTCTTTGAGGCTGCAGTCCTCTGGCCTGGGAGTAAGGCTGGCCTGGGAGTAAGGCTGGCCGAGGAGTAAGGCTGCGGTGCGCGGGTGCACCGCGCGATGTTTCCCAGCCCCCTCACCTGGCCGAGGAGAAGCTGCGGAGCGCAGGCGCACTGCGCGATGTCTCCTCAGCCCCCTGCCGAACTGGTTCGGCCAGTTTTGGCCAGACATCATAACTTCCGGTTTGCCAGCGATCCGGCCCGAACCGGTATCAGCCCATGACTGCATATACCCATCTCAACATGGAAGTTGTAAATGAGTCTTTAGACACTAGACTTACCCTACAATCCAGAGTAACTACGGGAAGACATAAGAGGCACTTACTCTGGATTACTCTAGGCATTTCCCATAGGTTTTCCGTAGGAGGCACCATAACTACATCTGTGTTAAAGGTCCTGTAGTTACTCTGGATTGTAGCCCTAGTTTAAAAGGTCAAGGCTGCAATCCTAAACAGCGCTTTCTAGGAGTAAGCCTCACTGAACTCAAATGAACTTACTTCTGAGTAGACACAAATAGGATTGCACTGCAAGTTTGTAGAAATAATAGCAAGGACTTGTTGAGATTTGCAATATCTTTACCTCTCTAAGCATGCAACCCTAAACACACATTCCTGGGAGTAATACCCATTGAGCACAATGGGGCTTACCTCTGAGTAGAGGACTGCACCCAAAATGACACTGACAAAGGAAAAAAATGCAACAAAGAAAACCAATCGTCTCCCTAGTTTTAATCCGGGATTGAAAGACAGAAATATTGCTCCTAGATATGCTTCCCCACTAAACTGAAGTTAAGGATAATTTTGGGAAAGTGTTTAATGGTTGAGATTTAAAATGTGACAATGAACTTTATAGAGAGACGTTGTAGCTCCCTCAATTCAAAAGTTGATTGCTTAAACCCGTTTCTGCTCAGCCCGCATATGTACACATTTGATCTCTGTTGCATATATGCAACTTTGAGAAGAAATGGTTTAAAGAGGTAACCTGCAAATGAATAGGGAAGTTTCATGTAGCCATCGTGATTAGTTGCTGTTGGTAGAATGATCCTCCGTGTGTTTTTTTAAAATTGTCTTTTACAATCATCTCGGGAAATGGCTTTAAATCAAATTCAATGCTGGGTGAAGAGGTACTTGTCTCTCCTGAGTCTTCTGCCAACTAATGTCATCAGATTATTCCTGGTGTTATGAAAGAAGGAGAAAAACACTCCTCCATCCAGATTCAATGGAACATCGGTTGCAGTCTGCATGTCTGTCTACTCAGAAGTAAGTCCAATTCTGTTCTATGGCACTTACTCTCGGGAAAGTGTGTTTAGGATTGCAGCCATAATCAGACAAAAGGTACTAAGGTCTTAGAGCACAATCCTAACCATGTCTACTCAACTGTTAGCCCCATTATGTTTAATGGGTCTTACTCCTAGGAAAATGTCTTTAGGATTGCAGACTTAAGATACATAAGGTACTAACAAAAGTGAAACTTCTTATTTCAACTACAGTACAGCACAGTTTGCCAACTGAAACCAAGATTTATTAGGAGAGATTCAGCCAAACCCCAATAAGTAAACTGGGTTTCTAAATAAGTGTAAAAGTGTGCAATCCTGTCCACACTTCCTTGGAAGTAAGACCCATTGACTTTAATGGGACTTTGAGTAGACATGCATAGGTTTGGGCTTTCACACACATATTGCAAGGTCCCAAGTCTTTCTTGCATTTGCTTATCTTAATGTGGAAAGGGGGTTAAACCTATTTCATATGTTGGACCAAATAACATTCATCATGCCTGTTGAAAGCCAAACGTTATGCAGGATGTGATGGTCTTAGAGCAAGTCATGACTAACTAAGCACTTTTTCTCACTTAGGAATTCATTAGTGGAGGTCTCTGAAAATGGTATTATATACCTTACTCAAAAGTAAGCCCATTGGATTCCGTAAGACTTAGAGTGTAAACCTATCTTACTTACCAGAAGCAAACACTTCATGACCGAAGAGCAAATAAGCAAATCTTGATAATATTATTGCGAGATCCCAACAATCAGGTGGGCCACCTTTTAGCAGTGATTCCGCAGCACAGCTTTTCAACTCCACGTGGGAGAGAAGAGTTCTATGAGCTGCCCTACCTCACAGGGTTGTTGTGCAGACCAAAAAAGGGTACATGGAAGGAGCCTCAAAGATTACCGTGGAAAGGACATTCCAATCAGTCAGGCGTACCTTGGGCAACACTGGAAACTGCACCATTGGCAAATCCTTTCACCACCAGAAAACTTAGGCCTCAATAAATAAAGAAGCAACTAAAAATAACTGAGTGGGTGGTGGGATTGCCTGTTGGATTTGCATTTCTGCCAGTTCAAGCATAGCAGAAGAAATCCCACCCGCAAGACATGATTTGTCTTGTTATATTGAGATTTAAATACGGTCAGGAGTGAGAAAAGTCTCAAGCAAAGCTCTATTTCCCTAAGCGAAAATAAAGTGCTCAGCCAAGTGTGTGCATAAACTGGCAGTTTGGTGGTCTCGTTTTTAATGGTTTTATCCTAAGATGAACATTTCTGTGACTCACTGGCAGGGAAAGTGGAAGAAACGTGTGGCCGAACTACCAGCTGGAGCATAGAAGTTACTCCGACTGAGCTTCATAATTCATCTCTGCCTGAGGTATTGCACAAGGACAGAGTGAGACGTGGAGTCACTTGCTATTTTTCATAAGTGCTGTGATTTATCACCCACTTGTCAGGGAATAATTTGTGAGGCTGTTTAGCTACCACGTAGGCTGGACTAAATGGGGGGGGGGGCAGAAATTGCATTCCCAGTTCAGCATTATTGTGGAAAAATATCAATGGCGGTGTGGTTCTCTATTAATCTTTTTCTGCCACTTCTGAAATGGCTTTAATTGTTTAGGATGGGGGGATGTTTCAAATTCTCTACAGCTAAGACGGTGGGGGTCACTAGCCTCAGATCCTCAGTCTAAAGTTCATTAATTTCGTTAACAGTCTAAAGTTAACGAACCTAAAATTCATTTATGTTTTATAGCTCTTATACAGTGCCATTTTTCTGGAAAAATAGGTGCAAGTATTCACTTGCCAGAACTTACAGGTACGTCTGTGGGCAAAATCCAGAGTAACTACAGTGAGTCCTTGCTCCGGTGTAAGAACAACTTACTCTGGATTCTAATATGAATTTCCCATAGGTTTTCACTAGGTGGTGCAGTAACTACGGATGCATGTAAAGTCTCTTATGTGCTCCCGTAGTTACTCTGGATTTGGGGGTAAGTGTGCTGGTGCTCACCCCACAGAGTACTGATACTCATACAGAGGTGCTGGTACTCTGTACAGTTGCGTACCCCCTCAAAAAGACCCCTGCTCTGATATAATACAGGGCAAAAGGAAATTTTATAGAATGGCTATAATAATTTTGTGCATGAAACAAGGTTTGTATGTGAAACACAGTTTACAATTTTATTTTTTTAGGCAATTTTTTAAAAAAAAGTTGTGTGGTGTCAAAAATGTTCCACATTAATATTTTTTTAAAGAAAAAAGATGTATTCTTTGGCTGCAATCCAGAAGTGCACTTGGGCTGCCCTCTCTATCACTGGGGCGGCTTAAGTCCAAGATGGGGCAGCCCAGTTATGCTGGAGAAGGCTTGGGGCAACCTAAGGCAATATAGGCTGCCCCAAGACAAGTGGACGTGTCTTGGGGCAGCCTCGGCAGTTCAGGAGAGACATGTTAAAAGGATGTTTAGTGTTGCTTACAGCAGAGCAGTTACTCTGTACCCAGAGCCTGTTTCCAGGGCAGAAATGCCCTCTTCCAGCTCCTCAGGATTATACCACCTCAGGAGCTGGTATAGTAAAGAGTAGACCCATAGGGGTCCATGATAAGGCAGAGTAAGAATGGCAGTGTTGACTAAAAATCTGAGTTCTTGCCCAGCCAAGCTGCAATCCCTGCCTCTCAACTTCAGGATATGGCACAACTATGGCAGCCACTAACCTGTGGATACAGCAGGCCACTCCAAAAAGCCCTTTGTATCTACTGTAGGCTGTACTGCCAGGGTGAGTATTTGTTCCTTGTATTCCAGGACATGTCCTGGATTTTAGCATTGTGTCCTGGAGAAAATTCTCTTCTCCATTTCCTTTTGATCAGATAGCATGTAGAGCTCATGTAATGAATAAATTGTATGCAATAAATTATATGTAATTGTTTTAAATTTAATAATAAGTAATACAATGCTTAAATTAACCACATAAAAGCAAGGTATATGAGTGTTTTTAGCTTTTATTTTGTCATGTCCTACATTTTTCTTTGGTGTCCTACATTTTGGTGTGCCTTGTCCTCTTTTTGTGATTAATACGTGTGGTCACCCTGTGTACTACAGTCTCCTGCTGCAGCTGTAACTGGTTGTCAGGGACTCCTTATAATGCACCACAACTGTTCCTTGTTCCTCAGCTGTGATCTGAAGAACAGATGTTCCTCAGGAGCAAGCCCTCCCCAGGTGCCAGAGACTTGGTGCCTACTGAGCTTGCTCTGGAGCAGCTATGGCAGTCCAATGTTCCTGACTCTCTGGATTCACCATAACTTCCTGCTCTGGATTGAGAATAGTTGGGGCAGCCCTACTGGGGCACTCTTCACTGCCATAACTCTGGATTGCACTGTCAGACTTCCTGATTTACCTTTCTTTAGTCTAAAGAAACTAACAGCCCAATCCAGAGCAACTAATCTGTCCACATAAGAGCCCTTGGGTTGCCCTATCTAACACTAGGTTGGAGCAACTGCAAGATGCTCCAGCCCAGTTACTCTGAAGGAGGCTTAGGGCAGAGCAAGGCAAGATAGGGTGCCCTATGAGAGGTGGACCTGCTCTGCCCTAACTGGGGCAGCCTAAGCAGCTCAGGAGAGGCAAGTTGAGGGCATGTTTAGCATTGCCTAGGGCAGAGCAGTTACTCTGTATCCAAAGCCTGTTTCCAAGGCAGAAATGCCCTCTTCTAGCCCTCAGAGTTATACCACCTCAGGAGCAGGTATAGTAATGAGTAGACCTATAGAGGTCCATGATAAGGCCCGAGTAAGAATGGCAGTGCTGACCAAAAATCTGAGTTCTTGGCCATTCTAGCTGCAACCCCTTCCTCTCAACCTCAGGATATGGAACAAACTACGGCTGCCCACAAACCTCAGGATACAGCAGGCCACTCCAAGAAGCCCCTTGTATTCACTGTAGAATGTACTGGCATCTCATCAGGGACTCCTTATAAGGCAGGCACCCAGTGGCGTCACCAGACTGGTGCGGCTGGTGTGGGCTGCATTGGGGATGCGCTCCATATGGGGTGATGTGCCGGAGGAGTTTGACTGTCCTTTGGCAGGCCCCTGGCGTCAGCACCCCCATTTAGGCCTGCTCCAAGGCGGAGAATCAGCCGGAAGCTGACACTTGTCTGAGGAGCTGGCCTGAACGGCCATCTGAGGTGCACTGCGCAGAAACACACTGAGCATGCTGAACAGCTTCAGAGGAGACTTCCTTAGAGCAGAGAAAGTCCGCGCCTCTGCACAGCCATTCGGCCTCACTCAGGAGGAGGAGCGGCAGCCGAATGGCTTCAGAAAGAGTACTGCACAGGCACCAACTCTGACGCCTGCACAGTCTCCCCCAAAGCCAAAAGGCTTCAGAAAAGTACTGCGCAGGTGTCAGAGATGGTGCCTGCGCAGTACTCTTTCTGAAGCCAGTTGGCTTCAGAAACAACTGCGCAGGCGCCAACTTTGGTGACTGTGCAGTCCAGGTGGGGGGGGCGCGCATCCCAGGGATGACGCACAGACTTCCGCACCAGGTGATGTGCAGAGTCATGTCACCACTGTAGGCACCACAGCTGTTCCTTGTTCAGTGTGATCTGAGGGGTGTCTCCTCAGGAGCAAGTCTTCCCCTTGTGTCAATTACTTAGCATGCTCTGGAGCAGTTAGGTCAGCCCAGGCTTCTTGACTCTCTGGATTCAGCATAACTTTCTGCTCTGGATACAGAATAGTTAGGAGGGTGCAGTTAGGTCAGAGCAGGCTGAATTTGCTCTGGATTGCAGCCTTAATTACTTTCTACAAATTTCTATTAATTTCTACTATCTAAAAATTTATCTTAAATTATAATCTTATTTAACAATTCCAACAGACATCAGAAAAATTATATAACAATATCTATTCATCAAATTCATAACTGACTGTACTCAACATCCCTTTTTCATGCAGATAGTCCATGAATGATTTCCAATTGTTCATAAAGATTTTTTTACTGACTTCTCTTTAAGAAAAATTATAAGTTTGTCCATTTTGGGAAAAAAAGTTTCACATTAATATAGAACACAATCCTACCCAGGTTTACTTAAAAGTAATCTCCACTGCATTCAAATCCTGTCTTTAGGATTGCAGCCATACCCCCAGTGGTGGGATGCAAATAAATTTACAACAGGTTCTATGTCCATAGAAGAGGTTCTATGTCCCATTAGTAATCGGTTCTCAGAACCAGATGCTCATTAGCAAAGGGTTCTATAGAACCTGTGAGAACCCCCTGAAGCCCACCACTGCTACAATCTTTGGATCTCAATTTTTAAATCCTGATATTTGCTGATTTTTTCTTGCTGTTTTTCATCAGTACCACTGTCACCAGGAACTACCAGATCTATGATGATAACTTAATTTCTTTTCCATTACAGTAATGACTGGTATGTTGTGTACCAAAACTTTATCAATTTGGATATAAAAATCCCACAAGATCTTCACTCATTTTACATCATCATCATATTTTAGAATACTGTACTCCATATTTTGGAATTCTGGAAAAGGGATATCCAACCTATACTTTGTCCACAGCCCTCTCAAACCTGGAGTCAGCAAAGTGTCATTTGATACACAGGCTTAACAGGCCATGCAGATTAACACCACAGCGCAAGTTCCTGTAGTAGGTTTGTAAATAATCCCAAATAAATTGAATTCTAGGACTCATCGGATATGGCACATTGTGGATGATCAATATTGTTTTGTTTTCCTCTTCTTATTGTACTTGGCAGCAGGAGAACTTGAGAGTAAGAAGCGCACACATTTGGTGAAGTTTGGAGACAGAATGTTCTGAGTCACTCCTTAGCCAAAGCTACCATTTATATACTTTGTGCACTTCTATACTTTTTCCTCCCCCCCCCCACCCGCAGCCATTTCAAAGGAGTAGCAGGAGATAAATGATTCCTACTCATTTATCTTGAAACGTGATAATTAAGCATGTGCACATGCTTCAGAATATAATAGCTTTGGAATTGGCTTAATTTGGGTCTGAGATCCAAACTTTTGCATCTGCTGAAAGAAAACAAAACTTGAACAGGCTATTAGAGTTTCAGCTGTTTAAACCCCTGCCAGCTGTTTCTTAATTCAACTTTATTGTTTACATGCATAACACACTGTCAACTGGAGGGCTGAGGCAGCTAGCAATCAGAAGCTCATACATCCCTTTTTAAACAGAGAGATGCTAATATAATTGCAGTTATGGCATTTGTATCCACTTTGGTGAAGGATGGAGTGCACAGGGATTTTTAACCCTTTACATACCTATATGGCAAATTAGAGTGGGAAAAGGTCACACAACTCATATTGGCAAATGTGGCTAGTTGGGTATTTGAACCCACAACTCTGTGAGCCATTATGAAGTGGCTGGGTACATCCTTCATTAAAAAAACCCAAATTTTATTCCTGCAACGGTGGGTTCATTCCACTAGTTACACATAAAAAGAATTTCTTTTTTCTTCTGAAAGGGTAGATCAGTGGCATAGAGGGGGAGTGGAGCAGTCAATCTTGGAGGGGGCATCACCAGTTCAGAACCTTTCCAGACATGTGGCTCCATTTGCTCACCCCTGCCTGGAATGGCTTCAGAGGGGTGACTCCCTCCAAAACTGACTGGTCCACCCCCTCTAGCTATGCCAGTGATAGAAATAAACACAGAAAATATCTCTGAAAACTGCTGGGTGCCTTTGTCTAAGATAATGAAACTGCGAGCAATTTTTGTGTGGATAGAAACATTTCAGGAAGATAGAAATGTTACCCATTTTGTGTGGATAGAAACATTTCAATGGAATGCCATTGTTTCTGTCCTTATCACATTTAGTTGAGGATGTCTTATCAGTGACGATGCTGAAGCATCCACCAGATGACAGCTGGAATGATATGCTCTAGTCCTTGTGACCTTTGACGAAACATGGTACGAGAGATATTCCTGCTGCTTACATTCTTTCAGGCCAATAAAGTAAAGAGAGAAGAAAGAAGAGCCTGCATGGACATGACATAACCACATTTTACACTTTTATTTGGGTTCTGAGTGACACCACAGATAAAATACTTTAATCAAGTACAAGAAGAACAGGTTGCCATGTAGTTCTCATTTCCCCAGATACAACAAAGAGAAGAACATGGAAAAGAAAACTGGTTTTGACCACATGGAAATAGCAGAAGATTTTGGACTGGCACACAGAAGTAATATCTACATTGATCGTAATTAGCTTTTTATTTATTTTTTTCTGTAGAATGCACATGCAAGATGCCCCCCAGGTGAGTAATCATGTTTGATACCATCCCCCGTGGAAACAGGAACGTTTGGTCAATGAGTCGGATACTAGTCTAACAATTAAGAGTTATGGTATCCCAAGTGTTAACAGCTGAGTGGCCTTCTACTTTTTTAGTGGTGTGAAACCAACATTTGAGAACAGCAGCATTGAATGGGTTGTGCTCAGCTGACCTGATCCATGAAGGCACTGCATCAAACTCAAAGAGCTGCCCCCTCCATTGACATGAGTGAGGAAAGCCCTTAAGTATGGAAGCTACCCATTCTTGGTACCCCATAGTACCCCATTGGGATCTGAAAAGGGGTGACAGCTTGAAACAAGCAGGTTGCCGTGGATCTCATTGGCATAATTGTTAACTTCCTAGTTCTTAAGTTTAAGGTTTAGAATTAAACAGCATTCATGGAAATCAGCTTAGGATGGAAGGAATTGTGTTCCAAAGCAGGGAAGCAATAGAGAAACCAGAATGGATGTGGTTCTTACAATATCAAGATTCAGTACTGCTACCACACAGATAAGGACATCTCAGTAATATATTTGTACAAGCTTATACAGCAATATATGTTGGTTGGCAACACTGTATAGTTTTAAATCTAAAGTGCACAGCCTCAGTCTTGAGGTAACAAAAACCATACTATCAATATAATTAAAAAGGCAACACAATTACAGACACACAGTTTATGTCCTTGTTCTTTTTCGGCAACATTGCCGTGAGCCAGGACCCAAAGTTACATATTGTCAATCAAATTGTATGACACCACACCTGTTTACTTCAAGTATTTGGAGAGACTGTAAAACAGGATTGCTCTACAAACTCTGGTGGCTATTTCCGTTCTAGTTATAGCTACAACCCAAAACTTGGTCAGTGTTACAAGCATAGACAACTCCAAGACATGAAAATCAGATACATATTTTTTCCCCTAACAGGTATGACTCCTTTTGCATAAGATGTAATTTTACAGGGGTTTCAAACTTGTTTCCTACAGAGGGCTAAAGTTAGCATCCATGGTGCTTGTTGATGGCCAAAAGTGACATCATTAAGCAGAAACTGACATCATTAAGCAAACGTTGGCCAGAAATAAGCACTTACAAAATCATTAGATAAAAGTGGCAGAAGAGAAAATGTGTAAAACATTTTTATATTTTTAAGTTATGAGAGAACCCAATTATCCCAAATAATTCTCTTCTTGTGGCCACATTTGGCCCTTATGTTTGATACCCTGATGTAGTATGTTAAAGTCCAGATGGGTCTTCAACATGCCAAACAATGGCTCTCATAATTAAAAAAAGCATTTATTTATAGTATGGACAGTGGCTAGACGCAATAATGATAAATTACAATATCATCTATTTACATTGTTGTGCTTCATGTACCTTGTTGCAACAACCATGTAAGGTCAGTACGCATTCTGATATTACAATTGGAATATGAGGGTGAGGGAGAGTGACTTGTCAAAGGCCACACAGGGAGCCCATGACAGAACATCACACAAAGGACTGCTGTTTTGTAGCTGTGGCTGCAATCCTAATCTCCAATTAGGCTGGCCTAAGCCCCAGAAGAAGTCCCATGCTGGCCTGAGAGTGTCACCAAAGTGCCATAAGACACTTCTGTGCCATTCTCGGGGAGGGTTAGGTCAGTGTACAGACATGTGTTTGCCTCCCTCCATCACCATGGGAATGAAGAGACTGATGATTTGTGCCAGCGTATGTCAGGATTGCACCCTCATTCTCTTATCTATTATCCTAAGGACATATCTGGGAGCAGGTAGAAATATGGCTAGAGTACTGTATTAATTTGGATATGAGAAACCAGCTTTAGACAGTTGCCTAGCCATGGACTGGCCAGTTTTGTGAGCAAGTTATGCACAAATCTGTTGTAAAGCCAAAACAGAGAAGGATGTGGTGGGTTGCCAATTTAAGGCTGATGTTCTGTGCACACCATCTTAGAAGGACTTGCTACCAAATGAAGATGTACAGTATAGGATTGTGCTGCAAATATTAAATAACACTGCGCAACAGTAATGACAAACATCATCTATATCTGTTGTTGCTGATGATAATATTCTGCTGCTTGGGAAGTTAGACCTATTCTTGGGATATATTTGAGGTGCTGATTCCAAAACTGGCATCAGTTTGGACCTATCAGCTTCAGTTATGGAGGTACAACGTATCCACCTTAGCCTGCAATCCTAACCACATGATCCTGGGATAAAGTACTATTGAACAGAATGGGACTTACTTTTGAGTAGACATGGTTAGGATTGCACAGTTAAATGATGATGAGCAGATGACCCGTTGAATATAAACTAGAGATTATAGCGCCAAACTAATGCCTTTTTGGGAGTTAGCACCACAAATATACCCAAAATAGGACTAACTTTTTAGGTACCAAAACTTATGTTTGGTGGTATAATATCTTCCCCCACTTCTCATTGAACTGGAGCATGAGAAGATATGTTGATTCATTGTGGCCCAACAATAACGGTATCAAAAGTCTTTTGCCTTGACACTGATTACCAGTGTCGGACAAGAGGAATGTGAATACTCCTCCATTTAAGAAACATCCATTTAAGAAACATTAAGGCTGCAATCTTATTCGGGTTTTCCTGGGAGTAAGCCCCATTGACTAGAATGGGCCTTACTTCTGAGTAGGCATGCATAGGATTGGGCTCCATGAAAAAAATTCTAAAGAAACAGAAGCTGAAAGTAAGAGAAGTGATGCTTCTCTCACTCTTTTTCTGCTTAGCATGTCAGACCCTGGACTATGAAGTGGAGTGCCTGCTCAGAGAATTGCTTTCTCTCCTTCTCTCTTATCATAAGTACATGTAGAGAGTCATAAGATTTTTTCCTCCTGAGTTATCAAGGCCCTTGGATACCCATGGAGTTAGATACCCATGCATTACAAGGATCATATATGGAGATGTTTGCAGAAACTCCCAATGCAAGTTTTCTATTTAAAAAAAATGGAATAAATGGCAATGCATATCATGCATCATTTTTTTCCTGTAGGGGAAAATTAGATTTTAACAGAAATATTAGATACTGACCAGTAATTCACATGCAACATATAAAAAAGTGGCCATTTGGTGGTCACTTGGTGCATTATGAACACTGTACAGAGGTAAACCTAAGCTGAAGAATACACCACAGACTAAAATCTTTCTTGGAGATAATCCTGTCTCCTGATTCTGTACAGGGGCCAGTTTGCTAGCGGAAGTGACGCAGGCAGGCAGAGCAAGACCTCAGTATGTTGGATCTACAACTCCAGTTCCTTCAAGTGGATCTGTGTTTTGGGTTGCAAAATTAAATAAATAAACCTAAACTGTAGCTGGTTGCTAACTGAGATTCTTAGCTCTGCTTTCTTATCATACGTAGAATGGATGCCTTACTAGTACATTTCGTAGATTGGATTGTCCCAGACAATAAGAAGCTTCCAGTGTCTACTCATCTGCAACTCACATATGTTGCTTATGGCACAAGTAGTTAATCTCAACTGTGGCCTTGTTTGAAGAAGACTCCAAATATAACCCCAGATTTAGTCTTGGTTAGCACTTCGCAATGATTGTGCGTTGACTAAGGGAGGCCATGTGGGAAACATTGTTAGGAACAGCAAGGTTTTATGATTTCATTGTCATTGATCTTATTTTTAGTTTGTCTTAAGTACCCCGTTGAGATTTTGCAGTACTCAACTCAGATGTACAAGATAAGGTGACATGTAGAAATGAGACATTTTGCTTTAAGAATTTACGAGAGCTTATTATGTCTCAGAACAAGCACTCTTAAATATATTTGACATTATGTCTCAAAACAAGCACTCTTAAATATATTTGACACACCTCTTGTGAAGGAAAATAAAGGATCTTATTTCTATATATTTTATTTTGACCTTGCAGTCTTGATAACCCATATAAAATAAAAATCTATATTTTTTACAAAATAGGATCTTTTATATATATATATTTTTCATTTGCAAAATTATATGTATTTAAATACATCTGAAATGTATGTATATTAGAAATTCTGTTCTAATATATTAAGAAAAAAGGCATAATGAATTCATGTTACAGCATATTTTCTTGCTTTATGCTTTATACTGCCCCTTGTTATTTTCTTTGCCCATTTTGGGGGTGGGGAAATGTGGCACTATTCTGCTTGGATATGTTTAACATAAAGTGTCAGCTTTACTAATCGTATTGAAACTGGGAGGATTGGATGAGTGCAAGCATTTCTTTATACCTGATCTGAATGCTGTCTTTTGTGAATGTAACTGGCAAAGAGGTATTTACAAACTGAAGGTGCAAAGAGAAAGATTTTTAAAAGGAGCAATGTTCTCGATTTTAAATTAAACTCTACTTTGACGCCACAATATAGAAATAGATTCACTTTGGAACAAACTACAAATACATTCACCACAGTTTGTGACAACTTAATTGTCTACCTAGAGAGGTTTCAGAAGAGTCTGGTAGACCGCACGATTATAAATCTTGCCCAAGGCGCTCTATTTCCTCAATCAGAAAATCAATGTCTTGGTGAGCCGCTGCCGGATTGGAGATAACCATGCGAAAGAAGTTCACCTTGTCTCCTAGGGGCTGATAGCTGACCATGGTGGACCCACACTCCATCATCCGGGCTTTAATTACTGGGGCCACCTTCACAAACACAATATGAGAAGCAAATCAATATTCCGCAGTTCCTCAGCCAAATATTCTCAGACTAAAACAAGCCATGCAACGTTCCCTTGATAACATTTCAAAGAACTCACCTGTGCCCTGATGGCTAAACAAGATTTTCAGCCTTCACCTTGAAAGACTGTTATTTTTATTGATTTTTAAAATCATTGATTGAGTAGGCTTATTTACCCTCTAATATAAGTTTGAATGAACGTAGTGTATTGCCCCAAAGGAGCAATCTTGAGTGCCCACGTGGGCCAGCGCAATGGTGTCATGAGAGGGCCATAAATGTGCCACTTTTGGATTGGATAGGCACCTTAGACTACTGTGGGGATTGGGGAGAGTGAGTTGTGCTGGTTGAGCTTGGTCAGCACATGGGTCAGGGTATGAGGAATTGGGTGGGCAGGGTGGGCAGCAGGCAAGACTGTGGCCGGGCAGTCAGAGAGTGGGAGGCAGGGCTGAGACCTGGCCCTTGTGTGGGATCCAAGCCCTGTTCCCAGGCAGCTTGCACTGGTTAAAGGATTATTAGATTGTGCCACTGAAATTAATGACACAGATCTGAGTAGACCCACTGGGGCTGCTGCAGTGTTACTCGGAGTAAGGGGGAAAGTTTCCCCTTGCCCTGAGGTAATGCAGCAGCAACCACAAATGTGTACTGAATTCAGCACAGGCATGACGGCCTGCCTTTTCCAGCACAAGTTAGGATTGCACTGACTGGCAAGTTATATGCAAGTTGTGTGTGCTGGCAGAATAATCCTTTGTGAGTGTTAATATTTGGTTGTATCTCTGTGTTGCAGCATTTATTTTCCATACATCAATCAGCATCCAGCCAGCCACCAAGTGCTTACAAAAACCGTACAGGCAAAAAGTGTACAAACTAGTCAAGGGGCCACTCCTCTTATATGCTGGACCAGGTTGGCTTTGAGTCACAAGTTTATTCTCATGATCAGTTCTGTTGTTGTTTCATCTTTACTGTTTATGACCATAAGCCTTTACAATTAATAAAGTATCCATTAAAATCCAGTTAAAATAGATAATTACAAAAATCAAATAATGTTCAATAAAACCCAGTAAAAACAATTTTAATCCATTAAAAAAACATAAAAGTATCCATTTTGATGGATACTTTATTAATTGTAAAGGCCTATTTTTAAAGCAGGCCTCCGTCAGTCTTGAAAGACTATGGTATCGTGCTTGGCACTGCATAAGCTGCATGCGAAGCACGAAAGCCTGGGTTGGATTGTTATGGAGGATATGCTGTTACCCAAGCAGCAAATCCCCCCTCTCCACGCCACTGAATCAGTCCAATGGAAAGCCAGAGCCAATACGATTGGAGCCAGCTGGCGTCGCAGAGCTGGGCTAAGGACAGGAGCTCACCCTGTCTTGTGGGGCCAACCCGGGTCTCGAACCCTGGCCTGCTGGTTAACAGGCACAGTGTCTTAACCGCTTGCATCACCCACAGCCCATTAAAGGCCTATGGTCACAAACAATAAAAATGAAACAACAACAGTTCTATAAAACAAAATTACATATGTCCTTTGTCATTTTTACCTTTGAAAGACGATTCAGTCTTTCTTCGTTATCTTCCATATTCCGCAAACTGGGAGGCACATACCAGAAGCAGACATTTGTGTGCTGAGGCTACAAGAAGCACAATTACATGTTTAAGCTTTAAATTTTATTTAATTGCGCTTAAATTTTAAATTAAAATTTAATTTTATGTTCATATTATTTCCTTTTCAAAAATGCAGCGCTTTCCACAACAGCAGATGTCTGTTACAGTCTCAGGGCACAATCCTAACCAATTTAGGCCAATACAACCCATCCATTTCCCCATTTCCATGGTGGTCTGGAAAGGCTGGCGCATGTCTGTGCACTGGCCTAATCCTCCACAGGAGTGATGCAAAAGAGCCTTCCACACTTGCCACACTTCCACACTCCAAACCAGCACAGGACGTGCGTTGGGACTTATGCCAACCTAACCAGGGGTTTGGATTGGGCTGTTATGTGGTCAATATGGTAGGTGGACAGATCACTTCTTTCAGGGGACACACTTGTGACCATAGTGGCTGAATGCAGCAGCAACACTAGCAGACTCGAGCAGCTTTGGGTTCAGGCTCAACTAGTTTCCACCAATCTTGCAACCCATTCAGGAATCAGTGTGATTGTTCTTCTGTCTTGGGTTCTTCTAATTCTGGGGTTAATTCCTCTGAGAATTAAAAAATGCTAATCAGATATGTAGATTGAGCCCAAGGTGAAAGGAGAGGGATTTGAACCCAATCCTGTGCCCAGTTTCAATCTGAATTGTGGTCTCATCTAGGTTTTATTTTAAGAAAAAAAGCTCTTACTGGTACCAGTTGAAAATTTTTTTTTAACTTGTGAAACATTAGATCCGTACATATTGGATTCATACATATTGGATCTGTGGGGAGCAGAACAAGGCTGAAGTCCCCACTTCCACAATCTCAATTTGGCTGTTTTTTAAAAAATAAATTAACCCTACAATCCAGAGTAACTACGGGAGCACGTAAGATACATTTACGTTGACGTAGTTACGGCACCACCTAGTGAAAATCTATGGGAAATTCATATTGCAATCCAGAGTAAGTTGTTCTTATGTCAGATCAGGGACACCCCATAGTTACCCTGGATTGTGCCCTAAGCCTGTTAGTGCTAATGATGTCCTTAAGGAAACACATGATTTGTCTCCTGTATCCAACATCTTCAGTACCAAGACAATTTACTTCAATCATTTCTTTCTCAGTGCAGGGTAGGTTTCCTTATTATCAAAGCCACATTCAGTGGTGATTCCTGTACTGATGGAAGTGTTATTCCAAACCACAGTTAAACATACCTTTCCATCAAACACCATTTCAAAACCTTCTCTGTTCTTTATTTTGTTATATAGGTATTCTCCAAGTTCCAGACATTTGTCAATGTGTGCTTCAAATCCTGTAGTGCCCTTTTGAGGATTCAAAGAAAGAATGAAAGAGGCTGAAGTGATCTCAAGCAAGAATCTTAATTAAGCTGAACAGCCAAAAGACAATATCATAATATTATAGTTAACTATTTCCACCCACCTCCATTTCAAAATGTACTGGTTTTTTTTACACCTGAAGCACTTTAGGCCAAGTGGCAGAGAAAACAGAGGAGTGTTTTCTATATGATGGCATGCACAGAATTCAGATTGTTTCCATTCCCGTAGTGGCGTGGGGAGGCTGGCACATGTCTGTGCACTGGCCTAACCCCGCAGGAGTGGTGCAAAAGTGCCTTACAAAATTTTTGCGACACCCGCCTTGGGCCAGCATGCGATACGTGCCATCCTAACCAGGGGTTAGGATTGTGTTGTCAGGTTTTCACTGGCCGTGTTCCTCTATCATGCCTCATTTTTTAAAAAAAATTCATTCTCTTTTCACTGAAACCATAAAAATAGCTTTTGTCGTGTTTTAAATCTAGGTTTCAAAAATATTCAGTAACAAGAAAGACCAATAAGCAATGGAAATCTGGTCCAAGGTCGCCTATATTAGGATGCTAAAATACGGTAAAATATGCTTTTCTTGCAGGCAGTTCGAGTAATCTGACTTCATTCATTTTGGGGGGAAAGCCTTGGTATGGCACTTTGAAGTCATTGAGCAGGAAGCATTTATTTGGCAACATTTTCAAACTGCAAATCAACTGGTCCTCTGAGATTCCTTACAAATACGTCCCAGAAAAGAACAGATTTTAAATTAGTTTTCCCACATCAATAGTATGCCGTTTCTTAATTGCAGCATAAAATGAAAGCAGGTGTTCTAGTCATAGTTTTTTTGCCATGTCTAGTTTTAAGAATTCCTGCCGCAAAGTCTGCTGTGTTTCTCAAAAGCTTTTAGTCTGATTGCATTAAAACATAACCATTATGTTGCCAAATCAGGGAGGATTGAGTTGCAAGCAGCAATAGCTCCATGATGTCATCCAGCGGAGGCTTGAAAACAACATGTGATTCCTCAGGGCTAAATTGTTAATTGACAATTATTATGCATTTGTTTACTCCCAGGTTTCACATTCAGAAAGCTTGTGTGACAGCAGCCAACTGCCCCTAGCCAGTTTGTTTCCTAGCAACTGCAGCATCTCATTCCTCCTCCTCCTCCTCCTCCTCGTCTGTGGCCTAGTGTGATGGCCATGGCTGGGCTGACGGACTGTTGCTTTTGTCAAAGGGCATTGGTGGTGACCACAGTACCGCAAAGGATTGATTGATGATGTGAAAAATAAATATATAGTACCTATAGCCAGGGGGTCCAAACACATGGAGTAAGTTGCTGCCAATTTGATAGTAACCTCTGGATACAGGTAATGGCGTAAACCTTCCTGTATATGCACATGAGGATGTGCGTCTTACCACTGCCACTCATGCAGATAACCAAAGAAGAATTTTCCTTTCCACCGGCAGAAAGGTGTTAATATAATAGCCACACACAATAAATTTCAAATGCTTGTGAGCTGCAAGAAAGATTCCGAGCATGATGCCAATTCTGGTTGTGACATCACTTTTGGGACAACATTTTGAATTTTGCACCAGGCTATATGATCATTAGCTGCACCACTGTAAGAATGTAAATGCTTCTTAAATATTGCTGTTCTCTATATTTAATAAGCATTTACATTCTTACAGTGGTTTTGGCTATTGATCGTATAGCCTGGTGCAAAACTCAAAATGTTATCCCAAAAGTGATGGCACAACCAGAATTGGCATCATGCCCAGAATTTTAAAAAAAATTGGGGGAAATCTGCTTCCTCCTCCCTAGCAGCTCACCACCCATTTGCTCTGCTGCATTCCCCCCACCCCAGCTAGTGACATAGCTGGGGCATCTATCTGTTATCTGGGGTTAAAGAAGATTTTGTAGCTTTCTCCAAAATTTAATTAAATAAATAAAAAGCGTGCCCCATATTGTTTAGAGATACTGTGCTGAGGCAAAGAGGGATGGTTATTCTCCTACTGCTAAGAGGAGCACCCCTTGAAGTGTCTACCCACTTAACATGGGTAACTGTATTAAAATGCATTATATCAGGGTGACCACAGAACTGAGGACAGAGTGCTTGTACCTCATTGCATAAAAGAAAGAATTAGGTTTTTTTTTAAAGAGAGATGAGGTTTAGCTTATCACAGAAGGGTTGAAAAACCAGCACCTGCATAAATTCCTTCTTCTATAAATTGGTTAAAGGTACAGTCACTCTGTCCTCCATTACATATTGTAGGGTGGTCAGATGTCCGGTTTTCCCTGGACGTCACCAGAAATTGGGAGTTCAGTCAAGGGGCCATTTGTCTGGGAATATAGGGAGGGTGGGTGTGCTCTGCGTTCTATGTGATGCCCCAACAGCATCAACGATTGATGCCAGTCACCACTCTGTTGGGGGGGGCAGCCGCACAACCCCGCAGCCACTGGCCAGCTGATCTAGCTTCCTCCAAGGTGGGAAGCCAGGCGGGGGCGCAACATCCATGTATTAGCAGAGGTGCAGCCCCTCTGGGAGTGGATGTTCTGCCCCACTTGACTTCCCACCTTGGAGGAAGCAGGATCATGTGACTGGAAGCTGCAGGGATGTGCAGCTGCCCCCTTCCGACAGAGTGGGAGCTGGCACCATGCCTTGCTGCTGTGGGCATGCACCCACCCTCCCTCCATACCAGCCCGAGCCTCCCTAGCCACAAAGCCACCAGATAGGAGGGACCCCTCCAACAAACCCTACCTACCTTGCCTGGAACATCCCTTCATCCCCCACCCAATGGAAACCCTAACCCCCCTCTCTTCCCTTCCTGTGTCCCCCTCTTTCCTCCCACCCAAGGAAACCCCTTCCCCTCCCTGCCCTGCCTGGGTTTTTTCCTCCTATTTTTTCTCCCTTTTCCCATAATTCAAATCACCAAATTATGCAAGAACGTGTACTCTGTGAGTGACCCATTGCCCATCTGACAGGTATCAACTTATCGAGTTCAACTTTAGATGGAGCAAAGCCTCACACCTATTTGCTTCAGCCTTGAAAGCGTCATGCCAATTCTTACCTTGGCCCTCCACATCAGCCACAACTTGAAGACATCAACGTGGCGCCCACATTGCAAGGCCTTATCACCAGTGTCATAAGACAGGTCATAGTGCTTATCTTGTTGAAAGAGGTAGGAAGCGTGCATTTGATTGCAGCTCTGCATCAGCCCCTTTAAAGAGAGAGACACAGACAGATAGACAGTTTGATAGCTTTGGAAACTGCATTGCAAGCCTTGCATTACAGACAAGTCCCTCTCCTGGATCATGCTACAAGGAATGATTAAGACATATCTGTGATAGCCTTGACCACTGTGGTCCTATTCAATGGCATAGTGTATCTATAGGGGACAGCATAGTATATATACTGCAAGTTCCACTACACTACTGGTAGTAAGCAGTCCCTCCCACTCACCATCATGTATGTCATTGCTGCCTAGAATGCTTCTAATACCAAGTGGGAAGGGACACTTATATTACTACACCTTCAATACATACCACGTCACCCTTCCTGTAGCTACACTACTGAGGCTGTAGCTACACTTCCTGTAGCTACACTACTGTAGCTACACTACTGAGGCTACACTACTGAGGCTGCAATTCTAAAGACACTTTCATGGGAGTAAGAACCATTTAACACAAAGGCGTTTACTTCTGAGCAGACATAGTTAGGATTAAACTCTCAATCCCTTAATAAATAAATGAATATATGAATGAATGACTATAGGCAACAGACAGATATTGAACCCTTGAGAAATCCAGCTTGAGAAACCCAGCTTTCTTTTTTGCTTTCCATTGCAATTGCCATCATATTTCCATGTATTAGCTGCTTCACTAATACATGAAGGAGGAGTCCAGCCCATGCACAAGGGGCCAGAAGTGAATGGAGATACTAATTAATGATGACATACCTCTTCTCGAACGAGCAGAGCAGAGCACTGCAAGGGGACCCCCATCATTTTGTGTGGATTCCATGTCACGGAATTGGCCCTGGAACACAAACCCAAAGTTATACAGAGACATTACATTGCTGGATTACAAATACAGAGAAATTACAGCAGCCAACTCTTTAAAAATGGGGCCTTCATATCTTTAAAGATCAAGATTTAAACTGAATTGTAAAAGAAAGCAGAATAGTTCTTTGTTGTCATAATCAGGTCCTTTGTGAACATCAAAGAGCAAATCATTCAAACTTATTCATTCAGACAGCGTATGTGCTTTGGAAAGAACTGAAGAGCTGAATTTAAAGATTTTGGACTTAGATTTGGAAACTTAAAAAGTTTGTGCAGAAAATAATTTGGCTCCCCTTTATCTCAACCCTGGACATTAGTTTATACAGTACTTTTATTATGTGCAAACATACATGGCGTCACTACGGTTTGCATCACCTGGTGCAAGAGACTAGTATGTCAGTCTCCTGAGGTGACTGGGCAGAGCCTGGGGAAAGTTGTGCCAAGCATAGTGCCAAGGAATGTGCCTCTCAGACACCACCCTAGATGGAAGTAACAGTGGAAATGGCAAGAGCTTTGGTTTGGCAGCTCAGGTAGTATACATGCTCTCTATCTTTGTTGGTTGGAGAGTCATAAGTTTTAAGTGGAGAGATAGTAGGTCCAAAATCAGCTTCATAGGGGCATGAAAACATGAATCTTGGAATTAATTCTTGCAATTAATACTACACTGTGACCACTAAATCATGCTGCCTTTTAACTACCTGCCATGCTCTTTTTTAATTCGCTGTAACAAGATCTTGGATGCCTCATTATGACACCATGTGAGAATGTGGGCACAATCCTAACCAATTTTCTAGTGCTGGTGTAAAGACAATGCAATCCAAGGTAAGGGAATGAACATTGTCTTACCTTGATGAGGCCTCCATTACTGTCCTGCAAGTGCAGGATGTAGCTCATACCCCTCTGGAAAAGCTACGCCAGTGTTGGAAAGCTGGCTAGGATTGTGCCCTCAGGCTTTCAGATGTGCCCCTGTGATCATATTCTGAGCATATTCTGATCTCGAGCAACTGATGGACAGTTTTTTCAGCCCATTTGACCTCTGCAGTCCAGATATTCATGTTGGTTGTATCAGCTCTTGCTAATCCCTGCTCGTTCACACAACTGCGAAGAGCGAGGGCAGAACGAATATACAAGCCCACGTGTCTGGATTTCCATGGTAACTGCAGGAACTGCTTGCTTTTGGGGTTACAAAAGCATTCAAAATAACCTTCCCACTCCGTTTTGGATTTGCACATTTTTCGTAACCTCGTTCATTACAACTTTGAAGGTATTAACTAAAAGATTAAAAAACAAAAAACCCCCAAACCATGCCTTTTTAGCTAGTGCTGTCATAAAAAGAGACACTGAGCAATAGAAATCAAAGACATGAAATCGTGCCAGAATATTTATACTCTGTAAGATCAAAGAATCCTGCCAGAATATTTATACCCTCTAAGATCAAGAAATCCTGCCAGAATATTTACATTCTGCAAGATCTAATCCATTATATCTATAGTGACCAGAACTTGAACAATGGTTAAAAACAACATTTATAAAAAAAAAACTTGATTGATATAATTCAACAGATATGTTAATGTCAGTTACTGCAATATATGAGTAGTATTTAATAATTATTTCCATAAGGCCTACCTCTCAATACCATTTAGTTTCCATTTATGTTTCCTTGACATCAGCAACCCACCGCCCCACGCTCCCTGCAAAAGAAGATAATAACCATTAATTGTGTTCTGTTGTATTGATTTCTGGAGCTTATATCCAAAGGCTTGGGTCACTTTTGGATCTGCTTTCTGTGTATGTGAGGAAGCAGCCAGAAATACAGAGAGAAAATTGTAAAATGTTAATGTTGATAAAACAATTATCCAGAAGAATTTACTACACCACTTAATTTAAAATTCCAAATAACTTTGGAATTTACTACCACCAACAATCCAGTCCTAACCTGTGCTGTATCCAGTGTTGGGTGGATGCAGTCTGCAGGTTCTTTTGGGATAAGGGGATATTTTGACTCTTACCCTGTGTCTTGCCCCAGTCCTATGAGACTGCTTGGATTTACCCCAGGCTGGGAGTCAGGGATAGGTTCAGTCAGTGCCACCGAGGCCAATGTACCTCCCCAGCTCACAAGGCCCAATCTGGTTCACATTCCACCCTCTCCTGGTCCAAAAGCACCACTTGCTCTCATCTACTGTGCCACCCCATGCAAACTTATCCCAGCTGGTGCTGGAATCTGATTTGGCCCAGGCTTTTGCACCAGCCCAACTGAGTTAGCACAAATTTTCCTTACAACATGTTTATGACACTTAGGAGCCAATGCAATGTGGCCTGTACTGGCTCAATGTCAACCTTAGAATGTGCCCTAAATGGAACAATGGCCACTGTCTTTGATGACTTTAAAATGCTTCTCTACCTGCATGCATTTGCAGTCAGGGCTAACTTGTGTCGCTCCCTCCCCTGCAGACAAGGGTGTTTTGCTCAGTCCGGTGTGTGCATCTGTGCAGATTAAGGCCTTAAGGTTGCTGTAAACTATATTCATGTATTCTATAATGTTGATATGCCTTATACCTCTGAATATGGGGTGCCACTGACAAAGAACAAGGATGGTCCAAATCCCTACTTGTCCATTCCTTCAGATCCTGTAGAGACTCTACTAAGCAGCCAATTTCTACACTAAGCAGCATGGTTGGATTCCACTACTCTTAGTTCCAGCACTTGCTAAAGACATTACAGCAATACTCACATCCACGTGCATCCAGATCTTGTACTTCTTGCAGATGTCTGCAATAGCTATGAGTGGATCAAATGCCCCATACACTGTGGTTCCTGCTGTGGCACTTACTAGGAAAGGAACAAATCCCTATAGGAAAAACAAGAAAGTGAGGCAGAAAGTGAGGCAGTGAAGATAAATCATATTTACTTGAATCTAATACACACCTTTCTCATTCAAATATAAGCTGCAATCCAGAAGTGCATTTGGGCTGCCCTATCTATCATTGGAGTGGTCCAAGTTCAAGATGGGGCAATCCAGTTATGCTAGAGAAGGCTTGGAGTAGCTTAAGGCAACATAGGCTGCCCCAAGACAGGTGGACAGGAGCACTAACTTGCCTAGGCAGTTCAGAAGAGGCATGTTGAGGGCATATATAGCAATAATTTTTTTAATAATTAGGACCTCTTGCTCTTGTTCATACCAACCATTTCTCTGTCTCATGATGCTGGCTCTAAATTGTAGAATGGAATTCTCAGGCTTGCAAAGGAGGAGGCTGGTTCTCAAGATACCCTGATCCCAAATGTCTTAGGGTAGTGGTTCCTTAACTGTGCACTATGGTGCCTCATTTGCAATGGCAAACTCACAGAGATACTAGCTTTCTGCTACCTTAACCTGGCTGATATTATGCAAGATCATTGGGATTTACTGTCTCATGGTGCTGTTGTGAGAGGGCACTGTTAAAGAATTACTGAGACACTGACAGTGCCATGATCAGGGTAAGTTTAGGAACCAGGTCAAGGCCAAGACCTTGAACTGAGTCACTAGGGTTCGTGTCTCCCAGTGCAGGAAGCCAATATTTATATGAATATTTTTTGGGTTGTGGAACCAATTGTTTGAATTTCCATTATTTCCTATGGAAAAATCTGCTTTCACATAACAAGCATGCTTCCGGAATGAATTAAACTTGTTATGTGAAGCACCACTTTATTTCAAAACCAATTTTTGCATTGGATTCTGCTCTTCAATATGATTCCTATGGTATATGACATGATGGGGTTTGATGCAGCATCACGAAGCTGCAATTCTTTGGACCCCCAGTGTGCATGTCACCCCTTAGGCGTGTCACCCGGTGTGGATCACACCACTCACACCATCCTAGTGAACCAGAAAGCAAAGTGGCAACTGGTGAATTTGGTAAAGCACAGGCCTGATATGGCCCGCTCATTCAATCTCCAGCAGAACTCTTACATTAGATGTTATTCATAATTATCAGTATGTTAATCAGTATTAGATGTTATTACTTATTAAGAAGAGTTACTTATTTAGTGGTGTTTTCTTTTGTTCTTTTAATTGCTGTCAGCCGCCTTGACTTCCCTTCGTTAGGGAAGAAAAGCGGGATATAAATTTAATAAATAAATAAAATAAAGAGTGAGCAAATGCCATAATTTTATTCTCCATCCCCTTACACTCACGGATGCCATTAGTGCTATTTAGATTCCCTCTTCATCCATTTCTATGCACAGGTGGCAGCAAACTGCCAAGGTGAGAAAGATATCAATGTTTTGTTTTCCTGACACATCATAAAAGACCATCTGGAAAGGCCATGTTTGCTCTTCAGTTCTGAACTCTGTGGAATGAGTAAGCAGCACTGCCTGGCATCGCTCTGCTAGCTTCAGTTGGATGGTATACAAACCAAAGTGCTTAAAGCTATACAGATCCGATTTTAAAAGAAGAAGGGAACCTTCTATATACAATCCCCCCACAGTGTTTATAGTTCTTTGAACCTACCCTGCTTATCTGATCCTAGTAGGATCAGAGTTTTAGTTAAAAAATTCCAGCAAAATGCCACTTGAATACCAGCCTTCAGTTTCCAGATGTGTCACTACTGTTGGATCCAAGAATTAACACACAACTACTCTATGAATGGATTATTATACTATTTTGTTATTCATTCCCTGATTGTGCTAATGGCGAACAGGTTGTTTGAGAATCCTTCTCCTTGAGCCAGGAAATAGCTTTACCAGTTCCTCCCAATACAGCTGCTGAATAAATATGAAAATCAGGAAGCAAGAGGGATGCACTGAACCACTAGACACTACTCCCTTCAATTGACCTTCGGTGAAAATGATCCTTTAATTTGCGATGAAGTTAACTTGAGTGCTTCTATAGGTAAAACACATGATATACTGATAAGCTTTGTCTTTAACCTCATCATATGGATGAAAAGGATCAGTTTTCCATAGGGCATATAAAATAAAGTTGGCTAATCTCTTGGGATGGTTATAGTTCTTGAACAGGTTCAAGGACTCTTGAATTTAAGGCTGAGGACTGACTTTTATACAGTTTAGCTGGTTCAGGGACAAACTAGTATTCTCATTTTGGAAGTAAGCTACTAAAATTACATTGTAATTGAAAAAAAATTATGTTATGTGGCGTTCCTTGACAATTTCCTCCCCCTTAATTGAAAAGCCGTGTTTCCTATGTGTGGCTTGTAGGGTTATCATTCAGTATTTTCCCATAGGATACCTTCAGTATATGGGATGTACTTGCCTTTTGTTTTACTTCAACAATTCTTCTTTCTAGATCAGATGGGATCATTTTCCCTCTGGAATAAAACAAAAACGAAAATATTATGGACCTGAATTAGATATGTACTCTTTTCTGTTCAACTTGAAAGTCAGATTTATTAGCCAAGCTGAGGATGCAATTGTTCTATGACAAACTCTATTTACCTCTTACAAGCCTTCGGAAACAGACACTGAACCAACCATTTGAAAAAGAACAATGTATTTCATCCAGCAGTTTTTACCTTATTGCCCTAATTTGCATCAGACAAAATTTGAAGATTTTTTCTCATATATGTATCCCTGACCTCTCATTTATGTGAATCAGCTCTTAGCCTTAGGGAAGGGGATGGAATCAAACAAATTAATGCAGAGTTATGGTTTATGATTTCCTTTTGTCTTCCATAGACTACAGTTCTTTTAATTTCTTGGTAAAGCAGATCTGTCAAACTCATGGCTCCCTGACTGATGCCCTTCAGTTGTTTGATAACCTCCCCTTTTAAACAACCCCGTGAGAGCCGAAAAATCCAGGTATTTATCAAGAATCTGGTAGGTTGTGGGTTATGGGCTGTGGGTGGCGCAAGCGGTTAAGACACTGTGCCTGTTAACCAGCTGGCTAGGATTCGAGACCCGGGTTGGCCCCACAAGGCAGGGTGAGCTCCTGTCCTTAGCCCAGCTCTGTGACACCAGCTGGATCCAATCGTATTGGCTCTGCCTTTCCATTGGACTAATTCAGTGGCGTGGAGAGGGAGGGATTTGCTGCTTGGGTAACAGCCTATCCTCCTTAACAATCCAACCCAGGCTTTCATGCTTCACATACAGTGTATGCAGCGCCGAGCACAATACCATAGTCTTTCAAGACTGACGGAGGCCTGCTGGTAGGTTGTGATCAGAGATGGGCTGGCCCCATCCCAAGATCTGGTACGCTGGAAGTGGGAGGGGCCAGCCGGGGTCAGGGGGCGTGGGCGGGGTGTGGGCGGGGCGGGCGAAGTCTGCGCATGCGCAGTGCCTGCCCTGGAGTGGGCGAGTCTGCTTCAAGGAAGGCACTACGCAAGCACCGACATCGACACTTGCATAGTGCCTGCCCTGGAGTGGACGAGCCTGCCTCTAGGCAGGCACTGCGTACCGGTCCGCCATGTTTTTGCATTTCCCTGTCGCTGGCGGTTCGCTAGCGGCAGGGAAACTGGAAGATCCGGTACAGGCGCGTAGGCCCATACCGGTAAGTGCCCACCACTGGTTGTGATGTTCAAATACATGTTTTAAGCAATGTATTTTGGACTTTTAAAAAAACAAATATGAAGCTTTGTGACCTCTCTCTCTCTCTCTCTCTCTCTCTCTCTCTCTCTCTCTCGATATAGATATAGATATAGATACAGGGATATATATATCTTATATATGAAAAATATGAGATATATATGTTATTCCGTTGCTGGGAATGAACCATTTCAGAATGCAGGTGGGAGTGTTGCCACTTTGAATATCCTCTTAAGGTAGAAAGGCAAGATATAAATCAAATCTATCTGTCTATCTATATAGAAAATTGAAAGGTCACTGACTGAATGATTAACTGACTCACTCACGGACAATTCAATGCCCAGCCAAAACCACCAGATCTAAAAGCATGAAATTTGGGGAGGATATTCCTTATGGGATGTGAGTACTCACTAAGAACCAATTTTTAGAATTTTAACCCCCCTAAGTGGTTGTAAAAGGGCGCAATGTCCCTATATTTTTGTCCCTATATTTAACATTGAAGACTGACTGATCAACATCCAGTCCCAACCCCTAGACCCAGAAGCATGAAATTATGGGAGTGATTCTTTCTATGATATTAGGATCAACTAAGAACCTATTTGGTTCCCAATGGGAATGGGGGGATGGTGCACAGAAGCAGATCGTGCACAGGAGGCAGAATGGTGTACAGGAGGGGGGCTGGTGCATGGGAGGGAGGTTGGTGCACAGGGTGGAGATGGTGCACAGGGTGGGGGTTTACTCCCACAACTTTGGGTAAATCTTCCTAGTATATCAATCAATAATGATTGACTAATTCCTATAAACACTGCATCTGAAAATTAGCACATCACAGAGATGCTACTGTTTCACAGAAAGGGAATTTTTAAAAGTGGGAAGGACTGTACCAGGTAAAGTTTCTGAATGTGCAGATTCATCCTCATAACTGAAGTCTCCAAGCTGTTTATTAAGCTGATGTTTAATGCAAGCCATTTTAAGTTGGTGCACTTCCACTAAGCATGAGAGAGATTCCCCATTCTATGCATCTACATATCAGCTTGAGTAATGTGTTGATAAAAATATGATGTGTTAACTGTGTTGCTTTGCAATTGGATCTAAGTTTTCAAGCGGTTCAATGACCACAAAGTAGATTCAACAACAATTTTTCCACTGATTTAATTTAACTAGCTTATAGCCCAATCCTATGCATGTCTACTCAAAAATAAGTCCCATTCTAATCAGTGGTGCCAAATCCCATTTTAATCAGTGATGCCAGCAACTGGAGGAGCAGTGGTGCCAAAATGGTTGAGTGCCACATCCCAAGTGACTCTGGCATCCCCTCAGGGGAAGGGGTACTGCACATGAATCATTCCCTCAGATGTTTTACATAGTTTGTTGTGGGCCAAGTGCATTGGTGGCAAGCGCACAGTGCTGCCTACTATTTATAGTGGTGACTCCAAAACTCCCAGAAGCACATGGCTTCAACAGCAGTGCTGCTGAATTGACAACAGCAGCACGCAAGTTTTAGCATTGTAAATTGATCATAGGATTGGGCCATACATTTTCCTACTGCATTCAATTAACTGTTACTCCTATGCACAGTGATGAAGAAGATGCTTACCTTTCATCAGTTCTGATCAAGATCACACTGTCAGTACCAATTCCTAAGGCAGCCGCTCCTTTCTTCACCGAAAAGTGACTCTGAAAAAGCACATGGATTATTTTTGCTATACTGAGAGCAACGTTGCATCTTCATGTACAAAAGAACTGGGACACGGTACCCAAAGGAACAATCTTCCAGAAATATCTCCTGATCCGTGTAAATATTGCACGTATGGTTTGTCTCCTGTGCAAGCCTTGGTGAAATGAATGGGATATTTCTAGTAGCCTGCTGATGACTAGAGTGCTAAAACTATTGTTGATTAGGTTTCTGATCAGCCATTGAAAATAATTTAATAATCTAACCATGGATAAACTACCCATGGATACTGCATGTGTGCTTTTTCAAAATGAATGGAAACCTCTCATTTTCTGAAATGATACACTGGATATCTACTGGCCTAATAGCTGAGCATTAAAGCAGCGCACTAGGCAGCCCTTAAATCACATCTTACATCTGCAGGGGAATTCACTAAGAGCACAATCCTAACCATATCTCTTCAAAAGTAAGCCCCATTGTGTTCAATAGGTCTTACTCCCAGGAACATGTCTTTAGAATTGCATCCTATAAGTACAATCCAATGCATGTCTGAGTTCCCTTGTGTTCTATGGGACTTACTTCCAGGAAAATATGTGTAGGATTGCAGTCTAAGCTTGCAATCCTAACCACACTTTCCTGGGTGTAAATACTATTGTACACAATGGGACTTACTTTTAAGTTGACATGCTTAGGATTGCACTGTAAGTGACCTTCAGGCAAAAAACCACTTAAAATCTCAGCTCACCCTCCACCTGCAGTGTGGGAATGATAATAACACTGATTGATCTTAATGCATGTTACAGAGATTACAACAAAACAGTGTACAGTATATGAAATACAGAAAGCTGTTTTATACTGAGTCAGGCCATTTGTCCATCTAATCCAGCACTGTTGGCGCTGATTCTCCAAGGTTTCTATCAGAAATGTGTCCTTTTCCTGTCTGGAGATGCAAACCTGGGATTATCTGCCTGCAAAGCAAATGCTCTTCCAATGAGCTACAGACTCTGCTACTGAAACACTTTGAACTGCTAAATAGTGTTGTTGTTGTTTAACACTATTGCATTGCTGCTATTCAGAGGCATACCTAGGCAAAATGGCACCCATAGCAAGGAATGAAATTTTGCCCCTATCTTAACACCTGAAACTCACCTTTTAGATAATGTTAGAAGTCAATAATATCAAACTGGGCATATGCGCCCATGACACGAGACACCTCATGCCGTATAAATGGTACAGCTCTGCTACTATTGATCTCATTGTGTGTGGCAATACATGGTTTAGTGGTAAAATCAGATGTTAACATCCAGAACCCCAAGGACCGAGTGGTCTATATTGAAAAAGGCAGACACTGGGCCAGCGTAGGCTCTTGAAGGACACTCAAACACAGTGTGTTGGATATTTTGTCAAGGAGCACCACAGTCACACTGAGAGGTAGATGCAAGACCCCACTTAAACAGTGAGCCCTGGTAGACACCATCCTGGGTCCAGATCCTGTTCAGAGTTGACCAATGCTGATGAGGTAGGTCAAAACCTGGCACCTTTTTGTAGGGTCCTCTATGTAGCTGCCTGTAACTGGGTGTTCAGCAGCCCATTTAGCTTTCCATTGCATGCTGATGTTACTAAAGTGGTTGGATAGCTGTTATGCAAGTGCCAGAGACGGCTTCCTGGATTTAAGCCTGCCAGTTGATAGATGGGGAAGATCAGCATGCACTGGAAGATGTGAGTTTCTCATAATTTTGTTGTACTCCTTCACCAAGGCATTCTGCCTTCAGTACTGCACACTGATCTCAACACAACATACAGGGAATCTACAAAGGTCACTACATAATCTAACAGATGCAGGGCTAAAAATTACACACCATGTGAAAGATAAAATTTCACATGGATCTCCAGATGTATTTTTTTGCCGAAAGATGTATTTCTTTAGCCAAAAGTAGCTAGAGGAAGACCCAATTTGGATTGGGACCCAGTTCAGGGTCAAAGAGGGTTTAAACACTTTCTTTTGATCCAAGTATCTGATGCAAACCACACCTCTGTGGCCATTCACTAAAGGAGGAATGCATGTAGGCATGAGTATTGTACCTGTATGTTTTCTCCTCTGTACTTAATGCCAATTCCAGGGTGCATGTATGTGTGGTGCACATGAATCTACACTTGTGTGTCCTGGGTAAATTGATAGAAGGCAAAGGATGAAACAGTCATTTGCTTGTGCAATAGTTAAAATCCAAATCAGGTTTTTTTTTTTTTCCAGGGATGCCTTTATGAAAATAAATTACATCAAGAGATCCAATCCTGTTATAATTAGATCATAATTGGACCATGTCATCATGTTGTGAATTTCCTGCATAACATGGACTGTAATTTGGTCATCACAAATCATACCTGACCAATCCAATTCATTTCAGAAAAAGGGAAGCATGGCACAAACTCCTTTGTATGACAAACTAGGCCTCTCCAAATGGGAAAATATATCGTATAAGGAAAAAATAGCTACTAAATATTCCCCAAAAGAACATTTTAAAAAATCTAGTTTAATTAGCAAAAGGTGTGATTAGCAGGATGGAGAGGGGAAAAAAGCATAAAACACCTACATGCTCTGATGTGAAGGCAACCAGTCTTGGAATAGCTGCCATCCCTTTCTCTTTTACTTCTGGAAACATCTTGAAACGTGCAATCAACATAGCATACATGTTAGATATGGCACCACCTGGAGTTCACAGTAATACACTGTTACTTCTTCTATTCAAAGTCACATTGCTTAAGTACAAGCAACAGCAGACATGCAAATTTCTTAAGATATGTGCATTTCTAGTTTAGAGGTCATCATTTAATTTAACAGTAAAGGAACTTCTGTTCTATTTTTTCCCTTGCCAAACTATTTCACCATGTAGTGGTGTAGTTAGAGAGGGGCAGAACATTCAGTCTTGGAGTTACAGCACTTTCCTATTTTTTGGCATTTTTACTGTACCTTTAAATAATTTCTACCCAGCGTTGCATATATACAACAGGGACTAAATGTGCACACTTGCAATAGCTTGCAGTAGTAAACAATGCAATATAGTATACACAAAATTATAATATTCCTAGAAGCAACTGATTGACCACTGTAGGAAGCAAGATACTGGACTGGATCAGACCATTACAGTGCAGTTAAAGCATGTCTACTCAGATGTAAACTCTGAGTAGTTTGGGATGTACTCAGTGGTAGGATTTAAATAAATTAACGACAGATTCTATGTCCATAGAATAACAGGTTCTATGTCCCATTAGTAACCGGTTCTCAGAAACTTTGCTCATTAGCAAAGAATTCTATGGAACCTGTGAGAACCCTCTGAAGCCCACCATTGGATGTACTGCATAGGATTGCTGAAGTAGCCCCAAAGAATGAATAAACTTATTTACATCTGACACATCAATTTCTATCTCCATTCATCAAGGACACAAAAATTATTATCTCATTTAAAAACAAAAAAATCTGTAAAGGCTTTTTTATATAGTTCATGGAATTGATGGAAGCAAAGTCAAAGCACAGGGCAATGTCTATTCTGATTATCTTCCTGATTTCCGTTGACTATTTATGAACGAAGACAATTTATGAACTTATAAAGAAGTACTCAGCAAGGACAAGTATCAAAATCCTTAAGAATCACATCCCTTAATATAAAGAATATACAATGTTTTTAGGATGCTAAAAGATGCTAAATATTATGGGCAAGTGCCCTGTGGTATATGCCTTCTGCTTTTCTCCCTCAAATGAAAGTGCATCATAACTTTTAAACACATCATGTCTTTAAAAAATCAAGAAAAATGGCACACCTGGTGAAAATATCCCATCGCCGGCACCTCCTGGCCAGCCAATGATTTCTCTCATCTTTCTTAGTGTGACATATTCCAAAAGTACAAACACGGGTGCAATTTCATAGGTGAACCTGAAACATAGGAATGATCACCATTTACATCTGCCCACCTCTGGTCTTGGAGGCAAGCAGGCCATTAGGAGGGCCCTGTCATGCTTTTGTTCTAGGCTGAAGGTGACATCATCTCATCCTAATCTATTTTATAGGGCTGTTGTGAAGGGCAATGGTATCACTAAGGTTTGTGTTGCCCAGCATGAGAGGACAGCGCATCACCCTTTCGATAGGCACCATAATAGATCATTGCCTCCTGCTGGATTTTTATCTATAACTTTTGATAAAATTGAGATATTTCAAAATGATTTCTTTAATTCCATTCTTCATGGAGTTACACATTGATTGATGTATTATTATATGGTACAATGAAATGATGCATCACACTGATATGATGTACACAGTGATGTGATGATTACAAATTGTGTGACATATCACACATTGATATGATGTATAATACATGATGGTATTATATGAAAATACCAATGTTTTGAAAATTTTGACCAATAGTGGTGTCACCTCCATGTGTGTCACCTAGTGTAGCCTACACCCCTCTAGCAATGCCACTGGAAGGAAGAAATAACCATAATCCACATTCACACAGCACTTCTTAAGTGTGTAAAGACTTTTGCGTGTCTTTTCAGGACATTGTCCTCCCAATGATCTTGTTAGGTAAGTAAGGCTGCAATCCTAATCCCCAGTTAGGCTGGCTTAAACCCAAGAACAAGTCCTGGGCTGGCATGGAAGTGTCACAGAAGTGCCATAAGACACTTATGCATCACTCCTGGGGAAGGATTAGGCCAGTGCACAGGCATGCACTTGACTACCTACATCACTGGGAACAGGAAGACTAATAAATTGTGCCAGCCTAGGTTAGGATTGCACCCTAAGTATTATTGTCCTCATAATGGGCTAGGGTGAGAAGCTTGCCACTTACGGAGTTCATGGCACAGGCAAGATTCGAACTGGGAAAGTCCGGATTCACAGCTCAGTCTTTTAGCCAGAATGCTATATACCGGCTTTTGCATACTATGTACAGCAACCTAAACCTTTTGGAGGAAGGACAGAGTGGGGAGAAATGTGAATAAATAAGTAAATGAATCTCTATGGTTCAATTCTGTACACACATTTCTGGAAGTGTCCCATTTAATTTAGGCTACAATCCAGAGTAACTACGATACCTTTTACACCGGTGTAGTTATGGTGCCACCTATTGGAAACCTATGGGAAATGCATAGAGCAATCCAGAGTAAGTGCCTCTTACATCTTCCCGTATTTACTCTGGATTGTAGGATTAATTTGATTTCTGAGTAGATGTGTATAGGAATTTACTGTAATGAGACCCAATAAAGGAAGTATACTTCTAGCACAAGCTGATATATGCCTATTGAGCACTACGTTCTGTTGGGTTGAATGGGATTTACTCTCCATTAGGAGTGTACAGGATTGCAGCCCTAGCATATTTAGTACTACATTTGTAAATGCTTCTGCCTGGTCCATCTTAAGGGGAAATGGTTCCTGTGACCACCCCCACTGGCACCCTCCTCCAGCTGCTGCCACCTTTGCATGGCGAGGCAGGGAGAGTGTGTGTGACCCTACCTCTTCCATTTAACCAAAGGAAAAAACATCTTTGCCCACCTATCATTTTTAAGAAGCAGGGATGAAGAGAGAGAGCCACCAGCGGTCTTCTTAATCTGACCATCTGGTGCCATCTCTTCCTCACTCACAGAAGAGGCAATGGTGGCTGGAGGACTAAGATGGTAATGAGTTTGTCATTATTGTTGCTGCTGCCACTGTCTGTCCCAATTTGTCATTATTGTTGTTGCTGCCACTGTCTGTCATTCCCTGCTTTTGGGAAATGCGAAAGGATGATGGTGATGGTGATGGTGGTGGTGGTGATTCTGCTAAATTTTCCTTGTTCTTCCTGCTCTGACACTCTCTTTCAAGTGGCAGAGCCTGGATGAACAAGTAATGGGGGAAATGGGGACCACATATATGGAGGGGGCCAATGGATCTATGGTGATGATCATCCACTATCTGAGATAGCTCATTCATCACTGAATCAGTCCTTTAGTCTACCTTCATTTTTTCTCTATAATCTACATCAGTGATTTTCACCCAGTGTGCCGGGGCACATTGGTGTGCTATGAGTAGTCCACAGGTTGGAGGTTAGGAAAATTTATTTATTAATTAAATAATATCATTTAGCAACAGGGCCATTAAGGAATGTGAACCCTCCACCAGCAGCATAGTGTGCCTTGTCAATTGTCAAAGGACTGTTGGTGTGCTTTGACAATTTTAGTGCCTTGTCAGTGTGCCATGAGATGGAAAAGATTGAAAATCATTGATCTACATCTTTATACATGTAAACCATAGTTCTCTTGGACTTTTAGGAAAATCTTGCCCAATTGCCAGCTTGTTAATTGTTAATTGTAGACACAATGGTTAGACTAACATGCTAAAAGACTGCCTGGACTCAGGACTGTATTAACTATGATTAATATGATCCCACTATTGAGAGCAGCAACAAAAGGTACATGCAGTACTTACATGTTAGTATTGGCTGTAGACGTTAGCCAATCTGCAGCTAATCCAACCATATCCAATCCAGTTGACAGCTGGTTAAAATACCTGGGATGTCCTATACAATAATTAGAACACTGATTATATTATCTGTGTTGCCTTAAGAATCCACATGATTTAAAAGAGAGTGGTTTGTTTAGTTAAAGGGAAACATAGTTTGCACATAAAAGGAAACATAGTTTCAAACAGAAGTTTTAGTTATAAGTTACATTGAATAGTGCAAACTACAAGAGTACTGTACAGTGGCGCCTCACGTAAAGAACGCCTCACATAAAGTATGTTTCACGTAACAAAAATTTCTCCAGGATTCTGCTTCATGTAACAAACTGTGCTTCACGTAAAGAAAACATTCGTTGGCAGTTGGGGCAGACGCGCTGGCCTGCAGCCTGTTTAAAAAGCGCCAGGGCTGCCTAGCACACCTGCCCATAGTGAAAGCAACACTTCCATGCTTTTCCTCCTGTGGCCGGGTGTCCGCTGGGCAGAGGGAGAGAAGAGCAGTGGAGAAGAGGGAAACAGCTCAGGGCTAGCCAGAAGGGAGGAAGGGAGAGAGAGGCTCAGGATGGAGAGAAGGAGAAAATGGGGAAACACTTTGAAGGTGTCTTGGATTGCAGCCTCCTAACCATGTCTACCCAGAAGTAAGCCCCATTGTGTTAAATGGGTCTTACTCCCAGGAAAGTGTCTTTAGGACTGCAGCCTAAGTAGACTTCATAAGATCATGCACATTGAATGCATGTTTTGAATTCAATCCCAGTGTTCTGTCATCATTTCTACATCCAGTTAATATTTTTATATGAATATTTTTGGGGTTGTGGAACCAATCGTCTGAGTTTCCATTATTTTCTATGGGAAAATCCGCTTCACGTAAAGAACCTTTCATGTAACAAACATGCCTCCAGA
The DNA here is from genome assembly GCA_030015325.1 of Cryptoblepharus egeriae. Taxonomy (NCBI): domain Eukaryota; kingdom Metazoa; phylum Chordata; class Lepidosauria; order Squamata; family Scincidae; genus Cryptoblepharus; species Cryptoblepharus egeriae. The sequence continues at coordinate 17,008,345 of JAREYC010000004.1, forward strand.
ACGAATTAAATTTGTCACGTGAGGCATCACTGTATCTGTATACAACCATGGATGATAACTGATGTGTACACAAATTAGGTACAGCAGTAAAACACTCTATTTGTGAGAGGTCCAGTCATCCAAATGACTTTAAAATGAACACATTTATTGGTATGTAAACACAAATATGGGCATGTAAAAATTAATTGGTGAATAATCTTAAAGATAACAGCATATTAAAATACAAACTCATGGTGGAATCACATTTAGAAGCCACATTTCTAAGCCAACATTACAGCATTGTACATACACATAGGCCATTAAGCTAAGTTTAAGCTAAATGTAACTCGTACAAGTTCTTTGGAGAGGAAGCAGAACCTATGATAACTTAGTATGAAAATATGAAAGTACAGTCTCCGGAGATGATGTTGTCTGTTACCTGGGAACTGCCCTTAGTCTTCCTGACACTGGTTTCACTGTCTGATTGCTCAGCAAGTGTTTCTCTTTTTCTTCAAGGGATTTACTTAAAGAGATTTGCACGTAAATTTTGACTATGCAATCCTTTGTATGTCTGTGCTGCAGTTGAGCTATTGCTCCGTAGCTAAAGGAAAGTGGGACAGGCACTGCTATGAATCCAGCACTGCCTATGTTCTTGTTTTTGACCACCATAAAATCCAGCATTTACATTTGTGAAAAAATGATTACAAATACATGGTGCTCTACTCCCTTCCAATCTATAGAAAGGTAGTCCTGCTCAATCCCATTGATTCACTGACATGAAAACGTAAGGTCAGGGTGACCATACAGAATGGAAGACAGAATGCCTGTACCTTTAACCATGGTATATAGGAAGGAATTTAGGTAGGTTTAGCTAGTCATAGAAGATAAAAGAGCTAAACCTGCCTCAATTCCCTCTTCTATGCCTTGGTTAAAGGTACAGACACATTCTATATGGTCACCCTATAGCTGCAGTCTAAGGTAGCTGTAGTAGCAGAGCGGGGGCTGAAAATGCTGTGATGTAATTCTGCAAAATCCTTAACTGCTAAGGCTTAGCATAATGTCTAATCTAGACCAAAATGTCTAGATCAAAATGTCTAATCTTGATCTCTATAAGCCGTTTTCTTTCTAATCCCAGCTAAGAAAAACTGAAGCAATAACAAAGCATTTGCTCTGATTGCCTTTCCTCGTTCTTTTGAAAATAAATGCAATGGTGCCTTCAAGCGACACCCTCCGAAGACTGCTTGGCTCACGTGCCACCCATTGTCAATGGATGCTATATTTCAGAGGCAGAAACAGGCGCACCAGCTGAGGAGTGCGCCAGAGCTTATAATAAACCCAGTGATGAATAGCCAATGATGATAAGAGACAGGGCAAAAAATGAGGAAATGCAACTTCGTCTGCCTCGCGCATGAGTGAAGGGGCTGAAGATAGTACGGAGATTGCCTAGATAGCAGAAAGACATATCATCCCTCCCTTGTCAGGCCACACATTTATAAATAGCCAGATGCCTTGGTAATTGTGATTCCAAATATCCTTGATTAAAGTTAGTACTATTGCTGGGTTGAAAAATGGGAAGATATTGAGTAGTAGGATCTGAAATTATTCTCAGTCTATATGGCCGCGATCATGGGCTTTTAGGATTTTTCCTTTACATCGTTTTTTTTTTACTCCATAAACGCTCTGAAGTTGTTCAAATTTGAAAAATGAAAATAAAAACTCTTTCCTAGTTTCATTTTAAATAAAGCATTCCTTTGGTGTCAGAACCAGCAAGACAAAGATTTAAAGAGCATTTGGTTACAGTGGCAGGCTGAATGCTCCTGGAAAATATAGAACATTGCTGCCTATATGCTGAACCATGAGATACCATTATCAAGAACAAGCTTATAAAAAAGGGAAATTAAAATAATTAGAGACATTTCTAGTGGCCAGATTATCAGTCTCACACACACATGGTGCAAGTATTTGTTCATCTGTCATTCATCCCACAATATGCAAATAGTCAGCAATTGGGCTGTGTGGGTGGAATGTCTAAAATCCATTAGCCTCCTGCCTCTGGTACTTCGGTCTAAATATGACATCTGCACCAAACAGAGGTTCCTAAGAGCAGGAGGAAAGGCATGATGAGTCCAATTCTATGCAATCACTATCCTGTCCCACTCCAGTTCTGCTACCTGACATTCCGTAGTATGCAGGATATGGAACATATTGAGATGAGACTGAGATGATCTGGCATTGAGCTAGCACTACCTGTTCCTATCTTAACCTTGGAGCATTTTCCCTGCAATCCAATCCATACTTACTGGGAGTAAGGTCCATTGACTATAACAGGATTTACACCTGTGTAGACATGCAAAGGATGGACTCATCCTCACCTGGAAAAAGGTGAGAATGACCTTGTTTGTAGGCTTAAGGATGATGATGATTTATTTATTTATTTTATGATGAACTAAGGCTGCAGTCCTAAAGACACTTTCCTGCGAGTAAGATTCATTAAACACAATGGGGAGAGTAAGGATTGTGCTATAAGTCTGTCTTTTAACCAGATCAAACCAAAGCTTGTAGCCCTTGTAAGAACTATGGACTTTAGGAGGAGGAGAACTCCCTCCAATGTCCCAGACCCCATCAAACTCCTAAAAGGCCTCCTAAAGGGCCTCCTAAAGAGCTTGAGGATGATGATAAACTATGGCTGCAATCCTAACTATACCTTCCTGGGAGTAAGTATTATTGAACCCAATACCACTTATTTCTGAGTAGAAATGCTTAAAATGTCTTTTAACCAGCAAAACCAAAGCTTGTAGCTCTAGTAAAAACTAGGAGTTCTCTAGCAGATCTCCCTCCAATGTCCCAGACTCTATCTGTGACCCTTTACACTCCTAAGGGGCCTAACCACCATAAGCTCTCCTAGAATAGGCAACAAATCCATCCACCCATCTTTGTTCAGGATTACATTCCATAATGGCTTCGCATGAGACACTATGAGCACAATCCTAACCATGTCTACTCAGATGTAAGCCCCATTGTGTCCAATGGGTCTTACTCCCAGGAAAGTGGCTTTAGGATTGCAGCCTTGGGCTACAATCCTATAATCTAAACTTACCTGGAAGTAAACTCTAATGATTATAATGGGACTTATTTCCAAGTAGACCCGATAGGATTGGGCTCTCTGAGGCCAGCATTCCTTTCCCCCCTGTCAAGTAATTCCTTCTCTTTAAGCTGCTTGATTTGTTCCCAGTTGAGAGTCGACCACCAAGGATGAGCCACATCACAAGTTAATTACTGTATCATATCCCCCAAAGACTCCACTACCACTATTTAGACAGGGAAATGTTCCTTATGCAGCCTGGTTTTATCCAATCATGGAACAACAAAGAACAAAACGAAACACCGCATCTGAGTCCACCACCAATCACTATCAAATAGATAGGCTGTAGTTCAGAAACTGTTCTTTCAGAGTTTGACTCAGTCTCAGTCTGTTCTTCTACTCCTAAGTCATTAGGCAACAGCTCCTCCTGAACAGAGGAAAGATGATCCATTCCAGGCTCCTCCTGTTCCTTCTGTACAGACGAAGGATGGTGCATTGCAGACTGGTCTAGAGCTGGGAAGGATTGCATGACAAAAGATCCTAGATTATCCCAGCCTGTAGTGTTCTCGAAGAACTTGGCACTTGCACTTGTAGTGTTTTCTCTAGAATGCAAATATCCAAAACGATAAGCCTTATGATTGGATTGGTATCCCAGAAAATATCCTCATACATTTTTCTGATTTTATGTTGCCCTTTTCTTCTCAAATCCTTAGGAATGTAAACATATACAGGCACTCCAAAGGTATGCAGATAATCCAGAGAAGAGGTTCTTCCATGCCATTGTTTTGAAGGTATCTGTCCAGTCACAGAACTCCAAATCTGGTTCAAGTTGTGCGAGGCACACATGAACACTTCTCCCCAGTAAGGCTTTGGAAGTCCACTGTCTCTTAGCATGCAAAAATCCATGTTCTTAAGAGTCTGCCCATGCCTTTCACAATGGTCATTATACTGAGGGCGGTAAGTTGCTGTCTTGCAATGCTCAATGCCACTGCCAATAAGTAACTCTTCAAATTTTCTGTTTACAAACTCATGGCCTTGATCTATCACAATACACTTCAGCTGTCTTCCATGCTTTCTTTGTACAAATTTGAGCCAGTTCTGAACTGCTTGGTATGTATCAGCCTTTGTTTTCAGTAAATAACACAATCCATAATGCGAGTAATGGTCTTCTATTGAAAGCACAAAAAAAGCTCCTCCTAAACTGGCAGAGAATGGGCCAATGAGATCCATAGAAACAAAATCTAATATTGCATCAGTATGATATTTGCCAGGCTTTCTAGTGGGAGCGGCTTTCAACTTCATTTCCTTACAGGCTTCACAGTCCATATATAGAGAACAAGGCTTTAATTTAATTCCTTCAGATTGCTTCACAGTTTTCTTCAGAGCTTGAAAACATGGATGCCATAGATGATGATGCAGTAGATGGATACAATTGTCATGGGGTGGTTTGTTTGTGAATACACTTCCGACATATCTGCCAGGCCCCAGCAGGTATAAATCTCCCTGCAATTCAGCAACAGCTGATTTTCTATCAGTGCCTTTAACCCTGCATTCAGAGGCAGTAAATGTGCAGCTATAACCCTCCTTCATTAAAGCAGTCACTGACAGGAGGGTATATTTCAGGTTTGGTATACAAACCATTTCAAAGCTTTTATTCAATTCAGGCAGGAATACAGATCCTTTTCCAGTGATGGCTGCTGAAATGCCATCAGCCAGCGTAACACACTGATTCTGAACAGGTTTAAATTGCTTCTTGCTTTTGCATATGTTTGCAGTTGCACCACTGTCCACCACATAACAATGATCACAGCTTCTAGATGTTAAATTAGTCACTCCTGGATTTTCAGGGGTCTGGGTTTTCTTTCCTTTCCTGGAGTGACAGTCCCTTAATAAATGTTTAGGACTCCCACACTGAAAACACCTTTTAACAGTCTAGGTCTTCCCTGTCTCAGCTGATTCAGCAGCACATTCCACAGCTGCTTTCTCCCTGATTGGCTTTGATGATGAATGAAGCTTGGGTTAGCGAAGCAGCACAGTGTCCCTCCTCCTCTTATCTTTGTCCAAAAGCTGGCTCAAAAGTGAGGGTCAGCTCAGGTTGAGGTAGCACCTCCAGATGTACCACAAACTGGTCATAGCTTTTGTCCAAAGAGTACAGTATGATGTACACTTGTTGGAGTTTGGAAAATATTAGCCCCTCTTCCTGGAGCTCTTGCAGATTCCAGGTGAGCTAACAAATCTCAACCTGGCTGGAGGTGTGCACTTAGTAACTTCTGCATGAGGTGAATCTGCACACCAACACTGTCCCTCACATGGACTGCTCTCAGAGCATTCCAATATTCCTTTGCTGAGTCTATCATAGAATCATAGAATCCTAGAGTTGAAAGTAGGTCATCTAGTCCAACCCCCTGCCTGCAGCAGGAAATCCTCCTATATCATCCCCAACAGGTGCTCGTCAAGCCTCTGCTTGAAAACCCCCAGTGAGGGAGAGTCCACCACCTCCCTTGGCAATCTGCCCCGCCCTCACTGTCAGGAATTTTTCCCGGATATCCAACCGGAAGCTCCTTTGTTGCAGTTTGTACCCATTGGTTCTAGTTCTGCTTTCAGAAGCAGCTATGAACAAATGAGCCCCTTCCTCCTTATGACAGCCTTTCAGGTTTCTGAAGAGGGCAATCATGTCTCCCCTCAGCCTCCTTTTCTCTAGGCTGAACATCCCAAGTTCCCCCAACCTTTCCTTGTAAGACTTCCCTTCCATCCCACTGATCATTCTTGTTGCTCTCCTCTGGACTTGCTCCAGTTTGGCTGCATCTTTCCTCAAGTGAGGTGCCCAGAACTGAACACAGTACTCAAGGTGAAGTCTTACCAATGCAGAGTAAAGAGGAACTAGAACTTCTCGTGACTTGGAAGCTACAGTCCTCTTAATGTAGCCTTAAATGGTGTTTGCCTTCTTTGCAGACACATCACACTGCTGACTCATGTTCGGCTTGTGATCCACGGCTACTCCAAGGTCCCGCTCAAATGTTGTGCTGCCAAGCCAAGTATCCCTCGTTTTATACCTGTGTTTTTGGTTTTTATTGCCCAAGTGCAGAACCTTGCACTTCTGTCTGTTGAAGTTCATTCTATTTGTTACAGCCCAGTATTCCAGTTTATCCAGATCCTCCTGGAGGTTTCTCCTGTCTTCTGTTGTGTTTGCTACTCCTCCCAGTTTGGTGTCATCCGCCTATTCCATCTATGTGGACCAACTGCTGGTCTTGTAGAGTTAGCCCAGTTAAACACATAACCTTGTATTCAATGACCACAGCATCTTCATCAAGGTTTTCCAAATCAGGTGGATCAGCAACCACAGAGACTGATGCTTCAAGAGCATGTGGACCTTTTCCAACCAGGTTGCATAGTTCTGGCCATTCAACAGGTGATCATGTACCCAGTGACAGAAATAGTTCTTAAGTCCATAACTGTGTGTTTACACTGGCTTGGAAGTCAATTTCAAAGAGGTTTAATTGGAAATAACAATGTTTCTCATAGCAGTGCCTTTCTTTCTGGGTGACCATAGGTCATCACCAACAAAAGAGGACAGGGGTCCCCAAAATTTAGGACATCCAAGAAAAATGTAGGACATCCAAGAAAAATATAGGACATGACAATTTATCAATATATATCAAACATCTATATATGTATAAAAATGAAGTCACTGACTGACTCACTGACTCACTCATCAACGCCCAGCCAAAACCACTGGATCTGGAAGCATGAAATTTGGGGTGGGTTTTCCTTCCATGATGGAGGCACCCACTAAAAACTGGTTTTTGGAAATTCCAACTGGAAGGGGGTGAAATGGGGTGCAACACATTTTCCATTGGAAAATTTTCCATTCTCTACTTTCCATTAAAGAATCCCTAACTTAGGGATGCTCTGCCCCAGTCCTTGGATCAAGAAGCATGAAATTTTGGGAGGGTTTCCCTTCTGTGATATCAACACCCACTAAGAACTGATGTTGATAAATTTAACCTTTAAGAGGCTGAAAAGGGGTGCAACGTGTTTTTGTCCTATACTTAACATGGAAGACTGACCAACATCCAGCCAATTTGGTGCTCAGTGCCTGGTGCACTGGGGAGGATGTTGTTCAGAGGGAGGGATTGCACAGGATGCTGCACATGGGGGGTGATGTGCATGGAGGGATGATGCACATAAGGATGTTGAGCATGGGGGATGTGGAGCAATGGGGGTTGATGCACATGGGGGATGATATGCATGGGGTGATGCACACTGGGGGGATGGCATATGGGGGAATTTAATTCCTGCAACGTTGGTACGTTTTTGCTAGTTTAATATATGAGTGTTTTTAGCTTTTATATTGCTTTCATGTGGTTACCATAATTTAAACTCTATGAGCACAATTCTAAGCATATCTTCTCAAAAGTATGCCTCATTCTGTTCAGTGGGTCTTACTCCCAGGAAAGTGTCTTTTGGACTGCATATAAGATATGTTTCTTATTAAATATAAGTTATTACAAAATGAGATATGTTCCTAATTATTAAATTTAAAAGTATTAAATATAATTTATGAATTACAAGAAGGCTACATGCTCCTTTTCATCAAAAGAAAAGGAGGACAATAAAGTTTTTTTTGTCCTGAACACAAGGCTAAAATCCAGGACATGTCCTGGAAAAAGGGGATACATGGTCAGGGTGACCATATAGAGTGGATGACAGAGTGCCTGAACCTTTAACCATGGTACAGAAGAGGGAATAGAAGCAGGTGCTACTTTTTAAACTGTTCTCTGCTGAACTAAACCTTCCTAAATTCCCTTTGTTGTGCAATGATTAAAGGTACAGGCACTCTGTCCTACATTCTGTATGGTCACCCTGGACATATAATCGCTTTTTTCCATCCAAATATTTTGCTTTAACTGATGTGGGTTTGAAATTACAAATTAATCCACCAACATTGCTGTCTTGAGCCGATGGATCCCCTGAGAGTAAAAAATAAAATAAAATACGAGTTATTTTATCTATAAAAAATGAAATTGACTTTCAGGGGTGTCCTCATCGAGGTGCTGTTTAGGGTTTCAAAACTGAAAAAAAGATAAAGGAATGATTCTGAAATACAGAAACAGGCTCAGTATTTTTGGTGACGGAAGACGACAGTTCGTTAGGTGCACTCAAGAAAAAGTAGATAAATGAGTATTGGGATGAGTGCGATGTTCGTGTAGACTAGACCCCCATAGGGATCATTGATGGGGGATTTGTGTTCATCTAGGCAGAATCTCCTTGCTCTCCTTCAGGGATTCTGTTTTGCTGCCCCCACCTGAAATTGGGAGGGGAAGAGGAAGAGGAGACACTCTGTGGTTTTCAGCCAACTCCATTTTCACCTTGCACAACTCCTTGCACAACCTGGAGCTTTGCACTCCTCCAGCTACGCCACTGGCTATGGGGGTTCAGGATGCTTTGAACATGCCTGCGCAGATCTGCTGGTTGTGGGTGAAATAGCAATACCTACAGGGACGAATACAGAAAAACTACAAGAATGCCATGCTCCCTATAGCCCTGTGTGAAAAGAACATCTCTGCTACCAGTGGGGGGGGGGGGCGGGGGGGTGAGAAACCCATCGGAAACATGCTCTGCAAGGGTCCCGATTCACAATTCACATCGAACCTCCATATTCAGAAGCAGCTGGGTTGATGTAGCTGGGTTGATGAGAGAAATGACGCTCTCTCTCTCTCTCTCTCTGACATACATACATACGCGCACACACACACACACACACACACATACACAAAAAGAGAGAGAGAATCTATAGAGAGAATATCTCTATCCATATATCTTTAGATATTCTCTGTGTGTGAGAGAGGTTATAGAGAGAGTATTCTCTTTATAGATTCTCTCTCTCTCTCTCTCTCTCTCACACACACACACACACAGAGAGAGAGAGAGAGAGAGAGAGAGAGAGAGAGAAAGAGAGAGAGAATCTACAGAGAGAATATCCCTATCTATAGATATCTTCTCTAGCTGTGAGAATAGAGATTCTCTTTATAGATACTATGGCTACAATCCTAAAGACACTTACCAGGGAGTAAGACCCATTGAACTCAATGGGGCTTACTTTTGAGTAGACATGGTGAGGATTGTGCTCTCTCACATGCACAATCTCTATAGATAGAGTTATATCTTTATACTTTAGTCAATTGTGATATATAGATCTCTGTGTGTGTCACAACTGAATAAAGTAAACATTAGATAAAGAGAATAGCTCTATCTATAGATGTCTATATACATAGAATATCTAGAGATAGAATTTCTGTGGGTGTCTCTCTCTCTGTCTCTCTCACTCTCTCTCTCACACACACACACACACAAACAGAGAGAGAGAGAGAGAGAGAGAGAGAGAGAGAGAGAGAGAGATATCACAATTGAATAAAGTATGACATTCTATGCGTATTAACTTGGGGTGTAAGTTCCACTGACACCAATGGGACTTCTCAGTCAGTCCATATGCCTGGGCCGGACAGGGCAGTAAAGGTTCCAGCCATACCTCCCTGAAATCAAAGGCATATTTTAAAAGGCACTGGTTTGGATGGCTACAAAATTGAATGCAAAACGAGATATTTATAAGCTATTCCGATGGCCGGTGATGGATCGCTGGCCCGGTCGTCCATCAGGGTGTCCATCATCCGACCCATCGTGGCCCCTCCTTTTGGACCCCCATCTACTTGACCAGGATTCCTAGTCTATGAAGCCATCCAGGGCGGGGAGGCTTTATATATAGGAGAGAGGGTTTTCTGCCAACTCCATCCTCACAACCATGACAAATTCAACATCAAACCAACTTTCCCAGTACAGCACCAGTAAAAAATGTGGTCCCGGTTCTGTGGATCTTCACTCGGAAATGTCCCACAAAGCCCAGTTCTTTCACGTCAGTAGGTCAGGGTGACCATATAGAGTGAAAGAAAGAGTGCCTGTACCTTTACAGCATTGTATAGAAGAGGGAATTTTGGCAAGTGTTGCTTATTAAACATTCCTATGTTGAGTCTCAATTCCCTCTTCTGTGCAACAGTTAACGGTAGAGGCACTTTGTCCTCCATTCTATATGGTCACCCTGCAGTTAAATTATGCACATTGCAGCTTTGCAGAGCCATATACATTGTGTGCAATGGGACTTACTTCCAGGTAGGTTTGTGTTGGTCGGATCGAGACCTTCACCTGCTCTTGAATGGCTACAAAGCCATTTGGGTAAATAAGGTGGCAGTCCTATCCACACTTTCCTGGGAGGAAGCTCATTTGACTTTAATGAAAGTTACTTCTGAGTAGACAGGCTCAAGATTAGGCTCCGTATGCGATCTCCCCTTTTTGATAAATGGATCATTCATTACTCTTAGAGCACAATCCTAACCATGTCTACTCAAAAGTAAGCCCCATTTTGTTAAATGGGTCTTACTCCTAGGAAAGTGCGTTTAGGATTGTAACCCAAATTTATTTTCCCCCTCCCTGGATCCTTTTCTATGTAGCAACCACAATACGACAGGGGTGATTGTATAATGCTTTAAATTCCTGAAACATGCTACATCCGTATGATGAAAAGGGTGTAGCCTAAAAACGTATATATTCCGTTTAAAACATCCAGAGCCCAAATATCCTACTTTCGATTCAAGATTTATTGTCGAGACCACGAATCAAAACTAGTTCCTTGAATTTAATATTTGATTATGTGCTTGACTATTTGATTATGATTATTTACCACCACAAATAATAAAGGATACAATCCTTTATTTGCAAGTTTTTATTTGCAATCTTTTATTTGCAAGTTTCCTGGGAGTAAGACCCATTGAACACAATGGGGCTTACTTTTGAGTAGTCATAGGATTGTGCTCCACATCTGTTCAGTCAAGATAACTGGAAATAATTTCCGCTCCATAAAGATCAGCCTTATTTTCTCACTTTCAGACCAGTAATAAATACTTCAGATATCCACACAATAAAATATTGTAAATTATTTGCTATTATTATTTATTAATTACTTTTTACTATTTATTATTTATTATACTACTATTATTTATTAACTATTTTAACCAGAACCTAGAGAACAAACTAAGGAGATTTCCAACGCAATCCTATCCCTGTCTACTCAGATGTAAGCTTCAGTATAGTCAATGGGGCTTACTCCCAAGTAAGGGATGTTAGGATTACAGTGTCAATCTGAGATGGAAGACTCATATCCGAATATGAGTCTGAATATGGTTCATATTATTTATTACCTGTTTTTATGGCATATTTTAGCGCTGTCCTGCAGTTCAACAGAATTTCTTCCAAGGTTTGGGGTTGATCTGCCAGTTCCCAATTATATTCCTGAAGAAGCTCGTTTGGATAATGGAAATCAATAACTTTGGTGGATCTATCGAAATTTGTCACCAGATACTGGAGCAAAATATCCATCACATCCTGGAGGAAGGACAAAGTGGCTATTTCTCCATCAGAGGCCGGCAGAAGATCTGAAAAGGTTGGAAAGGAATATGAAATATCACACTGATTTCAAATTCGGCTACTACCTATTCGTAATTTGATTCTTCCAATTTTAACTGTGCTTCATTCATTCAGCAACAAAAACCAATGAACGAAAACAGCATTGTTTTTATAAACATATTTCCCAAAATAATAAAATAAATGTTATCTCTTTGTTATCAAGCAGCACGCCTTGCTTAGGAATTAATTTATTCGGAATTAATTCCGTACTTGGGGATTTAATTTTTTTTAAAGAATGTGGATTTAAAAAAAAAAATAAATTGCTTCACAGTAATGAAAAGCATTAATGTATACTGTTCGTGTGAAACGAAGTTTCCACTTCCCTACCTCGAATTTAGTCTTAGTTCTGACATGAATATCATTAATCCTAAAAAAAGTCCTATTCTATAAACGGATTTAGGGCGCTGTCCATCCAAATGGTTCTGAAACTAGCCTAATTTTGGCAAAGGACCCAAACAGCTTTGCTCTTCCACCCCCTCCCTTTCAGTAATTGACAGTGTCTAGCCAGGCTGGGTGATTTCGAGGAAGGAAGGCCATTTATCGCTTATATATAAGAGCTGTGTATATAGATTGCCATTCAGCGTACAGTATTTTGGAGGGATTTATTGAAACGGAAAGATTCATAGCCCATAAACGGGTTTCTTGGCAAGGACTGCTCGATTTAATAGCCTCGTTCCAGTTCCTAGATTTCATTCATTCATTCATTCATTCATTCATTCATTCATTCATTCATTCATTCATTCATTCTCTCTTTTTCACACACACACACACACACACACACACACACAGAGAGAGAGAGAGAGAGAGAGAGAGAGAGAGAGAGAGAAATACACCTCCCACTTTTCTCTTCCATTCCTTGGATAAATGTACATGTGGCAGGATATGGGATAAATGGTATTCTGTGCCAAATATATATGTACTAAATGGTGATATATGCTATTACATAGCATATATACATGCTATATAAACACTGTATATAGACATATGTGTTTGTACAGATACCAAATGGCAATGGTATAATAGCAAACATACATATTTAGCCATACGTGTTTGTACAGACACCAAATGGCAATGGTATAATAGCAAACATACATACTTAGCCGTATCCGTTTGTACAGATACCAAATGGTAATGTAGATTGTATACAATGGTAATGTAGATTGTATACATATAGGCATGGGTGTTTGTACATTTACCAAATGATAATTTATAATAGCATACATACATATTTAGGCATACGTATATGAACAAACACGAAATGGTAATTTAGATGATAATTACATATATAGGCATGTGTGTTTGTACAGAAACCAAATGATAATGTGTAATAGCATACAGACATATTTAGGCATATGAACAAATGCCAAATGGTAATATAATAGCATATAGACATATGCGTTTGTACAGATACCAAATGGTAATAATATATAATAGCATATAAACCTATATATCTATTTATCTGTCTACAGTATCTATATACCGCTTTTCAACTTACAAGTTCACAAAGCGGTTTACAAAGAAAATGAAAAAAAATTAATGGCTAATAGGCATATGTGTTTGTACAGATACCAAATGGTAATGTATAGCATATCTCCATATATAGGATTGTACATATGCATTGCCCAGCCTGTTTTGAAAGAAAGAAGATACAGTGTTTGTCTCCTGCCCGACCAGCTCTCCCTGGAGTCAATGGCCAGGATCTCAGGAGTTTGAAAGAGCCTGGATGGCATCGCATGTTGTCCGAAGGCTAGAAATCCCACTGATGGAAGGATCTGCGCCCCCCCATACAGTCTGCAGACCCCCTGCCTCTCTTGCCCCCATTCCACCCCAGATTGTTACCTGAGGAGTGTAGAAAAGCATAATTGAAATCCGCCTTCTGGCAAGCGCAGGGCTTGTTATTGCAGGTGCAAGGGGTCTTTCTGGTGCTGGAGTTGGGGTCCTCCTTGGCCCCTGTTTCCATGGGTTTCTCCCCATCGCCGTACAGCAGAGCTAACAAAGACACACAAAGGGCAAAGCCTCAGGAGCACAGCCAGATGGGGAAGCACAACCAAGGGGTCCCCATCCTGGGGTGGACAAGGAGAGCTGGGGTCAGAAGGAATCTTCCATTTACTATAGAAGTGGCTACGCATTATTTGTTTTAAGTTCTTGTTTTAAGCGATTGCACCCCACCACTCCTAATTTGGTGACCAGACTGTGTTTCCAGCGCTTACCACAGAGTTTGGTTGAAATGCCTCCTGTAAACTTCTGGGCAGCCTGACACCAAGCTTTGGCTAAGGGAGGAGAGACAAGAAGACAGGATCAGACCTCCTGGTTCCAGTGGAGACCACCGGAAATCAATTACATCCCCCCTCCTCAAATCCACCCCAAGGTCACCTCCATTTAAGAAAGGTGCTTTGTTCCCTGCTCTGGTTATGGCTTGAGAGCCCAATCCTAAAACTCTCTACTCCGAAACAAGTCCCAGTGTAGTCAATGAGGCTTCCTCCTAGGAAAATCTGGATAGGATTGCAATCCTATTCTCACCGACATGGGGGCAGGTCCAAGGTGACCAAGGCTGAAATCCTAAAGTCACTTTCCTGGGAGCAAGACCCACTGAACACAGTGGGGCTTACTTTTGAGTAGACATGGTTAGGATTGTGCTCCATATGTCATAACCCAGGGTGACTACACAGAATGGAGGACACAGTGCCTGTACCTGAGGCAGATTTAGCTCCATATAGAATGATTCAAAAAGGTTAAAAGTATAGGCACACTGTCCTCCGTTCTATATGGTCACCCTGTAATAACCACAAAAAAGAGGACAAGGCCCTTCCCCAAATGTAGGACATCCAAGACAAAATGTAGGACATGACAAAATAAAAGCTAAAAAAATTGCTTTAAATTTAAATAATATATTACTTATTATTAAATTTAAATAAATTACATATAAATTTATTACATAAAGGCTGCAATCCTAAAGACATTTTCCTTGGAGTAAGACCCATTGAACACAATGGGGCTTACTTCTGAGTAGACATGGTTAGGATTGCACCCAAAATTTATTAATTACAAGAAGGTTACATTTTGCCCACATACAGGGTAAAGGAGGACAATGAAGATTTAGGCTAAAATCAAGGACATGTACTGGAAAAACGGTTCATATGGTCATCCTAGCGCAGGACCCCATATCAGCGAGCCTTACATCTAAGGAGTAAACATCTTTAGGATTGCATCCTTAGGGTACTTGTTGCTACCTGCCCTAAACCCTCCGGATGAAAAAGGACAGGTATAGGATGAATGTACCAGCCCCAGCAGTCCTGTATGCAAACATTCCCCTGATACCCAATTTCTGGAGGGGTTGCCTGCCATCCTAAGCGCTTTCCTTTGGGGTTATCCGCTCTCCCCGTCCTTCCCTCCATCAGATGTGCCCTGATGGAGGGAAGCGTCTCAGTGTCAAAGCCCAGTTAGATCCTGCCCAGTAAAATCCAGTGTCTCTCATCCCAATAAGATCTTGATCCATAGTCATCCAGCTCCTGCCCCGAGGTGCTTCCAGTCTCTCCATTGCGCCCAGGTGAGCCTTTCCTTTGGATCTCTTGCTGGAACAGGTGAGCACGTCGATGCTAGAGGAGACCCTGTAAAAATCCATTCTTTGGGGTCTCAGGGAATCCATTCTTTGGGGTCCCAGGGATACGATCCGTTGAGGGCAGTCAAGTCAAGGACCCCAAAGGTGTGTCAAAGTGATAGAGGGAGACGAAAGACCACTTTGGGGGAGGGGGCACACAGAGGTCTTCATCTTCTAGGATGCTCCTACCTGTCCCGGGGTTTTCAGGGTCTCCAGATCCTTCTTCAGACTTGAAGGACCAGAATCCTGAGCCAGGAGTTGCCATCTATATGATCTATATGGAGCTGGCCAGGAGGAGCCAGGGAAGGGCAGAGAGCGCTCAAGGGATGTGTGGATGAGATTGTGGAGCAGAGTGAGTGGGAGAGAGACAGACGTGGCTGGGTTGGGGGGAGAGAGCAGGGGAGGAGGGAGGGAGGGATGTGGATGAGAGGGGGGGACCTGGAGGAGAAGGCAGCAGGGGGGAGAAGAGAGGAGGCAGCAGTGCCTGCTTTTCTCCAGGGCTCCAGACAGTCCAGGCAGGCGAGGCGGCTCTAGGCGCTCTCCAAGGCGCTGAATGCCAGAGAGCTGTCCAGGGTGCTGAACTGCCTTGCGCTCTCCTTGGTGCTGAACCTATAGGTGCTGTCCAGGGTGCTGAACGATGCACTCCAGGGTGCTGAAACTCTGAATTTCAGGGGTCTGGGGGGGATTTGGAGGGGCAAAACACAGAGTGCAACCACGGAGTGTGTGGCAGGTGAGAGGGGAGGGATCTGGGCACTGTTGGACAGCAACACTTGTTTGCACTCATCATCATCATCATCATCATCATCATCATCATCATCATCATCATCATCACCATTCATCATCATCTTAGCATTATTCCCACCCAGTCAGGGTCCGCTTGTTTGGCTAGACATAGGCATTGACACAAATGAGATGTATTTCAATCAATGTGTCGCACCATCGGTTGTTGAAGACATTTTATACCTACTGCCAGTGCTTTCCCCCCTAGAGATAAAGGTGGGGGTACTCACTATGAAAATGTTATTTGTTATCATAGGCATGTCTACCTGAGGGACAGAGGTGCCAGTACTCACTACCGATGTGCTGGTATTCGATACCGGTGAGCATCCCCTT
Organism: Cryptoblepharus egeriae; assembly: GCA_030015325.1. Lineage (NCBI taxonomy): Eukaryota > Metazoa > Chordata > Lepidosauria > Squamata > Scincidae > Cryptoblepharus > Cryptoblepharus egeriae. The sequence continues at coordinate 17,024,631 of JAREYC010000004.1, forward strand.
TAAAAGACCCCTACCTGCCAGGTATCCATCTGTTCACATTTACATGCTTTCAAACTGCTAGGTTGGCAGGAGCTGAGCTCCAATAGGAGCTCACTCTGTCTTGCAGTACGTGGGAGTCTTGAGCTCAGGTCTTAAACTGCCAACCTGCCAACTTTCATGTTGGCAAGCACAGCAAGCACAGTGGTCTAATCACTGAGCCACTGCAGCCCTCTTACATGCAGGGAATTCAGGAATTGGAGGGGGTTAGACTAGAGGAGTGTTGGAATGCTGTTCTTGCCGGCATTGCAAAGAGGGAAATGGAGGGGGTAAGCATGGATGTCATCAATGACCTTGCCTAGTGATGAGAACACCTGGGATTCCCCAAGTGAACCAAATGCCCAGCCAAATGCCTGGTATCTATGCGTTTCCACTGGACTAATTCAGTGGCGTGGAGAGGGGGGATTTGCTGCTTGGGTAACAGCATATCCTCCATAACAATCTAACCCAGGCTTTCGTGCTTCGCATGCAGCATATGCAGTGCTGAGCACAATACCATAGTCTTTCAAGACTGATGGAGGCCGGCTTTTTTTATACAAAGTGAACCAAATGCCCGGCCAGCTGAGAGATAGGTTTTGTTTACAGCTTTTGAAGGCTTTGATTTGAGACACCCTCTCTTGGGAGTAAACCCTACTGAATCCAGTGGGGTTGCATTTGAGGAGACATGTGTAGGAATGTGCCCAAAAGAAAACCATTTTAAAAAAATCTCTGCCCAACTAATTTGTGTGTGTGGGGGGGGGGGGGTGGGGGGGTGGGGAGAGAAGGTAATACATAGATGACCACCAAAATGCCATCCACAAACTGGGGAAAGGAAGTTTCTGGATCATCCTGCCATACACATCTCCTGTCTGTCTTCACCCAGAGGACCCAAGAGCTGCAAACATTGCACCCAGGTGAGCCTTTCCTTTGTTCAGAATGTAGAAAAAGACACATCAATGTTTTCAGTTAGAATATGTGGATGGGAGAGGTGATGGGGGACACCTACATTTATGTACATTTATGCAATACATTTATGTATTTCATAAAAACACAACTAGAATTTTCCATCACTTCTTTCTATCCTTTTTTGTGCTGTCACTCATTATCTGTTTCACACCACACAATAACAGCAATTAATACATAGTTACATCTATAGGCAAGTTGGACTTGAAAAGAATTGAGATAATTGACTGAAAGAGCATAAAGTTCTGTGGAAAGCTTTTGAACAAAAAAGGATAAATATGACAAGAAGAAAGGCTATAGACATGGAAAGTCCTCTCTGTCTCAGCTGTAACAATTTGCAGTGAACTGGTAATCCACATAGTGAGGTTGTTGGCAGTAAGAGGAGCCGGTGGCATAAGAATCTAGGACTATGGGTGCAATCCAGAGTAACTATGGGGAGTCCTTGCTCTGGTGTAAGAACAATTTGCTCTGGATTGCAATATGAATTTTCCATAGGTTTTCGCTAGGTGGTGCAGTAACTATGGGTGCACGTAATGTCTCTTGCGCGCACCTGTAGTTACTCTGGATTGTAGGGTATGTTGTTATGTATGCCCCATATCAATTGTAGTCTAATACAGTGGTTCTCTCTCTCTCTCTCTCTCTCTCTCTCTCTCTCTCTCTCTCTCTCTCTGTGTGTGTGTGTGTGTGTGTGTTGAGAGAGAATCTTTATCATGGGGCCTCCTTCCCTCTTTCTGCCCAATTCTCATAGTCTCTTCTGGCTCAGTATGTTAGGAAACAGGTGGCATGAAAAGGAGCCTCAGCTGGCTGGCTGAAGAACACATTTGTGAGTTAATGAACTGCAGAGACAAATGTGTTAGTCTCTCCATCAAGCTATGCTGGAGGTATTAAGTACCAACACTGGAGTGTCTAGAAGCCAGCAAGATGCTTGCAGAGAAGACACCAAGTCTCCGGTTCAGGATGCTCTTTTTTAATCTCTTCTATAGGCAGCTGGTGCTTTTAAGAATTGGGTATAGGAACCACTGTGGGATGATGGATTATATTTTCTCATAAAATTAAAATAGGAACAATATGGTCTATGAAACCACAAATAAAGGATATGCATATTCACTTCAGCAAACAACATCTGGAATTTTATCCCTCTCGTCTGAATTGTTCACATTCACATCAAGGCCTGTACTGTTATCACATCTATTCACACCCAATGGATCCAACCCTGGCCAATATGTGTCTGTTGCCCCTGTCCCCAACCTTTATATACAGTATTTAGCTGAAGAAAAGAATGGGCTTTCAAGGCATACAACCAAATACATGTATGTGTTGTAAGTGTTCCCAATTGGCATAGATCCAATGCATGTGAAGTGGTTGGCTCAAGTTCTCCTGGCAGTTAAACTGCTATGTAAGGTAAAGTTCCTACTTATCTAGTGATTTGTCAACCTCTCCTATATCACTCTCTGGACTGGAAAAGGAAGAGTAGTGTAGTAGTGTAGCTGCGGGGGCGGGGGGGGGGGGCTGGTAAGTACTGCAGGCAACCCAGTGCTCCATGCGAGTGGCTCCTTCTACTTGCTGTCTGAGTCATTCTGGGAAGCAACATGGGCTCTTGCTGAATGGCTCTGGTGGCAAGTGAGGGGTCACTTATATAGTGCATTATGATGCCTGAAGTATTTGATGTGTTGCTTTCCCATGCCGTGTGTGGAAGAGAGCGGTGAGCTAGAGAAACAGGAAGCAGTAGAGGTGAATGGGCAAATGAAGGGCAGGTCCTGCTGTCCAAGATGACTGCTTCAGTTGGGTTCAGGGACAATCTGAGCATATGCTACAGAGTCAGGCTCCATCAGAATGGAGGCCAAGTGCCTAGCCTTAAATGTATTGCAAATTGGTTGATAAAATATTTGAAGCTCAAGGCATTTTCCTTTGTCTATCACAGGATAGGCTTCCTTTCCCTGGGGAAGGCAGATGCCAAGCTGCTCTTTTTCTTTTTTCTCTGATGATGCCCTTCAGAGTACAATATGTTCCCATCACTTGCACACCTTCACTATCCTGGGGCTACTGTTACACCTTCAGTTTACTGAGGCAAGCAGTCCCTTGAGTTGCTTTTAAAACTACTTTGAGGGGGAAAAACAAGACTCTGTGGAAGGGCAACTCTTGTTTGGATTTGTTCCTGGCTTCCAGTTGACAAGCACAGCAATGAAAAAAGCAACATGTGCATCAGTACAAGTGGATCTTACACATTCCCTCCTCCATGGAATTTAAACTTCACTAGAGAAGTAACATGAAAACTGTTTCAACTGAAGTGTTTAGTTACTACTGACTGTTAAGATCTACAGCACTTACAAAACATAGATATTGCTCTCATCCAACTGATCTCAACATAAACTTTTTTTAAAGACATGAATACTTTACAGATAGTAAACAGAGAGTAAAAGAGAAAGAATGGCAATCTTCTTGGTCCCAGACTGTAAGTCCCATAGGAATTTGGAGGTGGAGAATCCCTCTTCAGATCTTGGTAGGACAAGTCTAAAGGAAGGGTAAAATCTTGGATAAACATTAGGCAACCCATACATAAGGTAGCAATCCACAGGGGAGGCCAAAAGCAGGCTTACACGTAGTGGTATGAACATTACATTTTTTAAAATCATTTTTTCATTTATATGTATTTGTTACAATCATATTTGTTCAATACTGTTTAGGTACATTTCCAAAATGTAGATAAGGGATAGAGTTTGGAATTATTGTTTGGAAAAATTAGATCTAAAACATGAAACAACTGTAAGCCTACTGTACTTTTGGCTCACCCTGTATACCCACTTTCCTGAGTGTGAGCCCTGTCAAATACAATGGAAAGTACAAGTAGATATGCATAAGACTGGGCTGTAAGTTTTATAGGATTCCCAAACCAAAAAAGTGTATAGGATTTAGGGTCTGTATTATCTGGCTCCAAAAAAGTTTTATTTGGTTTAACAAAAAAGAGGAAAGAATGCTAATGAAAATTAAACAAGGTATTATAAAGGGAATTGTCAATTTCAGCAAATAAAAACATTTTCAAACACATAATATGAATTAATAGTGGGTTATAGATGGCATGCCAGTAAGTACAGTTTGAAAATTAGTTTAATTTTGTGTATATATGTTTGTGTATGTGTTCTCAGATGTAGGTGTTGCTTATACCTGCTATTTAGGGTTGCCATAATTCTCTTCCATAATTCTCTTCCACTGCCTGTCAAACTTGCGAGTATGTGAATGCAATCCCTCAAAACCAGGACAGTCCCAGTTTTGCAGGACATATGGCAACCTACTGTCATTTCAATTTTATGGTGAGGAACACCTGGTTTGAATAAGGGAGGGAAACATTCTTCCTTTGCAGAAAAATTTCAAATCAATGTTAACCATGTTTTATATTCTTTCCTCTTTTATTCAACAGCGGAAAGATTATTAAAGATTCTGTCTTTTTCTGTCCTTTGCATTATCAGGGAGAAATAAGCAAGTCCATATTTCTGAACCAACATGGTCTGGTCTTTGAGAGCTAAAGATAGCTAAGCAGATAGGTGTGAAAAAATCCTGGACAGATCCTGGATGGGTGACTGCAAGCTGATAAAAGCTGTCATGAGTCATCAGAGCCAGAAGGTGTTGTCGTTTACAGCTTGGCTGACCTGAAAACTCAGACTGGAGGCTTGGAAGGCATTTCCTGATACCAGATGTGATGACCATGCCATGAAGGATTCCACCTGGGAGAGAAAAGCTCTACAAGCTGCCCATAGAACAGTTACCTACCACACAGGTCACTGTGAAGATTGTCTGTGGCACCCCAAATTTCATTATGTTTCATGTACAATGAAATTTCAAATTTCATGTACAATGACAATTAAGTTTCTTGCATACAGAGCTAATTTGAACAGAAATGGAAAATGTACAAAACTCAAGAATGCAGTACATCTACTTATGTACAGACATTGACAAAGGATGTAAAGTATTTTTGGTGTTTTATTGTTTTCCTGATGTTAGCCGCCTTGAGCTCCCTCTTGCAGGGGAGGAAAGGCGGGATATAAATTAAATAAATAAATAAATAAATATTATTCATTCCAGTGTATAATTTCACAAAGCTTCTGTGCAAACCATATAACAATCAATGGTTAATTTTATAAAACAACGCAATTGTCCAACTTGTCACACATTAAAGATGCATTTTGCACTTACTTCTGTAGAAAATAGACATTTGGAATGGCCACTGTTGGCCTGATTCGTAGGTGATTTCATTTATTTACATTAATTGAAAGAACTTCATTTTAATAATAGTTTGTGTATAGAAAATCTCCCAGATCAGCAGAGCAGAAAACCTGAAAAACTCCACTTTTTGAGCATTTCCTGTGCAAGGATTAAAAAATGAACACATAGAAACTTCTTTTTTATTTTTGAAATGTTCTAGTTTTTAATGAGTTATGCCATACTATTAAAATAATGTTCACACTTGTTTTCATTTTTAAAAATTATGGTACAAATCTGACTTTTCTTGTCAGGCTCTCCAATATTGCTCATTCCCATTTGCAAGCACATTGTTGACTTAAAATTCTTGAGAGGTTAGCATGAAAAAGGAAAGAATTTGGTATAAAACCATACAAAAAAAGAAGATTGCACTAGAGAAGCAAAACAGCAGTAAGGGGAGCTAATACTGCTGGATAAGGCGCCGGCGTTGAGAGGTTTTCCGAAGCAGTTTTCGGTAGTCATAAGGATTGTCTTTGCTTTTGTTCTCTTCTAGTGGGCTCACCGTGACCCTTGGCCTAGGGGTTAAATGCAGAAATACTTTAGAAATTAAGAGTCCAACATTTACTTGTTTCTTAATCCACTTCCCCCAGCAAAACATCCAGCTGTTTCTCCCACCTCTCTGTGCTTCCCATGTATACCCTTCAGCAGACAGAATCACATTGTATTCAGAATAGGGAATACAGGGAACAAAGGCTTGTGGTGCCTCTCAGTTGCTGTGAATCCGTCTTCCTTACTCCAGTGATTCCTAACCACAAGTGAAGGTCTGGATGTTTGTTCAGTGATGTCTTAGGGCGCAATCCAGAGTAACTATGGGGAGTCCTTGCTCTGGTGTTAGAACAGTTTGCTCTGGATTGCAATATGAATTTCTCATAGGTTTTCACTAGGAGGTGCAGTAACTACGGGTGCACGTAATGTCTCTTACATGCTCGTGTAGTTACCCTACAATCCAGAGTAACTACGGGAGCACATAAGAGACTTTATGTGTACCCATAGTTGCTGCACTATGTAGTGAAAACCTATGGGAAATTCATATTGCAATCCAGAGCACATTGTTCTTACACCGGAGCAAGGACTCCACATAGTTATTCTGGATTGTGCCCTTACTCTGGATTGTAGGGTATAATAGGATGTTGTGATCAGATGATCCAGGAGGTCTTTGATGCTAACTCACTGACTACACCTGAAAACTGGCAGGTGCAAAACAATTCCACAGTGAAACCTTGTGTTTGAGGCAATGTGGGGTCTTGTGGTGTAAGATCTACGATGGCTCATTTTTTAATACATTCAAATCATGGGTGTTGACAATGAGTTACAAAGCAATAAGACAGCATTAGGATGATGGTAGAGATTATTTACAGTTAGCAAAAGGGGTTATTTCTGAATACAGCTCTTGAGGAATTCTGCAGATATGTGACCAACCTTGAATCTACATTTTAAAAAACCCTGGTATTTCAATATTATTTCATGATCTAGCCATCATTGGATTTTTAACGACATAGGTCAAAACAATGGGACCAATAAACAATCCAAATTTTTCTTTAGGGTGGCAATATATTTAGGGGTGGTGATGAAGCAGTCTGTGATCCAAGGCCCTTCCAAAATCACAAAGAATGCTGGATACAACTCTCAGAGCATGTCATGTGGTTATTTGCTGCAGCCAATGTCATGAGCCAGTCCATGCTGGTGGCAACAGAGATTCTAAGGTAGAGGTACCCTAGTTCAAAAGTCCTGGAATAGCCACTGCTGTTCCAAAATAACCCCAATTATTTTCATTTTTATCTCATAGGATTTAAACAGGTTTGTGGTAGTCTCATCATTGGCATCCTTCAGTCTCGAAAGACTAAGGTATCGTGCTATGATTGGAGGTCCTGAAACATCTAGTGTGGCTAAAAAGGCCAATTTGAGAGTGTCCATCCCTTTCACACTGAGGACAAATAAATTCCGTCCCATGCCCACGCCCCAGGTTTCGCTGCTTTCAGGTCTATCTCTTTGCTTTAGCCAGCCAAACAAGGGTCTCTTCCAGTTGGAGAAGGCCATGCTGGGTCTTTTGCCTCCACGCTGAACAATTGGAGGTCAAGGTTTCCCAGCTGTTGATGTCTATTCCCAAGGCCTTTAGATCCCTCCTGCAGATGTCTTTGTATTGCAGTTGTGGTCTCTCTCTAGGGCGCTTTCCCTGTACTAATTCTCCATATAGGAGATCTTTCGGGATCCGACCATCAGCCATTCTCATGACATGCCCAAGCCAGCGTAGACGCCGCTGTTTCAGTAGTGTGAACATGCTAGATATTCCAGCACGTTCCAAGACTGCGTCGTTTGAAACTTTGTCATGCCAGGTGATGCCAAGAATATGTCAGAGACAGCGCATATGGAAGGTGTTCAGCTTTCTCTCCTGCCATGCATAAAGGGTCCAAGACTCGCTGCAGTACAAGAGTGTGCTCAGGACGCAAGCTCTATAGACCTGGAACTTTGTATGTTCCGTCAGCTTCTTATTAAGCCATACTCTCTTTGTAAGCTTGGAGAATGTGGTAGCCGCTTTATTTGTGGTAGTCTAAAGTAGTGCTAAAATAGTTATTTTGTTACAGCAAATAAAAAGTGAAGTTACTAGAGTTCACTTCATCAGTGCACAAAGACCTATTCTATTTATAAGTTATATAAAGTGTGTATCAAAAAATATCTGTGCATCTGCTAACTGAGTCTGATGAAGTGTTCTCCAGTCCAGTCCAGTCCCGTTTATGCCACAATTAATCTGTACCCTTTCTCTATATAAGCACACATATCTATTGAGGTAAGCTTTGAGTACTCTGCTCCAGCTTCCTGCATTTTCAGCTCAGAACATGGAGTACAAGGGGCAGGGACTTTTCACTTACTGGTAATGTAAGTGAATTCTGAAAATATTTTTTGACTAGAGGTGTCTGTGTCCAGCAAGTAAGATAGGATAACAGTCTATGATTGCAATCCTAACCTACGTTAGGATTAACCTATGTTAAGACACTTCTGAGAAACTCCTGGGGGAAGGTTAGGCCAGTTCACAGACATGTGCTTGCCTCCTTACATAACCATGGGAAAGGAAAGACTGATGAATTGTGCTGGCCAGAGTCTGAGTAAAAATAATACAGTTTTCAAAAACCACTATGTACTCGTATAGCTTGTGCCAATGTGACTCTTCCATAGCCTGGGACTCTGTAGCAGCCCAATCCAGAGCAACTAATCTGTCCACATAAGAGCCCTTAGGTTGCCCTATCTAACACTAGGTTGGAGCAACTGCAAGATGCTCCAGCCCAGTTACTCTGAAGGAGGCTTAGGGCAGAGCAAGGCAACACAGGGTGCCCTAAGAGAGGTGGACCTGCTCTGCCCTAACTGGGGCAGCCTAAGCAGCTCAGGAGAGGCAAGTTGAGGGCAGGTTTAGCATTGCCTAGGGCAGAGCAGTTACTCTGTATCCAAAGCCTGTTTCCAAGGCAGAAATGCCCTCTTCAAGCCCTCAGAGTTATACCACCTCAGGAGCAGGTATAGTAATGAGTAGACCCATAGGGGTCCATGAAAAGGCCCGAGTAAGAGTGGCAGTGCTGACCAAAAATCTGAGTTCTTGGCCAGCCTAGCTGCAACCCCTTCCTCTCAACCTCAGGATATGGAACAAACTACGGCTGCCCACAAACCTCAGGATACAGCAGGCCACTCCAAGAAGCCCCTTGTATTCACTGTAGAATGTACTGGCATCTCATCAGGGACTCCTTATAAGGCAGGCACGCAGTGGTGTCACCAGACTGGTGCGGCTGGTGTGGGATGCATTGGGCATGCATTGCTCTGGATTGCAGCCTAGGTCTAGTAAGATATTAAGAACCCTCCCCCCACATGTTCAGCAGAATTACTACCAGGAGTGAGGGGACAATTACAGCCTGAAGTTGCAATTCAAAACACATGTACTAAAGAGTACTACCCCTTGTGTAAAGACAGGCTCTATTTGTGTGAAATGGCTTTCATATTATTTTTAAATAATGATATACTGCTTTTTTGAATGGTTCAGAGTTGCTTGTACTATAACAAAAAACTCTGCATGAACCCCAATAATATAATGTGAATGCCACATCAGCGACAGCAAAATACAGCCATAGGTACATATGGAAAACAGTATGGTACTGTCAAAGCAATAGAAATAGATGGGATTAACTCATATCTCAACAAATCCCTATCGTATCTTGAGAACTAATTTCATAGTATCTTGAGAACTAATTTCATACATGATTGCTGTAGCAAGAATTAGGTACACAAAATACTGGAAACTCCATCCATTATGGGATGGGCAAAGAAGTTATTTGAATATGCTGTGATGGCAAAATTGACGTGTTATATCCCAGTTTAAAAAAACCAAACAATCTTGCATTAGATTGGACTTTCTTTATTTAATAACAGAAAAATGAATCACATTCATCATCACATGTTTTGCATTTATTCAACTTGCTGCAAATTTATTAAGAAATCATGATTAGACCACAATATGCCATACAAATACAACTTCATGAACCACAAGGCAACATACGGAGAAAGAGATTTACATCCAGGCCTATGTGCAAAGTGGATGATGTAGTTCATGACAAGCATTGGAGGTAAGCAGTAACAGATCTGGGGTGCCCTTCACCCCAAGTCTGCCACCACTTACCTCCAGCCTGGTGCAGTTAGAGTTGCACTATTTACTAAAGTGAGTAGGAAGCAGATAACTGGTTTCTTTGTTTTGCTCTGTCCTCATGTAGAATTTAAAGTGATGCACTGGACTGGTCCAAGACATTTTAATGCCTGAAATGAAGTACACATGGCACCCTAACCAACTACTACCAGGTTACAGGAGCAGCAAGTCCCCAGAGTTTTCTATGCCCTCCACCCAGACAAAGCACTTTTGAAAGCAGGGTTTAAAAATAATATCGTTACAGATAATTACAGTAAGGCAAAACTCCAGGATTCAGAATTCACAGGTAATGATGTTAATGATATCACCATGGCTACTGCATTATTCTGAATTATCATATCATCAATAACTCAAAATTTGTGAAATGTTAGGTTGTGTACTGCATGGGGCCTTACAAAGCAATTCTATGCATCTCAACTCAGAAGCAACCCTTGCAGTGTTCAGTAAGGCTTATTCCTAAGAAAGTGTGTACAGCAGTAGTTCTCCCAGAGGCAGACACTAACCCAGGTAAGCTGAAAAAAATCCTCCCACAGCAGCAGCACAAACCTGGGAATCATATAATTGCCATAGCCCATCTCCCACACACTCTTGTAGTGTACTCAATCCTTTTAGGAATTTCGAAAGCACTGTTATACAGGGTAGCACCTTTAATGTACATATACATATGTAAATAGTAGGGACATGATGCATCAGTTTTTTGTTCAGACACTGAAATGTTAGAAATGGTTACAAATGTTTTCAAGCCACCCTCAAAAGGAAAAATATGGACAAAAAGGGGCAATAATTCATATTTCTCTTCCCTATTGCCAAGGAATGAATGTCCCTGACTGAAGGTTGCATGCCAAATTAGGACACCAACAGAGAAGGCCTTTCAAGACACAAGCTCATGGAGAAAACAATTTTGCACTTCTCTTTGCGGCAATGACCTTCAAAGGATAGCTGGATCTCAGTTTTGGGTCTCTCCCCACCACTTCAAGCATATGTTGTACATTACATAATGTTCATATACACTACCTTCTTATAGGCACACCTTCAAATTTTGAATTTTTCAACATGTCTGGAAGATTGATAGCCTAATCTTATTCACCCCCTGCTGATGCAGCAACACCAAAATGCCTACTGCTGCATCCTGCAAGAGGGAGGACAGTTGTGTGGTAGGGAGGGATAGTTTTGCAGGACTCTTCTATTCCCTTATGATGGGCTGTGGGTGGCACAAGTGGTTAAGACACTGTGTCTGTCAACCAGCAGGCCAGGGTTCGAGACCCGGGTTGGCCCCACAAGACAGGGTGAGCGCCTGTCCTTACCCCAGCTCTGCAATGCCAGCTGGATCAAATCGTATTGGCTCAGCCTTTCCATTGGACTAATTCAGTGGCGTGGAGAGGGAGGATTTGCTGCTTGGGTAACAGCCTATCCTCCATAACAGTCTAACCCAGGCTTTTGTGCTTCACATGCAGCGTATGCAGTGCTGAGCACGATACCATAGTCTTTCAAGACTGACGGAGGCCTGATTTTTTTTCTATTCCCTTATCCAGGGTAAGCCTTCATAGTGTAGAGGAGTTAACTGTGGGATCAGGTCCATGAAGAAAGCTAAAATTTGGTTGCTCTCAAACCCACTCCCTTCTTAGACCTTTCAACCCTTCTTCCACCCATCCTGTACCCTCCATTCCTACCTGACTTAGCAAGTCTGGAGTCATCCATCACTGCATGTGAGAAGGCTCCAGCTTTCCTGCTAGAACTTTTATGTGCTGCTGGAGTGTCTTTTATGACAGCCATAAACACTGGCAGATGGGCCCAATAGGATTGGGCTGAAGAACCTATAATCCTTCCCCCACTTGTCTATCTTTTAGGGTCCATTAGAGATGTTGGCAGATGTGTGCTATCAATGTGTGTTGCCACATAGCTGAATGAAATGTGTAGGTGGGATGACAACTCCAGCCAGCAAGGGAGTGGGGAAAGTTCCCACTGCCCTCTTCAGCATTTTAGAGATGAATTACCTTTGACAAAAAGATTTTCTCAAATCCACTTCAATGCACCACTTCAAAGGCAAATTGCCACTTTAGGGAACAATTTACAGAGGATCAAAGCAAGGGGATGAGTAAACCTTCCCATGTGTCAGGGTTCCAACTGGTATTGGAATTTCCTCTCCTGATCATACAGTTAAACGTAGGGTTACCATAATTCTTTTCCACAAAATTGGGACAGGACCCTCTGTCCTATTTGCCTGTATGTGAACACAATCCCACCAAATTGGGATTGTCCCTGTTTTCTGGGACATATGGCAACCCTAGTAAAACACCACCAAAATAACCACTTCCGAGGGGATGCATGTTTTAATAACATGCATTTGCATGCACATCTAATGTGGCCCTGATATTGATTCTTGTTTTAACAGTGTTTTTAAATTATGCCTGCATCACCTTGGATCTCAACATTTTTGGTTGGCGTTACTCACCCTTCACTAACTCTTAATGTTGCTGTTCTAGGTTCTGCTGGTGCCTTTTTCTCTCTCATGCCGGTTTTGTTATCCTTTGAGATGGCATCACTGGGTGAAAATTCTTGATAATAGGGATCTTCCACATCCAGCACTTTAGCCAGACTACAACAAAAAAAGAAAACCAGAACAAGTTGGCAAATCATTATTTCCAACAGATATGCTGGTATTTACTTCGTTTTAACATGAGGTTCAACATAGCAAAAATGGCTCACAGCCATTAGAAAACTGGAATATAATGAATGGAAAATTTGGACACCGATTTGCATATAGATTTTGGAATCATGGATAATTTCAAAACCTACTTTTCTTGCCAAGTAAAACACAGAAATCATACCATGAAGTTAGCCATACAGTATCTTCCTCCAAATGCTATATATCTATGTAGACATATGTATCTATGTATATGTCTGTATACATATGTACATATCTATGTATACATAGATACTGAAATTCTTTGTATCCAACCTACGTATACATAGGTATACAAATGATATGTATGTATCATTTGGGCTAATTTGGGCAAATGGTTAAGACATTGTGCCTGTTAACCAGCAGGCCAGGGTTCGAGACCTGGGTCGGCCCCACAAGACAGGGTGAGCTCCTGTCCTTAGCTCAGCTCTGTGACGCCAGCTGGATCCAATCGTATCGGCTCTGCTTTTCCATTGGACTAATTCAGTGGCGTGGAGAGGGCGGATTTGCTGCTTGGGTAACAGCCTATCCTCCATAACAATCTAACCCAGGCTTTTGTGCTTCGCATGCAGCGTATGCCGCGCCGAGCACGATACCATAGTCTTTCAAGACTGATGGAGGCCTGCTTTTTATATCTATGTAAAATTTATGTATACATAAATTCTGTGTATAGGTAAGGATTGCCAAGAATGCCTCAAACGAGACTTTTTAAGCAATATGAAAAAATATGAAAATAAGCAATATGTTAAGATTTTATTGATGAATATTTTAAAACTCAGTGTTTTCTACTGAGCCATGTAAAAGTGCAGGCATGCTCCTGAGGTACAACAAACATTATGTTTCAATCAGGTAGAAGATCTTATCTGATGAATTACTACACTGTTTACTCATTCTGCTTCCCTTTCACTTTTTTGGGCTGGATACCAACTACTGCCTAGGATCTTGAGTGGCTGTTTCCCTTGTGAGATTTTTAAAAAACATGATTGTTTTTAAAGCCCTGAAAACACAACCCTCAAGTGATAGAGACATGAATGGGGAAGATACTAAATTGTGAAATAAAAATAACCAAGCCCCTGGTCTTACCACAAGACAGGCAGTCAAAAAAACACCAACCTTCTACAATGTCCTTCACAGTGCCTGGGGAGGCAGCTTTGGGAAGACGTGCAGGAACCCTGCACCTGCGTGTACTGAGCCTGAAAGATCTACAATTACCGGGCAATTTTCTGCAATGCCATTCTTACTGATATAATTAGGACTGTATTAGTACTACCCTTATAAGCCCCTTACTTTCAAGGATTTATGCATTTAACACCAATATGCACTCTACATGGCAATTTTGTAGGCAAGGCTGAAGCTCAGCTGAAGGCTGCAAGGCAATTAAATTCAGATGCCAGCATTTTGTTATATCAGTGGAAATGTGACATTATCAGGGGTGCGTCAGGCTTGGAAAGGAATGAATGGCTTAGGCTGATCAATAAGAAACAAAGAGATAATCACTGTCTATGCACTTAACTGTTTCAGAGCAGGGCCAGAGAGCGCATATAAAAACACATGGATTTAATAAGGCTACAGCACAGGGAATCCTCTGAGACAATTTGTGGTACCAATTTTACTCCTTTTTTGGCTGCTGGTAGATGCAAGTGGACATTACTAGGGGCCACATCAAAATGAAAATGTGTTCAGTGAAAAGAGCCTTACAATTGTATTGGGAAACAGAAAGGGGTGAAACTGCCTTTCACCATCTGCTTGGTTTTAAAGGACTTCTCAACATGACAGATTACATGTCATGGTAGTAACTCTGTTCTAAGCCCAGACTGATCCTTATTACGTAAGAGGAGGAGGTGTGATGACTTTGTGTGCAATGGGGATAGAGAGATGAAAGGAATTTCTTTATGCTTGCCATTTGCATCCTGTAGTTTTATATGGGGTCAGGAGATTTTCTCTATAAACTGAGCTCACTTCCAATCAGGAGAAAAGCACCTGGGAGGTCAGATTTGCAGGGAGGTTAGACGCAGATAGAGAACTATTGAAGCACACCCTTTATAATGACAAGCCTAATGTTATCACAACAAGCATATCAAATCATGCCCACTGCTGGTTCCATTTTATTGTAATCCTTTAGATATCAACTGCACTCCATCTTTACCTAAGGACATTCCAGACACCCACCATCTACAAGAGAATGCTCCACATCCCCATAATGATGGCTGATAATCCAAAACAGATTATTTGGATCGGAATGGAAGGCAAAGCCAAAAAAAGAGCAACTAAACTACTTGACAAACTGCTACTAGGAGTATTTCTCAATTATTGCAGCATCAGCACTTAGAGTTGATAGGCAGCTCCTTGTGCAAGGACACCACTGCACTTGCTAAGAGCTGATATCTGGTCAGAGTGGCTGAGTTGTTGTGATATAAAATGACATATAAGATACTGGATTCCACTTTGCAAGGAAGGACTAGGAATATACCAGTTACTTACCTCACATATGTATATACGTACTTCATATATGTATATATGTACGTCTATACGTACCTCATATATGTATATTCGTACTTCGAAAAGTTACACCATTCCTTGAACAGTAAGTACATGAATGGTTTCTTCTGTTTTCAATAAATTGTTTCTGCAGGATTGTTATATAAATTATACACACTGAATGGGGCTTTCAAAGACCACTAATATTTTTTGTTGGATTTTTAGACCTTCTACTAAGAACACTTGGGCGCAAGTGTTTTGAGCCAGCCTTAGGAGACAATGATGTAGAAATCAATTGACTTTATAATTCAATAATGAATTTTATCCTTCAAAGGACAAGGAGCGGATCCTAGACATATTATTCTCCAGAGACAACCAATTACCAACATTACTTGCCTTAAATATTAGTTAACAATGCAGCACAATCACTCTTACTGCACAATCATATGTATGCCTACTCAGAAGTAAGTCCCACTGTACTCTGGGACTTACTCTCAGGTAAGTGTGTACCAGAATGGAGTCATGCCAATATTTCTGGTTAGAAATATATTCTACTTCAACCAGAAAATAATTACCTGTTCTTTCTTGGTTTCCGTTTCTCCTCCTGGATTGATTTCTGAAATAATAATTTTTGAAATTATATTAGGAACATTGGAAGCTACCTGATACTAACCCCTAAATCCAAAGTAAGTATGGGAGCATGTAAGAGACTTTATGTGCACCCGTAGTTACTGTACCACCTAGTGAAAACCTATGGGTTTCATATTGGATTCATATGGGATTCATATTGGAATCCAGAGTAAGTTGTTCTTACACCAGAGCAAGGACTCCCATAGTTACTCTGGATTTTGCCCTGAGTCAGACGGTTGGTTCAACTAGCTCAGTTCAGTCAACACAGATTGGCAATAATCTCCCATAGTTTCAGATGGGAACTTTTCTCTTCCCTTCCTGGAGATGCAAGGGATTGAATCATGAACCTTCCGTATGCAAAGCTTGCATTCTTCCACTGAACTGTGATCACTTCCTATATAAACTGAATTTACTGACCTTTCCTGTGATCCATACATATATGCCAGGAGCCAGTCTTGTTCTTTTTTTGTGAGAGTGGGGGAGACAACACACAGCAAAAACAGCACAATCCTTCCAGTGGGATTTTTGTCCTACTTTTAAAGGTATTGATTTTGTGGCGTAATCTTTTGTCCTGCCTGCTGGCAGGGCACCTCCTGTACTGGTGCTGATTTCAAAAAACCAGTTGTATAAGGTGCTCTGATGGCATTTCATTCATGTGTGCTGCCAGAAGCACTAGAGGGCAGATCTACATTTTCTGTTTTCATCAATGTTTGCCCTACTGCTTGACAGAACAGGTAAGTCAATAATTAGGTGCAGAATGGGTAGGGAATGAGATGGGGAGAACAGACCCATGGTGGGACCAGTAGTGCTAGTGCCACTGACATCCTATTCACCTTCTTGAACCCCAATCCTACCCTGTGGGTCCAGGTGGACCAGCACCAGTTATTTAGTTAGTGTGTGTCCAAGTAGTCCCCATCATGACAAAGAGACTTATCCTCCACAATTGAGGAACTAGCAGTTGCTATTTTGACACTGGCACATTGATGTCAGGGAATGGATAGGATTGGGCCCAAATACAGGTGACCATATACAATAGAGGACAGGTTTCCTCTATCTTTAAGCATTCTACAGAACAGGGAATTTTGGCAGGTGCTGCTTTTTAAACCTTTCCATGTTGAGCTGAACCTGTCTAAATTCCCTCTTGGGTTAAAGGTACAGGCACTCTATCCTCCTTTCCATATGGTCACCCTGCCCTAAGACTGATTACAGGACTGCTTTAGTTCCTTGTGTTATTGGGAAGGAAAATAAAGGACTGAAGTATTTCTTCTGTGCAAATTTCCTATTCAGATCCAACCTCTGGCTTAACCCTCATTTTACCTTCTATCTTACATAAAAGTGGAACTGGAAACGGCGAAATTTAAACTGCTGAGTGTCTCTTATATGCCGCTTTCCTGAAATATCTACTGTGGCACAATATGTAATGCTTTTTGTCTCCTCTGACTCATAACACTGATTGTTGGAGGTGAGGAAGCGCATGAGCAATGATGTCACACTGTTCATTTCATAGGTGTTACAGGAAAGAGCAAAGAGATACAAAGTAGCAGAAGCTCCAAGTCCTCTTATAACATTTATACCTGCTTCCATTTTTTGTTTCAAAGCCTTTGCTATAATTTCTGTTGAGTGCCACCAATTGCAGTAGCCTGACTAAGCAGATGCATTCTGTCACCTGCTGCTAAGTAGGTCAATAGTATGCAAATGCCTTTAGCGAGTGTTCTTAATTGCTCTTAAGAGGAGCCCATGAAACAGCCTCTTCAATGTGCTTTTGACACATTTGATCTTCTTTTTCACCCTTTTCTCCATTTTGTTGCACTCGGGCCAGGTTTGGAAGATGTCACGGATAGATGACTTTCAAGTAAAATAGAAGGGACCCTATTCAACCCTTGCAAGATGTGCTTGTAATTTGTGAAAAGGTGATGCAGGGCAATGTTTGCACAAATACACAAAAATAATGGAAACCTGGGTGTGCAATTGCATAAAAAACTGTGAGTTCGGGGTACAAAACAGTACATTGAAAACTACAGAAACTTGTTCTATTGACTGGTTTGATTTACACCCTAAGGGCTCAATCCAGAGTAACTACGGCAGTTCTGTAATGTAAGATGTAATGTTGATGTAAGAAACATTTACTCTGGATTGCTCTAGGAATTTCCCATAGGTTTCCCCTAGGTGGTGCGGTAACTTTGTCGACATAAATGTCTCTTACGTCAACGTAAGAGCTGCCATAACTACTCTGAACTGAGTCTTAAATCAAAAAAGAAAGCTTGTGGCCAAAATTCAGCTTGTGGCCCACAGAATTCAGCCATTACAAAAGAAGAGTGATAAGCTCAGCCTGACAGATTTTAATCATATATTCTGGATGTAATACTTACATGTATTAAAGTGTAATATGTAGAATCTTCAGGTGTGTTAAGCATCTTGGGCTTTTGAGGTCTTCTTGGAGATCTCTGTGCAGGACGAGAATCCACTGGTTTGGGGACAACTGTAAAAAAATCCATGCACAAGAAAATAAGTAAAAGAAGCCCTTTATAAATGAGGAGAAGATAAAATATGGGGGGCTCTACATCCATGGATCCCATATCCACAATTTATTCATCTGTTGGTGTGAGAAAGAAAGTGTGTCTTCATGGCAAAGACGGGCTTTGAACCTAGGTCTTCCTAGTTCTTGATTCTCCTACCATTAAGCCAATCTGCTCAGATGAGTGGTTGCTTCCATAGCTAGTATTGTCACCTTTGATCTTGAAACATTATTTATCTATCAGTCATGGATTGCCCACTGTCCCATTCCACACATGGATAGGGGGACAAAGAAATATGATCTCCAGCATTTTCCAAAAGCTTTACATCCCTGCTAGTGGAAGAAATACTATTCCATCATATCGTAATGCCATTTTAATTAAGAAAATGGCACTACCATTTATAATCATAAATGATCAGCAATACATCAGTGAAAGCACCAGTAAAATTAGCTGTATAACTTTTTTCATTGTTACGTGAGTTAAATAAAGCCTTGAAAAGGTCACTGATATATTGGAGGACCAAGAGAAATAATGTTATTTTACAATGTGTTTGAGTAATGATTACATTTATTGTTCTACCTCCTTATCTGGATTGCAGCAACTCCTAATTTAATGAATGGACAATTATCTCTTAACACTTTCTCTTTTGAAGAACAAAGGTGCTTTTCTGAACCAAGGTGCAGACAATTTGCTTTAGACAATAGGTTTTTCAATGCAATTAATTCATTTTACCAAACAGAAAGCAAATATGAACCATGTCTTTAATTTAAAGCAGATGGACAGATTACAATCTAACTTAAAACCTTTGTGTTAAACTAAGGACTTGATCCTTTCCAAATTTCCAGCCCTGATGCAGCTGCAATGCAGTCCCTTGTTAAAGGAAAAGTATTACCACCCCAGCCACTGCAGGATGTAGTGCACACCCCACTGAGAGGTCTTCATTAGGTTGGAAAGTTGCCTAGGATTGGGGCCTGAATACATATTCCAAATGAGATACATTTTAGAAAACAAGTAATGGCTAGGAATGGAACTC
Organism: Cryptoblepharus egeriae; assembly: GCA_030015325.1. Taxonomy (NCBI): domain Eukaryota; kingdom Metazoa; phylum Chordata; class Lepidosauria; order Squamata; family Scincidae; genus Cryptoblepharus; species Cryptoblepharus egeriae. The sequence goes on from JAREYC010000004.1 coordinate 17,043,881, forward strand.
CTCAGTTCAGATCTTGCTCTAGCCCAATGATTTTCAACCAGTGTGTTGTGGCACACTGGTGTGTGATGGGTAGTCCTCAGATGTGCTGCAAGAATTTGGAGACAGTCATTAATTAATAGGAAAATTGGGGAATTTGAATAGCCTGGTCAATGGTAAAAGCAACTGTTGGTGACGATTTCAGCACCTTGTTAGTGTGCCGTGAGATGAAAAAGGTTGAAAATCTCTGCAGCTCTTTAGATGGCCTTATTAGATGACAAGACTGTAGCTTCTTTTAATACCACATTCCTGGTTAAACAAACCATGGTTTAATGTATAAAGAACAAAACAATAGGTTTCAAGTCTTTTCCTTCCATTGATATGTTCGGTTTTACAAAAGACTTACTAGTTTGTTAAAATTTGATTCATAACATCTGTCTAGGGGAAAAATGGAGTACTCCCTTCAAATCAGATCTGCAAACCATGCTTTGATCCTACTTTCAGTACTGGATTTTTTTGGGTTAAACCACTATTTCCTAATCTGGCTGACACAACAAGCTGTGATTCAAAAAACTCTCACTCACTGACTTTACTAGGGTTTCACCATCAACACAGTGCAGGAGACCAGCACATAACAGTAAGGTCCTTCTCCTTTGTAGTGGGCATGGCAATGTGACATTGCCCCACTTTGTTGGGTTTTTTTCTATAACTTTTGATAGGTTAGATATATTGCAATGTTGCAATTAATAGATATATTGAATTCTTCATGAAATTACACGTTGAATGGTATAATGATGTTATTTTTCCTAAAAATAGCAATTTTACAAATTTAGACCAGTAGCTGTGTCACTTCATAGGTGACCCTGTGCGCATCCATCCAGTCTGGCCCATACCTCCCTAGCAACACCACTGCTCCCAGTATTGGATCAAGAGAAGGGGATTCCTTCCATATAGGATTCTTCAAACCAATTCCATGCACTGTTATGCCCATGTTTGTGAAGGAGAGTGTCAGATGACACCCACCAGGTCTCATTTTTCTGAAAACAACTATTTAAAAATATTAATATTCCCAGCTACAACACATCAACCTGATTCCCTGCTTACCCTTTCACCTTGGGTGGTCAACAAAAATAATCTACAGGAAATATAGCAAATACCAAAAACTTATCGCTGGAGCTGCTGAAGGCTGTCAAGAATGAATAATGCAGGTCTATTTATAGCTAATGGCAGATGAGAATTTCTGTTTGGCATACAAAGTGCTATTTCGAGATTCACACATCACAGCTGTAAAACAGGCCGAACAAGTGAAGCCATGGGAAACGTGTACAATTATCACTTGAACTATTACAGTAATTAGAGAAATCGAAATGCCAACTGACTTAAAAGAAAACAAAAGATCAGCAGTCATTGCCGCTCACTGATTAATGCCTTTATTGGAAAAGAGAGCCTTAACTATTCAACTTAGTGAGAACATTTCCATCAGAAATCATTGCTTTTTCCAAGTATAGGAAAGAAGGTAAGCAGAAAAATATTTTTAATTAATATTCTGCTCCGAGACAAATCCTTACCTCTGATAGATTGCCTGGCAAAGAAAGAACAAGCACTGTGAGAGGTAAACATTTTTTCCATTCTTCAATTAAGAAAACATCAGAATGCCATTTAATTTACTGCTTTCATATAATCAATGATCCTTGAATATTTTTAGGCATAATGGACTATGATTCCTATATTACTAGGCAGGGGCAAAATGTTTCTTGCTTTTATGCGATATGCAGGTTGTAAGCAGCCTGAATGATTGAAGAGAATTATGCTGCAATCCTAAACACACTTTTCAGGAGTAAGACCCACTGAACACAATGGGGCTTATTTTTGAATAGACATAGTTAGGATTGTGCTCTAAATTGTTAACAGAAAGCAGTTAATAGGAAGAAGGGGAGGCTCAGATATAGGGTTCCCTTGTATCCACGGGAGGCCTTGGAACAGATCTCCTACAGATATGGGAGTGAGGCACCTTTTCCTTCTTTAAAAAAAATCCTAAAAAAAGAAAATGGATATTACAGTAACAGTGCTTTCCCCACAGGGAACTCAAGAAAGAAGCATTTTCCATATATAATTAAAACATAAGTAGATGTTGTTTGGATACTATGGTGTCTTCCTTAAGTTTTGCTCTATATACTCTGCTCTTTCTTAGATACAGGTGTCCCTCATTATCTGATGTCATACCAGATCTTTCCATGGATAAAAAAGGTGAAAAAGTAAGATTTAAAGGCCTATTTCCCACTTTCTTACTTCTCCATTGGTCCTAATGGAATAAGATCATGTCTCAATATCTGTAGGAGTTTGATTCTGGGACTCCCTTTTGTTATTCAAAAATGTGTTAAATAAAAGCAATTTTTTAAAAAAAGTATGTCCCTGTTTTAAAACAGCTTTAATTACTTTTGGAGAGAGGTAGTCAGAAATTGGTAATACAAAAGCCCCCCCCCCCCGCCCCGCCTTTGCCTGGCTCAGCTGAAGAATGGAATGATTGCCTGAAAAGACTGCCTCTCTACAACAGGAAGAAAAGTAGTTTTTTAAACTGTAATTTGTAGAGGTCATTCGTACTGAGTCAGATCTGTATTTCAAAAATCTTGTATAACAAGATCAGACCTGCACCTCCTTTTGGTGAAGCAGCTCCATCCTGTGGCATAGGCTGGATCAAAATGTTCTTGACAAGGACTTGCACAGGGATAATCCTGCCTTTTGAAGAAGTTACTGGTTGGGTGGCCTTTTGGGTCACTAACTTCATCCATGACTTTCAGAGTTGAGGGAACTTTCAATGGTCTCAGGTTCTCCTAAGTAGGGTATTTTCCTATGATTGCAAAACCACTCTGTACCAGAGCCATATCTCAAGTGGTTGTACTTACTGAGTTAGGGCACAATCCAGAGTAACTACGGGGAGTCCTTGCTCCGGTGTAAGAACAATTTGCTCTGGATTGCAATATGAATTTCCCATAGGTGGTGCAGTAACTACGGGTGCACGTAAAGTCTCTTACGTGCACCCGTAGTTACTCTGGATTGTGCCCTATCAAATTAATGTTGATATTTACCTGGTTGACACACACGAGTAGAAAGGTGACCATTTGTTTGTTTGTCCTTAGAGAGCATTGTAGGCCTTAGTCGATGAGACAGAATCATCTCATTCAGTTTCTGCTGCAGCGCCAAATAGTCTTCCGATAATTTCGATATCTAGGAAATATGGTATAGCCAGCCACGTTCCAAGGCCAATTCAAAGGAGGAAAGCCATAATGGAAAAGAAGGAGTGGAAAACTTTTGTTAGTTTTCAAAGGCAGCCTGAAAAACTTCCATTAATTGTTTTTCTGCTTGTGTGAGAACAACTAATGCTTTAACAGTACAGTTCAGGGATGTAATGAAATACAGTACAAAGAAGACCACATGCATGCATGTTCCACTACTGAGGAACACTTCTGAAGATTTAAAAAAGCAATGTGACATAATTTTCTTTGAATATTTCCCAATCAACTGATGAAAATATATTGGGAGTACCTGCACAGACTGCTTTATGAAATACTCTTTACATAATGTACACAATCAGGTGGCCATTGTAACAGCTAACACATGGAATGACTTACAACATGTGCCACAGAAAGGATGAATGTCATATTTGTGATAGCTGCAAAGCAGGTTATGCCCACAGAATAGGATTGGGTTGCAAGATCAGCCAAAATACCACAGCTGTCACTTAACATTTTTCCCAGAAGCAGCCAGAACTTGAGAATATGGAGCTGTCTATTTCCAGATTTAGGAGGATTAGGATTTGAAATTCTTAGGCAGAAACTCATGCCCTATGTTACATTCAAAAGGTTTCCTTTAATTTTTAAAAGTCATCTTCAAAAATGGTCAGAGCATTACCATTTAACTCACCATACTTAGCAGGCTTTAGTGTATGTGCATGTGAATGAGAGAGATAGAGAGAGAGACAGACAGAGAAAACACACAACAGAAGCAATTCTTCCTCCATGAGCTTCTTACCTGCCTAGAAAAAGCTGCCAAATCTGACCTCTCTTTCTCTGCACCATCTCTGATGACATTTTGGGGGCCGTCAGATTGAGCACTACAGCTCTGCTTCTCTTTCCCGGCCTTAGAAGCAGGATTTTGGCTGTTCCCTCCACCTTTCAGTTCATTGTGGGCTCTCTCTGGGTTTTCACAAGGCAATTTTCCTTCTTTTCTCAGCTGCCCTCTTCTCCGATATCCTCGGTAATTACTCTGGATAACCAATGCTGCTTTCTCTTTGTCTCCTGAAGTTTGCTTGCTGGCTTCAATATGTTTCTGAGAGCCTCTCGCTGAGCCTCTCCTTATGCTGGCTTTATACTCACAGGAAATTGTCCGGCCATGTTTCAGAGAACCTCTTTCTGGGCGTCCATCATTGGGAGGAAGAGAGATTTGATTTTTCTCATCTCTGCCACTCATTTCCTGAGATGTTTTTTGGCTTCGTTCACTTTCCCATCTGATGGACCCTTTTTCAGATACATCATTTGAGAGGGCCTGCTTTGCGTCTCCCTCTACTAGGTCTCCTGGAGGCTTTTGTTTCATTGAAGACTTCCCTCTATGTGGAAGTATCTCTTTTTTTCCTTCCAGGGTCTTTTGGTCCAAGAGGGTGGTTTGAGTAAGGTCAGACGCTGTATCTTTTTGGTCTTTTCCAGCTTCCACTTCCTGTAGTGAATTATTTTGGACTGGATTGTCATCTGGTTTTAGGGTATGTCCTAGAGATGCTCCTTCCTTTGCAGTTTCCCTGTGCTTTCCCTTTACCTTCTTCCGTTCTCTGTAGCCCCGGTAGTTACTCTGAAGGATGACCGCTGCTTGCTCTTCAGTTTGAGGAGGAGAGCTCTGCGGAACAACCGTGACTGTCTCCACATCCAGAGGATTGCATTGCACCACAGCAGCAACCTCCTCAACCTCTGGAGCAGGGTTCTGTGTAACAGCCGCATCTCCTTTACACCGCTCTTTCACTTTCTTACGTTCTCGATAGCCTCTGTAGTTACTTTGAAGGATGACAGCAGCTTCCTCTTCTGTTCTTGGAGAAGAGCTCTGTGCAACTACTGTGCCTCCCTCAGCCTCTGGGGTTTCTTCCATTTTTTCCTCTTCATTTGAGGTAGCTGCCGTTTCAACCTGTTCCTTCTTGAGGAATGATTCCCTGAAAAGACATATATTTAGCAGATATTACAGGAGACAGATATATTATAACCTTAAAATGCTCCCAAGGCAGTGTCTATATATTAAAATGTCAGTGTGATAAATGTTAAAAAAATGAAAACAAAAGTAGGGATTTTTTCTGCATTTCTTATAGAAAGCTCTTAAAAAATGAAAACATATTTTTGAATAGCAACATTGTTCAATATCTCCAAATCTAGTCATTTTAGATGGTTTAAGAGTCAATTAGTGTCACTCCTAAACTGCACAACTCAGTTCAGTCTTGTTGAAATCAACCGAGCTAAGCTAATTTATGTGCCACTTTACTGGCTTAAGTTATTATTTATATATTGCACCATCAATGTACATGCTGCTTTACATATTCCAGAGGAGTTATGGGGCCACATGTTAGACAGTCAACATTTTATTTCTGTTTATTTCAAGATGAATAGGAGGCACACATTTATACACACTGGTGCAAGGGTAATAAGGGCCAAACTAATAACATGGCTCTTTGCAAGACTGATGGTAAACAAAAATGAGATTCCTAGATTCTCAGACTAGGAAGGCCACATTCTTTCATTCAGCCATGTAAAGATCAAGCCCTTTGATTGATCGACAAGTTCAGTGCTTCAAGTTTGAATGAAGACCTGTTTATTCCTTAAATTCAAATGGAGCACCTCAGTTTCAAATCCTGCTGGGTCAGTGGATCTGGCATCCTTAGACAATAACCATCACCTAAGTATTCCTAAGTTTGGAAAAATACAATTTTGTGGTCTTCACAAACCCCACGACAGAATTCAGTTTAGGTCAGTATTTCTCAACATTTGTCCCCAATCACGGCACCTTGCATTGTTCATCTGTTGAAAGTTCCACTGGAAATAACTGGTAATATTGCCAGTAACCGCCACATTGGGAGGTCAGATATGAGGCAACAAACACCAGTAAGAGCTCAGGGTGGGTAGAACACTGTGAAAAGCACACTTTAGAAATCTGCATGCCAAACGGAAGGTGCAATCCAGAGTAACTACAGGGAGTCCTTGCTCTGGTGTAAGAACAATTTGTTCTGGATTGCAATATGAATTTCGCATAGGCTTTCACTAGGTGGTGCAGTAACTACGGGTACACATAATGTCTCTTACATGCTCCTGTAGTTACTCTGGATTGTAGGGTAAGCTTCCAACCAGTTTGTTGCATTGTATTGCTGGTCTTGCTGCTGAACGGCAGACATATAGTTCTGTGAGTACTACCAGACCACTGGTGGTACCTGTACTGGTTGAGAAACACTAGTTGGCATGTTAATGAACAAATGGAGATTAATGGAACAAGAAACAGTACCTTTTCCTTTTGTAGCTCCTCCTCCCCCGGTATCCCCTGTAGTGAGCCTGAATTGTTGTGGCTGCTTTATTATCTGCATCCTTTATTTCCTTAATTTTCTTTCTGATTAAATATCCTCTTGAAACTAACAAAAATGACAATAAGTACGCAACTTCATGTTACTGTTGTTCACTGACAACATTAAATAGAACCCATTATAAGTTTCAAAACAGAAATTTTGAAAGAAGAAAATTCAAAGCAAATTTCATGGTTCCTCCTAAGCCAAAATATTTGAATGCTTTCAAGTCAAATAACTGTTGTATGCATGGGCTTCTAGACACCTAGATTTTCAGGATTCATCTTGTCAATTTCTTCCTTGCTCGGCTGATCTCAATCAAGATCAATTTCTGCTCCTTCATGTTCTTATAGTAAATTCCCCATATGGTCTGCACAGCCCTAAGTCTACAGGGATGCCATTCCATCTTTGCTTGCACTTGATCCCACTCTGCTGTTTTTGGTCCTACACATGCCTCTTGAGCTTCCTAGGCTTGAATGTGCTACTGCCTCCTTCTTCCCTCCCATCACACCCACTTGACGTCCTTGGTGGCCTTTCACTGAATTTTGACCTCATCCTGGTTGATTTAGCTATTAATCCATATTCTTGAAGCCTATCAGGGTCTGAAGGTGTTGCCTGTATGGAGCAGGGATTTAGATTAGATGACCTCTAAGGTTACAACCAATTATATGATATTATGAAATGTGGCAGGAATTGCCAGGGATAGAAATGTTCTGTGCCACTGCTCTGCACACACTTGTGTGCATGTGTGTATGAGATGGGGGACTGAAAGAGTACTCAATCAACATAAGAAACTGGAGCATTTCCCTAGTGCAAAAATTCCACTGACCCAGGCTGGCAAATGGTTCTCCTCATTAGGGAAGGCTGTATGGACTTCCTATTATAGATGGGAATTTGTTTGGGTGACTACGAACTTACTTGGCATTGGTTCTATTTTTTTCTAGTTCTGTGTTTGGCAGTGACTCCCAGTTCCTGGTTCCTGACCCCTCATTTGCACACTGACAGAAAAATATTAAGCAAAGCCAAAGCTAAACATGCCTCCTTTCAAATCCAGATGAATAATCATGCATATAATGACTGCATAATGTTCTTCCTCAAGAAAAACCTGAAGGAATTAAATGTTATTTCTTACCAGCCTGCAGTTTGGTAATGCACATTTCAATTTTTTGTTTTTTCTTCGCACTTGTGTACTCTTTGCGCATGACATATCCCCTGTAAGCTAAAAACAGATGGTGTGATGCTGAAGTTATATTGCTCTTTGCTAATCAACTGCTACATGCCCACTAGGGGAAAACACCCATCAGGAAGACAAGCCCTTTGGAATATGGATTATAAATGGATGGTGTTATGTGGGACTTCAAGCACATGGGCAGGAAAGCACAATCTGGCTCAGCATTAAGGTGGAAGATGGTTTTCTGTGCTATAAATTCAGGATTAAACTATTTAAAGTTCTCCATTGGCATGAGGCCTGTTCAGTTTAATAAGGATCACATCTGAAGTGTGCTTAGTGGATCAAAGTGTTATTCATCATGCTCAAAATTTGGAGGCTTGAGTCTGTAGCAGAAAAGATGTTCCATATTTTGCGCTAAAGCTCCTCTTATGACTGCTCACTTGACAACCTAATTAGTCATATCAAGCTGGACCATTTATATTTTACATTTTATGTATTTATTTTGCAACCTGCCATTGATCTCTCCTACTAGACACCCTTTCTTCTTGGCTGAAAATTTTAAGAGCGTATGCTAGAAGATAATATGTCAGGCATTGTAAGAAAAAAAGTTAACTGATGTAAGGGATGGGTTAAAGAGACCAGAATGACAAATTCTCTCAGTTTCTCATGTCACTGAATTAATATGACATGGAAGCTTCAACAGGGACCAGGGAGTACTCATTCTAGCTAACCGGTAAACGGAGGAGGGGAAAGGAAGTTGTGGATTCTACCTCCATGGAAACTTTCAAGCAGAGGCTTGATAAATATCAGCTGGAAATGCTCTGGATGATTTCCTACTACAGGCAGGTGGGTTGGATTAGAAGGGGTTTTTCCTCCAACTCTATGATTCTATTAAGACTTTCTTAGCAAATACCTTTTGCCTTTGGTTATAAAGTTGACCTCCACCTGACATTTCTCAGATCACCAATTTAAGACCCTGTAGGTGTGAGTCCTGACATTAAGTAAATTCTATTTCTGATGGCATCCACACACAAACGTAATTACTTATATTAAATTGAATGATTACCTGATTGGATTTTAATTGCACTTTCTTCCCTTTTTTCTTTTAATTTTTTGTACCTTTTCGAACCAAGCCACCCTCGCACACATGCCTGAATCAAAACAATCCTGTTGATTGTCTCCTTTCGCATTAAATTCAGCTGTTCTACATGGTAGTACTTGAGGAACACCTTTAAAAAAAGAAAAAGAGGAGGACGACGACAAGGTGATCATGTGCTGCTACTTGCTGCTATTCTGTCTCTAATGAGACAAATTGTCATCTTCTCACACCTTCTGGCTGCCAGAATAGGGCTGCAATAATTCTATTCCACAAAATCGCTACAGGATCCTTTGTCTCATTTGCCGGAATGCAAACACAGTCCCCCAAAATTGGAATTGTCCCTGTTTTGGGGGACATGTGGCAACCCTATGCCTGAACACGGGGAAGTTGCCAACGCATGAAATGGCCAAGTGACAAAAGCAGAGGTGATGGTAGTACAGATGGAGCAAGAAAGGATTCATAAATGGAGGAAGAGTAGAGATGAATGGAAACCTCCCAATGCTCATGCAAGAAAGCTGAAATATGCAAAAGAAACCTGGAAATAATTGGGCTTTGTTTTCCAAGCCAATCCAAATTCAACCACTGGCATTTGGTGTACAGAACTGCCATCAAGATCATTCCCCTCCTGTCCTGGAATTAGTTCTGGTTTGGATAGGTCTTATCCCCATGTGCTCCACCACCACATTACCTGGACCAGAGAGTGTCCAGGGGGTTGTGCTGTATGCACAGAGACTCAGGCAATTTCTGCCAGTGGCTCTGTCATATGTGACATTTGTACTATTATTCTGGACAAAATCCAGAGCAGTTACAAGTCCACACAGTTACATCACCCTCTAGTGTTATTTTATGGAAAGTCACCTTAACTGCTCCGGAGCAAAGGGCTTAATTTGACTTTAGGGTTTGGGCCTCTGTCACTTAAAGACAGTGGATAGTGAGGTCCACTGCGGTAAAGCATCCACAGGATTGGGTCACAAGCTGGGGAAGACAGCTGAGAAAGAAGGAATGCTTTTCCAGTTCAGATTTTACTCCAAGTTGGAAAAGATCCATTGCGATGCTTACCTGTTCTTTACGGTTATCATTATGAACCTGTCAGGCTTGTTTATGATGATGAGCTTGACAAATTTTATTGACATCTCATCTTTTCATATTGAAATGAAAAGTTTCCTGAGAGATGTTGCTCTTTAATCAGTTTGAAACCCAGAGCAAGACAAAACAAACCTCAATCATATTTGCATCAATAAAGAGTATACTGGATATTGCCAAGCAATTATTCTATAACCCCACAGTAAAATAACATATTAACCCATGCATCCCATTTATTTCAATGGGATGTTTCATTTTATTTCATTTATTTCAATGCTCAGTATGTGAAAATAATACCTTGGTTTTCCCAAGAATCCAGTTGTCAAGCTGAGCTTTCTCCAAGATGGCAGCGCAGGTTTCAGGGCTTACCGGGGGGTTGTCACTGGATTTGTAACAAAGGAGATAGTATCTAAGACAGAAAAAAATATATATGTAGTTCAGCACTGCACTTACAGAAGACACTTAATGCAAATAATTTACCTTCACTTTGTTTCTGAATTTTTGTATGAACAGATACATAGTTCAACATTATTATGAAATTTGTATGTCAGACATTTAGGCATCAAGGCAAAGATTAAAAAAGACACACTGTGTGACTGCATACAAAAAATAACAGTGATTTAAAAAACTGCTGTTAATCATTCAAATCCTTAACCTGTGTGTATATTTAAATTGACCTATACAGGTATGCCCCTTATCCACAGACCCTCCATGAATATGGGGGAGGCAGTTAACTTCTTCTTCCTATTCAGTTTTTTTCCTCCTCTAGTTTTTTTTCTTCAAGTATCAAGGCTGTCAGGAGGTCGCTATAACTATGTACAATATGTTACAGCGACCCTTAAGACCATTTTTGCTTTAGTAAGTCTCAAAGCACTTTAATGGGTGCTAACAAACCTGTTCCTGATATACTTTCCAACATAAGGCTGGAAAAGTTCCCTATGGTCACAGTCTATGGAGAACAACAAATCAATTGTACTTTTAGAGGGCATACCTTTCTATGAAGTTAGCAAAGAGAATACGATGAGAATAACCCTGCCTCCGAATTCGTGCGGTTTCCAGAATTCCAGTATAGCGGAGTTGAACTAATACTTTTTCCTTATCATACTTGTTCGCCTGCCGATCATTGTTTGGCTTAATACAACGGACAAAGTGAGGCTGGCCGACCACCATTTTAGATAACAAATCCATTAATGAGTACTGAAAGGAAAAATTGAAAGAAATATTTGTAACTCTTTATAGATTACATTCCTTATGAATGAGAAAACTCTTTGCAATCTTTGGATTTTAAATCCACTAGAATTCTTCTTGTACTGAACTAATTAGATTGTGGACCGACCTGTATCTTCCTGCAGGCTGCTCTATAGTATTTGAGAGTTATGTCTCATGCATCTGATTGAAAAATATGTGAATAGATCACTGAGTTTTATAGTTGCAGGGTGTTTATGTGGAAAACAGTTGCCTATTGCTTCTAGGGAAAAAGATCCCTTTATTATTACCTACTATCAGGTAAAAGAAAACAGTCTTAATGAAGAGGGACACATCTATGACATTTGGCTGGTGAGACAGTAGAAAAACAATGCAATCCAAAGCATGAGCTGAATTGTCCCATGTATGGAAATAGGAAAATCCAAACTGGACTATGGGCAAAATCCAAAGTAACTATAGGGAGTCCTTGCTCCGGTGTAAGAACAACTTACTCTGGATTCCAATATGAATTTCCCATAGGTTTTCACTAGGTGGTGCAGTAACTACGGGTGCACGTAAAATCTCTTACGTGGTCCCATAATTATTCAGGATTTGGGGGTATGGCAAGAGTACAGAATGTATAGTGTCTATATGTAAAATTAAAACAATATACTTTGAAAACTATTAGGAGAAGATGGTAACTAACTCATATGTGTGCAATTTCTTCTATTTTGCCCTGGAAAATATAAAGTGGGGCAAAAATACAAGGTTGCCGTACTTTACACAGGTTCATAGAGCAGGCTGGATAACATTCATGATGCCTGTTGAGGATTAGAAGTGAGTAGGTTATGGTTAAAAATAAATACTTTTTTCTCATTTAGGAACTCATTAGTTGCAGGCTTCCGTCAGTCTTGAAAGACTATGGTATTGTGCTGGGCGCTGCATACGCTCCATGCGAAGCACGAAAGCCTGGGTTGGATTGTTATGGAGGACAGGCTGTTTACCCAAGCAGCAAATCCCCCCTCTCCACTCCACTGAGTTAGTTCAATGGAAAGGCAGAGCCAATACGATTGGATCCAGCTGGTGTCGCAGAGCTGGGTTAAGGACAGGAGCTCACCCTGTCTTGTGGGGCCGAACCAGGTCTCGAACCCTGGCCTGCTGTTTAACAGGCACAGCATCTTAACTGCTTGCGCCACTCACAACCCTCATTAGCTGCAAGTGACAAGATATTCAAGGACCCAATTATCATGCAAACTTCTCTTTAGTGATGACACTTCAGAACAGTTCAATAGCTGAAACTTCTGCCCCACTTCTGTGGGGGATTAGGGCAGTGCACTGGCATATGCCGATCTCCTCACACCATCACAGAGAGACTGGCCAGGTGAGTTAGGCTGGCTTAAATTTCTTAGGATTGCACCCAAATTGTCACTTTTTATCCCTGTTTCTTGATTGTGCTCACTAATGCTGAATGTCTCAGGAAGGCCTTTGATGGTCAGTATTACCAGTGATCTTGCTATAGCGAACAGCCTAAATAATAACCCTGAAAATAGTTACCTTTACAAGCAAGGCCTGCTGCCAATTCTGCTCCCTTTATGAACAGATGGAAACATAATTGTCTATTGGCATGAAATTATTAATGGCAGTTGTAGCACAAAATTATGATCTGAAAGGTGTTCTGCAGGGTGACTCTAGTGCGGGTTCTTATTCAAAACAAGAACAAAATAAAACAAGCTAATTATTCAAGCATCAGCTAGATTCAAAAGAAAATTGGAGCAATGATAGTACTTAGCATAGTGTGATAGTGCATTATTCAAATGTAAATTCAAAAAGCATATTACCAACTTCTTGAATGTACAATTACAATTTTGGCTGATGTCAATTCCATGTAAAATATATCAGTGGAGGGTGTTTTTTCCCCATAGACAATAATTAGGTGCAGGGTTCCCATGGGAAAAGTGCCTACAAACCTGTCTGGTTTTTTCCATAGCTAGAATAAGCTTTCTTTGACCATTTCCAACCCTGAAGCCTCTACGTCATGCATCATGAAAGGGAAAGGCTTTAGGGCCAATCCCTTCCAAATTTCCAGCACTGATGCAATTAAACATTTCCTTAAGGCAGTGTCTGCCAACCCTTCACTGCAGGATGCAGCAGATGCCCCATTAGCACAGCTGCATAGGTTAGATAGGATTGGGACCTTACCAGTGATGGGATTCAAAGAAATTAACCAGTTCTATGCTCATCTGGCAGCCATTTTTAAATGGCTATTTTTAAACTTTATATGTCCTATCTCTTGTTAACAACCGGTTCTATAGAGTAGGTACGAACCTGCTGGAGCCCACCACTGGCTCACTATAGTGGAGCCTGGCAAAAGGCATCAAAATATCTCAGGGAGGTCACTGCTAAACTAAGGCTGCAATCCTGAAGACAATCCTAACCATGTCTACTCAAAAGTAAGCCCCATTGTGTTCAATGGAGCTTACTCCCAGGGAAAGTGCCTTTAGGATTGCAGCCTAAGGGCACAATCCAGAGTAACTACGTGGAGTCCTTGCTCCGGTGTAAGAACAATTTGCTCTGGATTGCAATATGAATTTCCCATAGGTTTTCACTAGGTAGTGCAGTAACTAAGGGTACACGTAATGTCTCTTACGTGCTCCCGTAGTTACTCTGGATTGTAGGGTTAGTGTTTTGACTCTTTTTCTAGTTTACAGCCCTGATTTTAGTAAGACCTTTACAATTTCATGTCTTGAGTGATTTGACTTTTTCTTAAACAGAAGGAGAAATAGAAGATGGTTGCAATTCACAAAGGCTAAAGGAAGCTAATCAGTGTACTAATACCTCCAATAACAGTGGAAATCAATTCCTGAAAAGCTGAGTGATATCTGAAGTACTGAGACATATTATCGAAGTGACACATTGAGACACATTATTTGCATTGATCAGTTAGAATGTGCAGTTCTTATTTGCTAAAATAGCTGTCAATCAACCCATGATGATGAGTACTGTAATAAAACAGCACTAAAGGAAGAGGCACAGTCAGATTATAACCATGCACAGTTATTACTTAGTGATAAAATAGTATTAAAAAAAGCATCTGATGTCTTACTCGAAAATATGAAGCAACCGTCTGTGTCTTCATATTGGTTGTCTCTCTTGGATGATGTGTAGTATCCTCTGGCTCGCTCTATACATACCAACAAAAAATGGTAGTTATCCCTACAGAGCCTTAAGTTTATTATACTGTCCTTTTAAATAACAGTATTTTTTTAAAAAATAATAAAATATTTATTCTAAGCTTGAAGATGCTACTGAGTTATCACTACAGAAGTCAAAATGTTAACACCAGTACTTTATCACACTGTACACATCTGCAGACACACACATACTGGACACAGTTTGATCACTGAACCTACATATATCTTTAATGACAGGTAAGAAAGGGTAGTCTAGAAACATCTAAAAGATCAGGACTGTTAATATCCTGGAGAAACAAAATTCTGCATCACCATTGTTTTGGCTGTTTTTAACAGAGCATGACTTAGCTCCACAGTAAGAAACTTTGGATGGCGTAGATTTGTTTATGTGAATGGAAGTGAAATCAGTTCTTGGAAGCTCCCTCTGAGGATAAGAAGAGGGTGAGGGAGTGCTCCCCCAGGGTTTTTTGTGTATGACAATTTGCATTTTATTTTTTTAAACACACACACATTGATTGAGAAAACATTTGCTTGGAAGTAAGGCTGAATTCAATGGTAAGTATGCTCAAGAAAGAGAGCTAAGACAGCAACAATTGAGAATGGAGAATTAATTTAGTTTTCTCTGAAGAAGCTATACAACAGTTGTAAGAAGTTATACAACTGTATATACAAGTTAAACAACTTGTATATACAACTATATACAAGTTATATATAGTTTAGGTAGAAGGGAGATTGTAGGTTATTACCTCACGGAAGGAATAAGAATTGCACAACACAAAGATATCCAGCTAAACAGAAAAGAAAATAGGAGAGAGGGAGAGAAATGAAGGAAGGGGTTACTTGCTCACTTTTTAGTAGCAACAATAAATATTGCTTTCTGTACTTTAATTCTGGGTTGGGTGGTGGTCATGAAGTTCCTTACCTTGGATTGGCTGATTGATTTCTGTGGTGTCCACGTCTGGTAGTTGACAGCACCCTTGCTTTTACTCTGTGCCAAATTACCTACAGGGAAGAAAGAACCACTTTGCCAAAATGAACCACTTGAAATGTTAAACCTGGATTTACCATGGAGTTTGCCAAATCACAGCTTCTTGATGACAGTACTGGTTATCGAACATGTTCTTATGGCTTTGCACACCTTATGGCTTTATACTCTGAGTGCACCAAGTGAATCTTATTGGTATGCTTTAAAATGTAACACAGCAATATTTCAAATAATGTGGGGGGTATGTTTTCTGAAGGTTGAAGACTGCACATAAAAATGCTATAGAACTGCTGTCAGTCATGTCAGGATAAAGATTGCTGTAATTAATCAGTGTTAAAGGAAGCTGTTTATGGGAGCTGTGAACATACAGGAACACAATTGGGATTGGACAGCTAAGGCACCTGTTGAGGCTCATGTCCCAAAAGGGGTTCATTCCCAGCTCCCATGGGTTCTTGCTGTGGATCTCAGTTGACCTATCTTCTCTGACTGAATGAATAATAACAGAAAGGGAAGGAGCTTTAGAAGGTGATAAATCTGAAAGGTCTCCCTTAAAGCTACATTTTCTTTGCAATTCCAGAAAAGGTTTTAGAAAATATAAATTAATCTTGCAGCTGGGTCTTTTAAAAAACAACAACCCAGAACATATGCACTTGGGTGGCAAAATTAATTATATGCTGGGTACCAAAGAAATTAAAAATGCTGTATATGAACCATTTGCATTTTTAAGATTGTTCTCATAATGTGTTTGGGTGAGACACAAACAAAATTAAACATTGCTGGTGTATTGTTATATGGGTTGTGGGATAATGCAGCATTATCATGCGTTGTTCTTTCCAAGAGAAGAACAAGCAATACAGTACAACCTGTACCAGTGGGGATTATTAAGATGGTAGATGTTGCCATATAGTTCTATGATAATGGGGAAAGGGTGGAGCAGGTGAGATTTAAGACAAGCAGAAATAATTGCTGGAAGATACAAAGCTAGCGGAAGTATCATAAAAGGTATTACCTGTTTTTGTAAGAGGGTGGATTACTAGTTGTCTAGTCAAATAGTTTTCCGAGGATCGTAATAATAGGACAATGTCAGCAGGCAAGGTGTTTCGATTTTTGGCTAAGAACCCACTTGCATTATAAAGGACCTGTTTAAAAAGGCCAGTAAAAGATAAACACAATTTTTTATTTTATTTTCTGTTTGTCAAGTATCTGCTATCATGAATTAGGAAGCTGGAAACCTTTTAGATCAGGTCAGTTGATTTCTGTAATGTGCTGAGCACGTTAAGAAGATAGCACCTGACTTGGTACATGAATGACTTGATTTGATTTTCAAATATTCAGAGGCTGCTGGATCTCCCTGCCATTGAATTGCTAGACAGTGTTATCTTGAGTTGTCACACATGCCACAAAATGAGCTGTAAGAGTTGATACCAAATGTGATAAAAGACCATGTTTTTAGAACAGGGAACAAAAGGGCTACAGCACCTTTGAAGAGGAATAAACTCAGGGCACAATCCAGAGTTAAGGCAGTAAGGAGTGCCCTAGCTGGGCTGCCCCAACTGCTCCAGAGCATGCTCAGTAGGCACCAAGTAAGTGACACCTGGGGAGGGCTTGCTCCTGAGGAGACCCCCCTCAGATCATACTGAACAAGGAACAACTGTGGCGCCTGCCTTGTAAGGAGTCCCTGATGAATCTGCCAGTAATGTCTACATTGAATATAAGGGGCTTCTTGGAGTGGGCTGCTGTATTCCCAGGTTGTGCCATATCCTGAGGTTGAGAGGCAGGGGTCACAGCTAGGCTGGCCAAGAACTCAGATTTTTGGTCAACATTGCCATTCTTACTCTGCCTTATCATGGATCCCTATGGGTCTACTCATTGTTATATCTGCTCCTGTGGTAGCTGGAACCCTGAGGAGCAGGAAGAGGGAATTCCTGAGGAACAGAGCTAGAAACAGGTGCTGGATACAGAATAACTGATCTGCCCTAGAAAATGCTAAATATGCCCTCAACGTGCCTCTCCTGAACTGCCTAGGCTATCCCAGCTAGGGCAGCCCAGGTTCACCTGTCTTGGGAGAGCCTATGGCTGCAATCCTAAAGACACTTTCCTGGGAGTAAGGCCCATTGAACATAATGGGACTTACTTTTGAGTAGACATGGTTAGGATTGTGCCCTATGTTGCCTTAGGCTGCCCCAAGCCTTTTCCAGAATAACTAGGGTGGCCCATCTTGCAGTTGGGAAAGCCCAGTGATAGATAGGGTAACCCAACTGCACTTCTATATTGCACCCTTAGGCCATTTTCTATTACTAGCATACTGTTGCTGAAAACTCACAAAAAATACTTCCACTATGATCAAGCTCCGCATTACACAGTGATATGGTTTGCACAAAGTGCCTAATAATTCTCATGCCAACACTGCTGGTACTCACATGAGAAGCAAGCATGAGAGTCAGTTTCATTGACTCATGTAATCTGTGCTGGTGACAGGAGGTGCTGATCACAAGGAAATAGTTTTCAACCTTTAGGAACCCATGGACCACAGACACAAAAATTGGAATTGGTGTGGAACACATTCAATCAAATTCAAAATGAATTTCAAGTGGAATTTATGTTTCTTCTGGGCCCTTTCCAAAGGGAGAGGAAGGGAATGAGACAGAGTAGGGGTGGATAGTACATATGGATTGTAGCCATTAACTGCCTTGAATGCCCTTTTGGGGAGAAAGCCGGAATACAAATAAAATAAATAATAAATAATAAATATATGGATTGGAAAAATTGCAAATGAAAATTATTAAACAGTTATTTTTAATTTAAAATAATTCTGCAACATATTGCCATGAATTGACCCAATGTATTAGAATGCAATGCCATTTCCAAGTTTGATAATATTAGCACGATGCATTATTTGACGTTTACCTTCCCTGCATAATGGTAAATCCCAAAGGTCAGGTCGACTCTTTTTGGTCTCCAGAAATATTTTGACTTCAAATTGTCTTCAAATTTTTCTGTAAGAAAACATATGAGTTATAGAAGTGTCCCTTGTTGTCCACTAGAGTTCCCGTGGAGTTAAAAAAAATCAGTGTACTATATAAGGAAAACAATAGAAAAATAAGTTTTAAGACCCACTTCCAGGTTTCTTTCTCCACTACTGCACCTAATGTCTCAATATCTGCAGGTGTTTGATTCTGGGGCTGAAGGATGGAATGATTGCTTGCATGACTGCCTCTCTACAACAATAGAAAAGCAGTTTTTCAAACTGTGATTTGCCATGGCCATTTGTGTTGAGTCAAATGCATGTATAAAAAAATCAATGAATAACAAGGTTGGACCTATATAGAAAAGCAAATGACATAAGAAATGCTTTTCTGAGCCATACTGAGCTTGGTTTATACCAGAGGTGTTCAACTAGTGCAGTGGTTCTCAATCTTCCTAATGCCGTGACCCCTTTATAGATTCCTCATGTTGTGGGGACCCCCAACCATAAAATTATTTTTGTTGCTGCTTTATAAGTGTAATTTTGCTACTGTTATGAATCGTAATGTAAATATCCGATATGCAGGATGTATTTTCATTGTTACAAATGAAATGTGTGTTCTATGCACACACTGAACACAATGGGATTTATTTCATAGTAGGCATGCATAGGATTGGGCCCCAAGGCTGCAATCCTATCAACATTTACATGGGAGTAAAGGCCCCCCTGACTATAATGGGATTTATTTCAGAGTAGGCATGCATAGGATTGGGCCCTGAGGCTGTCAGCCCGCCCAGTGCATGCGCAGCTACAGCCAGAGGTCTGGCAAGCCTGACCTGGCCCCCTGCACCAGGAGTCTTTAGGTGACCCCCAGGAAAGCTCTAGGTGACCCCCAAAGGGGTCCCGACCCCCAGTTTGAGAAACACTGAACTAGTGGGTCAGGATTGGGAAGCATCTGAAGTTACGCTGATTAAGTTACACCTGTACACACTGCCAACAGCTTACCCACAAGCGTCTGATCAGTGGCTCGGGGAAAACGGCTTTCCTCATCCAGCAGTGACAATAATCCCATTGGTTTTTGCAAAAACATGTCTAAAAGGGGCCTGTTGTCTTCATATTCAATAACTCGTGCATCAACACCTTCATACAGGTATTCATTCTGCAACAGATTACAAATGGGTTGTGCTTTGAAAGTGTGGATAGATAGCCAACTCTTCTCTCTTTGTGAGTTCCCAACATTTTGACACATTCCAAGACTGTTACACTCCAAAATAAAGCTCTGATTGGCTTTAAAATGTACAAGTAAAATCTAATTCAGTATTATCAGAAATATCTGTGTAAGCTGAACAAAGAGCTTGTAAAGGTCCAATAAAACTGACTTTTCTGATTTAAGTGAAGTACTCCACCATAAATGAGGTGCTAATTGTAGGGAGTATGGTTTCTGATTTCATTATGCTATCAAAGGTCCACCATTATCACTGACTGTAGAGTGTATAGAGATATAGAGGAGGTGGCTTCACATACATACTGTTTTGGCACAGTCCTTAGCATCTCCAGTGATCTGAGATGGCTACACTGTGAAAAGATCATCCATTAGTAATCAATCTTTTTCTGAATCCTATTCAAAGTGCTGGTTTTTGTCTGCATATCTAAAAGACCATCTGTCCCATATAGTCCTGCCTGACAATTAAGGTTGATTTGACAACCCCTTTTCTGTGTATTCTCAAATTCATCTTCAGAGATTAAGTAGATGGCTACTCTGGTCCAGCAGCTCCGTCTTTAGATAAATGTGCTACTGGGATAACCCTTCTTGTTGTCATATTGATAGCAAATATTGTCCATCCATTTATCAGGTTCCAGGAGAGGGATGGGATTGGTGCTGGTGGTGCCGCTGATATATTAATGCCTTTCCTGGGCCAATCTTGCTCCATGGATCACTGTGGAATTATACTAGCAAAACAGCTGTCACAGGTCTGAGCAGATCCCTCCATACCACAGAGTCAAAGGTAAGGGAACAATCATTCTCTTACCAAGAGTTCTGCATCTGCTGCCTCCCCACCATTGTCACTATTTTGTCACTGCTTCATCAATGGATGGTGGAAACAACTGGGTCCTGAGTGAGTTAGTGGATCCAGGTGTGAAAATTTATTCATTAAAATAGTTATTTCCTCTCTTCTACCTTGCACTGCACGTTCAAGAGGGCTCTCCTAGTCTCCTGCAGTGGAGGGAGACTAATCCCAGGCAAGTCTACTCATATGTAAGCCCCATACAGTCAATGGGGCTTACTCCCAGAAAAGTGTGGTTAGGATTCTAGTCGGAATCATAAAACCGTCAGAAACAAAAAAAATCATTTTATATACACATATAAAGAAGAGGACTGGTCTAATCGCTTTTAGCTTACGTAACATTTGTTCTTTCTCTCCACTGAGACATATTTTTCAAAACAAAATCCCATTGCCATTTTAAACTGTTAAATATTCATTCTTCACCCTTTTAATAAGCTCCTGAATCTGTCCACTGACCCTTCAAGTTCATTAGCTTTTGGTAATTGCAGCATCTAATTTTTCACCCATCGAAAGAAATCAAATTACATTGTACAGTCAAAGCAAATTCTCCACCTTGTGAATCAGACAGTCAATATCCTAAATGAAATAAAAGCAAACTCCTATTCCCCATCCCTACAAAAAAAATTATAGTTAATATCCTCGCTGGCAAATTATAAAAGTCAGAATTTCCCAACGCTGCTCTACGTGGCGTTCATTTTTTATTTCAGTTTTTGCAGTTGAACCATAAATTACACAGTGCATTTTATAATACATCAAAACAACATTGCATTTGCATCAAACCTATTATCACCATGTTTTGTTGCCTGGATACTGTAAATGGGAAGTCTAATGTATTTTAGATGGACGTATAAATTGCAGAAAGCAATCAAATAGTTCTGCACTGAACATATATAACAAAGCATTGTATTGCCAATGGCCTTTTTATTTTTGCTTTCCAAAAGCAGTTTTAGATGACCTTTCACTGAAAGATTTCTTGTTCCAAAGTATAATATTATGTACACACACAGGGATGGCGTGAGGAGGGACACCACCAAATGTTGACCCAACTTTACTGTTGGTGTAGCACTCTAAGAAAAAGCCTCTTTCTGTGGCTAACCATGTTTTTATTTTGTTTTTTGGAAATCAGGAAATGCAGGACTTCTGGTTTAATTTAAAAGGGTTCCTTCATGTGCACAGCTGGAAGTCCTACACTTTCTGATTTGCAAAAACTGTGCAAAGGAGCATAATTTTGGTTTTTTAAAACTTTAATATTGTATGTTTATGGGCATAATCCAGAGTAACTACGGGGAGTCCTTGCTCCGGTGTAAGAACAATTTGCTCTGGATTGCAATATGGATTTCACTAGGTGGTGCAGTAACTACGGGTGCACGTAATGTCTCTTGTGTGCACCCGTAATTACTCTGGATTGTAGGGCATGTTTTATTCTTATAGTCTTATTTGATCTGTGAAACAGTATTTTAAAAACCCTGAAAATACACAACTCTCTCTCTCTCTCTCTCTCTCTCTCTCTCACACACACACACACACACCAGTGCCCACCTGTTCCCAAGCAAATACATGTTGATTGAAGTAGAACTGAATCTGCTCATTGGCAATGTTGATACAGAGCTGCTCAAAGGAATTTTTCTTGAAGTTTTCAAAACCAAAAATATCAAGAATTCCAATGTTCAGTCCTTCATCGCTGCTGCTGAAACAAAACATAGCATGTATGTTACATATGATTTCCCCCTTACTTACATATTGGTTTGAGGTTCATGGGTATATCAAGCATGCAACTAATGGCAGCGTTAGCATTATCTGTGGTTACATCAGGCAAGGATATATTCCAGCTCAGTTTGGGGAACAGACCTAATGCATGATGGTGTAAGAGGAATTAGTCAGCAGCTGAATTTCTAACTGTAAAACCCATGGTTTGACACAAGAGAGCTGACAGGATATGTTGTTATTGCTCCTGGGCAAAGCATTAATATAACATATAAGAATTTTGCATGTGACATGGGTGAATTTGCATTGCAAATTCCAATTTGTACAGATGTATTGCCCTACAGCAGCGTGCCCCACTTTAATTGGAAAAAAGACCCCTGTGTTTCAAGACTGGCCTCACACCAGGTTGCAAAGTTAGCATAAAATGGGCTAATTTATCATTCACCTCAGGACATTTGGGACAGAAATGTACATATTTACATCAAATTCCAAAAGTACTAAGCGTAAAGTTGTTAACCTATCACTCAAATTATTATTTTTTATGTTTCTGAAGCAAAAGATGCTTCATAGATATTGGCAGAGAAGATGAAAACCACACCTGGCAACTGCTGCATGCTTAAATTTAGCGTCAGTTCTGAGTCACACAACCACTTTTTCCATGGCCAAATCAATCTAAATGTGCTTTTCACTGAACTTGAATACACTGTACAGGTTTTGTGAGTCACATTCAAAGTTTTTTCAAAACATCCTGAGGCTCTTGTAGAAAAAAAGTTTTTAAATCAGGATATAGTAAGTCCCAATTTGCTTCATTCATAAAAATTGATCAACTCGCTCAAGCCCATTGTGGGGGAAAGAAAAACACTTATTAAAAGTTGTTTTGTTCACTGAGGTTTACAATAAGCCAGAGCAGGAAGGCTGGATGCTTGTCTGCATCCAGTGCTTTACTGGGGCTGCTGATGTGGCACCAAAGGGCAAGGGGAAACGTTTCCCTTTCTCTGAGGAAGGAGAGCAGCAGTCCCAGTGGGTCTACTCAGTTCTGCACCACCTCTGGAGGTGGTGGGAATTTATTTCCTTTGCAAACAGAAGAAGCAGGTTAAGAACACAATCCTAACCATCAGTGGTGGGCACCAGCAGGTTCGCACCTACTCTACAGAACCGGTTCTTAACAAGAGATAGTACATATAAAGTTTAAAAATAGCCATTTAAAAGTGGCTGCCAGATGGACAGAGAACCGGTTCTTAATTTCTTTGAAACCCATCACTGCTAACCATGTCTACTCAAAGGTAAGCCCCATTGTGTTCAATGGGCCTTACTCCCAGGAAAGTGTCTTTAGGATTGCAGTCTAAATACAGAATGCAACAAATGAAAAATACATGCCACATGACACTACACAGTACACTACACACTACACACAGCTGGAACTCCTTGCTGCTGTGGCTGATAAGGTTGAGCAGTTCTGCTCTTTCTGTAACACAGCACGTACAATCCTAACCGAGGCCAGCTCAATTCACTGGTCTTCCCATTCCTGTGGTGATGCAGGGAGGCAAGCAGAAGTCTGTATACTAGCCTAACCCTTCTCCAAAAGTGGTGCAGAAGTGTCTTAAGGCAATTTTGTGACACGCCCAGGTCAGCACAGGATTTATGCTAGGGCTGGCCTAACTGGAGTTTAGGATTACAGCCAGCAACTGATAACCAAGGTGGTTTCAAGGGGTTCCCATACTGTTCATAGTGTGAAATCTAATTCTTCTGCTTGCGCACTGGAATTAAGCAAACAGAGCTGCAGCTTTGGTATACTTTCACCTGAATTTAGAATGAAGGAGGGGCTTGCCCATAATGATATAAACACAGTGCATATTGTAAGTCTACAGAAATATTCATTTTCCTGAATCAGACTGCAATGATGCTGGGAACTGTGTTTGCTGACCCTATTCCTGAACTCATTAGTGAAAGATGTGAAACTATTCCTGAACTCATTAGTGAAAGATGGATTATACTCCATCTCAGAGCACAAGTTCCAATTGTCTGATTTCAGGGACAGGCTAGAAACAAAATTTCACATCACAATGATGTTCTGCCTCTCCAAAATGGCTTACCTTAACATCGTATCTGGCTTGAGCAGTGTATTGATGTGGTTGACTATCCAACTAAAGAGACGCCCATACAATGCCTTGGCTGTGGCGTCTCTCACATCGGTCGCCTTCTCCATCGTGTTGGGTCTTATAATTGTTTCCCCTCGGGTCACCACACAATGTGAGGTTAGAGCTTCTTGCAACTCATCTGCTTGAATGCACAGTAGGGAAGCCGCTAGAAAAGCAATTAAATTGTATTATGTTTATATTGCAGGCAGATTTTTCAGGGAAATAAATATTTCTCAGAAATAATGATTTTGCATGGCTAGGATGGCTTTGTAAGATTGCTCTTTATTCTTGTCTGCACTTTATTCTTGTGACTTTTCTAGGTCTAAATCTGTCTAGGTAGTTCCTACCTAGATTACAACATATTAGCAGGGGTTTAAAACCATTTTTTGGTGGTACAATATGTGAAATATGTGAAATAAAAATAAAATAAAATACTGCATTTTGATATTTATGGTACTTTCCAGAAGAGATAATTTTTCCAACTAGAAATAATACTTTGGCTGCATCTGCTGTGACTATATCATCTATATAAATCATCTAGTACATTTTTAATTGAATATAATTTACAATTATAATTTATTAAATTTTAAAACACATAACTCCACAATTTGCTACTTTAATCAAGAATTTTTTGGGGGGTTGTGGGGAGATAACAGATAAACACCCCTACCTATCGTCAGCATTTAAGCATTAGATAAAAATGTGGTTTTTTAAAAGAAGTATGATCCACAGTTGGATGAAATTTGGTAACACCAAATACAGTGATTTTGCCAGCGGATGAGAGGCATGTACGGGGGCGGGGGGGGGGAGGGTGAGAAATGTGGGAAAGAAAAGGAGTCCAATCTTGGACACACTAGGCTTAATGCACCCACCTGAATTGTCAAGCAGACATATTAGGACTGAATGGCAAGAGAAAAACTCTTTGGGGTACAGGTAAGTATTACCAACTTGTAGGGACGTATTGAAAGCAATGTGATCATATCATACCATGGTTCATAATCAGGGTGACCAGATGCCAAACCCAAAATTCCTAATCCCAGGCCAAAATTCCTACCCGCTGAAAAAAAATTGCCAAAAAATATTTTTTTGTTTTTGTTTTTCTGTTTTTTGACCATAACTTTTGATAGGAAGGAGATTTCTCAAAACTGATTTTTGCATTGGATTCTTCTCTTCAATATGAATCCAACGACATATGGCATGATGGGGTACTGTGCACTATCACAAAGTTTCAAAATGAAGCCAAAATGTAGGACAATGATGCCAAAATGTAGGACATCCGGACAGGGGGCTAAAAATCCGGACAAATCCGGGTTTTTCCGGTCGTCTGGTCACCCTGTAATCATAATTGAACATGCAGCTTATATGAATCACATAATTTAATTATGTATAAAAATAAGAAAAAGGCTCACAATTCTCTAGAGGTGTCAGGTTGGAAATGATGCTCTTGTCAATCATGTGCTCAGTAACCACTGATGAGAATTCAATGTTCCCCACATTTAAAATGGCAGCCAGTATACTGTACACACTCCCTAGTTCCTGAAAGACAGGCATTCAAAACATTGCAATTATAATGAAACCACGGCATCCATTGCCTTTCTTTATTTTAATATCTGCCATACATGTTGAGAGCTGACTTACACCAGGGCCTGCAGCCTCTTAAATTTACTTTTGCTTACAGTACAGCTGTGTATATGAAAATATTTGGAACTGGGGTTGCAAAACTAAAATGCAGTTTCTATTGTTTTTCTTTAACAGTGCTTTGTTGACTCTGACATATCCAAGGTGCTTTAGAACCTTTAAAATGCATAACAAATCACCCTATGAATCAGAATAATATTATTTCCATTTTATAGATGAACAGCTGAGGTTGAAAGTATCTTAACTAGTGATAGCAACACTTTTTAGCCTGGTATATAAAAAATTTAGAAATACCCGACTCTCTTGGCATGTCCCCCCTTCCCTGAACATAAGAGAACAATTCTTTACATATTACTTTTTAAGAAATACAGTCCAATCATGTGTGATGATATGTATTATATAAAGGAATATCAAACAATAAAAAATGAAATAAGAGTAACCCTACAATCCAGAGTAACTACGGGAGCACGCAAGAGACTTTATGTGTACCCATAGTTGCTGCACTACCTAGTGAAAACCTATGGGAAATTCATATTGCAATCCAGAGCAAATTGTTCTTACACTGGAGCAAGGACTCTACATAGTTACTCTGGATTGCGCCCTTAAAACAAACTTACCCTACAATCCAGAGTAACTATGGGAGTGTGTAAGAGACATTACATGTAACCGTAGTTACTGCACTACCTAATGAAAACCTATGGGAAATTTATATTGCAATCCAGAGCAAATTGTTCTTACACCAGAGCAAGGACTTCCCGTAGTTACTCTGGATTGTGCCTGATGATGTTAGATTTTGGTGAATGCTAACATGTAACCCATAACATCATGGGTGTCAAGTTTGACATGTATGTCATGTTTTTGCCTTCACTTGGTTACACAATAAAGGGTTAATTCAGAGTAGTGGTTTAGGCTTCTCATTTAATGTGATAAACTAGACTAAAGGTATTGCGCCACAAAGTATCCAGTGGTTCAGCCCCGTTTTGAATTTCTGCTTCTTATATCCACACCGTTGCCTATGCATCTCACTAGCTTTATTTAATATGAAGAGCCATGATGGAAGATCCAGGTTCAAATTACCCATGATGCTTCCTGGGTGACCTTGGGCTGGTCACTTCCTCTCAGCCTCATCTACCTAACAGGGTTGTTGTGAGGACAAAAGGATAAAAGCTTTGTAAGGCACTTTGGGCATTGGCATGGGAAAGGTGGGGTAAAATCCTTTAAATAATAACAATATGGATTTAGCTAACCCTAAGTCTACAAAGTCTTCATACCAAAGTGTAGCAAAGGATATCTATCAATGATCATATTTTGGATAAGTAAAATCCTAAGGCTGCAATCCAGAGCAAATTCAGCCTGCTCTGACCTAACTGCACTCTCCTAACTATTCTGTATCCAGAGCAGAAAGTTATGCTGAATCCAGAGAGTCAGGAAGCCTGGGCTGCCCTAACTGCTCCAGAGCATGCTAAGTAATTGACACAAGGGGAAGACTTGCTCCTGAGGAGACACCCCTCAGATCACACTGAACAAGGAACAGCTGTGGTGCCTACAGTGGTGACATGACTCTGCACATCACCTGGTGCGGAAGTCTGTGCGTCATCCCTGGGATGCGCGCCCCCCCCCCCACCTGGACTGCACAGTCACCAAAGTTGGCGCCTGCGCAGTTGTTTCTGAAGCCAACTGGCTTCAGAAAGAGTACTGCGCAGGCACCATCTCTGACACCTGCGCAGTACTTTTCTGAAGCCTTTTGGCTTCGGGGGAGACTGTGCAGGCGTCAGAGTTGGTGCCTGTGCAGTACTCTTTCTGAAGCCATTTGGCTGCTGCTCCGCCTCCTGAGTGAGGCCGAATGGCTGTGCAGAGGTGCGGACTTTCTCTGCTCTAAGGAAGTCTCCTCTGAAGCTGTTCGGCATGCTCAGTGTGTTTCTGCGCAGTGCACCTCAGATGGCCGTTCAGGCCAGCTCCTCAGACAAGTGGCAGCTTCTGGCTGATTCTCTGCCTTGGAGCAGGCCTGAATGGGGGTGCTGACGCCCGGGGCCTGCCAAAGGACAGTCAAACTCCTCCGGCACATCACCCCATACGGAGCGCATCCCCAATGCAGCCCACACCAGCCGCACCAGTCTGGTGACGCCACTGGGTGCCTGCCTTATAAGGAGTCCCTGATGAGATGCCAGTACATTCTACAGTGAATACAAGGGGCTTCTTGGAGTGGCCTGCTGTATCCTGAGGTTTGTGGGCAGCCGTAGTTTGTTCCATATCCTGAGGTTGAGAGGCAGGGGTTGCAGCTAGGATGGCCAAGAACTCAGATTTTTGGTCAGCACTGCCATTCTTACTCGGGCCTTATCATGGACCCCTATGGGTCTACTCATTACTATACCTGCTCCTGAGGTGGTATAACTCTGAGGGCTGGAAGAGGGCATTTCTGCCTTGGAAACAGGCTTTGGATACAGAGTAACTGCTCTGCCCTAGGCAATGCTAAACATGCCCTCAACTTGCCTCTCCTGAGCTGCTTAGGCTGCCCCAGTTAGGGCAGAGCAGGTCCACCTCTCTTAGGGCACCCTATCTTGCCTTGCTCTGCCCTAAGCCTCCTTCAGAGTAACTGAGCTGGAGCATCTTGCAGTTGCTCCAACCTAGTGTTAGATAGGGAAACCTAAGGGCTCTTATGTGGACAGATTAGTTGCTCTGGATTGGGCTGTAAATGAGTTTTAATTGTTCCCATCATGTGCAGAACTGAATCCATCACAGAAATAAGGATCCAATCAATGAGTTGCATGTGCCAGTAGCATCGCAATGAGGGTAAAAGGGATGCTAACTGACTCCCTTAGGAGGGATGACACCCAACTGCCCAAGCCTCTGTTTGGCAATCTTCAGCCCACACCAGGTCTCATGTTCTCTCCAATAATTGTGTTTTTGTTTTCTACCTCTGAGAACACAAATCCCTAACAGAGCCCAGAGTAGGATGATGATGGCCAATGGAGGTGATGTAGAGGGGAAATTTCAGATTTAAAACAATGTGATAGCCAGAAGGTCATGGAGCATGTGACACAATTATGTCATTATATCACCCCTGAACATTGGAATGGTTAGCTTCTCCAGATAAGTTCTGCACAGGGTGACACCCACCCCAGGGACACCTCTAGAGCATGCAAGGGGATGGTTGGGACTTATGCTTCTTAGGCTGAAATCCTAATCTCCACTTAGGCTGGCATAAACCCTAACATACGTCCCGTGGTGACCTGGGAGTGTCACAGTAGGCACTTCTGCCCTACTTCTGGGGTGGGGAGTTAGGCCAGTACACAGGCATACAAGAATTTTCCCATATCATTACAAGAAGGTATGCCAGCTGATTGAGTTAGGACAGCCTAAACTGGTTAGGATTGTGCTCTTTGAGAATATATCTCTCATGCCCTTTGAGGGTAAAAGACTTCTAAAAAAAGACGAACTGCCAGAGGTGGGAAAGTTGTGCACTTTGAAAAAGAAAAGTTAAAAATCCCATAAGGTAAGCAAAATGTCTCAGAGAACTCTAGAGCAGATTTTTGAATTAAAAGTACTATATATATTTTTTGGTTCTGTCTTTTTTAAAAAGAGGAATAGCTCACTAAGGGCACAATCCAGAGTAACTACGGGGAGTCCTTGCTCCGGTGTAAGAACAATTTGCTGTGGATTGCAGTATGAGTTTCCCATAGGTTTTCATTAGATGGTGCAGTAACTACGGGTACACGTAATGTCTCTTACGTGCTCCCTAAGTCTGATTCTAAAATTATTCTGGACAAGACTGAAGTGAATATGTTGTCTTCTGTCATTACACTGTGTAGTACATATTGCAACTGACATTTTTGTGTCTTTTTTTTCCTGGAAGCGTTAAATACAGCTTGATCTGTCCAGTACAGTGTGTTTACTGTTTATTCCTGGGAGTCCTTTCCTTATATATATATATATATTTTTATAAAGTCATCTGCCATCTAACCTTTAACTTGATTTGAAGGAGAAGTAATATATACACTGTAAGATCACAATGGGACCATACACTGATTTTTTATTAAAAAGAGAAGACTGCTAAAATGTGTAGAAGATTGGTTTTTGCTATGACCTTAGTGAATCTGCCCTTAGTGATTCTGAAAACACAACTGAATTCAAGGGGAAAAAAATGATTCATGGAGACGCATTTCTGAGGACTTTCTGATTTGAGTTTGTGTGTGTTGCTCTTTCCCCCACTAAGGTTGCAATCCTAAAGACAAATTCCTGGGAGTAAAACTGAACACAGTGGGGTTTACCTCTGAGTAGACATGGTTAGGATTGTGCTCTATGTCAAGGTCAACCCTTCCGCTTTCCTTGTTTGTCATACCGCCAAATCCAGAGTAATGACGGGAGCATATAAGAGACATTATGTGCACCCATAGTTACGGCACCTCCTAGTGAAAACCTATGGGAAATTCATATTGGAATCCAGAGTAAATTGTTCTTACACCGGAGCAAGGACTCCCCATAGTTACTCTGGATTTTGCCCACTGCCTTTCTCCTGGGCCAATCCTGCCCTTCAAAACTTCCGAAACTGCCCTAGGGTAGAGGATTACACTCCACCCTGGGTTCCTTCTCTTCAGTAACTTCTCCTGGCATTGGGCATCATGAGCCTCCCAGAGATTAGCAGCCCAGTTGACCTGCAGCTGGAGATTGCTTTCCTCATTGGCATCACTTCAGTGGTTATAATATTGGTCAGTCCTACCTCCTCCTTCATCCTTCGTGCGTAGATGTTTGCACTGACTCTCTCTCCCTCTCTCTCTCTCCCTTTTGGTAAGCTTGGCTCCAAAGACGGCTTTATGTGAAAACAGCCCAGATTGGTAGGGATTCAAAGAAATAACAAATGACAATGGCTGCAATCCTATATATTGGAAGTCAGTCCTCAAGAATAGAAATGAGACTTACTTCTGAGTAGGTATGCATAGGATTGTGCCCTCAGTTCAATGAAGTCTTCCACAAGCACTTGTATGGTGGTACCATAGTGTTTTGGAGATCAAGTAATGGTGGACAAGGAAGAAGTGGACAAGGTAATGGATAAGGAACACTTATGGTGGTCAAGGAACTCCTACTTTCCCAGATTGTGATAGTGGTAAGGGGATACTGGAGAGAAGAACTCAAGCATCCCTCCCAATACAAAAAAAAATTAAAAATCTGGAGATGGTCTTGAGCAAACTTCCAGTTTTTTTATGTCTGCCAGATACTAAAATTAGGATGGCAGCTAAATACATAATATCCAGTGGACTGCGTTTGTGGATCACAAGTTGTGTAAGGGTGAAATCCACAGTAACTATGGGGAGTCCTTGCTCCAGTGTAAGAACAACTTACTCTGGATTCCAATATGAATTTCCCATAGGTTTTCACCAGGTGGTGCAGTAACTATGGGTGCAAGTAATGTCTCTTACATGCTCCCGTAGTTACTCTGGATTGTGCCCTAAGTCTGGTTTGTCGTAAAGCATTGCTAAAAGGTGATTTACTCTATCAGTGATTCATGCACAATCTATGCTGGCAGAAATCCTCTTTTGATATTTCTTACTGTGATTTAACACAACAGAAATGTGCTTTATTAACAAATCAAGGTTTAAACATCCTCAGCACTCACCTCCATGGTAAACCCAATCACTTTGAAGCACTGCTCTATTAATTCAAATTGGGATTTGTAGAAACTATTATTCATGAAATCTTGTACAGTCCTTAGAAGTTCATTCTGAAGATACCTAATGGGATGGAGGAGAAGAAGAAGCTGAACATTCAGATGTTCAAAAACGCAAAATTTTAAATCAGTCTAGCAGAGAGAGCTCATATATTTCAATTTTTCTCATGCTGCCCAGCACAGGAAGAGATGTAAGGGAAAGATTAAAAAAGAAACAGAATATTACCTGGGAGGCTTGTTTTCTGGCAATTTATAATGTGCTAATTTTTTCTTCTCTGCCAAACCAGCATAGATGTAATAAAAAATATGAAAATTCTTCTCTCCTCTGAAATAACAAAACACTTAATAATGACAGGAACTATAGTCAAAGAAAATAGAAGCAAAAAAGTCTAATTTGTACTTGTTTCCCACTATGATGAAATTAGTGTTAGAAAAATTCACATTTAGGCTGCAATCCTAAGAGCACTTTCCTGTGAGTAAGCTCCATGGAACTCAGTGGAACTTACTTCCGAGTAGACAGAATTGGATTGCACTGTATGTCCTTAATGGCTAAGAGAAAAATCTTGAAGCCATCTGTCAGAGAGGTTAAAAGGAGACTTTAATGAAGGAGGATAAGTGGAAAAAACTTTATGGATGGTTACAGCAGAGAATTGATACCAGCTGAATCAAACATGTTGGACTGATTATTTAGAAATTGTAAAGATTATTAGAATATAAAAGATGTTCATGTAAATATGAATCAAATTGTTCTTTACCCGGTTATGTTTTATTACTACTAAAAATAAAATACTGATTAAAAAAAATCTTGAAGCCAATCTTGACAAGACAAGATTTTTCTTAGTTTAGCTGTACCAGTCAATATGGGTTAGGATAGGTTACAAAACCATTGTACCTATACAGTAGGTGAAAACATAACAAAACATTGCAGAAAATAGCAATTAAATTTTTTATAATCATTATATACAATTATGTACAACATTATTTCCAGTACTTATTACTATTTTATGTAGTACTTTACAGCAGTAATTTTGTCATTTAGGGCAAAATCCAGAGCAGTTACAGGTCCATGCAGTTATGTCACACTCTCGTGTTATCTTATGGAAAGGAACCTTAACTGCTTCATTGCAAAGGGCTTAATTTGACTTTAGGATATGGGCCTAAGGGCCCAATCCTGAGTAACTGCAGGAAGTCACTGCTCCGGAGTAAGAACAAGTTACTCTGGATTGCAGTATGAATTTCCCATAGGTTTTCTCTAGGTGGTGCAGTAACTACGGGTGCACGTACTGTCTCTTTTGTGCTCCTGTAGTTACTCTGGATTGCAGGCTTAGGGCGCAATCCTGAGTAACTATGGGAAGTCCTTGCTCTGGTGTAAGAACAATTTGCTCTGGATTGCAATATGAATTTCCCATAAGTTTTCACTAGGTCCAATTCTATCCAACACTCTAGTACTGGCATAGCTGTGCCAGAGGAGCATGTGCTGCATCCTGCAGTTTGGGGAATCAGTCAGGGTCTCCCCACCAGGCAATAGTTGTTCCCTTATCTTGGAATTGCATTGTCCTTACTATGTTGCTAGAAAGTCGATTAGGATTGCGCCCTCAGTCGTTTATGAAAACAGGTTTAAGCCTGGCACCTTCTGAATGCAAAGTAGGTGCACAACTGTAGAGAAACAGCTCCATTCCTCAATTTATTAACTTTATTGTTCTGCACAATAGACCAACACAGATATTACATCCTGCATGCAAAAATCTCATGGGCTAGCACTGGAACAATCCAACCCATCTCAACAAGTTCAGGCTGTACCATCCTTTCACTTTGTCAAAATGAGTTTTCCATTAATTTTTTTTGTAAGAAGCCCACTGTTTTACTTACACAGCTTGATGTATAACTCTAGATTTCTCTAGAAGATATTCTGAAATCTGAGCGCTTACAACCGTGCCACTGGAAGTGAATGTCATCTCTAGATATTTCCCAAATCTGCTGGAATTATCGTTAATGATCGTGCCTGCATTTCCAAAAGCCTCCAGAAGATTGTTGACCTGGAGAATCTTTTCTTGGAGAGTCCTATTATTGGCCTAAGTACAAATACAAAGATTTTTAGTATTCAGTTTCTCACTGCATTTTATTATTTCCCACTGCAGTACCCATTATGACAAACTCCTTATTCAGTTATCACCACGATCATTTCCATAATCTCTCCATAACTGACAGTTTGATCTAGTTCTCATGTTTTCTGTCTAATGAGAGGAAGGGATTTATTTGAATCCCCTTCTGTCTGGAGTAAATTAGGGAAGTCATGAGGCACTACAGAACCAAATAGTTCTATTCTATTGACCAGATAGTAAAGGAACTGCTATGAAAGAGCAACAGGAGACAAAAACATCAAGAAGGGTTTGTGGTTTCTTACACTAAAACATACCCTCCCAAGGACAGTCAGCTGTTGCACCAGAAGATGGGCACTCTGCGTCTTCCCTGCACCACTTTCTCCAGAAATTACAATACACTGATAAGGGAAGAAAAGGATATATTCTAAGCAGTTACTTATGCACTCAAGAGGAGCATCAAATGGAGACTTGCAGCCCACTGTAGTTACCTGATCTGAATTGTATGTGACCATTGATTGGTATGCAATGTCAGCAATTGCAAAAATGTGAGGTGGGTTAGCAGTCCGTTTGGCCCGAATGTAGAGTTTGGAATGCTGAAAAGTAAAAGGAGAGAAATGTTCTGTTATGGCACTGCTTGGCTTTCTGGTGACACAAATACAAGTGTATGTTTTTGCTAATGATGACAATAAAAACACAAAAACATTTTGTTGTTTTAAGATACACAACACATTGCATTTTGGTGTTTAAGATATTTTCCAGAAATTAAAGCAGCAGCTACATCTGCTGACAATATATCACCTTTAACACCTACTTAGTACCCTTTTAAAGCATTTAAAATTAATTAAAAATAAGAACAGAATGAGGAAGATGCGATCTCAAAATATTGTTGCGTTGGACTTAACCTAGCCCAGGTTATTGCCAAAAAACAAAAGCCCCCAAATTAGCATTATCACGGATTTACCTGCGAGTAGGCGAATGTGCCATAATCTGCCAGAAGGGGCAAGCCGAGAGGAATCCAAGAACACTGGAAAGGTCCTGATCCAAGGAAAGTAGCCCCCAAATCACCCCAGGAGGAAGTTCCCTCCTAAAAAGCTCCCCTTTGCATTGTTTACTCACGAGTAACCAGACATGTTTCGGCTGATGTGGAAGGTGCAAGGGGGTGCAGTACAGTCCAAGGGCTGCAAAGCTTCCAGAATGGTCCAGAAGGCAGCCCCCCAAACACTGAAACTTGCTCAGCAGGTAGAGGGAATTTTAAAAAAATTATTTGTAAAGCCTTTGTAAAGTCCAAACTTCTCCCTCTACTCAAGCCTCATATGGATCTCCAGCCCTCTTCCCTCTGGGGTTTTAATGCCTTTTGGGGGGGAAGGGGTTAAGGCAGTTTTGACTTTTTAAAATATTTTTTACCAGATGACCTCTTTTTCCAGGACACGTCCTCTTTTTTTAGCCTTGTGTCCCAGAAAAGTCTTTCTTATCCTCCATTTCCTTAAGAGTAAGCAGCATGTAGTGTGGTTGTAATTCATAAATTATATGTAATAATTTATATTTAATAATTTTAAATTTAATAATAAACAATAAACAGTGCAATCCTATCCATGTCTCCTCAGTGTAACCCTATTTTGTTCAGTGGGTCTTACTCCCAGGGAAGTGTCTTTAGGATTGCAGCCATAGTGTTTAAATAAACCAGTTGAAATATATTCTACATTTTGGAGGTATCATGTCCAAGCACATAAAACCAATATACACAAGGGTTTTGAGCTTTTATTTTGTTATTTTCTGCACTTTTCTTGGGTGTCCTACATTGGAGGGGGGCTTCTTCTCTGTCCAATTATGACATAAAGGGTGCAATCTTAAGCATGTCCTACTTGTAAGTAAGCCCCACTGTGTTCAATGGGTCTTACTCTCAGAAAAGTTTATTTAAGATTGCAGCCATCATCACCCTGGTCTGGCTAAAATAATAAAAACTTGCTGGGTTTAAAACTTATTTAATCCCAAATTATACTGAGCCTATTTAAATATAGGAACTTAAAAACTGAACTGAGTGTTGAAAATCTAACTGAATTTTTTTGGGGGGGTAGGTGGGTGGTTTGAGGTTATTTACTTGATTAACTTAAATGTAATTACAGTTATTTATTTGTTTTAATTTGTTTGATGCTGTCACTTCACTTTTAATGGATCATGGACAGGTTGTCTCTCTACAAAATGGGTCACAAGCTAGACAGTTTGAGAACCACTGCATTGTGTTGTTCGAAAGGTGGCACCCATGAGGGAGTGACACCACAAGTGGACAAAATGCCTAAAAATCATGGTTTTTAGGAATAATCTCATCATGTTATATACTGTTGGATGCAAAATTTGCAGCAGAATGCAGCGAAACAAACCACTTTGAAATATATTCTGTCAAATCATGAAGCCATAACACAAATGGAGGTGGAGCAATGGCACATAACCACACCAACCATCTAGGTTGTCGTCCCACCCACTGCATGGGGGTAAGGTGCTGGCCTCCCACACCAGGTGATACAAACCCTAGTGATACCCCTGGACAGAACAGAACGGAAAATAAGATTTTGCATGCTCAATGGAGTGTGGTTCTTAACAAGTTTATTTTTAGTTCTAATCCTGGACAATAATTCTGCTCAGACAGAATTAAGCAAATATCCTCAAGGATCTTAGGCAAACCACTGGCATTCCAGAGTCTTGGAAGAAAAAGAAAGCTGTGCAGCCCTCAAACTTGTTTGATCAATCTCTGGGAAGCATCCCAGCTCAAATATATACAGCAAATGCAATCATTACAGTTTCTGCTAGTTAAATCCTGAGCCTATGATTTCTTGGCCTCTGTAGAGCTGAATGAGATGAAATATATTCTCTTCTAAGGGTGCAATCCCAACCTAGCCCAGCATAACTCATCGGTCTTCCATTCCTGTAGTGATGTAGGGAGGCATGTTTGTGTACTGGCCTAACCCTCCCTCAGAAAAGGAACAGAAGTGTCTTATGGCACTTTTGTGACACCCCTAGATCAGCATGCAAGGGTTTGGGCTGGCTGGAGGTTAGGTTTGCAGCCTAAATATCTCAGTGTTCAGTGCAAATTTTGCAATATTTTAAAAGCGCTCATAGCAAGCAATCCTCCTTGTTACCTTTCCAACAAGAGCTTAAGACTCTCCTTTTCTACTTGGCCTTTCCTCCTTAGGTCCCAAACAATGCAGCCCTGTTGTAAGGGAACATATGTTCCTATACCTTAAGAAGGCCCCAGTGAATGCTCCTCCAGTACAGGACACAACACACACCCCACTGGCACAACCACATCAGTCCTGGAAAACTAGATAGGATTGGATCCATACCCTGAAATCCAGAGTAACTACGGGAGCACGTAAGCCTTTATGTGCACCCATAGTTACTGCACCACCTACTGAAAACCTATGGGAAATTCATATTGGAATCCAGAGTAACTTGTTCTTACACCAGAGCAAGGACTCCCCATAGTTACTCTGGATTTTGCCCATAGTTAGTCGATTTTAGGGTTTTGGAGTTGTAGTCATATTTCTTTGCAATTTGTTTTAATTGCAGAGTTCTTTATGACTATTACACTTTTAACTTCATTCTTATAATGCATTTTACTTTTTGGTGATTTTTTACTATACTAAATGCAGTCTTGAGTATTTGACTCTTTAGAGTAGATGATGGGATACAAATCTTTTAAATAGATAAGTTTATTTTTAACATTAAAAAGATAATTTTATACCTGTGTAGTATAAAGGTCTAAGTTCCGAAAAGGATTGACCGCAATGAGAATGTCTCCCACGTATGTGTAGATCTGATTCCTGGAGTAGCTCTTCTGCAGTTGCTCTGTTACTGTATTCTGTTTTGGAAAATGAAAACATAGAGGGAAACATTTATTTCACATTTGTCTTAAAAAGGGAATGCAGTGATCAGAGAAAGTAGCATAATTTTCAGCCATCTTATGTTGACTGTCACCAGAGTCCTTCCAAGACTATGTGAGCAATACAGATCTGAGTCTGATTAGTGCCATGAGGGAACCCCATGGTCATTGCCCTTAAAAAAACAATATTTTTATCAATATTTTTATTTTCATCAATATATTTATCCCCATCTGCACACCAGATGGTATTCCTGGGGCAATAAATTCTACAGTTTAGGAGCTGAAGTTGAGAGATCCTCTCATGTATTCCCATCAGATGTACTTCTGAAAGCAGGATGGGTGGTTTGCAGCATAGATATATGGCATTTCAAAATGGGAGCTGATTTAGCATGGTACTTAAGGGACTGAGCTGTGAGCCATGATTTCCCTGGTTTGCATCTCACTAACAGTGCAATCCTAAGTCTGTCTACTTAGAAGTAAATCCTACTGTATTCAGTAGGGCCTTCTCCCAGGCAAGTATGTTTAGGATTGCAGCATTTATGGTTTTAGATAAGGCGCTCCCTTTTGATCTCAATTTCTGAAACATACCCTACACAATGGTTCCCAAACCTACCCCTTTGCCCCAATCCACAATCCACCCTGTTTTGCAACTGCCGCCAGTCTTGGCCTGGTGAGCTCCAAAGAAGATGCCCCATGGGGTTATTGTGTTTCAAAATAATACTTGCTGTGTAAAATGTATACAAAGCTGGTCTGAAGACAGATAACAAAATTTCGCTCTTAAATGTCTAATATGTCTGCTACTTTTTTATCTTGTTAACTTTGCTCACTATTAATGCCATCCCCTTTCCTAAAAGTAGACAAGGCTTTTACTGTCTGGCAAACAACTCTCAGCATATGGTTTATCACAGTGTAAATAAACATTTGGACAAGTACTTAACACCTTAGATTAATCGCATTCATTAGCACCACAACCTGTGCCGTTACTTAGCTAAAGGTATAAAACCCTCTAAAAGTCACTAATGACAACAAATCTCAGATGATACACATGACACTGAAAGATTGGTTGAGCTCCAGGCTAAATGAGGCAAGCAAAGGGCAGTGTGATCATATGACCGGAGATTTCCAGATTTGTCCTCTTTTTTAGCCTCTTGTCCAAGTGTCCTCCAAAAAGGGCTTCACTGTACTCAATTTTGGCTTCATTTTGGAACTTTGCAATGGTATGTAGTACCCCATCATGTCATATGTTGTTAGATTTGTATTGAAGAGCAGAATCCAATGCAAAAATTGGTTTTGAAATATTTCCTTCCTATCAAAAGTTATGGCCAAAAAAGTAAAATAATATGCATTGAGCTCTATGGGAAAGGAAAAGTGCCCAATACTGCAGCTTTATTCGTGAGCAGGCAAATGTGCCATTGTCCGTCTGAAAGGCCAGGCTGACGAGAATCCAAGACCTTGTCCTCCTTTTGAGGTCTGGGTTTCTGATCTCCCTGGGCAAAGGGACATTTTCCCATCACAAGAATATTATGCAAATCAATAAGCAATAGGGTGGTATAAGAGCTTGTTCTCAGAATGTTATGCTGATCCCTCTGAAAAAGCTTCTGGACAACATGACAACCTCTTACCTCATCTAATACTTCCAAGGTTGCCAGATCATCCACATCCTCCTGGTTGGGAGCGGGGGACCGACTGTAGTTCCCTTTCTTTGTATGAATACGCTCAAATCTATACAATAAAAATGTGGGAATATAGGTATCTAGGACCAACAATGTAAAGAAAGCAACAGCTATGATAATCAACAAAAAAAGAAGAGTCTCGTTAACAATCTCTGTTCTTGGACTTTCCATATTAAGATAACATATATATGAAGATACACTGCTTTGTCCGCATTTGCGAGTGGTATAATAATTGCACCTTGTCTTTCACACAAAACCTTCTTTTCACTATAAATCCTCAATACCGTAAAGCATTAATATGCTGAAATCTGCTGTCTCTTTACAACACTGAACAGCAACTGGGAAACAAAATCTTTTTTGCAGAATCTTTTTTGCAGAAACAAATTGACTTTGCCACCTCCCTAGATGCGAACATGCTTTATCCACACATCCTTGAGTTTTATCACATTAAACTGAAGAACCTTTTCTTTGGGTACTTTTCCACACTTGTGGCTTATAGTAGACATATTTTATTTTCCAACTTTTTATACTGCCCTTCTTCTAAGGAGCTCAGGATAGTTTACATAGTTCTTTCCTTACTTTTGCCTTCACAGAAACCCTGTGAGGTAGGTTTGGTATGCCTTGACATGACAGTGATGGGCCCAGATTTATTCATGACTGAGGCAGGATTTGAACCTGGATCTTTCAGGTGTAAGTCCAACTTCCAAACCACAACATATTATATTTGATCACTTGAACTGTGAATATAAAAGCAAAACTAGTCACCATGTCCATTTTAGTTACGATTCCTTTTGTCTCCTTGGCCTTTGGTATTATCAGCCATTGCCTATTGTCATAACTCAAGTCCAAAGTGGATCATGAAATAATTGATTAATTGAAGAATTGATAACTGTCAGATGACTCTTTTTTAGCCTCAACTTAGGGTGCAATCCAGAGTAACTATGGGGAGTCCTTGCTCCGGTGTAAGAACAACTTGCTCTGGATTGCAATATGAATATCCCATAGGATTTCACTAGGTGGTGCAGTAACTACAGATGCACGTAATGTCTCTTACGTGCTCCCGTTGTTACTCTGGATTGTAGGGTTAGAGACACAAATGCAGCTGTCTTCCTTATCCTCCTTATCTTTTCACACACTCACTTAGCTCAACTTCAAATCTCTCCATACAGCTTCCGGTGTTTTTGAGCTCACAACCTTCAGATGATATCTTTGGACATATAAACTCTGGATCAACCCTCTAGACCAGACTTTCTGTTTTTCTGGGAAAGGCTCAAGTTGGGGGTAATCTCGTTGTTGACATCCAATACTCCTTCTAGTGGACACAAGAAGGAATGATTTTCCCTACAATAGGTCACTATATTTTACCCCATACAGATCCCCAGAATAAACAATACTAAATACATATTGAGGGGTGGGGGACGACAACACGAGGAAGGCTGTCAATGAATGCACAGCAAAGGCTGTCAACGAGAATCAGGAGAAAATTAGATCAGTTTTGGGGTCCAGTTTTGGCCCTTCTTTTGTCCTTTCTAGAGGCAGGATTGTGTAGTGGCTCTGGAGTTGTACACAGACCTGGTATTTTTTCCACCCAAGTTCATCTTCAAATTCCTGCCCCATCGTGAAACTTCCTAGGTGACCTTGAGCCAGTCATGCTTTCTCAATCTCACTTACCTATCCATAACCCTGAGCTCCTTGGAAGAAGAGTGGTATGAAAATTTCAAACATCTGGCACAGCTCTACTTTATACCAAGGACAAACAGGTCAGGTGGTGGTCTTGGACTCCTGTACAAGTTTCCAGCTTATCTACTGCTC
Source organism: Cryptoblepharus egeriae (assembly GCA_030015325.1). Taxonomy (NCBI): domain Eukaryota; kingdom Metazoa; phylum Chordata; class Lepidosauria; order Squamata; family Scincidae; genus Cryptoblepharus; species Cryptoblepharus egeriae. Next base: position 17,084,788 of record JAREYC010000004.1, read on the forward strand.
TAAACAAACAGTAGCCCCACTGTTGCAAGCCACAGACTCTTTTAGCCTTCAGTCTCTTTCTTCCACCATTTTCCACCCTTCCCTAAATTCTGCAACAGCGAGGTCAGAGGCACCTTCTCAGAAACAGTGCAATTTTAGTTTCATGTGTAGGGGAAAAAGTCCTTTGTCAATTCAAATGCAAGGTCGTGGTTTGTGACTTTGCCCTGACATGGCTGCAAGTGCTCCCCAGCCTCCGCTTTTATTTTCTGGCACAATGAGGCATTTGGATCAATCTGTGAGCATTCTGATAGGTGCCAATTACGCTCGGCTTTTAAACAGATCTGTACATTTGATATAATTTTGCTTGGCAAAGCTGGATGGGAAGGTCACCCTTTTTCTTACACATGCCCTGTCGACGGGTGACTCAGAGGAAGTCCACACATGACCCTAAAAATGATAGATGTATGAACTGACAGTTTACCCCTTCTCCTTGTTCTATTTTTTCCCATCAGGGAAGGAAAAGACCTTGAATCATAGTGTCATTCCCCATTTCTGGTGTTAACTCTTGCATACTCCAAATTATTTTTGCCCTGTTGCCAAATATAGAGAAGTGATGCTTGTGTAATTGCCAGTGTGGGATCACATTCAACCCACAGGATTAGCAGCTGCTAAAACCACGGACAGGGAAAACAAACTAAGACATGAAAAGAAATTTGAGTTTCTCCTCCAGTTTTCTTTTCACCTGGACTTTCCTCCCAAAATGTCAGTTTTTTTCCTTGTGACATTTCTATTAAAAATACAACATTAGGGGAAAAAACCCTTTACAGAGTGTACAGCTTGAAAAATTCTCCACTGTGCAGCACATACCAAAAAGGCAGTTATAAGCACAGTATTTTGCCTGCTCTGTTGTCAAAGGGCACAGACCCCCTCAAGGCAAGGGATGCTGATTCACTTCTTCAGCCCCCCAAGAGTTTACTATACAGAATTCTCAGCTGGCGTCACGAGACGAGTCTTCTTCACCATTGTGCTCAGAGGCATGATAAACAGAAATAGCGCCTATTTCCTCCATGACTCCTGTTTTCTTCTGCAAAATTATTGCTCTTAGTGTTTCTGACAGACATTCGGTCCCACCGCTGCCAACAAAAACCTGACAAGTGGCTTCATTGGGGCTGTATTGACAAGAGAATGACTCAAGACAGTTATTGTTCCTGTTCATTTTCTCCCCCCCGCTCTCCCCCCATTCTTTCAATCAAAGCAAAATGAGGCCACAGAGCTCTTTCGGCCCTATTGTCAAAGTGCACAAAAATAATTGTCGATGTCTCTCAAAATAAGACTGAGAACTGCACAATTCACCAAAGGGTGTTCCCTCCTGTTTTGAGCTGCTGGATGCCATTTGTAGGTTAATTACAATAGTCTGATAAGAAAAATTCAAATAGTCTGATAAGCAAAAAATTCAAAAAAAATTCAAAAGTTTTTATTTCAAAGAACTATCTTTTTACTTCAAAGAACTATTTCAGCACATCTAAAAATCATGAAGACAGCCAATGTGGAGATTAAATTAAAACAAAACACACACCTAGGTACAATTTTTGTGTGATTCCAGAGCACAGAACATAATATCACTTTGGTTGCAATCCAAGACACTTTCCTGGGAGTAAGACCCACTGAACACAATGGGGCTTACTTTTGAGTAGACATGGTTAGGATTGTGCTCTATGTGAACAGTTGTGGTTACAGTAGCAGTGCAAATAATTCCAAACATTACTTCTCATAGAACTCTTATCTCTCAGGTTGAGGGGGAAAATGTACAGCATTTCTCCCATTAACTTTCATCTCAACAATTTTCAACCAGTGTGCCGCAGCACACTGGAGTGCTGCAAATGGTCCAGAAGTGGACTGCGAGAGTTTGATGCTACAGGTCTTCCTGTTAGCATTCTCACTACTGCCTCCAGTTCCTCCAGCAGCTACAGTCTAGATCAGTGGTTCTCAACCTTCCTAATGCCGTGACCCTTTAATACAGTTCCTCATGTTGTGGGGACCCCCAGCCATGAAATTATTTTTGTTGCTACTTCATAACTGTAATGCTACTGTTATGAATCATGCTACTGTTGAATGCTACTGAATGCTACTGAAACTGAATGCTACTGTTGCTACTGTTATGAATTGTAATGTAAATATCTGATATGCAGGATGCATTTTCATTGTTACAAACTGAACATAATTAAAGTATAATGATTAGTCACAAAATAATATTTAATTATATATTGTGAAATATTTATTTCTAATTACAAATAAAAAAGATGCAAAATACCTTACAAGGCCCCCTACACCAGGGGTCTTTTGGTGACCCCCATGTAAGGGTCAGGCGACCCCCAAAGGGGTCCCGACCCCTAGTTTGAGAAACACTTGTCTAGATTCTCACTGTTTGCCGCCTGCTTTTCATTCCAAAGCAAAAGGAAGGGTAAAAATTCCTTTTGCAAGTGTTTAATGTTTGACAGATAAATCAAACTGCTATACTGAATGCAGGGATAGAGAGGAAACACCTGTATATTCTTATAATAAAAGTAAAGACATTTTGCACAGCCCTCTAGCCTGTCTGATCTAAAGGGGAGAAGCACCAGGTACTGCTGGTATTTCCCTATATACCCCTGCTAGGGATAGGGCTTATGTCAAAAAGCATAAGTTCTTTGGTCCCTTAGTCAGCTCCTTATGACCACCCTCACATTTTCCCCTCTGGTGTGCAAAGTGCACCTGCCTCCCACTTCCTTTCACTTTTATTCACCAACACACAAAGCATATTGCAGCCAAAGGGACCTCCCCATGAATTACTTTCTCTCCTTCTGGCCTCTCTTTTTTATATGAATCTCACTAGGACTAATCCCGTCCAACTTTCCAATACTGATGCAACCCAAAGGCAAAAGTGTTCCCTTATATTGAAGAGGCCTCTGTAATTACCCCACCGCTATAGGATGTGATCCTCTGCCATGGTTTCATCAGTGCTGGAACGTTGACTAGGATTGCACCCCAAAATAATGTTATTTTCAAGTTGACCTCTAATTTTAAGTGCCTGTTCTGCCTGATTTTCTCTCCAGAGCAAAGAGATATTGCTCCTCTGACAAACCGCTCAAGGCTAATGCTATAAAGGGCAACAGGGATGCTAAGGAGTTGGAATATGTGTCTTGCTTCTTCCCTGCATCCCTGCATGGTGTGCTTTAGCAATTTCATCCAGATATGGGTGAAGGCAAGAAAGCATGCTTGCCAAAGTTTATGCATACTATGGGTATGCTGGTTCTCCAAAGAATGTTGTACCACATTCAGTTTTCTTTAAAATATCATTGTACAGGATGCATTATATGGTTTTGATCCTTCTAACGGTTTCCCTGTAATCTCTCTCTCTCTCTCTCTCTCTCTCTCTCTCTCTCTCTCTCTCTCTCTCTCTCTCTCTCTCTCTCTCTTTCTCTCTCTCTCTCTCTCTGTGTGTGTGTGTGTGTGTGTGTGTGTGAACCTATGGAGTAAAATTTAATTGGATTAGCTACAAAAACTACCAGAATCACTCCAATTCTTCCTGGACTGGCAAACAAAAAAGGGCAGATGAAACCAAAGAAGACAAGATGATCTTGCCAGATAATGCTTGATGGAACAACCCCCTGCTTGAATGTCACTTTTAGTCATCTAATTGCTATGCACTCGACCATGTTAAGACAGGCAAAGCAGTTCAGTATGGGTGATCTTAGAAGGAAGACAACAGAAAAGAGTGTCGCCAAATGCACAGTAAACTCTTGCAACATGTTGAGAGCATCAAAAGACTGGGATCATCACAGCAAGCATTACCTGAACACTGGTGTGACAACAATAGGTGATGGCAGCCTCAAACCTAATGCAGTGGAGACCACAGCTCCATTTGGCACACAGAGCCCTGGGGGTGATGAGACACAATGAGAAATACAGCCACAGATAATGAGGCCGCCAGTCAGGGTACAAACATAGGCCACCCTGAGCATCTCTTGAGGGTTGTGCACATGCTGCAGTCGCATGTCAGAGGTGCTAAATTTGGTAGAGGAGAGCAGAATGTCAGCACTCTCAGAGTCTCAAGTATCACTGTGGAAATTACAGATTTTTAGCAGGAAATATTTTGGTGAGCTCTCAAAAGCCAAAAAGTAGGCTAAGTAGGAATTTCAGAAGTTACAAGTTTGGACTTTCTTATTTTTTTAGATCCATGATTTTCCCCCAAGACAAGTCTACTAGAGTGAAATAAGGAAATATCAATCTTGTTGCTGGAGAAAAAGGCTTCTCCTCTTCCTTTTGTTTTGCAAACAAGATATATGTATTCAAGTGCTTAAAAATTAAGAGACACTTAGCAAAAGATCTGCTAACTAGAGTAGATGAAGAAATAGAGTTCAATAGGAAAGAGTGTTTTGCTTGCTCTTACTGAGATTATAGGCAAGATTTATAGTGCCAATGAAACTTAACCAATTGCATTGCATATCACATTCACACAGAAATGGGAGAAAATTAGCACAGTTTAATGAGTAGGGTATTTGACTAGGGGCAAAATCCTAACAAATTTAGGCCAGCCTAACTCATATGGTGTATCTTCCCACGATAGTGTGATGATGTTGGCATAAGCCTGTGCACTGATTTAACCTCCCCCTGGGTGTGGGACAGAAGTTCCTTACAGCACTTTTGTTACACCCCGGGTCAGCACAGGACTTATCCCGGGGCTTATGCCAACCTAAGTGGAGCTTAGGATTGCAGCCTAAGAAGATGTAAACAGTGTCCAAATCTTTTCTCAGTCATCAAGTTTCCAGTGTGACATTGAGAAAGTCACACTCACAACCATGTGCCTAGACATCCTGTTGCACAACCTTCTGGGACACTGAGCAATAGATGTGATTGCCCAGAGCATCCCTGGGCAGGAAACGTAGTCCCATGACAGTACGGTAAACTCTGCTCGGGATAAGGATGGCTTCTTTGGGATACAGTGTGTGTGGTGCACTGGATTTGCTCCTAGCCACTTGCACAAATATGGCCTGATTCCAACAACCCACATCCTGCTCTTTGCAGTTAGTAGATGACAGCTCCAAAAATGCTAGAAACAATAATTGTTTTCATTTATTGGCAATGCATCTTTATGCATTGCCAAAAATGAAAAGAAAAAAGCAAAACCCTACATCTTACTGGAAGATGGCAACAAGAGATTAAGCTGCCATAAATATCAATAAGATGAAACGAGGCCAATTTAAATAAGATTTCTCTGTCCATCACAAACTGATATGGGAAACACTGACAACAACAATTGATGGTGTCAAAAAACTACCCCTTTAAAGTTTCCATGTTCCATTTTTTTAAAAAATCTATTATCCCTTACCTTGAAGAAAGATAGAAATACATCAATACTAATCATCAACTGAATCTCACATCCAGTACATTACTGTGATGAAATTGTTTCAGAAACTCTGACACTGAGCCAAAACACTTCACACAATTTCATGCAAAAGGCTGCAAGATACTGTGCGCTTGATGACGCATAGATCACATTGCTAAGTACCCCCTGAACAAGAATGGAAATATCCTTCTTAGTAAGTCACAGTATTTCTGGCAATCTGTTTCCTTCATGTGCAAAGTAAGGGTCTATTCTGTACCATAATTACTCATGTTGAATAGTTTCAACAGCATTTAACTTATGGAGCTGCTTATAACTTACAACCAATCTTGTCAATAGAAATGGAGTGCACTCTGTGGCATATCCTAAGTGCCAGTTAATTGGGGTAACTGTAGTTTGTTGGCACTGCATGTTACTGTCACTTCTCCCCTCCCATATCTAATGTGCTACATGGGGCAATCACATTCAAACTGTCTTAACTGATATATTTTCTTGCTGATATTTACAGCTGCTTAATGTCCTCTTGCAATCTTCCAATGAGATCTAGTTCTTTGATCAATTCCGCTATCCCATACCCTGGCAAGACCTCTGTTAAGTGTAAAACTAGTCCTCTCTTTCCCCTGCAGGGGTTTTACTCTACCTGCCCCCTTCCAAAAAAAAACACCTTATAAGTTATAATCCCCTGTTTATAGCAGGAAATTCTCCTAAAACATCTCCAGCATGTGCCTTGTTAAGCATCTGCAATAAAGGAGAATCCACCACCCTTGTCAGTCTGTTCTATTGCTGAACTACCCTTACTATCACAAATTTATTTCTAATATCGAACCAGAACCTCCTCTCTTGCAGGTTGTCTGATCTGGTTCGGTTCTTAGAGGAACAAATTTGTTCTTCTCTCCATATGACAGCCCTTCCAATATTTGAGGAGCACTATCATATTCTTCTGCAGGCTAAACGTACCAAAGACAGCCAAGTCATTCAGCATCTGGCATGCATGGTTGAGAGTCTGCTGTGACTCAAGTCACAAGAGCCCCAGCAGCCTTAACCCAAAGGAAAATCTCTTTCGCATCAGAAAATGAAGCCAGTTTCTGGTTTTTGTATATTATCCCAATGACATCACAGTGGTTGACATTATGCATTTTCAAAAATTAACTTATTGCAATTATACCCCAGTCCTCAGAAGCAAGTCACATTGTGTTCAATGGAGCTTACTCCCAGGAAAGCATGTATAGGAAAGGGAAACTTAAGAGCAACAGGAAACAGGAAATCAACATCTGCTCTTACAGCACAATCTAAACTTGTGAAACAGCCACTGAAAAGATGCCATAATGTGGTGAAGATGGATAATTGCTCTCCCCCTGCTAAATATAACAACCCCACTTTAAAAGGTGGGTAGCCAGTTAGCAGTGTCTGCAGATCACAAAAGAGCAAGAGGCAAAGAGAACAAAAAAGCAAAATAAATCAAAACCTTGCTTTTTCTGTGATTCCCATTTGTTGATGAACCTCAATGAATTCCATCAGCTGCATCTGCAGGATGTTTTCCTTGCCCTCCGCCTGCTTCACAAAATTGTGTTGCAAAAGGTCAGACACTTTTGGGCGTTTCTCATAATCTTTGGTCAAGCACCTGCACTGGCAAAAAGTACAACTTTTAGGAAAAAGATTAGCACTGATTGGATTACAGGATTTGAAGAATTTACCGTAAAAGGAGGACACTGGAATCGTGTGCGTCTATGATGAGACTATCTGATGAATAGTCTATATTCCAGGATGTCATAAAAACATATTTTCCCCCCACCTGCGATATTGATTGCCTGAACATTTCAGATGGTCTTGGAATTAAATGAGGCTTAATTGCACTGATACACATTTATGCATCAATTTATTTTTAAGTGGCTTCATTGTCACTCACTTGCTGATAAAATCATTGAATTCAGGTGACCACAACTCTGGCTGCCGTAATGTGGGAGGCGGATTTCTGTGGAAGATGGAATTGCAAGAGGTTAACATGTAGCATCACAACAGGATAGACTGTGCTTTGAACAGTAAACGTGAGAGAAGTTAAGCTCACTTGACTAATGAGTTGTGAAAAAGTCATTAAAAACTGATTTCCTCTCGTTTAAAAACAGTACTGTTTAGAGAACAGCAGAAGCACTGATTATCTTCATGTTTGCATGGCTTACAAAAGGAGGATTTAAAAATAGCTAACAAATAAATCACTATCGCTGCAGTTTTTGGAGCAACTCAACAAAACAATGCATTTGAGAACTTCTTCATATATCGAAGCAGAATAACAAGTACAGTGGTGCCTCACGTAACAAATTTAATTTGTTCCAGAGGCATGTTCTTTACGTGAAATGGTTTTTCCCATAGCAAATAATGGAAACTCAGACGATTGGTTCCACAACCCCAAAAATATTCATAAAAAAATATTAACTGGATGTAAAAATGATGTCAGAACACTGGGATTGAATTCAAAACATGCATTCAACGTGCATGATCTTATGAAGTCTACTTAGGCTGCAGTCCTAAAGACACTTTCCTGGGAGTAAGACCCATTTAACACAATGGGGCTTACTTCTGCGTAGACATGGTTAGGAGGCTGCAATCCAAGACACCTTCAAAGTGTCTTTCCTCTTTCTCCTTCTCTCCATCCTGAGCCTCTCTTTCCCCTGCTCCCTTCTAGCTAGCCCTGAGCTGCTTCCCTCTTCTCCACTGCTCTTCTCTCCTTCTGCCCAGCAGACACCCGGCCACAGGAGGAACAGCGCAGAAGTGTTGCTTTCATTATGGGCAGGTGCACTAGGCAGCCCTGACGCTTTTTAAACAGGCTGCCGGCCAGCGCATCTGCCCCAACTGCCAACGAATGTTTTCTTTACGTGAAGCATGTTCTTTACGTGAAGCAGAATCCTAGAGAAATTTTTGTTTGTTACGTGAAACATACTTTACGTGAGGCATTCTTTATGTGAGACGCCACTGTATTGGTCTTTTGGGTCATAATAGCAGCAGGCCTTACAATTCTTTGGTCTCTTGCAGCCCAATCTTGTCATGAAGTGAACAGAGGAAGAACCTGTGTCCTGCTGTTAAAAATCATGTGGCTCAATGAAATAGTGCGCAGCTGCCTGTGACTGGCAGCTTCTGTGTCAAAGGCCTACCCAGCCACTCTACATCCAGTAAGGCCGTAGAAGAAGCAGATTATGAGCAAGATTATGATTATTTTTCCATTTTCTTTGTAAACTGCTTTGTGAACTTGTTAGTTGAAAAGCGGTATATAAATACTGTAGACAGACAGACAGACAGGCAGGCAGGCAGACAGAGGGAGAAGTTCTGGGAGGCAAGGAGCAGGCTGGATAGGGTGGATTTCAGTAGCTAGACTGAAAGATCCTATACCAGATTTTCCAACCTGCTCCTTAAACCCATACACAACAAGGATATTACCGTACTTACCAAGAGGCAAGTAAAGACTTCCAAATGAAGAACAGAGCAACAGCACTATTTTCTGTTCATAGGGAGTTATTGAATATAGGGACTGAAGAAATATGGGTATGCCAAAAAGCTTCTGAAGCCTATGTTTCCATAGGCTAGTATGTTGGTATGTTTCCATACTAACCCACAAGTATCCTTTCAACAGGTAACAGAACTCCAAATTATCTATATATATATAAAAGAGAAAAGTCACTCACTGACTCACTGACTGACTGACTCATCACCGCCCTGCCAAAACCGCTGGGCCTAGAAGCGTCAAATTTGGGGTGGGTGTTCCTTCCGTGACGGAGGGGTGCACTAAGAACCGGTTTTTGGAAATTCCAACCAGAAAGGGGTGAAAAGGGGCGCAACACGTTTTTCTCCCTATACTTTGCATTGAGAATTGCTGACTCAGCAACATTCCGCCCCAACTGCTGGGCCTGAAGCATGGAATTCTGGGAGTTCCTTCTGTCACCTGAACACCCACCAAGAACCATCTGGAGAAATTTAACCCTTCAGGGGCTAAAAAGGGGGCAACGTGTTTCTGTCCTATACTTTACATGGGAGACTGAACCACATCCAGCCAATTTGGTGCTCAGATCCTGGTGCACTGGGGGATGTTGTTCGGAGGAAGAGGTTGCACTGGCAAGGATGCTGCGCATGGGGGGAAGTTGCGCATGAGGGGAAGTTGCGCATGAGGGGAGGTTGCACATGGGGAATTGATGCTCATGGGGGAAGTTGTGCATGGGGGATGATGCGCATGGGGATGATGCACATGGGGGTAAATTGCGCATGGGGGATGATGCGCATGGGGGAAGTTGCGCATACGGGGAAATTGTGCATGGGAGGTTGATGCGCATGGGGGAAGTTGCGCATATGGGGAAGTTGCGCATACGGGGAAGTTGCGCATGGGGAAAGTTGCGCATGGGGAAAGTTGCGCATGGGGAAAGTTGCGCATGGGGAAAGTTGCGCATGGGGAAAGTTGCGCATGGGGGGTTGAGGCACATGAGGGATGATGTGCATGGGGGGATGATGCGCATGGGAGGATGATGAGCATGGGAGGATGATGAGCATGGGGGGTTGATGCGCATGGGGAAGTTGCACATGGGGGGAAGTTGCGCATTGGGGTTGATGCATATGGGGGATGTTGCGCATGGGGGTTGATGTGCATGGGGCAGTTGCGCATGGGGGTTGATGCGCATGGGGGAAGTTGTGCATGGGGGATGATGTGCATGGGGGATGATGCACACGGGGGATGATGCACACGGGAGAAGTTGTGCATGAGCGGAAGTTGTGCATGGGGGAAAGTTATGTATGGGGGATTGATGCTCATGGGGGATTGATGCTCATGGGGGATAGATGCTCATGGGGGATGATGTGAATGTGGGGAAGTTGCACATGGGAGTTGATGCGCATGGGGGAAGTTGCGCATGGGGGGAAGTTGCGCATGGGGAAAGTTGCACATGGGGGGTTGATGCACATGGGGGAAGTTGCGCATGGGGTTGATGCACATGGGGGAAGTTGCGCATGGGGGAAGTTGCGCATGGGGGAAGTTGCGCATGGGGGATGATGCGCATGGGGGTGATGCATATGGGGAAGTTGCGCATGGGTTTTGATGTGCATGGGGGAAGTTGCGCATGGGGGGTTGATGCGCATGGGGGAAAGTTGCGTATGTTGGTTGATGCCCATGGGGTAAGTTGCACATGGGGGGTTGATGCCGATGGGTGAAGTTGCGCATGGGGGAAGTTGCGCATGGGGGATTGATGCGCATGGGGGATTGATGCGCATGGGGGATTGATGCGCATGGGGGATTGATGCGCATGGGGGATTGATGCGCATGGGGGATTGATGCATATGGGGGGATGGCATACAAGTGAATTTTACTCCCGCAACGCGGGTACACCTTTCGCTAGTATATATATAACTGAAAAGTCACCCACTGTCTGGCTCACTGATTCATCAACGCCCAGCCAGAACCGCTGGGCCTAGAAGCATGAAATTTGGGGAGGGTGTTGCTTCCATGGTGGAGACACTCACTAAGAACTGGTTTTTTCACCGGAAGGGGGTGAAAAGGAGCACAACCACGTTTTCCTCCCTATACTTTACATTGAAGTGTCTCTGACTGAGGGATGCTCTGCCCCAACCCCCAGACCTAGAAGCATGAAATTTGGGGAGGGTGTTCCTTCTATGACATGAAAACCCACCAACAACAGATGTGGAGAAAGGGGCTGAAAAGGGGTGCAATGTGTTTTTGTCCTATACTTAACATTGAAGGTTGATTATCCAGCTGATGCACTGGAAGGGATGGTGCACAGGAGGTGATGGTGTGTTGTGTGGATGGTACATATGAGAGGATGGTGTGCATGGGGGATGGTGCACATGGAGGGAATGATGCACATGGGATATGTTGCACCTGGGGGGATGATGCACCTTGTGCACGTGGGGGACAGTGCACATGAAGGATGTTGTATGGGAATATTGCGCATTGGGGGATGGTGCACATGGGGGGTGTTGCACATGGGGGGCATGATGCGCATTGGGGTATGGAGTGCATGGGGGGATAGTGCACCTAAATTATGCAGCTCCTTTTCATGACCATTGACAAAAAATGCTTTTAATTCTACATTATTCTGTAAGCAACCAAGAATGTAGCTGATGCATGGGCTTATTAAGGCATCTTGAGAGTCATCTGCCTTAGGAGCATCCTAAAGTTCATTCATTTTGGCAGCTTCTAAAGACTGTTCTATGTACAATTAAAACAAAATAATTTTGTCTGAAGTAACAGCAATGCTTCATTTACTGTGCAGCAATTACATGGCCAGGAGACAAGACACTGCTAGAATTACAAATGCCCTTCTAATGTTAGCACTGACTCTGTCATGCAAACAAGCTCTTTTGAGTCACAAACTACTAATTGCCGGACACACATCTTATCCTCTGGATTGGTTGCTTCTAATGGCAATATCCACTACTACTAGATTACCAGTGGTGGGTTTCAAATAAATTAACAACAGGTTCTATGTCCTACTAACCTAATTAGCAACATGTTCTATGTCCCATTAGAACGAAGAACTCATTAGCAAAGGGTTCTATAGAACCTGTGAGAACCCCCTGAAGCCTAGATTACCTAGATTTAGTAATCTGTAGATTACTAAATGTAACTGCTGGTGCAGGCTGTGCTGATTCAGCACATATGAACAGCTTAGTGCTCGTAACTACTTAGTGCCTGGCTGAACTAACCAGGGTTTCAGAGAGAGTAACCATGCAAAGCAGAATTAATACTGACCTATTGCACTTTTCCTGCACCTTTGCTAACAAGAATACTGTACATATGGACTGGAGGCATGGAAACCCAGCCAATAATAGAAAAATCTTCTATGCACTTAAAAATCCAGCGATGAAAGGAGTGATTTGTCAGAGCAAAAGGGCTTGAAAATGTGGGTGCAATTTCAATTTAAGAAAGGCATATTTCCTCCAAATCATACTGGTCTTGCTTGCCACACTAGATGACAGAGCTGCACAGTCTTAGGTTTTGCATGCAATCCCTGAAAATTCAGGTCAATCCCTCTTAAAGAGGCCTTTTAATTACTTGCAAGGAATGCTTTCAACACACAGGTTATTTTTAAGAGAAAACGTACACATGTATACTCTAGATAGTAAAGTAAATTTATTTCATACCACTTTGTAGATTTTCTTTAAAAAAACAGAATAACTAGATTGTTAGATTAAACATGGACAATACAAAAATCTGCTGAATGAAAAACTCAGTTTGCCTAGTTTTGCTGTGAGGTAAACAAAACAAAATACAGTAAAACCTTGGATTGAGAGTGTTTTGCAAGACAATGAAACATTTGCAAGACAAGGAAACATTTCTAATTAATTTTGACTTGAGAAACAAGTGATGTCTTGTTAAACAAGCAAAAAAAATAGTCCAAACTGGAATATGCAGCTCCACCAGTGCCTGCTAAGAGGTCAGCCTATGCATGTCTGCCTTGAAGTAAGCCTATTACAGTCAATGGGCTTTCTGCTATGTAAGAGGGCAATAGAAACGAGCCTCAGAGACCTAGCCTTGGATGTCTACTCTAAAGTAAGCCCTATTATAATCAGTGGGGCTCACTCCTATGTAAGAGGGCAGATTGTGACCTGAGGGACTAAGTGTACTTTAATTTGTTTTATTTTTCTTTATATTCTGTATTTTTGTTATTATTCTGTATTATATAACAGTTTTATATTATAATATAACATTATTATATTATATATTATAATATATATTATTATATTATATAATATAATTATATTATATTAATAATATAACACTATTATATTATATAACAGTATTGTAATTGTTTTTATATGAATATTTTTGGGTTGTGGAACAAATCGTCTGAGTCTCCATTATTTCTTATGGGAAAATTTACTTTGATATACAAGTGTTTTGGATGACAAGCATGCTTACGGAAGAAATTATGCATGTAAACCAAGGTACCATTATATTATTTTCCATTTCCAATTAAATTGAAAGAAGAGTTGAAAATCATCACCACAAATCTGCTTAGTGTTGCGCTTGTGAAGGTAATGTAATATATGCTACAGAACTGTACTCATTTCCAGTGTGGACAGAAATAAAGTTGCACACTCAAATAAAGAGATGCATTTCAATATGCATTCAATTTCAATGCGAATAAAGTTGCATTTCAAATAAAGAAATAAAATTGTACACTCAAATAAAGATGTGAGGAAAGTGCATGAAGGCAATACCTTGGTATTTTGAAAAGAGCTCTCATAGGATGCAAATCAGCCAAAGGTGGATCTCCATCTCCTAGCTCTATAGCAGTGATTCCCAATGACCATGCATCACACCGGGCATCGTAGGAACTATCCAGCTGTTGCTCACATGCAATCACCTAATAACAGTAAAAAAGTAAATAAAAACATAAAAGTATCTAATTGGAAAGTATCTGTCAGACAGGAATTTTACAGCCCTGTTGTTTATGCCTGAAGCTCCTCTTAAGCATTTCCAATGCAATAGTCAGATCAGCCATAATTTTAAGGCTTTTACATTTTGGTGCATAAAGTGGATTATGGGGCATAAAGTGGAAAAATTCAGAATGGCAAGTATTTAAATGGTATTTTGATCTTTTGAGCCACCTGCACCTTATAGGGGTATAGCAGAAATAAATGGAAGAGACTGAGACACATCCAGCCATCTTCTTGCACTGCAAGAATGCGCAGAAGGATGGAGAGAAATACTTATTCATGTTCCTACAGCTATTGCCATAGTAACTGAATGACTGTCTAAGTGTGTAACTTTTTTGTTTTTTTGTTTTAAGATGGAATTCACATCATTCGGGATTAGATGACAGCAATCGAGAAGATCTCAGTGGTTCAAAAAATGATTCCTTTGATTATAGCTGTATCCCAATAATTGGAAAAGAATTACCCAGGCACTGACTTTATATACAAGACAACTTGGTCTCTTCATCACACTGAAGAAGAGCATTTTTTAATAACATCCGGGCACTTCTGGTGCCTGGTTGTTGGGAGCCTGGGACAATGAATCCCCCAATTGATCTTGACTACATATCAAGGTATGTAGTAAAGACGGTTCAAGAGCTCACTTATAAGGTGCATTCTCAAAAGGACAGGGCCCAATTCTGCCCCAGGATTTGGATCCTACAAGAATCAATATAACAATGATGTGTTGATTGAGTGATCCAGGCTACTGCCTTGTCCTCTTCCTAGTTGCACAACTAGTTCTGCACAACTTGAGACCCACAACTAGTGACCAACAACTTGAATGCACAACTAGTTCTGCACAACTTGAGACCCACCAAGTCAAATGAACCCACATACCACACACAGTGGCCCTATTTTGGGCTCAATATAGTTCTTTGGACTGCTAAAACAGTGCAAATGTCAAGCACCATAGCTCAAGCTGAACACATGCTTTGCATGCAGATGTTCCTGAGTTCAGTCTTTGGTAGGGCTGAGACAGAGACTTCTTTAAATCCCTGGAGAACTGGTGCCAGTCAACATACACTAATGCACTAGGATACTTCTCTGGTCTGACTCAGTGGCAGCATCATGTTTTAATATGTTCATCTGGCAGGCCCGATTATACATGTCAGGCTTCGTGAGCCATATTGTGCAGGCCTGCCACAAAATACATCTCTAGAGTAACAGACCTTTTGTTAACAATCTGTGAAAATCCATAGAATAGCTCATTGCCTGAGAAGCAGTATTATTTCAGGCCTCCGGTTAATGGCACCAGGTGAATAGCTGGATACGGTAAATTGCAATGACATTTTATCACAAACACATTCATCCAAATCTCTACAGGAGTCCAATATAAATGGAACTACATGCACATGAGTTTTGCTCAATTCTTATGAACCAAATTGTCCATGTGCCTTGCAGATACTCAACTGAAGCTAACAAGATACCATGCCTCCGAGTTAATAGTCCCAAGTCCTTTAAGAGGCAATAAAAAGTTATCTCCTTGCTACTACATAAATCATCGGTATCTTGCTGTCTTTTATAAAATCTCTTGCGGTACTTAATTAAATACATGTTGTGAATTTGAATGTAGGAAACTCAATGCTAATACACTTTGACTAATGTTATTTATTTTTTCCAGGTGCTGCTTATATAGGGAAGAAATCACAATGTATAAAGTTAGCTGAATGGGTCAGTGGAAAATCAAGGTGTATATACCATATATGGAAGACAGATCTATAAACACTAAAAACATTGTTATCACAGAACTTATTAGAATGAACTTTTCTGATCTTAGAAATAAGATAACTTCAACTCAAGACAGAGATTTTATTGCCCTAAAATGAATAATGAATTTTATTGCCCTAAAATAATAATGAATAAAACATTTTTCTTGTCTACAGACTATTTTGAAATAAAAATTTAAAATACAACAGATTCCTGAAAATGAGTTAAGATTGCCATATAGATAATTTGCAAAAAAAAAAAAAAATACTATTCTGGAAAGTGATGAATTACAAGTGAAACACAGGAAGACAGATCTAAAACTAGGAAATAATAAAAGCTCATCTAACCTCAGGAGCCATCCAAAAGGGAGTCCCTACTGATGTGTTCCGGCGGAGGCGAGTGCTGGTCAGCTGAGCAGATACACCTAAAGAGAAGCAAGCAAATCACTCTGACCCCATTGCAACAGTCATGGCTCTGCAATTCCATCCAGCAAGCACTGTCATTTTTTGTAGTCATGACTATGTTCCAACATAGCATTCCCTCTCAAAAACTGAAAAAGCATTTTTGCAGTTCTCTGGACTCTGCCATGTAGACTGGTAAATACTCCCTTGAAATTTGGCATTTCCTCCAGCGTCTGTAGCCTGAAAGAGGCCTGAATTGAGTTCTAAAATAAGATTTGTACAAGCAAACTAACTGCAGATTTGGAGGGGTTGGATGATTACAGTATTTCTGTATGCTTTTCTTAGCAGCAAGAAACCACGGCGAGTATTTGAGAGAAGCAAACTAGTCTTTTATTTAAGACATGGTGTGCTTTAAACAGACACATACACACTGGGAGTTCTTTTATTAAAGGTATAGTATCAGCACTAGAAATCTTGGCTTTATGAATTGGTTTTGCGTCAGCCTTGGAAAGTATCTGAATCATATGGACCTTTTGTTGAATTTAAATTGTTGATGCAATGCAGTGTCCTGCATTTGTGCAAGGATTTCTGATTTCAGTTTTACCCTTTTCTTCCAGTGATTAGTCATTTTTATCCCAAGACATTCCTCCAAGACACACAGGGCAGCGTACACAGTTAGTCTCCCAATTCTTTTCACAGCGATCTTGTGAGGTAGGTTAAGCTAACAGTAACCAGCCCAGGTCATCCAGTGAGCTTTATGGCTGAGTGGAAACTAAATCAGGTTCCTGATCTGGCAGTCTAACCATGGGCAACCCAATCCTGAGCTGCCCAGAGCACAGGGCGACCATGGTGCCAAAAATCACCGTCACAGCATTCAGCGCACCCTGGACAGCAGTCAGGTATGTCGGGCCTTATGGTAGTCTGCTTTAGGTTGGAAAGAAGCCCTGAGCACACATATTTCCTTCTCTTGCAAGGGAAGGTTAGCAGTGATGAACAAGAGTTTGCTCAGAAAAGTAAGTGAATGTGCATACATTTTTAGCTTAAACCTAAACCTGCAACCACAGAATGACACATGCTGCAATCCTAATCCCCAGTTAAACCAGCATAAGCCCCAGCATCAGTCTCATGCTGGCTTTGGGGAGTCACAAAAGTGCTATAAGGCACTTCTGGGCCACTCCTAGGAGAGGTCATAAGCCCGTGCACAGAAATGTGCTTGCCTCCCTCATCACCACAGGAATGGGAAGACCACTGAGTTGTGCCAGCGTAAGTTAGGATTGCACCCTATTAGTGACAGGTGCAGTTGGGCCTTAAGTCAGATCCTTCTGAGAAAAGCATGTACATGATTGCATTAAGAGGACATTAACCACACACAGTTTGAACTTAATTTTCTAAATGCACCAAATAATATTTTTGGGTGAATGTGCACAAATAGCGAGAAGCAAAAGAAAATGTCATAAATAACAGGAATTATAAACCCAAAATTCCTCAACATCTGTTATGCATGTGGAATTTGGAGTGGATAAAGATTCTGGCTGTCACTCACCCAGCACAAAACACACTCCTGCATTAATTTCATTCACTTAGGGCAAACGGACACAAACCTGGACCTTCATGCCAAAGAAAAGACAGCAAATGAGATTTTTATCATGCCACATTGTCAAATTTGATTACCATAAATTGCTTTGCAGAGAAAAGGGCAAACATAAAGCCAATAGCATTATGCAGGAGATGCTCAGTTTAAATCATGTCCCTTTTTTATACTCCAAAAGTGCCGAAAACACTGAGAGCATCCAAGGGTCTTGTTTAGATTCAGCAGAAGCCACATTTTCAATGTTAATTCCATGACGGTTTTTCTTCAGGGTGATTTCTGGGGGAATTATTATTACTAGCCTTTTGCTCTGGGAGCAAGCTGGCATTTCAACTTGCTGAGCCTAATGAATGGTATTTCCTTGGGCACTTGCTGCTTACAAAAGGATTCATGATGTCATGCCACACTTGGCAATACTCTCTTCCAGCACCCCAACAACCAGCCAAGCATAACAATCAGGCAGTTCTGAGAAAAATACTAACATTGTAAATTTTCCAACAATAGCTTTTCTGGGGGCCTGATATTACTTTAAGAAGAAATCTAAAAATATAGCATAGTTGAACTCAATCTCAGTGCAAAGTTCATGCAGTGCTTACGTCAAAAGAACTTTTATATTTCACACTGTTATGCCCTTTGCTCACGGAGCTTAGGGTAGTGAATTTTAATGTATAGTTCTTTTGTTCTTCTTTTGTTCTCACAACCACCCTGTGAGGTAGGTGAGGCTACAAGACAATATAGGCTCCCCAAGACAGTTGGAGCTGGGCTGCCCTAGCTGGGGAAACCTAGGCAGTTAAGGAGAGGAATGCTGAGGGCATGTTCAGCTCTTCAGAGTTATACCACCTCAGGAGAGGCAAAGTAATGAGTAGACTCATAGGGGTCCATGATAAGATAGAGTAAGAATGGAAGTGTTGACTAAAAATCTGAGTTCTTAGCCAGCCTAGCTGCAACCCCTGCCTCTCAACTTCAGGATATGGCACAACTATGGCAGCCTATTAACCTGTGGATACAGCAGGCCACTCCAAGCAATCCCCTTGCATCCACCCTCCACTAGAGGTACTGCTGTACTGCACTCATGCTGCAGCTGTTACTGGCTGTCAGGAACTTCTGGGCTTCCTCATAAGGCAGGCACCACAGCTGTTCCTTGTTCAGTGTGATCTGAGGGGGTCTCCTCTGGAGCAAGCCTTCCCCAGGTGTCACTTACTTGGTGCCTACTGAGCATGCTCTGGAGCAATTAGGGCAGCCCAGGCTTCCTGCTCTGGATTCAGAATAGTTGGGGCAGCCAAGCCCACATTGTACACATCACTCATTGCTCTAGTTCCATTGCTTACTAAGGTGCCTCTAAAATTGAATTTTTTTCCCTCAAGACCCCTTGATATCACTGCCTACTTTAAAACAATAAACAATTTGTTTGGCTTTCCTTCAGTTTTGAACTGATCCAGGTCTTTTCTCGGGGGACTCAGTACTGGTACCCTTTTCCACCTGCCCCCCTCTCCCATAAGTCATATAAGGATGACCTAGCTACGCCACTGTGGTGAGTACTAGCACCTTTTCCCCCAGAAAAAGCACTTAATTGGGCTATGATAATCTTGAAAGTACAAGTATACCTCAATATCCACTAGGATTCTGTTCCGGAATCTGCCATTGATAAAAAAAATCAGTGGATTGAAAAATAGTCAAAAAGTTTATTTAAAGCCACATTTTTAGGTTTCTTGCTCCTCCATTGTTCCTATTGGAATAAGTTTGTGCCTCAGTAGCTGCAGGGGTTTGATTCTGGGACTCCTTGCTTATACCAAAAATGTTTTAATTTAAATCAGTTTTAAAAATTAAAAATGTGTCCATTAACCATGGTTTAAAAAAACAGCTTTTCTTCCTGTTGTAGAGGCAGTCAGCAAGTAGAAATGCAAAGGACTCCCTGCCTTTACCTGGCTCACTTGAAGAATGGAGAGATTGCTTCCATGACTGCCTTTCTATAACAGGAAGAAAGACAGTTTTTAAAACTGAAATTTGCAGTGGCCATTTGTGTTAAGTCAAATCCGTGTATTTAAAAAATTTGTGTATAACAAGGTTGGACCTGTAATTTATCACACTTCTCTTATTATTAGCTTCTAACTGCTAGATTTTAATGTTTGTTTTGTTTCATGTTGTTTTTTTAAGTTGTTAAATGGCTTTAATGAAATTTGCAATCTTAATCCCTAGTTGGGCCGGCATTAGCCCCAGCAAAAGTCACAAGCTGACATCGGGGTGTCACAAAAGTGCTGTAAGGCATTTCTGGGCCACTCCCAGGGTAGAGTTAGGCCAGTGCACAGACATGTACTTGCCTCCCTCCATCACCACCACAACCGGAAATCCAATGGGTTGTTTCAGCTTAGGTTAGGATGGCACCCTATAAGCCACCTTTAGACTGGAGTAAGATAGCAGATGGAGTAAGAAGAACTTTTTAAAGAAACACCATAAATGAAAGTAACATGCAAATGCCACATTATCTTGAATGGTGCAGTAATAGACCCAATTGTCCTTGTCTGAAATTGATGAAACAGATAGGTTTATTTGCTTATGCATATTAGAAGAGTTACACTCAGCCCCTTTCATGACTCATTGCTGAACATTAATTGAGGGCAAGGAGAAATTTCTTTTATTTTTGAACAGATTGACTTGAAAACACTTTAACCCATGGTAATATTATATTGCATGATTCACACAAAGTTTACAACTATTGCCAACTGAACATAGCAAGATACTTCTGCTGTTTTAAGAAAATATAAACTTTGTTCAAGTTTTGGAAACCTTCCGAAAGTCAGTTTGGATCAAGAGTTTCATATTTGGATGGAAGATGTTGCTGGGGGAAAATAAACACAGAATCTTAGAGGGTACATCTCCATAAGAATTTTTCCATCCACAACCATCCCGCAAGGAGAATTCCCTAACCTTGCCCTTGACTCACACTAGCCATGTTAAGATCTCCTTTGGCAGTTCAGAGGGTTTGGGGAATATGAGGACAAAATTATATATAACCACTAAAAAAGCCATAAAAATGTGGGTGGGGAGTACCAGGAGATGGCCAGATCTCCAAGGGGAGTAGTACCTAGTGGTGAATGCACCCACAAGGTTTTCTGCAACCCATTATTGGACCACATCTGAATGGGGAAAAGATGTTGGTGCTACTATCTTCTGCTGCTACTATCCTAGGCTATGGAGACCAGGCAAAAAGGGTCTGCCTTGGAAACCCTACTCCCAGTAGAAGACTTAACCTAGGGATTGTTATTCAAAATCAAATTCACAATAGCAATGGCAGGATGATGTGACAATCTACTTAATTACCCATGAAAGTGGACTAGTCGGACAACTCTTTTTCGCAGTCATCTTTTATCCTCCTGATTCTCCCTGGTCTCCTTCTGCATTTGCTGCTCTTTCTTTCTGCTTCTGTTTACTGCAGGGTGACCATATGTCATCACCAAAAATGAGGACAAGGCACCCCAAAATGTAGGACATCCAAGAAAAATGTAAAATATGACAAAATATAAGCTAAAAATACTATCCCTCTATCTACAGTATTTATATACCGCACATATTGCTTTCAAGGGGTTATTTTAAACATGATATTACTTATTACTGTGGTAAATTTAAAACTATTACATATCATTTATTACCTACTAGCAAAAAGCGTACCCACGTTGCGGAAGTAAGATTTCCCTATACAACATCCCCCCACAGCGCATCAACACCCCATGCACATCAACACTCCCTGCGCAACTTCCCCCCACGCGCATCAGTCCCCCATGTGCATCATCCCCATTCGCAAGCTCCCCCATGCGCAACTGACCCCCATGCGCAACTTACCCCGTGCACAACTTTCCCCATGCGCATCATCCCCCCGTGCGCATCATCCCCCCGTGCGCATCATCCCCCCGTGCGCAACTTTCCCCCGTGCGCAACTTTCCCCCGTGCGCAACTTTCCCCCGTGCGCAACTTTCCCCCGTGCGCATCATCCCCCGTGCGCATCATCCCCCGTGCGCATCATCCCCCCGTGCGCATCATCCCCCCGTGCGCATCATCCCTGGTGTGCAACTTCCTCCCATGTGCAACTTTCCTCCATGCGCAACTTCCCCCACCTGCAGTTTCCCCCATGCGCAACTTTCCTACATACGCATCATCCCCCCATGCGCAACTTTCCCCATGTGCAACTTCCCTCCATGTGCAACTTCCCCTCATGCGCAACTTCCCCTCATGCGCAACTTCCCCTCATGCGCAACTTCTCCCCATGCGCAACTTCTCCCCATGCGCAACTTCTCCCCATGCGCAACTTCCCCCCATGCGCAACTTCCCCCCATGCGCAGCATCCTCCACAGTGCAACCTCTTCCTTCAAACAACATCCCCCAGTGCACCTGCCAACAAGCACCAAATTGACTGGATGTTGGTCAGTCTCCCATGTTAAGTATAGGACAAAAACACATTGACCCCTTTTCAGCCCCTTCCAGTTGGAATTTCCAAAAACTGGTTCTTAGTGCACCCCTCCGTCACAGAAGGAACACCCACCCCAAATTTCATGCTTCTAGGCCCAGCTGTTTTGGAGGGCGGTGATGAGTGAGTCAGTCAGTGAATCAGTCAGTGAGTTAGTCAGTCAGTGACTTTTCTCTTTTATATATATAGATAATTTATTAATTACAAGAAGGCTACATGCTGCCTGCTCACATGGAAAAGGAGGACAATGAAGATTTTTTTTCCAGGACATTAGACTAAAAAGGAGGATATGTCCTGGAAAAACAGGTTATATAGACATCCTGGTTTACTGTCCTTCTCCAATCCCACTCCCTAGACACACTGGTTCACTCCTGAGCCTTCCTTTATTGCTTCCATAAGTAAATTCTGACCCATCAAATCTAATGCACATCCTGATTTTGAAGAATAAATTTGGAAGAAAATAATGTGTGTTAGATTCAAGTAAACAGTATTTACAATGCTATGCTGTATCTCCAAAACTAGATCCAATATGCAAAACTGATCCGATATGGCAAAAATATTGCCAGTTTATATACCCCAAATATACCCATGAAATAGATCTAACTCAGGAGAACAAAATGTAATTTGGCCTGTACATTGGCTGCAGTTCTAACCATGTCTACACAAAAGTAAGCTCCATTGTGTTCAATATGTCTTACTCTCAGGAAAGTGTCTTTGGGATTGCAGACATTCCCTCCAATCCAGAGACATTACACGTACCCGTAGTTACTGCACCACCTAGTGAAAACCTATAGGAAATTTGTATTGCAATCCAGAGTAAATTGTTTTTATACTGGAGCAAGGACTCCCTGTAGTTACTCTGGATTGCACCCAATGTCTACGTATATAAGAGGGTGAGAACAAAATGGTCCCAGCCTTGATTTGGCAGCAAGCTGACTCAAGCAGTGATTTGCCACAACATCTAAGCTGACCCCGAGTTCAACAAGTCTCTGAATGATTTCAGTTCAGTGCACTCAACATGCTTCAATACTTGTGTCATGTCAATGTCAAGTAAAAAAGCCAATTATCTCCTTTTTGTTTCTCAAAGATGAGTCACAGCTAGATTTCAGCATCTTTTAGTCATACTGATGTGATGCTCCAAGCAAAGCTTGTCCATTTCTGTTCTAGTGGATTCAGCGCATTCATTCTTCAGTTCATTCTTTAATTTTATCCCATTTGGTCTATGGCGATGCTTCACTTGGTGGCAATTCTTCATTAAATCCAAATTTTTTATTCCAGTTTTTCAGGTGGCTATTCAACTTACTGGTCCAGTTCATGGACATGAGCACCATGCTGGGGAGGGGGAACTTGGAACACATTACAAAGTAATCCTTGCACTTAATTCCCCCAAATGGCTGCCAGCTTCAAAGTGGGGTCACTTCAGTTGCCTTTCTATTAATACTTCAGTCTTTGAAATGAATAAGCAATTTATTATTTCCTTTCCATACTTCTGTGAATATTTTTCTGCAATTTGAGGACCAATTTGATAGCAGAAGAAATTAAATGAATTAACCAGGTTGAATTACATTTAATTAAAGAACTCAGATCTAATTATTTGTGACTAGTGCTGTCTGTGCTCCACACATGCTATGCATTAAATAGAAACAAATTAAGCAACACCATAGAAAATTAGTCAACAAAGTCCAACCGGATAAACTAATGTGAACTCAAATCAATGTAGACATAACAGAAATGTGTACAGAAGATTTCAAAGTCAATTATTTCAGCCCAAACCCAACTCGACCTGTAGCATGCAGGACAACTGGCCCGCACTGCATTGAAGATAGGGTTAGGCCACGCTGCAGTAAAACTTCACATAAACAGAATTCATTCCTTTACCTCTATGTCACACAGAAGCCACCACTATGGCTACTCAGATCTGGACCATCTAAAATAGGTGGCACAAATCCAAACAGTTCGTTTTAAGGCCAGTCTGCTTGGGAAGTTGTTAGGAAAAGGCCTAATTGCTGAATCATGGTCCTGCTAGGCCTGTCATTCCCACTGACACACCTGTCCTCCCTACTGCATTCCCTCTGCCCAGAATAGCTATAGAATTGCATTGCCATAGAATCAGGAGCTTCTCTGTAGGGCCACAAGACTCAACACATTGGCTCTGAATCTGGTCCACCAGGCTGCTCTCCACCAGTTCAACCTCAACCAACCCTGCCCTCCTGCCACCCTGCTCCATCCCCTGCAATGTCTCCTCCCAACCTGTCCCCTATGCTCCCACTCACCTCTCTGCCAGCCAGTGGTCCTGGTGACCATCAAACTATGGAGCAGAGATGCTCCACTAACACAAAGCTGGGTAGCGCTGAGCTAGTTCTGCAACTGGGCCAGCACTAGAGACTGCAAACCTGCTTTACAATGTTTGTGACACCTACCACCAACGGAGCACCATCGGAACAAGCTCTAAATTGGGCTCTTACACTCTAACCACATAAATGAGAATGTATTTACTCCTCTCTGAAATTCAGGGTGCTGGATCACAGTGTACTTTCAGGGAGATCCCAGGTGCAGATCAATGCAATATTTGTTCAAAACATACCAGCTGAGATGAGTCTGGGCCAAGAGCACATGAAAGCAAAAGACAGTCACACACCCATACACACTCATTGTACAGTAGAATGCCCATTGGTATAACTTACCAAAATCCACAAGTTTGACGCCCCCTTCAGTGGTCAATAAGATATTATTTCCTTTTATATCACGGTGAATGGTTTTATTTTCATGCAAATGCTGGAGTCCCTGAAAAATGGTTTCTAGCTTTAGAAGTCTTTTATTTGCAATAAGGAAAAGAGGAGACCATCACTGAAACATTAATACACTCCTGGAGTAGTGTATCAGTGAGATATTTCCAGCCTGAGGATACTTGGCATCCATCACTCTTGAAAGACTATGGTATTGTGCTCGACACTGTATGTGAAGCACGAAGGCCTGGGTAGATTAATATGGAGGATTGGCTGTTACCCAAGCAGCAAGTCTCCCCTCTCCATGCCACTGAAATAGTCCAATGGAATGGCAGAGCTGATACGATTGGTTCCAGCTGCATCACAGAGCTGGGCTGAGGCCAGGCACTCACCCTGTCTTGTGGAGACCTGGGTCTTGAACCTACTGGTTAATAGGCACAGTGTCTTAACCACTTGCTCAACAAATTTATCAGTGCTCAAGTGGTTCATTACTTCCATATTGTGGCAGCTTCTACAGCAGTGGGTGCCAAACCCCAGCCGATGGGTGCCCATCATGATTCTTCCCTGGGTGAACAGTGCTTACAGTTCCACCATGCAGCCTTCTCAATGTCTATGATCACCTCCAAACTGCTCAGGGGATGGCTTCTTCCATATTTTATCTCTCCAGCAGGCTTTGTGCCTGAATCTTCAATCAGATGCAGCCAGTGAGAGCACAGTTTGGGGGCCATCAGAGGCTCATTGAGAATGCTCCCCAATAAAAGGATTAGTTCCATTTAAATCATGGAAATGTTTTCTACTTACAGGCTGATCTAAAATTTGGGCCAATGCTGGTGATCAGGCTCCATGTGCAGAAACAGCTACTTCTGCACAAAATATGAAAATACATGCAAACAATCTAATGGGTTAGGGTGCCCAAGGAGGTAAAGGTACGTAACCCTCTCTCTTCCAACCTGGGGCCTTTCCAATGATACATGTGGGCAAGTCTGGCTGCAGTAATTGTTTGAAAAAGGGATGATTATGTAGGGAAGGACTTGGCTCTTCCCTACACTTGCTTCCCTTCCTGAATTAACCACTGATATCCAGGGCACCTAACCAGGTCCACAGATGAAGAACACAGGCTGGTTGACTGGGTATGAATTTACATTCAAGATTAGCCATCCAGAAACCTGTTTTGACTCATGTTATCCACAGATGCTGGATTTGGATAAATTATGGTTAATGACCGTGAAATAACAGGCTTGAGCTAGTCAACAAATCCTTGAAATAAACAGGCTTATGAACCTGCAAATCTGTACCAAACAAGGAGACAGTATTTGAACTATATTTTTATTTTTACTTACCATCAGGGCTTCGTGTAAAATGTAAGCAATAAGAAGTTCACTCATTCTTTCTCCTCTCTTCAAAAACCCTTTCACAAGGTCAGTCACAGATCCTCCATTACATAGCTAGATATAGATAAAAATAAATAAAAAAAAAGCAATTATCATATGTTCTAGTATTTGGTAACTCTTTTCCCAACAACTGAACAAACCAGTAATAGTTTTGATTGCGATTGCAATCCTAAAGACACTT
Organism: Cryptoblepharus egeriae; assembly: GCA_030015325.1. Classification (NCBI taxonomy): domain Eukaryota; kingdom Metazoa; phylum Chordata; class Lepidosauria; order Squamata; family Scincidae; genus Cryptoblepharus; species Cryptoblepharus egeriae. The sequence goes on from JAREYC010000004.1 coordinate 17,111,075, forward strand.
TCCTCAGAGTAAGACTCATTTAACACAGTGGGGCTTGTTTTTGAGTAGACATGGTTAGGATTGTGCTCTAAGTCATTGATTCTTCAGGTTAATGGTCCACCTTTTCTTAAAGATTAGGGATGAATCACAACAATTTCACTAAGGGCACAATTCAGAGTAACTACAGGAGCACGTAAGAGACATTACGTGCACCCGTAGTTACTGCACCACCTACTGAAAACATATAGAAAATTCATATTGCAATCCAGAGTAACTTGTTCTTACTCCGGAGCAAGGATTCCCTATAGTTTCTCTGGATTTCACCCTAAGGCTGCAATCCTAAAGACACTTTCCTTGTCTTTAGGAAACGAAAGTCTTTGTGTTTGTGTTTCTTTGTGTTTCCTAAAGAACACAATAGGGCTTACTTTTGAGTAGACATGGTTAGGATTATGCTCTCAGAACAGTTCATTGTGGTTTAAAAACACCTATTGTTATAAGGTGCCTTGGGCTCCCCCAAGAGAAGCACCATATAAATTTGAATGAATAAGCAATCTTCACAAATGGTTCCTAACATACACAGAAGGTCATGGTGTCTAGTATGTCATCCATTCAAAGAAAGAAGTCATGATCAGAGTTAAGCGTTCAGTCCGATTGATTTCACCACAAGTACATTAAGTCCACGTTTAATTCTTCCATTGCAAATCACTAGACCATAAATTGCTTAAGCTAGATGGGTAGCTGCACAGTTTGCCATTTCATACGGTTTTTCTCCATTTGCATTGATGAAACTGAATGTTGGATGACCCATTTTTACCAGGTATGTCTATACAAACACACACATCCACAAAACTGGGATAGGACTGATCTTGAACCGATGTGTCTGGTCTCTTTTTTAATCCTTATAAGTAACCATCAAAGCACACAGACCTGAAACTCCATATATTGTCTAGCACAAAGGACAAAGATACCATTAGTGTCACTGAAAATGTCATTAATGTCATAAAGTAAATGATTGGAGGACTGTTATAGTCTCCAGCAGCTTCTGCATCAACACTTCACACTTCCTTTCAGAAGGGCTTTTCACACATCATAAAATTTCTACCTAGGACTCAGGCCTCCGTCAGTCTTGAACCCTGGCCTGCTGGTTAACAGGCACAGTGCCTTAAACCGCTTGCACCACCCACAGCCCACCTAGGATTCAGTGCCTTGTAAAAAGTCATCATGCATGTGGGATTCCTATAATTTTCACCTAGGACTCAGTGCCTTGTAAAACTTACTGGAATCCCACATGTATGATGACTGTAGAAGAACTGATTTAACTTTGGTGGCCATGTCAGAGTTACATAGGGAATTTGTGGCACCTGCCCACATATGGTTTTTTAACAACAAATGCTGGTCAGGCCTCTGATCTCACCAGGCATTTCTTACTTTTAGAGCCACTAAAATGGTAGATCTTTTTGGGTTTATACTTGTTAATATTTAAAACTCGCCAGTTCAGATACAAACTTTGAACTGCAGTGTAAACAGCACAGTTTAGACACTGAATTGGTTTAGATAATTGAACACATCTGTAAGAAAATAATTGAAATTAATATTGCTGCTCAACCTCCTCTATGCTTAGGGGCTAACATATGGCACTTCTGGGGAAAGAAAACACTGGAACCAAATTTTACATTTCCCTTTCCTATGTAAATTTCTTTGTGAACTTTGGTTGGAAAGTGATACATAAATAAATACTCAACACCATCTGCAATTATTCTATTGTATAAGAAAGTTGATGTTGTTATCTATAGGTTCAACCTCAGTAGCCACAGGAGATCTAATCCTGGACTTCCCATGAATATCAAAACCTGTGGGTTGTGGACCAGAACCTTATTCTGGTTGCATTCAGAGCTGTTCTGAAGCTTCTTCAACCATAACAAACTTCCAGTTATATCCAGTAGATCCTCAGTGGGTCCTCCACTGCTGGTTCAGAAACCAGAGTGGGTCAAATCTCTGTGTCCCAAATCTGAAGAAGATCCACCTAAATATGCATTGTATATGGAGACTACAGACAGAAAGGGAAAGGTTTACTGCATGGAAATACCTCAGGCAAAGAAATTATTTTATTAATCCTTTCCATTGCCCCTCCTGTACACAGGAGTGAGCCCCACTGATTATAGTAGGGGTTACTTTAGAGTAGGAATGCAAGGCTAGGTCTGTCAGGCTCCTTTCCATTGCTTCCCTTACATGACATCTACTTGACTAATAGGCTTACTTCAGCATAGACATGCATAGGCTGGTCTCAGGAAAGGCTGGGTAGGTGCTGGCGGAGCACCAAAACCAGCCGGAACTATTATTTTTCACTTGTATTGCAAGACACAATTTATTAGAAATATTTGCTTGTCTTGCAAAATGCTCTCAATCTTACCCACTCTTAATCCAAGGTTTTACTTTAAATGTAAAGTTATGAACATTGGGGCAAAGAATCCTAACTTTACATATAGATAAGGGGTCATCAGATGTAGATATGGGCAACCTCAAAATGCCAGATGCAGGGAAGGACACCTGAATACAGGTGTCATATGTGTTCCCTGAGGTGGGCCGCTGTGTGATAAAGCAAGCTTGACTAGATGGGCCTTTGGCCTGATCCAGTGGAGGCTTTTCTCATGATCTTATGACCATTCACGGCACATCAATATGCTATGGAACACTGATTGAAAACAGCTGCGCTTAGGTTTCCAAAATGATCAGTATAGGAAACATTTCTCACTCTAAAGGGCCAGACTTCTCTCGTAATAGCAGCACATCACAGCTATACAGGATAGGATTCGAAATCCCTTTTGAGAGACAAATAGTACCTATAGAACACTATTGTTAGCAAACAGATTGAGATTATTGTTCGTCAAAACAAATCCTGTTGCTGTAGAATATATGGTGTCCAGAAGAGGCGATTACAAAACATTGCAGTCTGAAAATGAGATTAGAGGGCTAGTCATCCAAGTCCACCCGTGCCCCTGTTAGCAAGCATTAGCCCTGTTCTATTTTCTTCACAGCCCAAGGAAAACTTCATGGGTCAAGTGTCCCCTCCAATTAAATTTTTTAATCTCTAGTTCTATTTTTACAAACTGTGTCAACAGTCCTATGTGTTTTGTGTCACAGATCAAAGGCACGGCATTCTTTGCTCCCTCTTGCCCTGATTAACCCTCTGAGCTAAACTTATACCACTAGACAACAATGTAGCACTCCTACACAAGAAAAATAAACTGAGAAGGGGGGATTGAAAATCATTGTGCTAACTGCGTTAATTGAGCACATCCTACATAATTCTGCGGAAATAGATTTGCAATGCACTTTAGGAAGAAAAAATACTAAATTTTTGTCCCGATCTAGCAAGTCCTGATCTAGTTACTACACAAGTTACTAGCTGTCTCTCACAAATCTGTATCTACCTGAGTCACATTTGTATCATAATGCAGGCATCAAAGCTTCTCCTCTACGCCCTTTTTTCTCCAAAATCTACCCTCCCTTCCCTATTTCCCTCTGTGGACATGATTGGACTAAGGGTACAATCCAAACCCCCGTATTTTCCTTGGCACCAGATGTGACAGTGCCATAACCCAATCCCACACCATTCAATTGGCCAGTGCACCAATATGTGCTGGTCTCCCTACACTGCCATGGGTCTGGAGGAAGAGTTATGTTGCATTGAGTGATCTTGGATGGCAAGGAACCAGAGGCAAAACCCAATTGTGCTAGGCCCAATCTTGCACTGGCTACAGCACAGGTATGCCAGCTTGCCTGTTCCAGTGCAAGATAGGACTGGACTGCCCAAGGAGTTCTTAATTCATTCCAGAAGCAAGCTTGTTATGTGAAACTGTAGATAGGGATACTGTAGATAGAAATACTGTAGACAGAGCTCCAATCACTTGTCCCAGCTCCTGCCAATCTAGCAGTTCAAAAGCATGCAAATGCAAGTAGATAAATAGGTACCACTTCAATGGGAAAAGCAACATCCTGGCAAGAAGCCATGTGACAGGCTGGACAGGTTTTCCCATGTCACGTCCATCATCCAAGTGGACTCTGCCAGGAGCAGGAACAATATAAAGAAGAAGAAGGAGGAAGAAGAAGAATCTCAGGACTCTATGGGAACTGGGAAGTAGGATAGAATCAGGCCCAGAGCTTTTCCTCCTGGAACGGATTTAGTACTGACACACAGTTCTGCAGATCAGGGCATGGAGGGGCCAGACCTGCCTCTGAGTTACTGGCTGAAAAGAACTCCAGAAGGGATTGTAAGTCAACTGCAGCAAATGTCAATGGCTGCCGGTTTTTATGTCTAATATACAGCACTCGTCCATTTTCCACATTTCTCCAACCCTAACAAAGGTGACAACTCTAAGGGTTGCTTCTTTGCTGATCCTCCCCTGCCTGTCTAACACAGCTCTGTGATGGACTAATTGAGAAGCAAGTGAGCAGATGATGCTTCTACAATAGATTTATAATGGACCACTTGTTTCTGATGCGTGAAATATCACTTTAAATTGCAACCTCATCATCAAAGTAATTCAGCTTGTCTGGCAGGCCTGACTCATCATTCATCTGTAACATAAGTGACACATTTTTATTCTCCCAACTCTCACAGCAATGCATATGGCTCTCCTCTCGCATTGGCATACTAGTTTGGAACATTGGAATCAGGTATCTGGTATATGGGTAGGGAGGTGTAGACTCAAAAATACCACTGTCCTCCACGTGTTTAACTGAGAGTGCAATCCAGGTGCACTCTTGGGCTAGTGCAAGTCCCTTATATAAGGCACTTTTGTACTACAACACAAGTCAGAAGGCCTTGTGTTGATGTTGTGCCAAGCAGACTGGTAAGTTCAGGCTAGTGAGGGGGGTCTGAGAAGGGCATGCTAATGACAGTAAGGGGGTGTTCCATGGTAGGTGAGCTAATGGGAGGATCAGGCCTAGGAAGGGAGTGAAGCCAAGATCCAGCACTTATGCCAGATCTTAACCCCTGTCCCAAGCAGCTCAACCTTACATCTGGCCACTCAGATCTACTTCATCTAAAGAGGTGGTACAGGTCTGAGTAGCCCCACAGAGGAAGCTGCTACTTGACATGGGGTAACAGGAGTGCAACCAAGCCCAGCCCTTCTCTGGACACATTACAGATCAGCCAGCTGACTTGATGCAGGGCATGTGAGTGAACAGAAATTACAGACACAAGTTTACATGCATAGATTCTTTCCATGCAAGTGGGAACCCTATAAAAGGATGGACACTCAGCTGTTATCCCTTGTTATCCACTTGGGTTCTGATCTGGAACCTCCCATGGATTAAAAAAATCTGCGAATAAATAAAACAGTGAAAAATAACTTTAAAGACCCACTTCTAGGTTTCTTGCTCCTATGTTGTGCCCAGTGCAATGAGGTAGTGTCTCAATATCTGCAGGGGTTTGAGTCTACAACTGAAAAATGGAATGATTGCTTACATGGCTGCCTCTCTACAACAGAAGAAAAGCAGTTTTTTATACTGTGATTTGCAGTGACCATTTGGGTTGAGTCAAATTCATGTATAACAAGGTTAGACCTTTTCATACCCTCTAACACATATGTTTGTAGACTCCACCTATCAGAGGGGTAATTGCCTCCAAGCATAAATTTCTTGTGATCAGGACTATTTTTTACTTATTCAAGTTGTATTCCACCTTTCTCCCCAGAAGGGCACTAAAGAGTATTAGACAGGCCATAATACAGAACAGCCACATGAAAAAGGGAGAATCAAAAAGCAGGTAGCATAGTAATGACTTGTTCAAGATCCAAAATTCTTTTGTAACATCTAAACCAGGCCAATGGAACTCCATTTATGTATGTAGGCATGTATGTGTCTGTGTGTATCCCTACAATCCAGAGTAACTACAGGAGCACGCAAGAGACATTACATGCACCCGTAGTTACTGCACCCCCTAGTGAAAACCTATGGGAAATTCATTTTGCAATCCAGAGTAAATTGTTCTTACACCGGGTCAAGGACTCCCCACAGTTACTCTGGATTGTGCCCTATGTCTATCTATGGACATATGGAAATGGAAAAAAATTAATGGCTAATGGGTCCCTGTCCCAAAAGGGCTCACAAAAACGAAATGTGAAGATGGCTAGCTTTTATTCTGTACCCCAGGGGCAGACAATAATTTATGCCCACAGCCTGCCCATGGTAGGGTTTGTAACATATAATTTTCCCCCAGAAAATTATGAGTATTTACCAGACCTTGGCATTCTAAAGCCTATTTGTAGTCACAAATCTTTGATCCTGCAAAGAGGAAAGAGGACATAATTTGAAAAAAGGAATGACTGTAATTGGGAAGGAAAGAAGAAACATTACTGGTCTGATTATTAGAAATGGTTAAATCGAGGCTGATTTAGACTCGTAATGGATCAAAGAAGGTAGAGCGAGATTGAAAGAGGCAATTATAAAGGACAGCATGGAAAAATACCCTCATCTAAGCACAGGGGAGGCACAAGCCTCTTATTGACTGGTCCATTTATTTCCCATACGTGGCTTCTTTTAAAAGACAGTATATTATGTAGTATAATCAGAGCACGTAACCAAAGGAAAGCAGTTCTATTTTTAGTGCTATTGAAGTTTTCTGGAATAATAGTTATGTGGTGGACTATTTTGTCATAATTCAAAAGTGGTTTCAAGTAACCTGCTTTTGTACACTCTGTATTTGTCTATTGTCTACACACAGGTGGTAGAACAACAGCTTAGTATAGGAAAAAAGATACACAAGAACAGTAAACAAAAAAGGCATTTGTCAGTGAGGGAGGAAGTCGTGAAATTTAATCCAGCTTTTAAGGAAAAACATGTCCAAAAGCGTAAGCACCATGATCTTAAGCAAATGTTTTGGGGTTGGGATGTGGTGGGATATTTATAGCAAAGATGGTGGTTTATTAGCTGGATTTTCAACATAACACAATTGTGCTATAATTTGAAGCCACAAAAACAAAAAATCCAAATGGGAAGACAAGGGCATATAAAGTGTATCAAAACATTTGAAGCCCTAACAACATTTTGGACTGAGGAAGAAATACAAGTTGCCTTTCTGGAGATGTTTGAGCTGAATCATTCATTTCTGGTCTCTTTAAATGTAGACCAGTTTCCAGATTCCAAAGTATTTATTCCAAAGTTTATAGCATATTGAGTAGTTTTGAGGCATGAAGACATACAACATCACAATCTCGCTGAAGCTTAAAGGACTCTGGTCTTGCCTGTGCCTGGACAGGCAACTGGAACAGGCATATGGATATACCTTGATAAACTGAGTTGGAAGGGCAATATATACAACCCATAGGAAGGGAATGGAAAGAATCTACATAACAAAACAGAAAAAGTTGTCTATACAAAGACCGTGCTTCCTCCCACCTATCTAAAATATACCACCTTGTCCAGTGATCTGAGCTATTTAAAAACTATTACATATGTATTATTTCACAATGCAAAGTACTGCAAGACTGGAACGCTCTTTGAGTTCTGTACTTGAATGGTAAGATTTGAGATACATTTTTTAGAAGACTTGGACACATCTTTTGAGAAGCCTCTATGTGCCAAGTTGTTTCCAAATACTCCTTTGGCCCAAATTTAATTCCGCACAGAACATTTGATTTATTTATTTTAATAAAATACACCCAACAGAAAAGACATACCTACTGCGGGATTTGTTGTTAAATATTTATACCTCTAGAATTAAAATGAATGAAAAGCAAGTGATTTCTGTTAACTTTCTAGAAGATCAAACCACAATAATATAATGGTGCCAATTCAAGCAGGCTTCAAATTAAACACACACACGTACTGCTGTCAACTGGATCACAATAATCCTCCACAATAATTATTCATTGGGATTAGCACTGTGCAATTAGCATTTTTAATTAACTTCAAGGGGCCTGCAAGGAAAAATTTAAGGCACAAGACTTTCAAGTTAGTCTGTTGAATTACAGAAATAAATTATTTTTCTCCAATATTTAATGTAGTAAAGGAAGTTTATGAAGAACAATTGCATAGACTCAGGATCCAATCCTATCTGATTTTCCAGCACTGATGCTACAATGCATCCCAAAGGGAAGGGAACAAATGTTCCCTTACCTTCAGGAGTCTTCCTAGACTACCCTTCTCACCGGCGCCACATGATGCAGTGCTCATCCATGCACAGAGCTGCATCATTACTGGAAAGTTGAGTAGAATTGGGCCCATAGACTGTTGGAAGTTGCTTATACCACATCAGATACAAGAATGAATCCTGTCCACAGTGTAGAGCAGAAGCTGACAAACCTTTCCATAAAAAGAGCTGAATCTTTTGCAATGACACTATTAGTTGCTACTGAACTTCCAGACTGCTAAGCTCCTGGAAGTGGCTGCGCAGGGTTTGACTTGAGAGATTTTGAGTGCAATGTCTACTGAGAAGTAAGCCCCATTGTGTTCAATAGGTCTTACACCCAAAAGTGTGTTTAGGATTGCAACCATAACCTCCTGCTGAATTTGCTTGGGCTTATTACAAAATGAGTTTTCTGAGCTGATGAAAAATATTGTCAGGGATATAGACAGCAAGCAGTCTCAACAAACCAAGGGAAGAGGAATCCATAAAGAAGACACTTACCTCTAGAACCAGCCAGAGTTGATCTCCATCCTTTGCATCTTTTTTGTAGTAAAGTCCATAGAACTTGACAACATTTGGGTGATCAGAGAGAGCTTGCAAAATGTTGTATTCTGCTTCAATTTCCTCATCAATATCCTAGAATTGCATGTCAAAAGCAAAAGAAAATGAGCCTGTGACAATCAATTATTATTTTCCGGACAACCATATACATGTCCAATAAGGTTTATTCCCAGGTAATACGTATAGGACTAGAATCCTGTTTTTCCCCCAGAACATTTGTGGATGCATTGTTGTAATCAGTTTTGTATTGGGAAGTCCTCACAATTTTTCTGACTGAATCTAAAACAATATATCAACAAGATACAACAGAGAGGACTTATCACTCTGAAAGTAAGCCCATGCGGGTCAAAATGTGTTGCACTGTACCAAAATTAAGAAAAAATAGTTACCTTGATAGAAGATTGCAGGTACCAGTGCTAAAGGCAGACACCACAAAAAGAAACATGAAATATAAATGAACGAAACCATAGAAAAGTGTTACTGATAGGAAATAGCTGCAGCGTTAAGCAAAACAACACAATGTGTTTGTACTGATGCAAATAAGATCCTTAGCCCTACAAGAGACGTGGCTAACTTAACCAGCATCCCCATTTATTCCTGGCTATATAACATTTGACAATCCAGCCTTAAGTTCTGTAGCAGGAGGAAGAGCAAAAGGTGGTCTAGCGGTGCTTGTATCTGCGCAGCTCTCATCCACCATTACCTTTTTGGACACCACCTCACTTTATATTATGGCTCTATATGTTTCTTGGCCCTCTTTTCCAAAATTTATTTTGATAAATGCATATTGTCCTCCTATGGATTTATTTTCTCCTGGGATTTCTATTATGGAAATGTTGAATCAAACAATAAGATCCTTAAACAGCCTGAGCCTTTTTTCCACTGGGTGTGCATTTTTGGAAACTAGACTCTATAAACATGAAAATAAAACCATATTTTGCTTTTAATGTTGGGCATCAACATTTTCAACAAGCTACAGAACGGGCAACAAGCTACAGAACACACTCAACTGAGTCTTCATCTACAGGTTCTTACTACTAATAATTCCATCGTCTCCTTTCAATTGTGTGCTTTTTCTATTGCACTAAAAATCAAGCCATATTAACAAAACCCTTTAAAACGGAGGGCAATAAAAGACGTGAGTAGTTCAATGCTCTAATCAAAGACACCGAAACTTAACCTGCTCTCAATTAGGCCTATTAGCTTCCATAGCCTGCACAGCCCCACAGCATTCCTAAAGAAAGATGCAAGTTTTCAGGTGCCTTTTTTTGTTTATCACAAGGGCTCCCTCTGCAGCCACTAACACTTCCTTCAGTTTAAGTAGAAAGAAATAATATAAGGAAAGCAGCCTAACCGGCTTGCACAGGTGGGTAAAGCATATGCACTGTCACTCAAGACTGGAGCATTTACTTCAAGGGACATTCAACACCGTACTTCTCAAAATGGCATTTTCCAGATAATTGTTTTATGGCAACTCATAAGGTAACTGAGAAAAAAAGGGCAAGTGATGGAGGGAGAGAAAATTAAAATAGCTCTAGAAAAGTTACTGATCAATAACAGCTGATTAATAACAGCTAGTTAATAACATTGTCAATTAATTGTCAATTAATAACATTGTCAATTAATTGTTAATAACATTAATAACAACAATAACAATTAATAACAACTGTTATTAATAACATTAATAACAATTAATAACATTTAAGCTACCAAAGACTCCACTATTAGTGAAATCTCCACTGAGACTTCACGATGCCAAATTCTGTGGGCAATACAGAGCAATCTATGGAATACAAATGGATCTGAATGAAACAAAATATTAAAATGGGTGCATTACAGGTAGAGCCTAAAATGCTCCACCTTTATTGTTTTTAGCTTCTATGTTTTAATTGTTTTTAATTGAATGTTTCTATTTAATGTTTTAATTATGTTTTACGGTGAGCTGCCCTGAGTCGGGCTAATGGCCCGAGAAAGGTGGGATATAAATTTTTAAAATAAAATAAAATAAATAAAACTCTACATGAGAGTGAGGGCACAATCCTATCCATGTCTACACAGAAGTAAGCCCCACTGTGTTCAATGGATCTTACTCTCAGGAAGTGTGCTTAGGATTGCAGCGTTGGGCCATGTAGGACTCAGTCTTGCACCAAACCAAGAATGCCTTAGGATTGCTCTTGGACAGCCCAATCCTGAACTGCCTATGGCTTCAACACTACCGCAGTGCTAAAATGGATAGTGCAGTATCCTGCAGGCAAGTAGCTTACCATCTGCATCTCCTTGCGGGAAGGATTTCATCCCCTTTTCCTGCATGAGTGAGCAGCCCCACAATAGAATTATTCCTTTCTGTACCTGCTCTTGAAAATAAGCTTTCATGTGAAATAACTTCCACAGAGGCTCTGGATCTGGAACTCCTACAATCCTGCCTCCCTCCCATCCCACAGTTTTCCAGAAGAGTAAACCACGCACACTAATAGTTGTTATACAGATGTCCTGCAGACTAATACATTTTTAGTTAGACCCTCGTGTTAAAAAGGCTTACTGTTGAACAGGTTTGGTCATAGTAAGAAAAGTCCCAGATTGTTCTGGAGAAATACTGCAAAGATATTTTCATATGTACATTTATATTTTCATTACAGTTAGTATGTTGGGACTGTGAATCACTAACACATTTGATATGAGATGGGAAATAGTCCAAACTTTTTGTAAATAAGCTGATGCCACAGATAAAACCCAGATAAAACAGTAAAGTCTTTTCAGCTTGCAGATGCAAAATTGCCACCAAAAAGACATAAAAATAACTTGCAAAAGTTTAAACAACATATATTTATTAACACAAAGACAAAATACATACCAAATTACAGTACAATTAACAAAGGCATGTGTGGGCAACCAATATCATGTATTTAAATAATGGTTATTTCCTAAAGAAAGTCATAAGGAAATGTCAAAAACAGTTTGATCACCAGGACACATGCAAATCAATATGAGGGAAGACAATTTTAGCCTTTAGCCAGCAGAGACAGGTTGAAAGAGTGGAGCACGTGTTGAATTAATGAGTTCTGAGTTTGACTGAAAGGTGCTGAAAGAGCAGAACCATCAGAAAATGAACTGTCAGAAAATGGGTGATGGCTTTAGTTGTAACAATTCTATTCATAGTAATAGTCACCATTTCAAGCGATGTCAAGAGGCAAAATTCTTATGGTCCAGGCTTTGGAGAAAGTAGACTGTGCCAACAACATCTAGCCTAACCTCAATAACACTAAAAGGCTAATTTGAAATATTAAGGTGTATTGATTCAAGCAATGGTCACATTTAACAGAATGCACACTGCCAGGAGGACTTGTGGGCACTGAATGATCTCATATTCCCCACCCCATCCCAGCACTCAGAACTGACCAGATGGGCCAATGTGGCACACATTCATCTGTGGAACGCCATCTATATCCATACCACTATATTCATACTCAACCACATGTTAAATTTATTCATGTACTCCTATGAGTATTAAATATTTGTGAAATCTAAAACACACATGTGCACAGTAAGTCTTCGGACACACCACCGTATTCTTTCTGAATCAGACTCTGGACACAAAATAGTCCATCATAAATCATGACTTACTAAATCCAGTTATCCAAAGTTGGTGTCAATGCATACCATTTCCTCCCATTGGAAGGTTCAGTACAACCACGTGATTTTGGAAATACCAAACACAAACCCTGAATTTATCCATATGTGATTTATAAAGCTGCTGCTTTACCATGAAAATATTTCATGGAAGGGATAAAGTCTATGTGGATAACATATCAACAAAAATGTAATGTAATGAAGACTACAACTATTGAAGAAAAAATTAACTTACATGTACAGGATCCAAGATTTTGACTGCTGCCTTGCTCCCATTTTTCTTGTTGAATACCTTGAAAACTTTGCCATATGTTCCTTTGCCAATAGTCTCAATTATTTCCCAGGTATCCGAAGGATCAGGAAAACTATCAAACATTATTGTTTTGCCAGTTAAAGGAAGCATTGCCAGTACCGAACCCTGCAAATAAAGCAAAGAGTTCTGCATTGAAACCATCAGTAACAAGTGTCCTAACTACAGATGAAACTGATCAGTTATATGAACCTATATTTATTTCAGTATTTGTATCCTGCCTTTATCCTTGAGACCCAAGGCAGCTATATATAAGCAAGGGTGGGGTGGGGGCGGGGCGAGGGACGCATGCGCAGGCTTGGCACATGTGCAGTGTGTCTCCTGAAGCTCCAGCTGGATGCAGGCGCACTGAGTCTCCTGAAGCCGAGCTTCGGGAGACGCAGCGGCTGCTGCCAAACCGGTCCCCGCGGTTCTTGGCAGCCACGGCTCTGGCCGGTTCGCCAGTGGTCGCCCCGTGGGAAGATCCAGTTCGGGTGAATAGGCCCGAACCGGCATCTGCCCACCACTGGCTTGCTCCCAAGGAGACCTCCCACAGATCACACTCAACAAGGAACAGCTGTGGTGCCTGCATTACAAGGACTGACTGATGAGACTGCCAGTAAGTCTACAGTGAATACAAGGGGCTTCTTGGAGTGGCCTGCTCAATACCCGGGTTAGTGGCTGCCGTAGTTGTGCCATATCCTGAGTTTGAGAGGCAGGGGTTGCAGCTAGGCTGGCCAAGAACTCAGATTTTTGGTTAACACTGCCATTCTTAATCTGCCTTATCATGGACCCCTATGGATCTACTCATTACTATACTTGCTCCTGAGGTGGTATAACTCTGAGGAGCTGGAAGAGGGTATTTCTGCCTGGAATCAGGCTCTGGATACAGAGTAACTGCTCTGCCCTAGGCAATGCTAAACATGCCCTCAACATGCCTCTCCTGAACTGAGGCTGGCCCACCTAGGGAAGCCCAGGTTCACCTGTCTTGGGGCAGCCTATGTTGTCTTAAGCTATCCTAAGCCTTTTCCAAAATAACTGGTAAAGGTCCCTCTGCAGGTTAACTGCCAGTCATTTCCAACTATAGGGTGCAGTGCTCATCCACGCTTACAAGCCTTTAGAGCCAGCATTGTCCAAAGATGCTTCTGTGGTCATGGGGCCGGCATGACTATATGCCGAGGTGCACGGAACGCTGTTACCTTTCCTACCAAGGTGGTACCTATTTATCTACTTGCATTTACATGCTTTCGAACTGCTAGGTTAGCAGGAGCTGGGCTAAGGACAGGAGCTCACCCCATCTTGTGGGGACCCGGGTCTTGAACCCTGGCCTTCTGGTTAACAGGCACAGTGTCTTAACCATCTTGCAGTTGGGTCAGCCCGGTGATAAACAGTGAAACCAAGTGCACTTCTGGATTGTGCTCTGAGTAAACTGGTTTACTGGTGCTGTATAAATATTTTATACAAAGGATTTTATACAAAGAAAACAGTATACAAAAACACCAAGATACAAGCATGGCAGCAAGTGTTGATTCAGAGGCCTCCTGATTCAATCATTTTTCAGAGTCTTCACATGTGCAACTTATAAATTGCTGAATCAGCAAAAAACGCAAATCTTTTAGACTCGAGTCCAAGTCATCCAAATCAAGTCCCCAACCCAGGGCGACAATATGTCCTAACCCAAAAAAAGGATGAAAACAAAGTCCCTCCCAAATGGAAGACACCAGAGAAAAATATAGGACATGACAATATAAAAGCTAAAAATGCTCAAATGTAACGCTTTTATGTGGTTAATTTATACTGCTTATTATTAAATTCTTATCATGATAGTGTGTTCCAATTGATAGCACAAGTGTAGCAATCATATCTTTCCTCTGCCACATCTCTTGCTTGTATTGCCCAGGAGATGGCCATGCAAACATGTTGTAAGGCACGTCAAGTGGCCAGCAGGAGCAAGGTACTGGTGGGAATGCTAGTGCATGAATGTTCTGGGAATGCTTTGTGTCAGTCAGAAGAGCCCTGGGAGCTATCACTGTTAAGTTCATTGAAGGCAATAGGGAAAGGGCAGAAGCGAGGCAGAGAAGGGGTGAAGGTGGGCAGAAGGATGACTCAGAGGAGGGACGTTCACACCCAGGAGAGGGGAAGGGCAGGCAGCCTCCAGCAGACCCTAAACCACATCCCAAGCCTGAAAGCCCTACATGAGGTTACATGTTTCTGCCCCAACGTTTGACCTGGTCCAGATCTGAGTAGCCCTTCTGGGAAGGCTGGGACTCAACATGAGGCAAGAGAACTAATGTTAGCTTACTTTGAGGAGACCTCCAGCTGCCTCCTTACTCTTCAGGATAGAGAATGATACAAGCCTTGTTAGAATTGGGATATAAGTGACCTTAGGAAAGCAAACATCTTGGAGCTTCAATCCCTTCCTTTCTGTAATAAGAGGGTAATAATACTGACCTACAACACAAAGTTGTTTTGAAGATTCCTGAGAATTTATGTGAAATAGTTTCAATTCTTTAGAAATGCCAACTACTATATAAAAATGCCTTATATGATAGTCTGCTATCATTTGGTCTCTGGTGGCCTATTGCAAACAAGCTGTTGGCACACATTAATAGTCTGGGAACATAATCTAGTTCATCTTAATCTGTGCATCTTAATGGAACTCAATTAAGAACACATTGTAAGAAATAAGGAACGATTTTTTAGCAAGTGGAGGCCCAATCAATATGTGCAAAGAGCAAACTAGATCCCAAAGTTGAAGCACATTTTAATGCTTCTATTACAAGTCAATGAACATCAACAATGCCATAAAAATAAATTCAGTATTACCTTTGCTTAAGACACTTCCTCAGAACTGATAACAAAGCATTAGAGACCAAAGAACTGGGTCACCAGTAACCCAAGGATTGTTGGCTTTACCTGCTACTGATATCCAAGTTAGAAATTAAGGCAGAGTATTGGATAACACGGCCCAGGAAAGGAAAGGCCCCTATATTAGATAAACTTACACATCACACTGAACCTACATGAAATGATAGCTCGCAAAGAAAGTTAAGTGAGAACAAGGAGAATCTAAAATATAATTACTTACAATGGCGCCGTGTTTCAATTTACTGTTGGGGGTCATAAGATGTGAGTGTGTGTAAGTAGGGGGGAGGGAGAGGAGTGAGTTATTTTCCCCTCTCACCTCCCGTGGCAATGCCTATACAGTAATAGGGTGTGGCAACTGAAACACTAAAACTGCATTCCCAAAATTCCTAAAATAATTTGGAAGCAGATTTCCATTGCAATTAATAGGCCATGCAGCTCAAACCGATACATCTCAACTCAGCAGTAAGGCCCAATGAATTATAAGAAGAGTCCTGTGGAATCAGGCCAAGGACCTTTATAATCTGAGTTCTTGTATCTCACAGTAACTCAGCAGATGCCTTAAGGAAGTGGTCTTCAAAATGGGGGTCACGATCCCCTTGGGGAATTGTGACTTCAGGGCAGGGGATCACAAGAGGGTGGGATCCACCATGTTGGAATCTGGCATTGGGCTTTCCTGGGAGTAAGATCCACTGAACACAATTGGTCTGACTTCTGAGTAAACATGGAGAAACATCCCAGTAAGTTTGACAAGAGGTCCTGGACAGATTTTTAAATTTGAAAGGGTGCCGTGGGCTGAAATGCCTGAATACCATGGCCTTAGGGAACTCTCAGGATAAAAAGATACCCATATCCTATAGCCATGACAATGGGTCCAATAGGATTTACTCCCAGGCAGTGATGGGATTCAAAGAAATTAACAACCAGTTCTATGCCCATCTGGCAGCCACTTTTAAATGGCTATTTTTAAACTTTATATTACCTATCTCTTGTTAACAACCGGTTCTATAGAGTAGGTGGGAACCTGCTGGAGCCCATCACTTCCCAGGTAAGTATATACAAGATTGCAGCCTCAGGAACATTTCTTACATTGATGTGTTTCAATGTTTATCTTCTGCTGTATCACTTCACATGATTCACCTATGCGAAGTACCACTGGAAATAACTGTTGAAGATACCATTGCCAGTTTCTTCTGGGTTGGGAGACCAGATGACAAGTGGCAAACACCATTAAGAGGCATTTGGGCTTTTTCACTTGGAAAAGCATGCTTTGGACCTATGCTCATCCAAGTGAGCCTCTTGTGTTGCATTCCTGGTCTAGCCACAAAGTGGTAGGTGCAAGTGAGAAAGTTCAGTGGGAGCAGAGGGAGCATCACCAACTGAGTACCATAAGACACCATTTCAAATACCAATGATGGTAGCTGTAGCAGTGGCTGAGCAACACTGTTCCAGACAAACACTGTAGATCTTATTCTATTCAGTTCAAAATAAACTCTGTAGACACACATTTGTCTCATGGAGGTGATGTTCATAATAGACAAATGACCATTGTCCTGCAAGGGGAGGGATGATAAAATTGTCGTATATTATTAACTCTTGTTTCTCAATGTGTAGATAAGCCACTAACCACTTTTGATAGTGAACATATGGCCTACGTAAAGTTTTCCTCATATGTGGAAAATAATGGAACATAGGCTGCAATCCTATACACACATGCCTGGGAGTAAACTTCATTAAACACTGTGGGGCTTACTTCTGAGACGACATGTATAGGACTGTGCCCATAGGATGTTAACTTGCAAAAAAATGTTATGCTCATCAACAGACGGGGAAACTTTCTCCTAAGGAAATAGGGCTTGCCAATGGAAGTTCCATGGATATATACACAGAAAAAGTACTGTAATGAAGTACTTGTACTTGTGAATGAATGTGCCTAGAATTGAGTTGGACATTCTTTGATTTTTAAATATACCACATCTGTTTTTCCAGTTAGTCATATGGGAGTTTTTAAAAGTACAGCATTAGCCCATCAGTAAAATAGTGGTTTCCATCTGTTGCATAAATTAGAGATTATAGCCTTGGTATTTACAGTAATTCATTCTATATATAAAATGGAGATATATATAGCATCTAAAGTTCAAGTTATTAAAATGCATTAAAGATTCCTTTAAAAAGATTCCTAAAAATAAACAAATAAAAGGTTCAAGAAATAATCCTTTTGAGATTGCAACTAGTAATCTCTAGCAGCCACAACCAATTACAGCCACTTGATAAATGGGAAGTTAAGACCGCGAGGAAAGGCAGGCACTCCAAAACAAGTCATTTGTTTTGCTAAATTATAAGGCAAGGTCAAAAGGAGCCACTGCAAATATAACTGCAAGATAATCAATGATCAAAATTAGTTTATTTTCTTTTAGCCACTGAAAAGGAATGAGATGATTGTATTTTTCCCCTTTACTATTGTAGAAATCTTTTAAAATAGACTTCCCTAAGTAACCCAGCCAGATCCTAAATTAATCCTACAGGACAGAATATACCACAGGAACAGCAGCTGTTCATCAATATCAGATCAGATTTTCAAAAATCCCTTATGTCCACTGAATTTGATGATGGGTCTGTCACCAGCATCAAAGCTTTTGCTACAAGTTCTCTTAACACAAAACATATTTAGATACAAATAAATTTTTGAGAGCACCTTGATGCCCCACAATCGACGTGGTGAAAAGTGTCAACAACACAATTCTGCACATGTTTCCATTGCATTCAGTGGTATGTTTATCCATCCAGATCAGGTTGCCTTAAGACTTCCAACAAGTCCTATTCAATATAAGAACCCCAGGAGCAGTTTACACAAATCCCCCAATTACGTGCCTTCCACATGTGTGCATTTGGGGGAAATGCACAGTTTATTTCAAACAACTGCACAGTTTATTTCAAACAACAAACAGTCGGATCCAACACAAGACCGCCTCTAAAGTCCCAAGGAAATCACTAAAGTTTACACCCAAATAAGTTAAAAGATGCTTAAAGAGGGTGAGCAGATGTCATAACTGCAGAGGACAAGCCCCACCCCCCAACCCCCAACCCCCACCCCCAAAAAAGGTAGCACAACCAAGAAAAATGTAGGACCTGACAAAATGAATGCTAAAACCAGTCAGATTGCATTCATCTGGCTAATTAAGGCTGCAATCCTAACCACACTTCCCTGGGAGTAAGTACTATTGATACAGTACTATTGATACAGTAAGTACTATTGAATACAGTGGGACCTGCTTCTGAGTAGACATGCTTAGGATTGCACAGTTAAACACTGTATTGCTTATTATTAAATTTAAAGCTATTACACATACTGTAATTTATGACATATAATTTATTAAATACAAGAAGGTTGTCTGCTCACAAGGAAAAGGAAGACCATGAAATTTTTTCCAGGACACAATGTTGAAAAAGAGGACATGTCCTGGAAAAACGGGACATACAGTCGCCCTGATTCATGTCCCACTGACAAGATCACCTGTTGCTTAGAGGTACAGA
This sequence comes from Cryptoblepharus egeriae, assembly GCA_030015325.1. Taxonomy (NCBI): domain Eukaryota; kingdom Metazoa; phylum Chordata; class Lepidosauria; order Squamata; family Scincidae; genus Cryptoblepharus; species Cryptoblepharus egeriae. The sequence continues at coordinate 17,130,061 of JAREYC010000004.1, forward strand.
AGAGGCATTGCAACAGGTGGGGAACGATCCAGCCCTTTTTTCCCACTTGCTCCTTATCATCCTCTTCCAAGGAGATCGCTGCTCCCCCTCTTTTCAAGCACCTTCTGATGCTCCCTCCTAGACTCTTCCCATCCCCAACATTTCCCCCTGCATCCTTTGGATGCTCTGCTCACCTACCTTCCCTGTTGCAGGGACTCAGCCTGGAGATGCATGCAGGTGCCTGGAGAAGGGATCCGGCGTGCTGGAGCCTCCTTCTGCCTCTCCTCCTCCTCCTCCTCCTCCTAATTCTGGGCAACAGGTCCAAAGCACCCTTGAATTCAGCAAGCCCAAGTTGCTCCTGAGTAAACAGGCTTCCAGGGATCTCACTGCTAGGCTATACTACCCAGCAGGCATGTCTCTCCTGGGGGAGATCAGCAGCCCAGCATCATTTATTTTTTTTTTTCTGCAGCTTCCCACTTGGTTTCCAAAATGTGGTCACACCTCCTGCTCCCCCTTTCCAATGAAACATGCAACAGATTGATGATGATGGTGGTGGTGATTGGTGTGTGTGTGTGTCCCTTTCCAGCCTCTCCCTTATCTCCTGGGTTGTCTGGCAGCCACCTGGTGTCAGGAGAGAGACCAACCAGCAATGAAACTGCTTTGCCTTGGACAGCAACTGGGCTCCTCCTCGCTTGGCTATTCTTTTTTCATAGGCATGATTCATTCATTCATTCATTCATTCATTCCCCACTCTTTTTTCTAAGGAAGCATGCCCAAAGCAGCTAACAACATTTAAAACAAAAGTAAAATACTGTGCAGATTAAAAACTAGATAATAGCAGGAAAATCCAAACAGTAAAATGCAATTAATGATGATGAATCATAGAATCATAGAGTTGGAAGGGACCTAGTAGGTCATCTAGTCCAACCCCCTGCCTGCAGCAGGAAATCCCCCTAGAGCATCCCCGACAGGTGCTCGTCGAGCCTCTGCTTAAAGATCCCTAGTGAGGAAGAGTCCACCACCTCCCTTGGCAATCTGTTCCACTGCCGAACCGCCCTCACCGTCAGGAATTTTTTCCAGATATCCAACCGGAATCTCCTCTCTTGCAGTTTGTACCCATTGGTTCTAATTCGGCTTTCAGAAGCAGCTATGAACAAATGAGCCCCTTCCTCCCTATGACAGTCCTTCAGGTATCTGAAGAGGGCAATCATGTCTCCCCTCAGCCTCCTCTTCTCCAGGCTGAACATCCCAACTTCCCCCAACCTTTCCTCGTAGGGTTTCCCTTCCGTCCCACTGATCATTCTTGTTGCTCTCCTCTGGACTTGCTCCAGTTTGGCTGCATCTTTCTTAAAGTGAGATGCCCAGAACTGAACACAGTACTCAAGGTGAGGTCTGACCAATGCAGAATAAAGAGGAACTATAACTTCTCGTGACTTGGAAGCTACAGTCCTCTTAATGCAACCTAAAATGGCATTTGCCTTCTTTGCAGACACATCACACTGCTGGCTCATGTTCAGCTTGTGATCCACGGCGACTCCAAGATCCCACTCACATGTTGTGCCGCCGAGCCAAGTATCCCCCATTTTATACCTATGTTTTTGGTTTTTATTGCCTAAGTGCAGAACCTTGCACTTCTCTCTGTTGAAATTCATTCTGTTACAGCCCAGGATTACAGTTTATCCAGATCCTCCTGGAGGTTTCTCCTATCTTCTGATGTGTTTGCTACTCCTCCCAGCTTGGTGTCATCCGCAAATTTGATCAGGCTCCCCCGTACCCCTTCCTCTAAGTCATTGATAAAAATGTTAAAGAGGACTGGGCCCAAGACAGAGCCTTGGGGTACCCCACTTGAAACCAATCTCCAGGTTGATGCAGACCCATTTACTAAAACCCTTTGAGTGCGGCCATCGAGCCAGTTGCAGATCCACCTAACAATTGCCTCGTCGAGCCCATATTTTTCCAACTTCCCAATTAAAATGTCATGTGGGACTTTGTCAAATGCTTTGCTGAAGTCAAGATAAATGACATCCACAGCATTGCCACTGTCCAGTAAGCTCGTAACCCGATCAAAAAAGGAGATCAGATTTGTCTGGCAAGATTTATTCTTGGTAAATCCATGCTGGGTTGTTTTGATCACCGAGTACTTGTCTAGATGTGCACAAATTGTGTGTTTTATGATTTGTTCTAATATCTTGCCCGGGATTGAAGTCAAACTGACTGGTCTATAATTTCCTGGGTCTTCTTTTTCCCCTTCTTAAAGATTGGGACTACATTTGCCCTCTTCCAGTCCAGTGGCACTTCTCCACTCCACGAGCAGCCCCACCCCCCTCATCTCTCCTGTTCCTTTGGGCATATCTAAAGAAGCTCTTTTTGTTATCTTTGACTCCCCTGGCCAGCCTCAGCTCATACTGAGCTTTAGCATCCCTGACCCCCTCCCTACAGGACCGGACTATCTGCCTGTACTCCTCCCTGGTGATCTTTCCAGTCTTCCACTCCCTATACTTCTCTTTCTTTAACTTCAGCTGATCCCCAAGTTGCTTGTGCAGCCAACCTGGTTTTTTCAGGTTTTTTTCCCCTTTCTTTTTCATGGGAATTGTTTCTGACTGTGCTTGTAGAAGCTGCCTCTTAAGGAGCTCCCACCCATCTTGGGCCCCTTTCCCCATTAGATCATCAACCCATGGGATTCTGCCTATGACTCCTCTAAGCCTGTTAAAATCAGCTTTCCTGAAATCCAATGTATAAGTTTCACTCTGCACTCTTTTTATTTCCCACATTATTCTAAATTCCAGCAGCTCATGATCGCTTTCCCCTAAAGTTCCCGCCATGTTGACCCCGTCAATCAGTTCATTACAATTAGTTAAGATCAGGTCAAGGATGGCCCCTCCCCTTGTTGTTTCCTCCACCTTCTGGACCATGAAGTTATCTTCCAGGCCAATTAGGAATTTATTGGAGCTTCCATGTTTGGCTGAGTGTGTCTCCCAGCAAATGTCTGGATAGTTAAAGTCCCCCATTACTACTACCTCATATTGACAAGTGACAAGTGTTGTTGTAGCTTCCAGCGGTGCAGAGGATGCACCACTTCGATTCTTCACTGAGGCTTGTTGCATCTCCAAAATATCATCAAAGCAGAAATAAAGGAAAAGTCAACTCTTGGGTCTGCAATCCCAGCTTCACCTTCTTTTCACGGCATTTATTTTGCCTTCCTTCAAGGTGTGTAGTGCATAGTTCCTCCCCCCACATTTGTCCACACTACAACCCTGCAAGGTAAGTTAGAGGCTGAGAGATAGCAACTCACCCGAGATCACCTAATGCCTATTGGACTGGATCCAGCCCAGCAGCAGCAATGGATGTGGCGATGTGCCATAAGGTGCACCTGCAAAACTCATCACAGGTTGACTAGTCCTAATAAACGTTGGCTGCAATCTTAATACCCAGTTAGACTATCCTAAACACCAACACAAGTCCAGTGCTGACCTAGGAGTGTCACAAAAGTGCTGCAAGGGCACTTCTGCACCACTCCTGGGGAGAGTGTCAGGCCAGTGTGCAGATATGTGCTTGCCTCCTTACATCACCTCAGGTTCGGGAAGACCAAAGAATTGTGCTGGCCCAGATTAGTATTGTACCCTTTTGTTTCTCTTTAATATTTAAAAACAATGTGTAAGCAGCCTCTCTCATTTGCCATTGAAACCATTTGGCAAATGAGATTAAAATTGTGTTGCCATTGATTCCCCAATGGCTCCAATGGTGAGTTGGAGGGGCTGATTACTTGGAGTACCTTACTGCACCATAAATAAATCACAAATAATGTTATTTATCAGCATATAAATAAATCACATATACCGGTAATAAGTTTACACTTGTATTGACATTCTTCAGTGCCCAACGGAGGCTGAGTTTAAGAACAGACTGCCCCAGCACCTAGATGGATTTTCCTTTTATGACTAACTAATGGGATGGAGGTGGTGGCTACTATGGATTCAATTCAATCTATAGAAACATTTATAGGTCACAAATTCCACCTGGAAATGAACTAGCTGCTAGAATTCAAGTGGTGACTGTTGCAGTTCAAGAACCTCATATTCCCTGAAAATACCGAAATATTGCTCTGGTTTCCTGTTTTTAACTGAAGGAATATAAATCTGATGATGTTTTCTGTGGGCCAAGCAGAATGAAGAAAACGAAGATGTGTTTGTTGCATGGCTGTTGAAGGCATATCTACCTGGTCAAAAAAAAAGGTTGGCAAACCTAAATAATATCTCAGCCTTAGTAATGAAAGTTGCAAGAACCTAATTAAATGTTAGACAATTACAACACCACCCATTGTAAATTACAAGTCCTCGATTCCCATATCCAGTGGTGCATCCATATGAAATTCCTTATTCCTGGAGCCTTCACTAATCTCTAGAGCATATTCCAAAAATAGCCATCTGGGGATTAGGATTTGTCTTATTTTCTATCCAATTAGGATGTGCAACAAACAGTCGCACAAACAACACTATGTTTTCTGAAAGAACTACTATGCCTAAAGGGATAGCCAAGGCCTAAAAGGATATGAATGGACAGTAAAAATCAAGTCTGTTTTATGAAACATTCTCATCCTAGCTCCTTCCTCAGGTTGTCAGATCCAGATCCTAACAGACTTAGGTTAGGTTGTTGAAATGTATTTTTAGGTTGTTGAAATGTTAGGTTGTTGAAATGTATTTTTTTTTAAATCAACCCCCACCCCTTGTGAACAAAGTATTTTGATATCTAAAGCTGTACCTGATTCAGTTGGTTCTTAGAGCTTCAGGAGCTTGCTCATGGTGATCCTAACTTTTTTCATTCTTTATAGACCTGAAGCTTTAAAAGTGACATTGCATTACCTCCATCCCTCAAATATTCTGTCAGACATAATAGCTGGAAACATACATGTAAGGATCTAATTAAGTTATTCTCAAACTGGGGCATCTGACCTTGGTCTCCAGAAGGGGTAAGGCATCAATATGATCCCAAGGATTGTCCTCACGGGGATCCCCAAGATTGTTCTTCAGAGGATTCCTTGTGATCCCCAACTTTTATTAAACACAGCTTACCTTCTGTCAGGGTCTAATGCAGTGGTGGGATTCAAATAAATTAAAAGCAGGTTCTATGTCCTAATTATCTAAATTAACAACAGGTTATATATCCCATTAGTAACCAGTTCTCAGAACCAGGCGCTCATTAGCAAAGGGTTTTATAGATCCTGTGAGAACCCCCTGAAGCCCACCACTGGCAAGGGGTTTGGAAATCCCCATTGAGTGTTATCCAGGGCTCACTGAAGCTTGTTAATAGTGAAAATTGTGATCATACCTGGTTTCATGGTCAAAACCAGGAAATAGGTCATGATCAAACATTTTGGTGTTTACAAGCCCTGGAGGGCCCTTCGGGACACTTTACTGGGTCCCTGAATCCCTCAGACTCCAGTAGAAGATAAGTTGTGCTTTCAGTTCTAGGGACCATGTTGATGTTTTATTTTCCTGCCACCACACAAACTTAACTCAGGAGATTTACTCTACAATTCAGAGTAACTACAGGAGCACGTAAGAGACATTATGTGTACTCATAGTTACTGCACCACCTAGTGAAAACCTATGGGAAGTTCATATTGCAATCCAAAGCAAATTGTTCTTACACTGGAGCAAGGACTCCCTGTAGTTACTCTGGATTGCACCCTTCCTCTCAAAAACCTGTGATATAAAGAACTTAACGACATAGCTAGTGGTGCAGGATGTAGCAGTTGCGCCGGATAGCAGTTTTAGGCAGCAATAAGCCAAGCATGACACTATTGGGTAAAACTGTGAAAAATGGGGTATTTATGAATAATAATGATATAAATTATGCTATAAATTGTTGGAAAGGTAATTTAATGCAGAATGCAATGAAACAAACTGCACTGGACTATCTGTAAGCTATAAAAATTTATAGCCAGTTATAGGAAAACTGTGGACTGAGAGTAACTTGGATTGAGAGTGTTTTGCAAGACAAGCAATCTTTGCTAATAAATTTTAAATTTGCTAATACTGTATTTACAAGCAATGTCTTATATACAAGCGAATAAATAGTCCTGGCTAGAATACAGCCAGTTTCAGTCCTCTGCAAGCACCTGCTCAGCATCTACGGAAAGACTAGCATATGCATATCTACTCTGAAGTAAACTATTACAGTCAATAAGTTCACTCCTATGTAAAGAGGGCCAATGGAAAGGATCCTGGGACACCTAGCCTTGAATGTCTACTCTAAAATAAGCCCTATTATAATCAGTGCTGCTCACACCTGTGTAAGGGGGTAGTTTACAACCTATGCGACCTGAGAGACTAAGCACAGGCTAATTTGTTTAACTTTTCTTTATATTTTGTTATTTATATTTTGTTATTTTCTTTATTACTTTGTATTATATTACAATATTGTAATCATTTCTTATGAATCTTTTTTGGATTGCTTCTATTATTTCTTATGGGACAATTTGCTTTGATATACAAGAGTTTTGGATTACAACATGCCTCCAGAATGAATTCTGCTCGTAAACCAAGGTATCACTGGAAGTTTCTCTAACCAATAAGGGGAACACTTTTTACTTATTTAATTAAAATTGATTTTGTTGTATGTGCATTGGGGGAAATGCTACAAAAACTTCTTCAACTCCAGGAGCCTTAGCTATGCTGCTACCTGGAGAGAGGCAGCAAAGCAAATGTGTGATGAGCTGACAGGGGCAAGGAGGCTGGTTTTCCCCAATTTTTTTTAATCCTGGTGACATCACTGGATTAAATAAATCACTTCTGGTTGTGACATCACTTCTGAGGCAACATGCACAGGCTACATTATCATTAGCTACATCACTGCTCCAATGGCAACCTGATTTACAATTCTGGCACTACTCCCTGGTACATTTACAAGTTCCTTTTTCTGGCGACACTGTGATAGCTGCAGTGCCATCAAAGACTAACAGGTTCTCAACATCCAAGAAGGACTATGAGAACCATTGTGTTAAATAATGCACCTTGGTAAACCTCAAGTAAACTAATACATGACCATTCTTTAGAACATTAATTAGTGTAATGGCAAAACAGGCTCTGTGTGATTCTGCTCTTTGGTGCCAGGTGATGACCTCTATTAAAGAAAATGGATTACTGATATTTTATTAATTGCTCTGGTATTTAGCTGCAAAAGATGCGTATTGTTATGTATATATTGTCAATAATGTACATAATGTTTTATGAAGTAAGAACAAATAGGAAATCTCTGCCTGAAGGAGCTTACAATTTAAGATTGTACAAGGTTAACCAGGGAAGGGGGGACATTATATATTCATTTTAGTGTTAGATACAGGGGCTTAAATTATGAGAAATATGTAAGATCTTGGGACTAGCACAGTTAAAAAATGCAGCCATGAGTAATGAGCTTTAACTACTGGACTAATACTCATGCTTAATTGGCTTAAGTGAAGCATATGGCACTTGTATTAAGTTGTGAAATATGTGTGGCTTGTTGATATTGGAATTAATTCCAGTTTACATTTTTGAACCTAATCTTGATCCCTGTGCAGTGCAATGCAGAAGTTTAGTTTATTGTGAAGTTTTAGTTTAATTGTTACTCTTTAACTAATGTCGGGCAAAATCCAGAGTATCTACGGGGAGTCCTTGCTCCAGTGTAAGAACAATTTACTCTGGATTCCAATATGAATTTCCCATAGGTTTTCACTAGGTTGTGCAGTAACTACGGGTGCACGTAAAGTCTCTTACGTGCTCCCGTAGTTACTCTGGATTTGGGAGGTCCAAGGTAGTTAAAGACACTATGGCTGCAATCCAGAGCAAATTCAGCCTGCTCTGACCTAACTGCACTCTCCTAACTATTCTGTATCCAGAGCAGAAAGTTATGCTGAATCCAGAGAGTCAGGAAGCCTGGGCTGCCTTAACTGCTCCAGAGCATGCTAAGTAATTGACACAAGGGGAAGACTTGCTCTTGAGGAGACACCCCTCAGATCACACTGAACAAGGAACAGCTGTGGTGCCTACAGTGGTGACATGACTCTGCACATCACCTGGTGCGGAAGTCTGTGCGTCATCCCTGGGATGCGCGCTCCCCCCACCTGGACTGCACAGTCACCAAAGTTGGTGCCTGCGCAGTTGTTTCTGAAGCCAACTGGCTTCAGAAAGAGTACTGCGCAGGCACCATCTCTGACACCTGCGCAGTACTTTTCTGAAGCCTTTTGGCTTCGGGGGAGACTGTGCAGGCGTCAGAGTTGGTGCCTGTGCAGTACTCTTTCTGAAGCCATTCGGCTGCCGCTCCGCCTTCTGAGTGAGGCCAGATGGCTGTGCAGAGGCGCGGACTTTCTCTGCTCTAAGGAAGTCTCCTCTGAAGCTGTTCGGCATGCTCAGTGTGTTTCTGCGCAGTGCACCTCAGATGGCCGTTCAGGCCAGCTCCTCAGACAAGTGGCAGCTTCTGGCTGATTCTCCGCCTTGGAGCAGGCCTGAATGGGGGTGCTGATGCCCGGGGCCTGCCAAAGGACAGTCAAACTCCTCCGGCACATCACCCCATACGGAGCGCATCCCCAATGCAGCCCACACCAGCCGCACCAGTCTGGTGACGCCACTGGCTGCCTGCCTTATAAGGAGTCCCTGATGAGTTGCCAGTACATTCTACAGTGAATACAAGGGGCTTCTTGGAATGGCCTGCTGTATACTGAGGTTTGTGGGCAGCCATAGTTTGTTCCATATCCTGAGGTTGAGAGGAAGGGGTTGCAGCTAGGCTGGCCAAGAACTCAGATTTTTGGTCAGCACTGCCATTCTTACTCAGGCCTTATCATGGACCCCTATGGGTCTACTCATTACTATACCTGCTCCTGGGGTGGTATAACTCTGAGGGCTGGAAGAGGGCATTTCTGCCTTGGAAACAGGCTTTGGATACAGAGTAACTGCTCTGCCCTAGGCAATGCTAAACATGCCCTCAACTTGCCTCTCCTGAGCTGCTTAGGCTGCCCCAGTTAGGGCAGAGCAGGTCCACCTCTCTTAGGGCACCCTATCTTGCCTTGCTCTGCCCTAAGCCTCCTTCAGAGTAACTGGGCTGGAGCATCTTACAGTTGCTCCAACCTAGTGTTAGATAGGGCAACCTAAGGGCTCTTATGTGGACAGATTAGTTGCTCTGGATTGGGCTGTAAGCTTATGAACCTAAAGGTCAGCAAGCTGGCAGTTCAAGATGGAATAAGCTCCTATTACTTGCCCATTTCCTGCCAACCTAGCTGTTCAAATGTATGTACAGTAAATACAAGCAGATAAATAGGTACCACTTTGGTACGAAGATAACAGCATTCTGTTCACCTTTGGCAATTATTCATGCTGGCCGCATGACCATGAAGATGTTGTCTGATAATGCTGACTCTTCAACCTCATAATGACAATGAGCACCACCCTCAGACTCGGTCATGACTAGCGGGGACATCTTTACCTAATTGTCTTGCACACAGTACCAATGCACACAGTACCAACTGCAGTGAACTCATCTCATGCAAACTCATCTCAAGCATGTGGCTGCCAGTAGTGGGTATACAGTTTTCAGGTTTTCAGGGTTCAGTTCCCAAATGTTTACCAAACATAAGGACATTTTGTTTGCATAGGGCTTGATATGAACACCCAGCACAGCAGGGACATTAATTCAAAAACATTATAAAGAGAGGCGCTCTACCAAGCAGATACCACTATCTTCTATCTAGCTTAAGAGGATTAAGGCTGCAGTCAGTTGTGTTTTGCACCTGCTGTGGAGCAGAGACCAACTAGCTAATTCTGGAGGCATTATGGGCTACAAGATAACATTTCTTCTATTTCTTGCTTTTCATTTATTGAACCGCAGTCACCAAAGGAATCTAAAAATAACTTCATCAGCACAAAGAATGATGTTTTAGAAAAGCCGCAATATTTGGAGGAAACACATACTTGACCTGAAGGCTGACAGGAGAATCTGTTGTCCTGATTCTAACATTGTCTAGATAAATGGCTATGAAGGCTGCAATCCAGAGCAAATTTAACCTGCTCTGACCTAACTGCACTCTCCTAACTATTCTGTATTCAGAGCAGAAAGTTATGCTGAATCCAGAGAGTCAGGAAGCCTGGGCTGCCCTAACTGCTCCAGAGCATGCTAAGTAATTGACACAAGGGGAAGACTTGCTCCTGAGGAGACACCCCTCAGATCACACTGAACAAGGAACAGCTGTGGTGCCTACAGGGGTCACATGACTCTGCACATCACCTGGTGCGGAAGTCTGTGCATCATCCCTGGGATGCGCGCTCCCCCCACCTGGACTGCACAGTCACCAAAGTTGGTGCCTGCGCAGTTGTTTCTGAAGCCAACTGGCTTCAGAAAGAGTACTGCGCAGGCACCATCTCTGACACCTGCGCAGTACTTTTCTGAAGCCTTTTGGCTTCGGGGGAGACTGTGCAGGCGTCAGAGTTGGTGCCTGTGCAGTACTCTTTCTGAAGCCATTCGGCTGCCGCTCCACCTCCTGAGTGAGGCCGAATAGCTGTGCAGAGGCGCGGACTTTCTCTGCTCTAAGGAAGTCTCCTCTGAAGCTGTTCGGCATGCTCAGTGTGTTTCTGCGCAGTGCATCTCAGATGGCCGTTCAAGCCAGCTCCTCAGACAAGTGTCAGCTTCTGGCTGATTCTCCGCCTTGGAGCAGGCCTGAATGGGTGTGCTGATGCCCGGGGCCTGCCAAAGGACAGTCAAACTCCTCCGGCACATCACCCCATATGGAGCGCATCCCCAGTGCAGCCCACACCAGCCGCACCAGTCTGGTGACGCCACTGAATGCCTGCCTTATAAGGAGTCCCTGATGAGATGCCAGTACATTCTACAGTGAATATAAGGGGCTTCTTGGAGTGGCCTGCTGTATCCTGAGGTTTGTGGGCAGCCGTAGTTTGTTCCATATCCTGAGGTTGAGAGGCAGGGGTTGCAGCTAGGATGGCCAAGAACTCAGATTTTTGGTCAACACTGCCATTCTTACTCGGGCCTTATCATGGACCCCTATGGGTCTACTCATTACTATACCTGCTCCTGAGGTGGTATAACTCTGAGGGCTGGAAGAGGGCATTTCTGCCTTGGAAACAGGCTCTGGATACAGAGTAACTGCTCTGCCCTAGGCAATGCTACATATGCCCTCAACTTGCCTCTCCTGAGCTGCTTAGGCTGCCCCAGTTAGGGCAGAGCAGGTCCACCTCTCTTAGGGCACCCTATCTTGCCTTGCTCTGCCCTAAGCCTCCTTCAGAGTAACTGGGCTGGAGCATCTTACAGTTGCTCCAACCTAGTGTTAGATAGGGCAACCTAAGGGCTCTTATGTGGACAGATTAGTTGCTCTGGATTGGGCTGGAAGAATGGCTCCAAACTGCAAAGTAATTGCAGCATCGACTTTATAAGAGCAGAAAGGGAAAAGAGTTCTAGGTGATGCTGTAGCTTCAGAGTAAAATACCATATTTACTCAAATCTAACACACACCGTTATCAGCTGAATTTAGTCTTCAGAATCAGGATATGCGTTAGATTTGATGGCACATTAGTTTCTAGTAACTACTGTATTTATTTTATAAGTATAGGTCAGTATTTAGTTGGTTTATGATATGTTATTAAAAGGTAAAAAGCTACTGTAGTATAAAGTAGTGCAACTGTGTAAAATTATAACATAAACCCATTGTCATATTATTACTGTCATTTAACTCATTGTTGTATGCAGTAAAATTCAATTTTGCACCTGCTTTGCAGCTGTGCTTTACAATTGCCAGTAAACATTTTTTTATGTCAAGCCTTTTAAAATTTAAAATTGGGGTGTGCATTAGATTCAATGGCGGATTAGATTCGGGTAAATATGGGTGATTTTATCAACTCATGGGGAAGAACATATGCTTTTCACATCACAATCTCCTGGGCAGCTACCACATCTCCTAGGCACACTCACCTCATTCTTCCTTCTGTGAAATGCATTGGAAACAATAGCCATATATCATACTGAATTATAGTTATTGGTTGTGTTAAATACTGTCATGGAGCATCTGGAAGAATCCAGAGTTGACTAGGTTAAGTAGATGATCACCCCCCCCCCCCCAAGCAATTGTATGAGGGATTTACATAATTCTCTGTGCTCACCAGTGGGAAGGCAATTAAACTGAATGACTTCCAAGAACTTTCTGTAACTTTATTGTGAACTTCCTGAGTCTATGTAACTCATTAATATTAAGTGTTAGAATTGGTAATACACAGGCAAACTACAGGTATGCTACAATTCGTACCTGGGAACTTCTCAGTTTCACACTAATAAATAAGTCAAGCATTCCTTATTCATGAAGATGGAAAGGTCAGTTTCCTGTTTCTCTGTGTTACTAAAACAAATCCAACTCACAGCCAAGGACCTGGCCTGCAATCCAGAGAACTATTTGACCAGGTCTGTTTGCCCCCCTTTGAACTGAAGTTTTGATCGAACATCCCAGGCTAGTGATGTCCAGATGGAAGTTCAGATCCCACCAGCAGAATAAAAGTGAAAGTGAACTTAATGGCGCTTACTTCTGGACAGACACACATAGGGTTGCACAGTCTGAACACCTATAACTAGAATAATGCTCATAAAATTCCTATTTATTGATGAGATTGAGCTGTTTTCATTAAAAAAAAACAAAAAAATTATTAAATTCAATACTTTGAGACAATTCCTACATTTAAAAACATGACTTAGGGCGCAATCCAGAGTAACTATGGGGACTTCTTGCTCTGGTGTAAGAACAACTTACTCTGGATTCCAATATGAATTTCCCAAAGGTTTTCACTAGGTGGTGCAGTAACTACAGGTGCATGTAATGTCTCTTATGTGCTCCCATAGTTACAATCCCATGGATCGTAGGGTTAGAGCACAATCCTAACCATGTCTACTCAAATGTTCAATGGGTCTTACTTCCAGGAAACCGTCTTTAGGATTGCAGCCTTAGAACCCATAGCTCATGTTATGATATGGATGCTATCAATAAAATATACAGATTTTGTTTCTCAATGGTATCATAAAAAATAAAAATAAAACCAACACTCTGCTTGTGACATGTTCTTCTTTGACTTGTGGATGACTTGTGAACATTCACTGTAGGCAAACAGGTAAACAAATTCTGCATATAATTCTTTTTTTCCTGATATATGTGTATAAAAGGGTAACTGGTGCTATTAGTGGGTATTTCTGCTTTGGAAAATGCATGTTACATTTGATCATAAAATGCAATGTATCTTCCACATTGCAAGCTGTTTTTGTCATTGGTCTTCTAGCACCTGTGTTTCTGGCATGTCTGTTTAATTTCTTGCTCCACTGATTTACAAGTGGTAGTAAAGAAATAGCAGGAGATGATCACAGTGGTAGGATGTGAGAAAGACCCTAATCTCCTAACTGCCAGCAGGCAAAAGGCCAGGCAATACAGTTATCTGAAAGCAAAAACTGAAAACACAGTTGATGGGCAGTGAGAGAGAAGTGAAAGAAAAATGGCAGCTTTTTGGTCCTTAAGTATTTCACATCGTTCTTTGAAGAGTGGAAGGTTTTGTTTGAATGTTTGGGCAGTTCAGATGTTGATGGAGAATTAATCACACCATAAATAGAATACTGGATCACAAATAGACTTCTGGATCAAGGTTTGTAGCCTCTGTTTGACTCAACAGAATAGAAAACACCATTTGAGTAAGTCATGCATGTATATAATTAACAAAAATGTACAGTAAAAGGTTGAGTATCCCTTATCTGGACTGCTTGGGATAGTATCTATACAGGTACACATGTTGGCCTATCAGCACAATCCAGAGCAACTAATCTGTCCACATAAGAGCCCTTGGGTTGCCCTATCTATCACTAGGGTGGAGCAACTGCAAGATGCTCCAGCCCAGTTACCCTGGAAGAGGCTTAGGGCAGAGCAAGGCAACATAGGGTGCCCTAAGAGAGGTGGACCTGCTCTGTCCTAACTGGGGCAGCCTGGGCAGTTCAGGAGAGGCCTGTTGAGGGCATGTTTAGCATTGCCAAGGGCAGAGCAGTTACTCTGTATCCAAAGCAGAAATGCCCTCTTCCAGTTCCTCAGAGATATACCACCTCAGGAGCAGGTATAGTAATGAGTAGACCCATAGGGGTCCATGATAAGGCCCGAGTAAGAATGGCAGTGTTGACCAAAAATCTGAGTTCTTGGCCAGCCCAGCTGCAACCCCTGCCTCTCAACCTCAGGATATGGAACAAACTACAGCTGCCCACAAACCTCCGGATACAGCAGGCCACTCCAAGAAGCCCCTTCTATTCACTGTAGAATGTACTGGCATCTCATCAGGGACTCCTTATAAGGCAGGCACCCAGTGGCGTCACCAGACTGGTGCGTCTGGTGTGGGCTGCATTGGGTGATGCACTCTGTATGGAGTGATACGCCGGAGGAGTTTGACTGTCCTTTGGCAGGCCACAGGCGCCTGAGGTGGAACAGCAGCCAGAAGCTGACACTTGTCTGTGGAGCTGGCCCGAATGTCCAGCAGAGGTGCACTGGGCAGAAACACACTGACCATGCCGAACAGCTTCAGAGGAGACTTCCTTAGAGCGGAGGAAGTCTGCGCCTCTGCACGGCCATTCGGCCTCACTCAGGAGGCGGAGCAGCAGCCAAATGGCTTCAGAAAGAGTACTGCACAGGCACCAACTCTGATGCCTGCACAGTCTCCTCTGAAGCCGAAAGACTTCAGAAAAGTACTGCAAGGCATCAGAGATGGTGCCTGAGCAGTAATCTTTCTGAAGCCAGTTGGCTTCAGAAACAACTGCACAGGCGCCAACTTTAGCGACTGCGCAGTTCAGGTAGGAGGGTGCGCACATCCCAGGGGTGACGCACAGACGTCCGCACTGGGTGATGCGCTGATTCGTGTCACCACTGTAGGCACCACAGCTGTTCCTTGTTCAGTGTGATCTGATGGGTGTCTCCTCAGGAGCAAGTCATCCCCATGTGTCAATTACTTAGCATGCTCTGGAGCAGTTAGGGCAGCCCAGGCTTCCTGACTCTCTGGATGCAACATAACTTTCTGCTCTGGATACAGAATAGTTAGGAGAGAGCAGTTAGGGCAAAGCAGGCTGAACTTGCTCTGGATTGTGCCCTATGTCCTAAAGTGAAATTAAGCCCCTTGCTCTGGAGCAGTTAAGATGACATTCCATAAGATAACACTAGAGGGTGATGTAACTGCGTGGACCCGTAACTGCTATGGATTTAGCCCGGTGTCTATATTGTCTATACAGCTACACACAGTGCAGAGATTAGAACCTACTGAACATGAGAATGAAAACAAAAACTTCTAATGTTCACATTATGGAAAGTTTTTTTTAAAAGTCTTGGACCAAAGTGTCTGGATTTTGAAATAGTCTGGATTTTGGATGTCCAGATAAAGGGTAATCTACCTGTATGAAACTGCTCCATAGGATGAAATAAGTGTGTCAGCCTGCTTATTGTTACTGCACTCTCAATGTGAATTGTGCATTTCAACTGATAACAAGACAGGCCTCTGCTCTTAGGACTTCGCAAATAATAAAAGAGTGCAGTGCCATGGTAAATAGAGAACAGAAGGGATGGACAAGTCCAGCATGGCTTGACTTGAGTTGAGTCATGAGTCTCTACTTGTGACTCCCCAAAATTTGACTCAAAAATGAATCCTAACATGGCACTTTCTGAGTTGCCTAGAGAGGTCACTGTCTTAAATTCTCATTCCATGTGGTTATTATACCCAGATTTAGTTGCAACTGAAATAAAAGGACTATAACATAAATTTAGGAAGCTGCCTATGCTGGTGCAGGCCACACCAGGTGATGTGCCACTGGGGGGTGATGTGCCAGCCTTAGCCTGCAAAGGGATTTACTCCCTGGAAAGAGTATTAGGCTTGCAGACTTGGAGCGCATTCCTCAGCCTGCCTACTCAAGACATGATCCCTGTTGCCCATGGGGAGGGATTCAGTTGGGGACTCAAACATGGGGGGTTTCAGTTGGCGGGAAGTGTGGCACAAACCACAAAAAGACAAGAAATTATATGAAGGTGATGATGGAAGATAATGAGGACATCATAGGCATAGTTGGCATAGGTTGTGCCAGGCCTAGGGTGATGATGGTGCTGAGTGTGATGAAGATGAGAGGAGGAGAAAGGTGATGATGATTATGAGGAGGATATAGAATCATAGTTGGCACAGATTGGCATAGCAGACAAAGCATGATGATGAGGATGTGGATAGCACAATCATAGGGTTGGCATAGGTTGGTATAGCAGACATAGGATGATGGTGAAGATCAGTGATGGGCCCAGCCTGCCCCAACAACCGGTTTGCCGGAAGTGGGCGGGGCCAGGCCGGGTCAGGGGGCAGGGCCAGGGTCATGGGCGGGGCGGGGCGGGGCCAGGGGTGAGTAGGGCACGCCACCCACCCCAGAAAGCTGTGGATGCAGGTGGGCGGGGCGAGGGGCAGAGCAAGGGTCGGGCCCAACCTGGGTGCACTGCGCAGGCGCCAATGTTGGCGCCTGCACAGTGCCTGCCCTGAAGTTGGCCGGCCAGCTTCAAGACAGGCACCGCGCCTGCATCAACTTTGGCACTTGCGCGGTGCCTGCCCTGAAGCTGGTCGGCCAGCTTCAGGGCAGGCACTGCACAAGTGTCAACGTTGGTGCTTGCACAGTAAGCGCAAAATTTAAATGGTGGGCAGCTTGGAGGAAATTTTGAAAAAAATTCCCCCGAACCGGTTCGCCGGGTTATTGCCATCCCCCACAACTACCGGATCGCCAGCAGCGGGGGAATAGCAACAACCAGTTTGGGTGATCCGGCCTGAACCGGTAAGACCCCACCTGTGGTGAGGATGATGATGATGAGGTGATGATGAAGAAGAGGAGGAGGAATAGGAAGAGGAGGATAATGAAGATGAGAAGGATATCATAGAATCACAGAGTTGGCATAGGTTGATGTAGTAGGCATAGGATGATGATGAGGATGGTGGTGGTGGTGGTGATGTTGATGATGAGGAGGAGGATGGAACACCAGCTGTATGCACAGGGTGTTAGAAGGAGAGGCAGCAGGTTTTGCTCTTAGGGGGGAAAGAGGCTTGTGTAAAGGGGGAACTGAAACGAGGTGCTGAAGTCAGCCAGCTTTAAAAATATTTTTTTTAAATCCACATTATCTGCTGAGCCAATTATCATTTTCAGTGTTGGGGGGCTGCCTTCTGGAGAGGGTGACACCACTAGCTACCAAAATGGCTAAAAATCATGTTTTTTAGGAATAATTCCATCATGTTAGATCTGCAATTTACAACAGAATGTAATGGAACAAATCACTTTGAATTATCTTTCTTCTATATGCATGTGGTCTTAAAACAACCAGAGTGGAGCAATGGCACACAGCCAAGCCCACCATCCAGGTGTTGCCTTGCCCACTGCATGGGGGTGATGGACTGGCTTTCCGCACAGGGTGACGTGAACTCTAGTGACGCCTCTGGGCAGACCATTTGCCCATTTCACTTAATGCTATCTGCACCCATTGGCAATGTCTCCCTGATCTTTTTTGGAAGGTCCTATGTGCTTTTTGGAAACATCTGTGTGCTCTCTGTGCTGGAGTTCCTGTCACAGGAGAACTGGCATCTTGCTAGACATCTTCCTTTAGGAACAAATGAAGTTTGCTCTCTGGCCTGTGGTTCTTTGTGTCAAATCTTTATTACAGGCATAACTCCACCAAACGGGTTAAAAAAAGAAACACAAAAAGCCTAAGAGCAGCCTAAAGCTTTTTCTCCAAGACATTTGTCAATAGTCTATCTAAATAAATAAAAAGAACAAGTTGGACTGTAACCCTGTCTGGCAAAAAGTAAAAGCCATGAATTAGCACCTGCCACTAGAAAAATATATTTTTTTCAGACACAGTGGTAGTGCAGAGGACTATATTGGAGCACAGTAAAGCCGTAATTGAAGCAATGGCCACCTCATAGCTCTTGGTAGTTTTAATTTTTACTATATTTTATAAATTCTATGTGTCCTCGGAATCTATGCAGAGCAGTTCCATGACTCTCTGTGAATACTGAAATCCATGGAAACTAAAATCTGCAGGGTGCAAGGGGAAGAATGGAAGATTTTATTAGGGTGGAAGGAGTCCATCATTTTTATTAATTAAGGATGCAATCCTAACCAATTTAGGCTGGCATAATTCACCTGGCATAACTTCCTGTGGTGGTATGCAGAGGCTGGCACATGCTCTCTGCCCCACTCCTTGGGGTTTAGGACAGTGCACAGACATGTGCCAGCCTCCCCTCACCACCACAGGAAGTTATGCCAGATGAGTTATGCTGGCCTAAATTGGTTAGGATCACAGGTGGGCAGAGGCCTATTCGCTCTGGTCCTGGAACCGGATCTTCCAAATCCCCACTGCTGGGGAGCCGGTAGCAGCAGCTGGAGGCCATAACAAGGGGACCGGTTCCCAGCTGGAGCAGCAGTTAAAGGCTCCAGCATGGAGCGTCTTTCCTCTTTTGGAGGAGAACACAGCCTCCCCGGCCCCTTTTTCTTTTTAACTCTTGCCTGCCTCCTTTCCATGATAGAGCCTCTTTCCTTAGCCTGGTGACTACAATACTAACCATGTCTACTCAGAAGTGAGCCCTATTATGCTCAGTGGGTCTTACTCCCAGGAAACTGTCTCTAGCATTCCTCCCTTCTTTCCAGGATAGATCTTCTTCTCTCTGCCTGGTGCTTACAATCCTAACCATGTCTATGCAAAAGTAAGCCCTATTGTGCTCAATGGGTCTTACTCCCAGGAAACTGTCTCTAGCATTCCTCCCCTCTTTCCAGGATAGATCATCTTCTCTCAGCCTGGTGCTTACAATCCTAACCATGTCTACTCAAAAGTAAGCCCTGTTGTGCTCAATGGATCTTAATCCCAGGAAAGTGTGGACAGGGTGCATCCTCAGGGAGCAAGGCTAGGCAGGTCTACACAGAAGTAGGTCCCATTACAGTCAGTGGGTCTTACTCCCAGGAAAGTGTGGACAGGGTGCAGCCTGATAGCCCAATCCTATGCATGACTACTCAGAGGCTAGTCCCACGACAGTCAATGGGGCTTACTCCCAGGCAAGTGTGGCTAGAACTGCAGCCTGAGAACCCTATCCAAAGCATTCCTACTCTGAAGTAAGTCCCATGGCAGTCAATGGGGCTTACTCACAGGCACGTGTGGCTAGAACTGCAGCCTGAGAACCCTATCCTAAGCATGCCTACTCTGAAGTAAGTCCCATGACAGTCAATAGGGCTTACCCCCAGGCAAGTGTGGCTAGAACTGCAACCTGAGAACCCTATCCTATGCATGCCTACTCTGAAGTGAGTCCCATGACAGTCAATGGGTCTTACTCCCAGGCAAGTGTGGCTAGAACTGCAGTCTGAGAACCCTATCCTAAGCATGCCTACTCTGAAGTAAGTCCCATGACAGTCAATGGGGCTTACCCCCAGGCAAGTGTGGCTAGAACTGCAGCCTGAGAACCCTATCCTATGCATGCCTACTCTGAAGTAAGTCCCATGACAGTAAGTCCCACCAACAAAAACTTAGATTTTTTTAAATTAAAGAATTAAAAAATTCCCCCTTTAAATTCTCCCTGGCCCCGCTCCTGACCCTGACCATGCCCCCTGACCCTTCCTGGCCACGCCCACTTCCGGGGAACCAGTTGTTGGGCCAGGCTGCAATCCTATCCTACCGTTAGGCCAGCATAAGCCCCGCTATAAATCTTGTGTTGACCTGGGAATGTCACAGTTCTGCCTCATGTGGTGAACCATTAAAACTGAAAGCTTTCTGAGCAATAAAATATTTAGGCTGTGATTCTATCCCCCTTTCTCTGGGAGTATGCCCCATTGACTCTAATAGGACTTACTTCTGAGTAGTCATGCATAGGATTGGGCTGTTAATGTCCTGAACCCTCCTGTCATAGTTGAGCTTGAGCATTCATCCCTTCAAGATATGGAGAACTGGAAGATTTTTTATTTTATTTTTTACCAGGGCTAGGATTTTGCATGGATAACAGTACCCTCTCACTACTGATACGTTTTGGGAATGACTGTGATTTAGTTCTAACACTTTGAAACATTCCCTGGCGCTTGGTGTTCAACTGTATTGCAATTGTTTCCAGCAGCCCAAACCCTCATGATTCGTTCAGACCAAGGTCAAAGATTGAAAGAGATCAGAGCAAGGATTTTTCGGTGGTAGCGCCTAATCGAGGGAACCGCCACCCTAGAGAAACTCGGCTCAACTGCATGTCTTTGGTTAAAACTGCTGAAAATTATTTGCATGATGCGTCTTTGGGCTGGTTCCAGTGGTGGGCACCAGCAGGTTCGCACCTACTCTATAGAACCGGTTCTTAACAAGAGATAGTACATATAAAGTTTAAAAATAGCCATTTAAAAGTGGCTGCCAGATGGACAGAGAACCGGTTCTTAATTTCTTTGAAGCCCATCACTGGCTGGTTCACACATGCATGTTCACAGTGGCGTAGCTAATGATCATGTAGCCCAGTGCATAGCTCAAAATGTTGCCCCGGAACTGATATCACAAGTGGAAGTGATATCATCCCCGGTTATTTTTTAAAAGAAAATTGGGGAAAACCCTGCATCCTCCTGAGCAGTTTAACACCCATTTGCTCTGCTAGGGGCATAGCTTAAAACACCTATTTGCTATCAGGAGTTGAAGAAGATTTTGTTGCCACTCCAAGCCCCTGCCACAACAAAATCAGATTTACAGCACAATCCTAACCATGTCTACTTAAAAGAAAACCCTATTGTGTTGAATGGATCTTACTTCCCAGGAAAGAGTGTTCTGGATTGCAGCCATTAATTAAATAAATAAATGAAAATTGTGTCCCTTACTGGTTAGGGAAACTGTTCTGGGCATAGAGGAATGATTATTCTTTCTCTGCTAAATATAAGAGAAGCACCATGGTATGTGTGTGTGTATATATATACATATACACATATATATATATAAAACACACATATATATAAAACACATATATATATAAAACAAATATAAAATCACACAAATATATAATGTCACAATAAAAGAAGAAACTGCTAGAATTCAATTTCAGGATCCATAATAATTTTGACCCAGTAGGGGGCAATCCTACTTTGTCAATCTATCCTTCACAGAGTTTGTTTTCCCTACTCATTCCTGAAACACACCTTTCCGAAACAACAAAAAAAAGAAGAGCTTTAAGATTTTTTCCTTAAGAAGCACATCCAGAAAATTGAAAAGCTGAGCAGAAGAAAACCTTCCTTGCTTAATCCGCTAGGGCAGAGCAGTTCACAAAAGTTAAAAGCTACTGGAGTGTAAAGAAGAAACCGCAGCCAAATTTCAGCCATCTCTAAACCTTTGTGGGAAGAACTTAAAATAAAACTTAAAATTAAATAAAATAAAAATTAAACATAAAATCATTCACCCTGGAGTGGCATGACAACAGATTTGGAAAAACATAGAATGATGAAGGGCAAGAAGAGGGCAGGAGAACAGCTTGGTTAAGAGTATCTTTTCCCATTTTCTAGCTTCTCAAACCACATTTGTTGTTAACATAGATAACAATGATGTTATCCACTTCTGATAATCATGACCCATGTCCCAACAACATGATCATTCTGCAACCAGGAGAATTCCACCACTCATTATTTTATTATGGCTGCAATCCTAAAGACACTTTCCTGCAAGTAAGACCCATTGAACACAATGGGGCTTACTTTTGAGTAGACATGGTTAGAATTGCACCCTTTGAAACTTTGAAGCTACTTTATATGAGACTGATCCTTTGTTTTGCATTGTCCATATTGATCTCTTGCATTGTCTCAGCATTGATCAGACTGCAGCAGATCTATCAGGTTTCAGAGAGGATTGTCTGAAGATGTCAAGGATTGAAACTGGGGCTTTCTACATGGAAAGAATCTGCCCAAGTACTGAAGTACGACCTAGTACCTTTTTATATTTATTGAAAATATTTGTACAATAATTCATTTTTCTGTCCCTCACAGTGCCTAACGTTTGGGGTACATTATAGCATTTAAACACAAGGATGTAACCATATCTTTTGCCTGCATCCACAGGCACCACCTGTCGCTCATAGTCACAGGTTTATGTTGTTCCTTGGCTACAATAAAGCTAATTAACAGCAATTGAAAACGGCTCTACAGGAGTTAAAATCATCCCACGCTCTTGCTTTATGAAGTCTGTTAGCAGTACAAGTTAAAAGGGCTCTCTATTGCAGGCATAAGGACTGCAAGACAATTTGATCCAGACCTACCGTATGCCAGAAGGATTACATGCGTCTCCCCACCGCAGTTCAGACAGACTGTAAAATGTTTACGGAGGCCAAGCTCCTTTAGAGAAGAATGCTTGCATTCTCCCTTAGCCAGCCAAACAAGATTAAAAAGAAACACCAGCTTTCCAGATTGATGCTTTGTTTCTTTGGATCTGAAAAAAACAGAACAGTACAACAGGGTTCTTTTTAAATAATATTTACTTAGATATTTCTGTCCAGCATTTCAGCCAAGGCAGTTTACAATGCACGATTCATTACAACAATGGCAAAACAGATACAGAAGCCAGTTATTATTTTTATGAATATTTATATATTGCCTTTCAAAAGAACATGCGTCACAAAGCATGTTGTTAATTTGACATAGCAAATTAACCCTGTGAATCAGTGGTTTAAAAGTCATAATCAGACTCTGGAACCACACTATGTTGTTATGGGATGTGGAGGGAGTAGCAGTGGTTCCAACTGTGCGACAGCAATCTTGGTGCCGCTGGAGTCCAGGGACATCCACATGTACCTGGGCATCCTTCAACTTCCTACAGGCTCCTCCAGGATTGCAGCTACAGGACTGCAGATGTTTCTGCAGCCCTTCAGGTGGCTGGAATGAGCTCTGTTCTGCCATCAGAGCTGGTTTGCAAGCATACAAACCAGAGGTGAGATCCAATAACAGATCAGAGCTCATTGAAGCTATGCAGAGGGTCACAAAGATGTCTCCATGAAAGCTGGCAGGAGGGGAGTGTACATGTGTATACTGTCCTAACACTCTATGGCATATGGCACTTCTGCAACAATTTAAGTCTGGCACAAGTGACTTGGCGCTGGCCCAAGAGTGCTTCAAGATTGCATTTTTATAGCATATTCATGCAAGATCTTCATAGATCTTACAAAGGCTTTTGATTTGGTTAGTAGGGATGGCCTTTTTAAAATCCTCCCCAAGATTGGATGCCCACCTAAGCTCCTCAACATCATCAGGTCCTTTCAGGTCCAACATCATCAGGACATGAAGGGCACTGCAGTTTTTGATGGCTTAACATCAGACTCCTTTCACATCCGAAGTGGAGTGAAGCAGGGCTGCTTCCTCGCACCAACTTTATTTGGGATCTTTTTTGCAGTCATGCTGAAGCATGCTTTTGGAAATGCAACAGAGGGAATCTATCTCTGGACCAGATCAGATGGAAAACTCTACAATCCTTCCAGACTAAGAGTAAAATCCAAAGTCCAGTTGAAATGCTTGCGGGAGTTCCTCTTCGCCAATGACTCTGCTGTTACTGCTCTGCCGAAGACCTTCAACAACTTATGGACCGTTTTAGCAAAGCCTGTCAAGACTTTGGACTAACAATCAGCTTGAAGAAAACACAAGTCATGGGTCAGGGTGTGGATCCATCTCCCTGTATCCACAATCTCTGAACATGAACTGGAGGTTGTCCATGACTTTGTGTACCTTGGCTCAACTATCTCTGACACTCTCTCCTTAGATACTGAGCTGAATAAATGTATTGGTAAAGCGGCTACCACATTCTCCAAGCTTACAAAAAGAGTATGGCTTAATAAGAAGCTGATGGAACATACAAAGATCCAGGTCTTTAGAGCTTGCGTCCTGAGCACACTCTTGTACTGCAGCGAGTCTTGGACCCTTTATGCATGGCAGAAGAGAAAGCTGAACACCTTCCATATGCGCTGTCTCCGACATATTCTTGGCATTCCCTGGTGTGACAAAGTCTCAAATGACGTAGTCTTGGAATGTGCTGGAATCTCTAGCATGTTCACACTTCCGAAACAGCGGCGTCTACGCTGGCTTGGGCATGTTGTGAGAATGGCTGATGGTCGGATTCCAAAAGATCTCCTATATGGAGAATTAGTACAAGGAAAGCGCCCTAGAGAGAGACCACAACTGCAATACAAAGACATCTGCAGGAGGGATCTAAAGGCCTTGGGAATGGACATCAACAGCTGGGAAACCTTGACCTCCAATCGTTCAGCGTGGAGGCAAAAGACCCAGCATGGCCTTCTCCAACTGGAAGAGACACTTGTTCGGCAGGCTGAAGCAAAGAGACAGACCCAAAAGCAGCGAAACTTGGGGCCTGGGCAGGGGACGGAATTTATTTGTCCTCAGTGTGGAAGGGATGGACACTCTCAAATTGGCCTTTTTAGCCACACTAGATGTTGTTTCAGGACCTCCAATCAGAGCACGATACCATAGTCTCTCAAGACAGAGGGATGCCAGTGTTTCATGCATACCTAATCAGACTCCTGGTTCTTGACTGTACTGATTTGGGGACTGTCTTTAAACAGAAGCATCCTAAAGGCTTCCATTTGTTCTGCCAGCAAAGGAAGCAAAACAGAAAACTCATTACTGACAAGCCAGGAAAAGTTTTTCAGATATTTTTAACTCCAAATTCCCATGGCATACAGTCAAATCTTTTATGCCAATGTGACGCAGCACACCAATTTAAGAATTGCTGTTTTATAGAAAGTGGAAATTGTTGCTAACACTAGGTCTGCCCTGTGGCTTTCCTTATAGCCAGCATTTTGTAGATTTTTATTTTTGCACAGCAATGCAATACACAAAATCTGCTAGCAGAATTGAACCGTTTCATTCTGTGCTCTGAGCAGAACACAAAGCCTTTTCATGAAAGAGGTGTCAGCCTGTAACTACTTAGGGGCAGCTGCTAATCCCAAGTGCTTTCAATGACCAGTATACTGTTTCATTGACTAATCCTCTTTTTGTTCTTAGTTCGAGTGCTGTAATTTGTTGTAATGTGGTGTGCTGTAATGAGGTTGCTTACATATAGCACCTGTACAAAAGTTGTTTGATATTTTTTCTAATAAAGCATCCTAACAAGTGCTGCAAGTGACAGGTGTGGTCTATATATATGGCAGGGATTTTTCATGGTGTAAAAAACTCATCTTTGCAATGATTTCTAAAATGCCTTGCCAATCACAATAGGCTTCGGCTTGGAAGAAGTTCCACAATCTGTTGGGTAAGGATTTCACAAATTGTAACCTGTCTTTGCCCTCCTATTGACATCAGCATTACTCAGTGTTTCTTGCACCATACCATTTTGCATGGTCCACCTATTGGAAGTACCACTGGAAATAAATGGTGGTGATATCAAGACAGTTTACCTCCAGTTGGGAGGCCAGAAGCAGCATGATTCACATCAGTAAGTAGAAGGAGATACACACCAGGGTGGAGGCTTTTTCAAGATCACAAAAAGCACACACTGGAGCTCTGCCTGCCAAACTGAGTCTCCTGCTGCTGCCTGTCAGGTTGCATGGCTGATCTCACAACCAGACAGTTCACTCTGAGGGTCCCACAAGTTATCACCAGACATCACCTAAGGTTCCACCTTTAGTATGAAGACCATTGACTTACACCATTTTCGAAAGAAGTCAGACTACCTCTAGATATGGTTGCCACTCACTTACCTGCAGGATATCGGCATACTGGAAGTTTTGGGGACCTGGAAAAAACTGGAAGTTTTTTGGACCTGATGACACTATCACATAGGCCTGACTTTCCGTGCTATATCATTGCTTTTAAGGCCAAAATCCCACCTCTGAACCAATCCTACTTGGGGATCTTCAGCCTACTCTGGGCTCCATCATTTTACGTTCTCGCAGTGAGAAGTGAAAACATTAACGTTGGCGAAGGCACAAGGTGGCTTGACCTGGTATGGTCCAAAGATTATAGTGCGAAAGCTTGGGAGGCTGTGATGTCAATTCCACCCTTGCCAGTTTGGGAGATGGTCCCCAGCAGGTTGTCCTGTCAGTTGTGATTGCCTGCAGGTTGCCCTGCCATCTATAGGCACCTATCACAGCTATCAGGTGTGGCGCTCTTCTCGATTTCTCTGGCCGAAGAGGCAATGCTGTCCGAAACTAGCTCTGAGGTCATGTGGCCAGCATGAATAAATGCCAAAGTTTGTGGAATGCTGTTATCTTCCCACTGAGGTGGTATCTATTTATCTACCAGGATTATTTATAAGTGTGGTCATTGGGGAATATGAGCTCCCAGCTAGCAGCATGGTGTACCTTGTCATTTGTCAGCAAACTGTTAAGGTGTGCCTTAACAATTTTAGCTCTTTTTCAGCATGCTGTGAGATGAAAAAAGTTGAAAATCACTGAGATAGAAACTTACCTTTATTTTTACGACAGATGAATGGTGGGCAAAACACATGGTCGTTGCTGAAATGGACATTAAAGATAGTTAAAAATAAAACAGCTAACGCTTTTATAAACAACTGGAAACTGGTTATTTACTTTTTGCAAGAAAGAGAGAAAAATGCTTTGACGACCGCTGGTTTATTGGATTAATTTTAAAGAAACTGATTCAAAGGATTTTTTTCTCTTCCTTTTATTTCATCTTTTTTCATAAGGAATTGAATTTGCACAGATCAGAGTGATTGTTGGAGATATAATGGATTAAGTGTTATAAACTAAAAAAGAAAAAATTAAGTAGAAATGTTGGCTTTGCCCATGATATATGATTAGAATGCTTGTTTAGGCCTCCGTCAGTCTTGAAAAACTATGGTATCATGCTCTGCGCTGCATATGCTGCATGCAAAGCATGAAAGCCTGGGTTGGATTGTTATGGAGGATAGGCTGTTACCCAAGCAGCAAATCCCCCCTCTCCACACCACTGAATTAGTCCAATGGAAAGGCAGAGCTGATACGATTGGATCCAGCTGGCGTCGCAGAGCTAGGCTAAGGACAGGAGCTCACCCTGTCTTGTGGGGCCGACCTGGGTCTTGAACCCTGGCCTGCTGGTTAACAGGCACAGCGTCTTAACTGCTTGCGCCACCCACAGCCTTTAGAATGCTTTTATGTATTCTTTTTTCTCTTTTTTCTTTTTCATCTTTTTCTTTTTCATCTTTTTTAAAGACTGTATTTTACCATTTTTGTTGTTTATTGTCTTGTTTGTGGTTTATTCTTATTAGTGGATAGATAAATAAAAATGTTTCAGACTGAAACTTACCTTTATTTTGTCATAAAAACTGGACCAGTTACTTTCCAAAAAGTTCATTTGGTCTAAAGTCCTGCATAAAAGCTCACTGAGGACACAATCCTAACTAGTTTACTCCACCACCTGTCACCTGTCCAGCACCAACTCACCTGTCTCCCCATTCCTGTGATGGTGTGGGGAAATTGGCGCATGTCTGTTCACTGGCCTAATCTCCCTTATAGCACTTTTGCAACACCCCCCAGGCCAGCATGCGACTTATGCTGTGCCAGAATGAATGCTGGCCTAATTAGGGGTTAGGATTGCACTGTCAGTATATGGCAACTCTAGTGCCAGCCTACCAGGAAATAAACCTCAAGGATTTTCCCTGTCATTGCTATCACATTTTGTAGTACGCAGCAGTAACCAAAGACTTGGAAATGTCAACTGAATGCTGAGTCATTAGAATTCACCGTTCTCGCATGCAAAGCGATGCTATCTTCTTGGATGCAGGGCAAATACAGAGTCATTACTAGCCTCTAGCATTTTATGAATAAGCTTGAATGTTAAAAATAATCCAATTTGTTGAGCTGAGTCAGAATTTCCCACTGAAACTACCAGAATGCCATACAAAATCAATGCCCAACTTATTCTGTCTAACAACAGAACACTGTTTGGAGGGTATTTAGTATTAAATTTTTTAATACTTATGGTAAACTTTTAATTTACTTATGTATTTGATTGGTTGATGTGGGGGTGGGTGCTAAAACATTTCATGTTTGATGGCATCACTTCTGCACCTTATATCACTTTCAGCTTGACGTCAGTCCTGGTGGGTCCCAATAGAGTGTCATTCTAAAAAGTGGGTCCTGGGGCTAGATAGTATTATGTGGTATGTAGTGTATACCATACTATATGCCACTGAGTTCTGTCCTGTTCCACTTCCAGTTGTCAAATCTTACCATTAACAGCAGAAATCCTGTTTAGTCCTCACCCATCTACACTGGTTCTGAAATTTCAGTAAGCCTTACCCACATTTTCCAAGCCTATCAGCTGTAAATTTGGCAGTGCTGATATGCCTATCCCCCCACCAATGTCATCTTCATAACAACCCTGTGAGGTAGGTCTTTCAGAGTGGCTGGTATGTTCTCCAAGCATGCTTCATCACAGAGCAGGAATCTGAGAGAAGGTCTCCCCTTTCATATTCTAGTACGGCAATGACTGAGTCATACTGAAACGTTTTATCCAGTCCCACATAAAGATTTAAAACATATATTTTAGATAAGGTTGCCATATGTCCTGAAAAACAGGGACAATCCCAATTTTTGTGGATTGTGTTCACATACCGGCAAATGAGAAAGAGGGTCCTGTCCCAATTTTGTGGAAGATAATTGTGGCAACCCTAATTTGAGATTATGCTCAAAAGGGATGTCCTCTCCTTAGAAAATGCTTGTTTCTAATATTCATATATACGAGTTTGATTCAGAGCTTTCGTTCCAAAGCTCAGATTTGGCTCATTCTTGCCAAGATGTTGCAAACATGATTTAGGACATCCGTCTGTTGTCATGGCAATCCTTGTGCCATCCCAGTTTTAGCGAAGCAACCTCACTGCAGGCCATAAAAATGAAGAAAATGGGCTGGGAAGTAGCAACTCCTTTCTTTCAAATTGGGATCAAGAAAAAAAATCAACAAGCTAAATCTATGAGCGAATGCAACAGTTATCTATGAATCTCTCAGAAAAGGTTAAAAAGGAATGTGCACAAGTGAGTCCCATGAGAATGTCGAACCTTGTAGTTCTCCAGACCTTTGCTAACATTGTAAGAGAGAAAGGAAAGGTACTGTTTTACTGTTTTTTCCAAGTCCAACAATAGTATTTCAGTTATCCAAATTAAAATACAGGTTCATCTTTGTCATCTGTGGGTTTGCGATCCATGAATTTGACTCAATGCAGATTGCAAGCTCACACTGAGGGGCCTTAGAGCACCTGTGGAAAGAACTTCTGCTTGTGTCCAGAGGTCCTATGACTACAGATTTCATTATCCGCTTATTTTTTGGATCCATTGGGGTCTGGTCTGGAAAGGGTTGTGGGTGGCGCAAGCGGTTAAGACGCTGTGCCTGTTAACCAGCAGGCCAGGGTTTGAGACCTGGGTCGGCCCCACAAGACAGGGTGAGCTCCTGTCCTTAGCCCAGCTCTGCGACGACTGCTGGATCCAATCATATCGGCTCTGCCTTTCCATTGGACTAATTCAGTGGTGTGGAGAGGGGGGATTTGCTGCTTGGATAACAGCCTATCCTCCATAACAATCTAATCCAGGCTTTCGGGCTTTGCATGCAGCGTATGCAGCACCGAGCACGATACCATAGTCTTTCAAGACTGACAGGGGCCTGCTTAGGGTCTGGAACACTATGGATACTGAGAATCTATGGATACAGAGAACCTAAACAGTTGTCCTAAACCAGTGATTTTCAGCATTTTTCATCTCAGTCTCAGGACTGGTACTCTAACCCTACAATCCAGAGTAACTACAAGAACATGTAAGAGACATTTATGTCAACGTAGTTATGGCACTACCTAGTGAAAACCTATGGGAAATTCATATTGCAACCAGAGTAAGTTGTTCTTATGTCAAAGCAAGGACTCCCTGTAGTTACTCTGGATTGCGCCCTAAGAGGCCCTGGGACTTACACCATGGATGAGGGAAAAGCTTCATCTGTAAATGAAACACATTTTGTAGTTCTCTGGATCCAGGTCATGGTCCTGAATAAGCCCAACTCTCCCAGAGAAATGCTGCCACATTTTTAACTTTGGAGTTCATTCTTCACATATATCACCTGGAGAGGAAGACCCCAAAATGCAAATGAGACTAACCAAAGCAGGTGGTTGGCAAGAAGTTTATATAAAGCTTAAAAGATAAGCAGAACATAAGATCTAGCTCCTGAATGCAAATTTCTGGATACTTTTCCCCTATCCTAAATACTCCTGCTATTCAGAAGAAGGAGATCAGGATCCAGTTCTAGCACTTCACTGGTGGTGGGTGTACCTCTAGTTAGTGCATACAGGATATGTATGTCTGTGTGTGTGTTTGAAATGCTGCTAGTATGTGAAATATTGGCATCCCGTCTCCCTTGGAGACAGCTAAACCCTCCATTTATCTAAATTATCTTGGTAATATGACGGACTGATTGCTCACTAATGGTCAGTAACAGTTTTCTTTGTCATTTTCTTAGTCATTACCTCCTCGGAATGAACTCCAGAATCAGCTTCTGAAACGGCGTGACTGGAATATCAACCAGGCTTTACAAGCAAGGCAATTTCTATTAAATCGGCATACTTAGATATCAAGACTTTTGTCATATTCATTTACAAAAAATAATACTCTTCACTGTCATAGAGCCTGATGATGAGCTCAGAGATATTTTACTCTTAAACAGATGAGAGGCAATATTTATTCTTCACAGCTGTCTTCTGTTTTCCGGCTAACATATAATACACAGTAGCCGTGCCCCGCACTGTCTCACTAGGAAGGATGCTGCTGATGCTGGTATTTATTGGGATTTGTGGACCAGACAGCTGCAATTTCTTTTCTTTGTTTGACTGAGATGTGTTAAGTCCATTTGCCCTTTTTGTGGACTATGGAGAATTCCTGATTACACAGACAGGCTAAATCTGATATTCTCTGCCAAGTGTTTAAAAACCCTCACTTTGAAAGCTTGGCACATGGACAGCCTCACTCTTCTCAAATACTCTGCCAGATCTCCAGGTTTGGCACATATTTTCAAAGCTCAATTCTAATTTCAAGAAACAGGAGAATTCCCTATACCACCCTGAAGTTCAGCTGCAATTATATTTCATTTATAAATTATATACAATATGCTCTAACGACAACTTTGAATATGCATTTAATTCATTAGAAGCCATGAGATTTTTTTTCCATATGCAAGATAACCAGGCCGCACACGTTTCCCACCCCTCCCCAAATCATGCTATTTGGTCATTAATTTCCAGTAAATGATAAACCAGCTCCTGAATAATCATGAGTTCAGAATTCATGAAGGTGACTCACTCTGTAATATCTGCACCCAACTTGAAGTCTCTTATTTCAGTCAGCTCATGTGACAGCGAAGCTTGACTCTAAGCTTAGGAGTGTAATGTTGGAAAACATTAAATCCTTCTGCAGAACTAATGATAAGGAGAGTCAGACTGATTTATTTCTACGCATGAATTACCCACAGAGGGTGGGCTCTAATCTCAGATCCACTACATGGTGGGAGGGGTGCAAAGGAAACATATACAATGCAAAGGCAAATTCAGATTTTTTAAATATTGGGTCCACAGCTCCTAAGGCTTGTGTCTTAGACCCAAGAAAGCTGCAGTAGGCAATTCTGATCTGAATATTCTAACTCAAAATGAATCATTTTCCAGTGATTTTCTGCTTCTATCTACCCACTAATAATACATTCATGGTGGCATAAATAAGTCCCTTCTGGCATTCTGCATCCAGAATGCAGAAGCCCTCTCCAATGCCGGGAATTCAAAGCCAAGACTTCCTTCTGATTTTGTCAGATTACGCAAACTGCTGCTGTCTGCTCTGGAGAAAGCACCTGCTTTTTAAAACTAATTTGCAAGTAAAATATGTTTTGAGACACCAGCCTGCCAAAAAAAGGAACAGCCCCTGGAAGAGCACTAGTCAAGATTGCTCTCGCTTTTGACCCCAGTCCAGAATTTTGTGGTAAAACATAAACACTGCCATAAGCAGATAATAAAATACTGTATGTCAGCGGCTCTGCTAAAAATCCACAAGGCTTCCTGGCTGATAAGATGTGCTGCTGCCCATCCATGTATGTGACATATATGTACATCTCAAGACAAAAGAAGGCAAGCTATGTATAGTACCTAAAATAATTTTGAAGAGAGGAACACAGAGAAATGTGTATTTGGATAGCTGACACTTGGGGTTTCCCTGCTATATTCCTGGACATTGGACATCATGGGTTTAAAATGTTGGGTGGCTTTGGTGGTAAGCTTTTAAACAATGCTAATGGACTTGCGGGGAAGATCCATGTGCAGGAACACTTTTAATACGGTCATCTGAATCTTTAGGTAGCACATAGTCTCAAAGTAAAGTTGTCCTCCAGGTTGCACTGCTATCCAGGACCGACTCTAGAGAGCAGTGTTCATCCCCATTACAAGGCTGAAGAGGCAGCATTGTCTGAAGATGCCTCTGTTGTCATCTGAACCCCATGTCTAAACCCCAAAGCGCATGAAAATGTTACCTTCCCACTGAAGTGGTTCCTATTTATCTTCTTGTAGTTACATGCTTTTGAACTTCTCGGTTGACAGAGGCTGGCAGGTACTGGGACCTCACTCCATCCTGCAGGACTCAGTTCTTGAACTGCAGGTTGACAAGAACAGAAGTTTTAACCACTGAGCAACCACTGCCCTCCACATAGAGTAGGAGATGATGGCTTTTTATAGTCGTTCATTATGGCTATAGTGGCTTATAGTGAAATCCTAACCATGTCTACGCAAAAGTAAGCTCCATTGTGTTCAATTGGTCTTACTCTCAGGGAAGTGTGTTTAGGAATACAGCATTGTCCTCCATGAATTTATCAAATTTCCTTCTAAAGCCATCCAGGATACCTGTAGTTACTACTACCTTGTCTTATGGCAACAAACTCCACAGACTACATATGGGGGAAGAAGTTCATTCTTCTGTCCTTCCTAAATCTCCCACAAATCAATGTGATTGGACAGCCCTGGTTGTCCTTTTATACATCTCAATCATGTCTTCCCACTTAGGCTGCAATCCTAAAGACACTTTCCTGGGAGTAAGACCCATTGAACACAATGGGCCTTACTTTTGAGTAGACATGTTTAGGATTGTGCTCTTAATCACATCCCTAAATTCCCTCTTATTGCACTTTAAAAAATATAATCAACAATCATCTTTGACTCTGCTAACAAAAGCTAACCACAATATTGTTACTAAACATCATTTCCTTTTAAGAAACTGTCTCAAATGTTGCAGTGAAGCTTATTTAAATTCAGAGGGCATATGATTGGCATTAAACTGAAAGCATCTTAATCCCTCTGCAAGCATGAAAAGAATGCGAAGAGAGAAACACAGCAGTTTGGACTGTGCTTTTACAAAATAATACGAGCAGTCAAAGACAGACATTTTTGAGGGCGAATCTTTTGCAAATCCTGCGGTGTGACATTCCAGATCCTGGCAGCTAATGATTGTAAACATATGCTTCACACCGTGACCAAAAATAAAATTCTCTTTTTTGTAAATGTTAATCACAAATAAAGCATATTGCCTCTGGCTTGCATCCTGCACCTTTAAATGTTTACTTGGAATTAAGGCCTACTTGATTCAATGGGCTCACTACTCAGTAAGTGGGACTAAAGTATGCTACAGGGGGGATAGAATAGATAATCTTTTAGGTCCCTAGCAGCCATATGATTCTATTATTCTAAGATGTAACTTATATCACTTGTAAAAGCCTCTGTTTGCAATCCTCTCCTTACCTAGCTTGGAATAAACTTGATTGACTAAAAGCTCGAATATAAGTTAGAATAAGCTTGATAGGAATTTAGTCGATTGACCATAATGGGACTTACTTCTGAGTAGGCATGTATAGGATTGAGCTTTCAATTCCAATTTTTATGCCTTTCTTATTAATCCCCTTTCAGGATCTCACCTGAATTGGCTGGTTGTTGGTTAGACCATTTTTGCCTGAACTTTGAGGTTCCTTACATTGCACCTTCTCTTATGTGGTTCACAGCTCTGGCTACCTAACTCAGGTGATTCCTTGAATAACTGGCAGCACTTTTTTCTTTCTTGCAACTTCTTACAAGTTATAGATAAGGGGTGAGGAAAATGATGGGAATTAATCATCATCATCATCATCATCATCTCCTGCTACCAAGATCTAAGAACTGAATTACAGCTTATCTGGTGTAAGCCAGTGCAGGTGGTTCCAGTGGTAATTGGCACACTGGGTGCAGTGCCCAAAGACCTTGGTAGGAATCTGAAAACTACTGGCATTGACAAAATATCATTCTGTCAACTGCAGAAAGCCGCTCTTCTGGGATCAGCATGAATTATACGTCGCTACATCACACAGACCTAGACTCTTGGGAAGGGTCCAACTGGTGATGTGAATGAAACCAGCATGAAATTGTTCGCTGTGTATTTATGGTTGATAATAATAATAAATTTTTATTGTCAATGTACATATATACACAATGTATACATACAACGAAATTCACAAAACACCCAGAGACCAGACCCAACACATACACTACAATCCCCAAACACACACCCCACCCGCCAAAAATTCCCCCCTAAAACACACAAGCACTCATCAATGCACTCATCACTGTGAAGATGTGTGAGGTAGAGCTACAATGCTACAGCCATGTTCTTAGAAGCTGTGAAAATTTGGTGGCCGAGACAGCCCTGGTTGAGCAACAACCACATGATTGGCAAAAGAAACAATGGATGGACTCAGTGATTGAGGACATACAACATGTTAATGTCACTCAAGATGACATCTTAGATTTGGCTAAGTGGAGAAAGGCATGCAAACAAGTGGAGCCTGATCCTACACAGAATAATCACTAGGACAAAGAAGATCCCCAAATTGTCTCTGTTTAAGAACCAGGAATCTGATCAGCCACATCTTACCCACTGGTGTCTCAACCCATCAGCCACCTCCATTTCCAGTGGAGTCAGGGCCATGTGGTCACCCTGCCAATGGTGACCTGCCATATTGTGGAGTTATCACTTGTGATATTGCTACCTTGAACTGAAAAGCACTTCAGAATTTTCTTTTTAAAAAGGTTACTTCAGGCTTATTGATTTTAAAATTGTCTTGGATAGGGTTTGTTTCATTTTTTGACAGCCAACGTAATGATTCTAAGATTGATTTCTCCCACCCCTACTGAGTAGAGAAAATATGCTGAAGCAGAAGATGTGGTGAAAATAAGCAATACTATAAATGAATGCATAAATAAGTGTATAGATGTCCTGCTGATCATTGTCATTTTAGGTGAGAATTCTACTGTACTATTGCGGCAATCCTAAAATAAACTTAAATGGGAGTAAGACCCATTGAACACAATGGGGCTTATTTTTGAGTAGACACGGTTAGGATTGTGTATAAGAAACTTTGATATTAAAAAATGTTGGTGGAAAAGAGACAACAGCGACCTGCACGTGTCAGAAGAGGGCAGTGAACTACCCTTTACCCTGACTGACCTCTCTACCTCTTAGTGACCATTGCAGGAGGTATGGCTTGGACCCCACCCCCCTCTCTCTCAATGTGAGCACATGGCTATCCACCAGACCCCAAACCCACATGCAAGCAAGGGCAGCTTTAATGCTTCTGGTCCAATTAAGTCATAGGAACTCTTGTTTTCACCAGATGCTGTAAAATGAGTTTTCATGATCTGTAAGTAAACCTGTTCTAAAGTTTGATTCTGGTCTCAGTCTTGATTTTTTGCCTGCGCCTAAGCAAGCAGCCAGGGTGGAGGGAAAAGCTTCTGAACCACAGAAGGGGATGCTCTATGGTCATCACTTTGCTGCGTTGATTCAGCTTCCTATAAAAAATTCAAAATCAAACATTACTATGCTCAAATTTAAAAGTTTATTTGGAGCAATTTGCATTGCACAATTGTACTGTGTTGAGCTGGTTGAAATTTTTATGAAAATTAGTAAAGATAATTCATTGTTTCAGACTAACTATTGAGCATATTGAGATATAAGCCAACCCTATAGAGAGGAGGATATTAAAGGGATTCAGGAAGATATTCAAGGGATTTCCAAATACTGTTCGAAAATCACGAATGGACTAGTCACTCCAAGGGTTTAGATCAGTGATTTTCAACCTTTTTCATCTCACAGCACACTTAATAAGGCACTGAAATTGTCAAGGCACATCGTCAGTTGTTTTTACCATTGACAAGGCACACCAGACTGTTCAAATCTCCGAAATTTCCTATTAATGAATGTCAATCTCCAAATTCCTGCAGCACATCTGAGGACTATGCGCAGCACACCAGTGACACACTAATTGAAAATCACTGGTTAGGATAATGGTGTCTTCCTGCATAACATGTGCAATATCAGAAACCATGAAGTTTATGTCAACTTTGCCATAGGTTTACAGCTCCCTGCTAACCGAGCAAGAGGCACTCTTTCAAGTGGGTGTTCCTCTTTTATTTAGCAGGGGGAAAGTAACTGGCCCTACACAACCCAGCAGTTTCTGTTCAAGTGGCTTCTGCTGGTGTTCTTTTTTTGCATTTTAGATTGTGAGCCTTTTTGGGACAGGGACCCATTAGCTATTATTATTTTTCCGTTTTCTTTGTAAACTGCTTTGTGAACTTGTTAGTTGAAAAGCGGTATATAAATACTGTAGATAGGTAGATAGAGATATGCCAGCGGAAATATTTGCAATATCAAAAGTTAATATATGGAGTTTCAAAACTCATTGGTTAGTGATTAAGTGGGAAGATATGAGAGTGTACATCAGACTTGTAAATAGCCACTCATTGAGAATTGGCCATGCAAAAGTGTTAGAATAAAAATAGGTAACAATTGGCTAAGCAAAGATATTGGTTTTTCGTTGTGTCTTCTTTTTAGGATATCAGTGTTGCACTATGGGCTGGTACAGCTGGATAATAAAAACTATGAGCTAGTATCTTTGGTAGCTTTATTTTAATTGAAAACCTGTTTGTATATTGGTTGGAGCAATGCCTCTTCCACACCACCTCAACTCTCACAACCATTTCTGTGTAGAACATGGATGGATTCACAGCGGTGAGAGACCTTGGATGACCTGCACTGGTTGGACAATTAGGTTTTAAAACATAATAAGATTACAGAAGTATCTTTAGCTTGGGTGCAGAGCATCTCTCTCTCTCTCTCTCTCTCTCTCTCTCTCTCTCTCTCTGTTTCTCAGTGATGTGTTTAAAATGGCAGAATGCCAAGCCTCAAAAGTGAGCATAGTGGCCCAGTTGAAGGAATGAAGCTATATAAAAAGGAAGCCAAAAAGTTCTAAGAAGTCAACTGCTGGGTCTTACATACTCTGAAGTGCACCTTAGAGTTGATCAACTCTTCACACTGGTACTAACCAACTCTCTTAGCTGGATAATGGCAAAGCTTATTACTGATTATGTAAGGTGGAGTTTTTTAATTGATGCTAAAGAAAGAAAGGACATTTCCCTGATGTAAGTCAGGACAGCTTTATATTGTCTAATAGACATGGAAGATGAACTCTTTGTGTAACATTCCTATACCTTGAACACATACATGCCAGGTACATTAAGAATTTGTTGTGGTATTCAAGTTGTTACAGTCCTTTTCATGGAATAAAAATATTTCAAAAATATTTCAAAAAATATTTTCATGGAATAAAAATATTTCAAAAATATTTCAAAATTTACACACCATATAGTATATAGCATGATGGTATTTTTTATATAAACTGTGTAGCAATTTTAGTCACTCATGGCATCACCTCTCCCTGAGTATCACCTTACTAAGGCTGCAATCCTAAAAACACTTTCTTGGGAATAAGACCCATTGAACACAATGGGGCTTACTTTTGAGTAGACATGGTTAGGATTGTGCTCTAACTCTCCTGAATACTTTATTTAGGATACACCTGTAGTACCACTGGGTGTCACTGTTGCACCATTGCTCAGAGCCAGCTGTGTCAAGTTGTCAAGTGCACAATACATTTTCCATTTTAAAAAAGATCCTATTCAAGGTTTGGTACTTTGTAGCTTTATTATATCTGCAGTTCTTTTTTTTTGAGGGGAGGACAGTTGTGGAGCCCCCAAAGTACCCTTTTAACTTATTCATTTTTCATTTGCATCTTATGATCTGTCAGTCTTTGCTTATCCCACTTCTAGAAATGGAACAGGAAGAGAGAGAGCGAAAGACAATAAGAGAAAATGTGCAGGAGATGAGAGTAGTAGGCTAGAATGTCCTCTCTCCTTTCCTCCACACTTCCTCTTCTGCTCCATCTTGTTTCCTTTCCCAAATCAAGGAGTGGGAAAAAGCCCACTGGACGCAAGTGGACTGATAGGGATGGATGACCCCCAACAAACTGCTGCCTGAGATGACTGCTGCATTGAAGAATGAACTGGCTAATAGCCACTGCTTTTTTCTAGATATAAAGGTGGGGGTACTCACCATGTGGATCTTATAAGTGTGGGGATAATCAACATGAAGATGTTATTTGTATTCATAGGCATATGTACTTGGGGAGGCATAGAGGTGATGGTACTCACCACAGAGGTACAGGTACTCACACAAAGGTGCCAGTACTCAGTACTGGTGAGTACCCCTCCCCCCCAAAAAGACCCCTGGTTATAGCTATAGCTATCTACAGCACTGATGGCTTAGAGCTATCATCACCTGCTGAAGGGTGTCTCAGAAGCATGTAATTGGCCAGTGCAGGAAACAGATTTTCCTGGACATATCCTCTTTTTTAGCCTTTTGTCCTGGAAAAAAATCTTCATTATCCTCCTATTCTTTGTGAGCAGCCAGCACGTAGCCTTCTTGAAATTAGTTCTTGAAATTAATAAATTATATGTAATAATTAAATTTAATAAGTAATATACTGTAATGTTTAAATTAGCCACATGAAAGCAATATATATAAATGTTCTTAGCTTTTGTTTTCTCCTGCCCTACATTTTTCTTGAGTGTCCTACATTTTGGATGGTTCTTGTCCTCTTTTTACGTTCACAACACATATGACCACCCTGCGTTATGTGCCCATGTTGCAGAGGTGTACCAAGTCCAATCTCCACCTAAGGCACTCCATGATGTCATGATGCCCTGTGGTGCCATTATATCATGATACACATGTGCCATGGAGGCTCATGCACACTGTGGCGACTCCCCACACTGGCAATCTGTTGCTCCCAGCTGGCTATGGACAGCATTTGCATGTCCCAGCCAGGGCACATGCACCCTTCATAGTCAGCCAGGCAGCAGAGCCTGATGGGATTCAGAGGACACCTGAGCACTTCCTAGATTTCTCCATGTGGGGAACTCATGGGAGTGGTGGGCGCACTGGCATCCCTTCTCGCTGTGGTGCGCATAGCTCCAGCCATGGTGGCCTGCAGGGACCGTATGCCACTGCCCTGTTCACTATGAGAAATTCCTAATTTCAGAGACAGGATCAGTTCTATGCCAACATAAGGTTGCCATAATTTTCTTCCACAAAATCAGGACATAACCTTCTGTCCCATTTGCCAGTATGTGAACACAATTCCCAAGAGCTGGGATTGTCCCTGTTTTGGGGGACATATGGCAACCCACCAGGCTAAGAAGCACTCAAATTCTTTTTAATCCTTCCCTCCCTTTCTCTTTTCTATTTAATTTTATTTATTTTGAATGCTGCAAATGCTGAATCATCACTTCTTCCCTCCTTTCCATCTTTTTTTTTACCATCTCATTTTAAATTTTGATGCAATTAATTTTTTTTCCTTCCTACAAGATCAACAGTTGTGGAATGATTGACACAGCTCTGATAGACACCATCTGGTTGCAGCTGATAACGTAATCCTAAAGGCTGCTGGGTAATATCTTCCCATGCTTAAAAGGCAGCAGACTAATCTATTTGCAAGGTTGGGTGTGTGTAAAAAAATATATAGAAAAGCACGGCCTTGAAGCGAACATTGTGATTCAGCAGGAACAACTGGGCAGAGACAATGCTTTTATCAGCACAGTGGGGAAGCTTCAGGAAGACCTGTGTTCCCTCCTGTGAATGATGAGTCACGTACTGCACAGTTTTTGCTCATAGGAAAGCTAAAAATATTGAGGGCAGCTAGACTTACACATACAGCAAATTAACCATCACTTTTCCCCACCCGCTTTTCACTCCAGTGTTTCCTATACCATTGCATTTTTAATCTATGCAAACCGAAACTCATAGCATTAGCTGCGAGGTGATAAATATAGGTGCATTATCAGGACAGCAATAAAAATTATAGGCAAATTGTGGGTCAGGTCCAGAATGACCAAATGCCTAAACCTAAAAAGGAGGACAAGGTCTTGGATTCCTCTCAGCCTGGCCTTTCTGGCGAACAATGGCACATTTGCCTACTCAAGAGTAAAGCCACGATATTGAGCACTTTCACTTTCCCATAGAGCTCAATGCATATTTTTGATTTTTGATTTTTTTTTGCCAAGCCTTTGATAGGAAGGAGCTATTTCGAAACCATTTTTTGCATTGGATTCTGCTCTTCAATACAAATCCAACAACACATGACGGGGTACTGCACACCATTGCAAAGTTTCAAAATGAAGCCAAAATGCAGGACAATGAAGCCCTTTTGGAAGTCACCCAGACAGAAGGCTAAAAAAAGAGGACAAATCCAGAAAAAATCCAGTCATATGGTCACCCTGGTCAAGTCCAGATTTCTGATCATAAAGATGTGAGCTGCAATACATGAGCAGATCAAGCCTATCAGGGTTCAAAGCCAGCAACGTTCACACTACTATGTCAGTAAATAGTACTGGCAGGGAAATCGGTGCTGCCCCATCAATAGGGCTTCTTGTTTCTGCCCCCATAAAATTACTGGTGTCTCATCAGTGAGACCTCCAGCTGCTTGGATTCAGCACAGGAACTGACCACGGCTATTTGGAGCCACCATTTCCATGCTAGTAATTTCAACAGTCCCATCAGTTTGTTTTATAAAGTGAGAATAAAATTAACGAAGAAGGAAGACCTTAATGAAGAACAGGTCGTGCTGAATAATTGTTTCAGCTCAAGACTTAGGGTGCAATCCTAACCTTGTCTACTCAGAAGTAAGTTCGATTATATTC
Organism: Cryptoblepharus egeriae; assembly: GCA_030015325.1. NCBI lineage: Eukaryota > Metazoa > Chordata > Lepidosauria > Squamata > Scincidae > Cryptoblepharus > Cryptoblepharus egeriae. The sequence goes on from JAREYC010000004.1 coordinate 17,171,141, forward strand.
AATGTGTCTTGCTCCCAGGAAAGTGTATTTAGGATTGCAGCCTAAGTTAAGATTCCCCAATTATCCTTATGATTTTGGTGCTGTCTTGACCCCCTGTGCTATCTTAACTCATTATCTCTGTCATTAGCCATTCAGCATAGCAATAAATGTGAGTTACTCAGATGGTAAATCAAGCCATTGTGTCAATGCAGTACACATCTATGCAGTACACATGCAGTACAAAACGCAGTACACATCGACTTAACTTAAAATTTCCCTCTTGTAAATTGCAGGTGCCTTTTGCACTCATAAATGGAAGCAGTGGTTTTTAAAAAGGAGAAATCAAATGCTGCAACTGGGTCATTATTAGTATTATTTTTGTTTCAAAGCAGCCCAGAATGACCATATGTTATAACCAAAAAGTGGACATGGCCTCCACAAACTGTAGGACATGCACAAAAAAGTAGGGCATGATAAAATAAAAGCTAAAGAAATTCATGTACTGTATATTGCTTTCAAGTGTTAATTTAAAGCAAGGGTCTATAAACCCCAGCCCTCGGTGCCTGATGCAGCCCACGGCAAGCCTCTTTCTGGCCTTCAGTAAACCTCTGGTTCACTGAGAGCTTCTGGCCCACTAAACAGAACATCCAAAAGATGTTCTGAAGGCCTAAGAATTAGAATTCCATCTCTAATATATTGACAGTATTTAAATTTTATATTTAAAATTTTTCAGCCTTCAACGGTGTGCCACATATTTGACATGGCCCTTTGGCCAAAATGCTTGGAGACCCTTGATTTAATCACTATATTACATATTATTAAATTTTAAACTATTACATATAACTATTTCATATAATTTATTAAATTATAAGAAACCTACATGCTGCCAGCTCATATAAAAGGGGACAATGATGACTTTTTCCAGGACACAGAGTTTTAAAAAGAGGCATATCCTGGAAAAAGAGGAGCTATGTCACCAGGAGGCAGCCTGAATTTAAATAAAGATTGGAGTAAAGATAAAGGTAACTCTTCAAGTCAGAAGAAGGCGTCTCTGTGATCCTGTAGCCAGCATGACTACACACCAAAGGCAAATAATACCCTATAACCTTCACAGTGAAGAGGTATCTATTTAGTCACTTGCATTTACATGCTTTTGAAGTGTTACGTGGGTAGGAACTGAGCAAGGAATGGGAGCTCACTCTGTCATGTATAGACTATACATGAGTCATCTTCATGAGTAGTCTACACATGAATAGTCTATACATGAGTCATCATGAATCTATACATCATCATCTATACATCGTCATCTATAGTCTCAAACCACCAATCTGCCAACCTACTGGTTGACAAACACATTATGTTTAACCACTGAGCCATCATAGCCATATGGCTCACTGGAGCCACCTCTCTAAATTATAAAAAAGGAAAATAATTTAAAAGTTCAAAAGAGCATGGGGTATCCTTTGTGCTTCCCAGGGCTAGGACCATAAAATGCTGCCCCCAGATGAAAACCAAAAGCAATGAACCCTGTCACACAGACTGCCCCCTTTTTGAATTTGTACTGTGTTGCATAGAGTCCACAACTGGAGACAGCTGTATTAAAATCAGTATAAAATGCTACAGACCTGATATTTCTTCAGAATAAATTTCCTTCTATATTAAAGGCCTGGGTGCATTCTCAGAACAGAATGATATCTCATTGGCTCTCAGAACCATCAGTAACATGGAAAAGTTTGAGTTAAGAAAATCCATTTTTGTTCCATAGGCTTTTGTGTTTTCATTTTCTGATTAATTGGTCATAATTTCTGATAGAATATAGATATTCTAATGCAGTTTGTTTCATTGCATTCTGCATAAAATTACCTTTCCAACAATATATAACATGATGGTATTATCCTTCATACATATCCCGTTTATCACAATTTTAGCCACTAGTGTAGAGCTCAGCTGGAAGCCCACTTAAAGCTTGTAGCCTGGTGCAACTACACCCCCTGCATGTCCCTAGCTATGCCACTGGGGGAGACTGGTTGCACAGAATCTGGATTAAACTGTAGTTAATTGTGAAAACTGAACTGGGCCAGTGATTCCTGCCTGGTTCTTACCCTGTGTAGACATTTGGGCTCTACATAAAAATGTTACCGGTATATTTAATGGCCTTGACATTTACCAATCTTTCCTTCTTCCAATCTGTATTTTTCAAACTGAGATTCACGGCAGGTAGCTGATTAAGTTATCTCTAGTCTGGAAAAATCTCTAGTCTCATAGTAAAACCATCAGTTTTTCCAGCACCACAGACTAAGAGCACAATCCTAACCAGGTCTACTCAAAAGTAAGCCCCATTGTGTTCAATGGGTCTTACTCCCAGGAAAGTATCTTTAGGATTGCAGCCTAATAAAAAAGTTGATGTTAAATGAATTTTTTTTTCTTGCAGAAATTGGTAAGTGGCTTTCTCACTGGAAAAAAGGATCATTCTGGGTGGTTTTTTTTAAATTTAACTGTAGCAATTTTTAATCATTTTTAAATAATCCCAAGATTCTGATGTTTAAAAAATGCATTAATGCTATTTAACATTCAAATGAGACATCTGCTACCTCTCAGAATTTTGCTCAAAGTATACCAATAATTGCCTAATATTTGACTCTCAGAGGAATTGCTATATATATATATATATATATATATATATATATATATATATATATATATATGCAAAAAGAGTAAAATATGTCTTATTAATCAAGTCAATCATATTTACTTTTTACTCAGCACATAGACTCTTCAACACTTCTTTCGTCTTATGTCACACAAGTGATCGAATAAGAAAGTCAAATCCATAAGACAATATTTGAAAAAATATTAGAAAGAAAAGAAGTGTCTCGTTCATTAATTAGGAATGAAAGATTCCTAATATGAGAGGGATGTTATATGACTGTAAATGTTTTCAGATATGTTGTAAAGTTAAACAATTAAGGATGTCCTTGGTACTTTATATTTACAACTGAATCAGGACAACAGAAGGAAACACAGACAGAAAGTGATGTAGAAATCAA